>OX439044.1:39705911-40305911 GCA_949317995.1 Acholoe squamosa
GCCTGAAGGGACCCTAGGTTGAGGCTGGTTGGGAGGAGTGTAGGGGACCAGAAGTCCTCGTACCTGGTAGATCAACCCTGAGGGGCCGGTTACCTTGTAGTCACTGCTCCCCTAGTGTGTATCATACCAATCTAGGTTTAGGTGGAAGGTAGAGAGCTTCAGGTCTGGGGATGTAGCTCAGTTGTAGAGCACTCGCTTGTAAGTTGAGAGGTATCGGGTTAGAAACCTGGTGTTTCCAAATATGTCTTTGCCGACCTCTACACATGTAACTGCCAGAAAAAAAACTGTGCGCATGACTGTATCACTTAAAAGTATCCTCTATGTACCTCTATGTAACACACTCAAAGTCTACTTGCTTCATACTAGATAACTTCTCTCGAAGTTGCATTCTCGGCAGTTCATCTATTGGTATCTATTGGAGTAATGGACCCCTGACCTTACTGTATAGCCTGTCACATACCCCACATCTCCCTCTACTACTGCCCTTGCATTATGATGTAGCCTGTCACATACCCACATCTCCCACTACTACTGCCCTTGCATTATGATGTAGCCTGTCACATACCCACATCTCCCTCTACTACTGCCCTTGCATTATGATGTAGCCTGTCACATACCCACATCTCCCACTACTACTGCCCTTGCATTATGATGTAGCCTGTCACATACCCACATCTCCCTCTACTACTGCCCTTGCATTATGATGTAGCCTGTCACATACCCACATCTCCCTCTACTACTGCCCTTGCATTATGATGTAGCCTGTCACATACCCACATCTCCCACTACTACTGCCCTTGCATTATGATGTAGCCTGTCACATACCCACATCTCCCTCTACTACTGCCCTTGCATTATGATGTAGCCTGTCACATACTCACATCTCCCACTACTACTGCCTTGCATTATGATGTAGCCTGTCACATACCCACATCTCCCTTTACTATTAGTGCCGTATTTCACCGCACAGCCTGTTACACATCCACAACAACTTATACTAGGACGGCTTCATCCAAACTCGTGCAAGTAGAGGGGTGGCCGAGTTGAGGTGTACCTACCCTATGTCTCCCTGTAGGTTGAAGTATATATGTGTAAGTGTAACGTTATCGTAACTTAACAGTAATTTAAGTGAAATTGTACATACCGTATTACTTATAGCATTATGGCTATTGGCCTTTCGATTCAGTTTTTATTCATTGTCAATCCTAATGGTACAGTTGTTTGGACCACAGATAGCCTATTGAATACATTGTAAAGTTCATCTTTATTCTATCCATCTCAAAGACCTTAATTCCGGAAGCCACTTGTGAAAGGTGCCCCCAATGCTGTGTGGATGACAGAGGTTGTGGTGTTTGTGACAGATCCTGAGAAGAAATGAACCTGCTGCCAAGTCGCTGATTCAAAACTTAATGCCGCATGCATGGCCACAAATACAGGAGACAGTCAAGTCTTTGAGCCGTCACAAGATGCCTTTGCAGCTGCAGCTGCCCTATGGACCAGGTTAGTGTGTACTAAAGTTGAATGTGAATTAAACATTATTCACTTCCTTACATGGACTACACGCGGCCTACGCCCTTTATGTAAAGATTAAGGATGGCACCAATGCTGTGCCGGTGAGTTATTTAGTGGTACTGCTGTGTTGGTGAGTTATTGGGGTGCCTTTGAGACTGTACCGTCGTGAGGTCTGGCACATTGATGGAGACAGCTCAGGAAGGCATTTCAAAACCATAGCGATAGATATAATTTTGAAATGCCCTGCAGGCTAGTTACTCACTAGTCTTCCATCTTGTATTATGGCAATAGATCTAAGTGTTTATCGTGTTTAAAAGGACCATTGCCAGGTGTTTAGGCAAAGAGGGCTCCATAACCGGGTACGTTATTCACACCAAGCCATAATCCAACGACTGCAAACCTGCATGTCTTTTCGCAAGCGTCTCTAAAACAACATCCATTTGCTACTAATGATTATGGGGGTGCCAAAGGAAAGGATTTCTTTGATTTTCGAATGGATTGATTACAAACCCAGCGTTTTTTTGATCAAGTGTAATTTAGATAAAACATAACTATGAAGAATAAGATATGATTTTTAAAGTCAGGACGTTTATCTTTAGGGGTAATGATCGCAATGACAGGATTGGATTGAGCAGCCGCTGGAAGGCCTACTCCCGTCCTTATTGGAAATCTGTAAAAAGGTTTCCATAATCTCATGATGTAATTCAAAGATAATAAGTCGCAATTTCTTATTGATATTGAGGCCTGACGCCGTTAAAGGATTTTGTAAGACTCCCTGAGCCATGCAAGGGCAAGGCAGCTGTCTCTTTCATGGAAATAGAATTTCCTATCGTAAACTTTATTTTGGCTGATCAATTTAACACAAAGACCACATATTATTTACAATCACTTTAATCCAATGTTCATAATAACAGATAGCATGTACATCATGTGTTAGGGAAGTTTGCCGGAAGTGCCATAATACTGAGGGTCATAATACTGATCACTAACACAATCACTATACTACACAATCACCCACAATCCTCATCTCTCATAACAATATCACCGATGAACAGGAATGCTCAGGCAAACCCTCCCCCCCCCCCCGCACAGGGAGAAAATCAATAATATTAATAGATTAGTGTTTTGATCTTTTTTTAGAAAGGTCTGTGTAACTTGCTGTTATGATGGTTTCACCTTGTTTCAGTTTTCCGTTACTTCCCACGTTATTACTGGTCCGTGAAGTCTTTCAGGTGGGCTAATGTGCACTTTTTGTGACTGAATCATACATACTGGAGATATTTAATACCCAAATATAACGGACAAAACTATATCAAAATATCCTATATTAGGAAGATCAGGAGGCCATTTCTTAACACACTATGACTGCTGTATGTCTCATCATAGTGACAGGCCTATAAATAAGGTCATTACAGTATCATGCATTAGTGGGTACTAATGCTTGCACCAATACGACTGCTCTACCAAGCCTTATGTAATTACTGCATAGGTGCTAATCATACAGGGCAGTCGTAGTGCAGTGCCTATGATCACCTGCACTATTCCTGGGAGTCTCAAGTCGTAGTGGTGGTATGTAGTCGTAGTACCTTAAGAAATGACCTTCTGCACTTCCTTATGAAGTTTGAATGTATGTGATGCTAATACTGTGTAACCCTGACTGTAAAGCTGACTCCCACCCTTAATGACACATGTATTAGTGAGATACTAGGTAGGGGTGGTCATGAGCTGTTTGAGTTCCTCCTGATCCAGCTGCTGCTGTTGTTGAACAGGAATGCAGTTGACACCATTCATGGATTGTGAGAGTGGTGACTTATTGCCGTTTGTAAACCTCACTCTCAATCTAAACCCGTGAACATTTTCCTCTGTGATGATGTTGTCCTTGGATCCACCCACACCCCTCCCCCCGCGGCTGTCCCCGTCCTTGGTGGTGGCTGAGCTGTGGCTGTGGTGGCTGTGGCTGGAACTACTTGGCTCCTTCACACACCGGCCACCAAGGTGCTTGGCCACATCCACACATGGGTTTTTGTCAGCTGCCACTGACATGCACTCTGTCACACCGGTAGCCATGTCCCTAAACTGCTGCCGCTCGCGCAGTTTCACCTTGTTTGGGCAGAACACCTCCAGCAACCCACGCTTGAGCTTGATGTTAAAACAGCCATAGAGTATCGGGTTCAGTGCACTGTTCAGCAGTGCAATGGTCTCAGCAAAGGCGTACACCATTTCAGGAATCTGGGCGTTGTACTCACTCCATATGTGGATGAGGTGCACCACAAAGTAGGGTGTCCAGCACATGATAAAACTGCAGATGATGCTGAGAGTCATCTTGATAGTCTTGACCTTGGCCCTGGGGATGGCCTTGTTGTCTCTGATTGTCCTACGTAGGGCTACACCGGTATCTTTGGTTGTGTCTCTGCCCTGCCGCCATACCACCTTGACAACGTTAAAGTAGCAGAAGCAGATGAGGCAGGCAGGGATGACAAGAATGTAGGCAGTCATGAAAGTGAAGTAGAGCTTTCGCTGCCACCAGGCAGTGTATCCCTTACTCTGACACTTGTACTTGACTTCATCATCAGGGTAGATGCCTACTGCATTCTGCTTAAAGATGAGCAGTTGTGGTGAAGCGAACACCAGGGCCAGGATCCAGGATATGATGATCATGCGGCGGGCACGGGAGGTGGTATTGCCAAAGCTGAGAGGCTTGCAGATGGCCATGTATCGGTCAGCGCTCATGGCGGTGAGGATGAAGGTGGTGCTGGCCAGGGTGATCATCTGGATGTAGAGCAACACTTTACAGGCCACAGCCCCCAGCACCCAGGCACCATCAAACACCACAAACAGGATCTCAGTGGTCATGGTGAAGCAGCACACTGTCAAGTCTCCGATAGCTAGGTTAACGATGAAGATGTTGACGCGCCTGTTGAGCTTTCTGTACTTACTGCACGTTAGGACTATGATGATAATGATGTTACCGCACAGTGTCAGCACCATGATCAGAGCCAGCATCACAATACGTTGTATCACGGCTGGTGTCCAGATCTCATCATAGGGAACCAGCTTCAAGCCTGACATTGGTGGCACACCCGTCATGCTACTGTCCACCATACTGCAGTTTGACATATTGCCACACAAGGGGAGCAATTGTGTAGACATGTTGACATCAGATAGTGATGTCATGACGTCACTAAAATGCGTCATAACGTCCACTGATGACGTGTTGGTATCAGAACCACTTTGTGAAGTCACATATATCAAACCTGGAGTAACATCCATGATGTAGGAGGAAGTCTCTAGGTGCCTGCCCTCTGTCAAACTCACTGGTCTACCTCTGGTGAAACTGGAGCCCACGTAGTATCACAAGTCACCACATGGTGAGGTTCGTGTACAGCGCCAGCCTGTAATAGTAAAATAAACAACACAAAATTAGTTGTGGAATTGAAAAGGGATTTAGAGACCAGAACAGAGGCATAACCTATTTAGAATGGGGCCACCGTTTGCTTGTCCCATGTGCCACTGTAAAAGGAACACGTATGAAAAGTGACAATCTTCACCTTGTCAACATTGCCCCCATATCCCTTTCCTGTTGACAGCTCCCAGAAGCTCGATGTGCACCAGACACAGACTACCAAACGTTTTCTATGATTTCCTAAATGCATAGTCAATGCTCCAAAGCCTATGATAAGGACTTATGTTGTAACGGGAGAATCATAAAATAGGTATCTTTCTCATAATGCGTATTTGTATCTGTATATTCAGTCAGCTTGTCAGCTCTTGGAATATACACCACATTTATGTCCAACTTCCGGCAATAATCTGTGAAGTTTATGTGGACTAAACAGGCAGTTTTATCGCCTGCAATGAAGAACACTTAATTACACAAGTATATACAGATTCTGCGCTGGGACATTCTTCTCATGTAGGCTGTCCAAGCTTTATACTATGTCAGCAAAATAGGGCGGTGTCTGCATCGATTGTCCTTCTGCACAGAGACGTAAACTTCACTTCACTGTAAAAAAAGACATTTAGAGTGTGAGCACACTGATATGGTATTCATAGATATTGAATGTTGATAGATCGTCGCAGTTATTCCACTACATTAGTATAAATAGCAGGTAGAGAGTGCATCATACTCCTTATAGGAATATCACCACATCCATCTACAATAGGGTCTAGCCCTATGTAGAATACATCAGGATAGCTCAGTTAAGATAGCATATATCTATTCTTGACCTGCAGAGTGAAGTTGTTTATGGAGAGTATTCCTTGTTAATCTAAACGATATAGGATCTAAATGACCAGTCCAGCGTGTTGAATGGTTGTACTGATCCGAATTCTTTCATATGAATTTTCTAAATGATGATTTTTAGCATATTTTAGATGGGAAGAGAGTATAACTTTTAGTAGAAAGTTCATTTGAGCACAGAGCCTCCACCTAGTGTGTCTTTCAAACCTAAACATATACATTATGATATCCTAAACACCTACACTTCAGCCATCCAAAACATGGCCGGTTTTCAACAGTGATTAAATCCTTTACATATGGCCAAGATTGCGACTACCCATCAAACATGTTTACACCCCAACATGTTTAAAATGTTAGCTCCTTTTTGACAATGTACTGACGAGTACCAAATAGGTCCGTATTCCTGCATAATGCCAGCCGAATGGTGAACCAAGGGCATGATGCATCAATTTTCTTAGGGGGCCGAAGAAAGGAAAAGGTTGAATATTGCAGTTAAGCCAATGACTGACTCACTTGCTCAAATGACAACCCAGCTTACTGGCACTGGTATAAGCCACAGGGTGAGCCACCAAATTATGAAGTTTCGTTCCAACAAGAGGTAGGGGGGGGGTACAAATCTTTTGTGCTTTTGTATATGTAATGACCCTAGGAATCATATCTCAAAAGTTCTCTGCTCAACCCCCTGCAGTTTCTGCGTAGGTCAAGGTCAAAGGTCGAGAATTTCCCTCTTTATTCCTATATAAAGCTGTAAAACCTAGTAATTAATTGTATGTTGTCTGTGGACTAGGCTAAAAGGCTAGAGGAGGGTATTATGGTTTAGTTTAAAGCAGAAAACCATGCTGATTTCAAATATAATTGATATATTGGTGTGAGTATAATAGAAGTACCTGAGAAATAGGGTTTATAAATAAAAATATTATTAAAAAATATGTTAAAATATCAAAAATCAGTAAAACATGAAATAAACCCTAAATAATCCACCTAACACTTAAATCAGTTAGATGGTGGGTGAGGAGCATAAGAAGCATGACCTAATCAGGTTATTAAGCCTTGACCTACTTAATTAGGTAAAAGGTCCCAGAAACAATATTTGCTATATCTCTGGTTCTAGGAGGGCTTTCTGCACACTCTTAAGTTCTCAATAGGGATTTCTAACATAGAGGAATAGATTGGACTAGGTTTAAACCTACTAGGATGCATTTTCAAGTCTCAAAATCTGAAATCAATACTGAATGTCTGTGTGAATACAGATGTCTGGTGAGAATGATTTAACCAGATAGCATCACAGGTAATATATTGTAACATTCCATTTGTGATGGATAGAGGGGCTTAAAATAAACATGGAATTATATTCAACTGTGTCTCCAACCATATACATGCGAATGAATGAGAAAGAAGGCAAATTGTGCCATCCAAGTAGTGTTACGTGGGTATCCAATGATCTTAATTGATATAAGTAATTTCAGCCTCATGCTAGAGTACATTTTTCTTTTACAAAATTGGCTGAAAATGACAATAAAGAGGGAAATTCTCGACCTTTGACCTTGACCTAGACAAAAACTGCAGGGAGGTGAGTGGAGAACTTTTGATATATGATTCCTAAGGTCATTACCTATACAAACCCACAAAAATTGTGTACCCCCTTCTTGTTGGAACGAAACTTATTTTCTAAGGACATTATTGGGGCTCACCCTGTGGCCTAGTAGACCCGTTTTACCGCCTCAACCTTTCATCGCCCCTTAGCCCAATTACGCTCAAGTGTGGCAGACCGCCCTGCAAAACATGGCCGGTTTTCAACACCTTCAGCACCTTCAAGTCTGAGAACTGCTAACCAAGGCTTTCTACCGTCAGGTCAGGGAGCAGTGCCTTGGATGTTGACAAATCAGTCACATGTGTCACCTATCATTCAGGCTCAGCTGTCATCCTGCTGCGCCTCCAGTACTACAAAACGTAAGTGCCTGCAGGGTCTTTTACTTGGATTTACATCTTCCAGTTGGCCGTACCTTCTCAAATGCATCAGTTGAAGAAATAATATCAGCCACTTTATCAATGTTGCACTCAATGACCCAGGCAGGCTATGATGCGAGTCCCTATGCAAAACACATACAGTTCATTACTGATAGGGCCAAGGTGTACACTAGTGAAGCCATCTGCGGTTATGATCAGTATTGCAGGAAAAAAGCTGAGTTGTATGGCAGAAATCATTCAGTTATGGGGACCATGAATACTTCTATAGGTGTCTTGGTTTTGAGAATCTCAAAACCCAGAACAATGCACAGGGAGCATGGCCTCATTGCTCCCGGTGCCACCATGGAATATGCACGCTCTAGGAGATCTACCACTGACTGATTGGACTTTGCTCAAAATTTGTTTTCTTTATGTGCTTGTGTGCCAGTATTTCAATTTAATGCACACATTAAAATTGACGCCAACCACATATTGTGTTCAGTTATTGCTTATGTTTGTTACTATACTTTATTATATAATTGATTATTACCATTTCATTTCCAACCATTTATAAACCCGGATTTAACATTTGCAAGATTAATTGATATAGTTAAAATCACTAACAAACTAAAGCATCTTCTGAATAAGTCACATTTTAGAAAATTAATCATTGTGAAAAAATATGGCACCATAACTGATATATTTACTTCTATTTTACTGTAAGAAAGTGTATAGGCCTCATGTTGGTGAAATATAATCATGATCTGGACACAGGATCTTGATTCATTTTAGGCTCATATTATAACAGGTGGTTTTAGTAGTTTCAAAGCACAATTAAACCTGTTATACTGTTAACTAATTCAAAGTTTTCACTTTCTGTCTAAGTGCACATACCCCCATTCATACTCAAACCAGTATGACAGAAAAGGCAGCTTTGGAAGCCGCCATCCCAAGGTGACCATACGGCACAGGTGGGATGGCGAAACAGAGGAGGGGATAGGGCATAGATGGGTGGCAAAGGGGTGTGCATGTGGAGGGGGGTGATTCGGCATTCGGCAGCCTTCAAAATAGGTAGCATTCAATATAGAGTGAATTCAATAATTTGTTCCAAATGCCCCCATGATCAGAGTTCTGCTATGGACAAACTAAACCGTAAACATTGAATTTTCTTTCACTCTTTTAAATGCATGTCTATAGACAGTCTTATATTAAAAATATGATGTATTTCTGGACATGGGATCTTAAAACGATCGTGACTCTTTAATGTCCATCTATGGTTGGCGGGATAATGAATGAAACGGACTTTCTAGGAATCAAACCCAGAGCTTTAGCATACGGTTGAGGATTCTGTTGTTTATGGAGAGGTCAGTGTTTACCGAGTCTTACAGGACAAAAGATGGACTGATACTAGCAGGCCGAAAGGTGGGCCTTTGTTTCTTGTATCTAGAAATTCTCTTATTTCATTTTACTGTATGTTATATTGGACCAATCATTTTTATGTCTAAATCATTTCGTTATTTCCTATAGTGTAGAAATAAATCGAATGATACAGACTTTCTTATATATCTTGATCTGCTATCAAAGTTCATGTGTAGGCACACACAACAATGTAACTATGGCAAACAACGTTACTATGGCACAAGGAAGTACATCATATCAAATTACTTGAATACGCTCTTAGTCGCAATTGTAAATGGACTATAAATACCCCTGTAAGTATGCAGTAGAACCACCTGTACCTACAGCAGAATGTAAATCTGGTATGTATGTTCATACCTACAACAGGTACAACTGTATTGCAGAATAATAAGGACGCTACTGTATATTCACGTCTTGCAATTGGCGGACAGGGTAGGAAAGCCAACTTAACAACGTGTTCCAATGGGTAACATGGTCACCTGCGCCTCTACACTGCAAAAATGGTGTTTAGATCCTAAATACAATTTTAAACATGTTCTTGCAACGTTTTTGTAATCACATTACTTTCCTAAACATGTTTAGCCAAACAATGTGCTTAGCTCAGGTATTTAGAAATGTAGGTGTTTAGGTTTAAAATTTTGTCTTTAGATACCTATGAAATTTTGTGTTTAGATGTTTATGGAAATTCTGTGTTTAGATGTCTATGTGATTTGTTAGGGATAGGATTCACAGACATGTATGCATTGAAAAAATTAAGGAATATCTTTTGTTTGCCTTCTCATTTACTGGGGGGACATCAGCAGGTATTTATCTACATGTCAAAGTCTCCAAAGATGTCAGCCACAGCTACACGTATACACATGTATGTACACTCTATGAGAGACTTGAGAAAGTACAGCAGCTTGGCAGCAAGGACATTGCTTTATCCTTTCCAGAATAACATAAAATAGGTGTAAGTCATGTAGCATAATGACTATTTTATGGCAATGATGCTGGTGTAAGGAGAATCTAATCAATTTTCTATTGCTGTTCCTATTCTCATGACATTCAATAAAAAGAAACAATGATAAACATGGGATTTGGGGACACTTGTCACAACAATTGATTACAACTGTGTACAGATAGTCCATTCAAAGGTAGTGGTGCTACCTGGTGTGGATTCGACATCCAAGCATCTAAACATATTGATGTTTAGATCTAAACACCTATTATTCAGCTGTTTAAACTCTAAACATCTAAACATGTTTAGCAAAAATGTTTATGTAGTTAGAATAAAAGTGTTCATTTCCTAAATGAGTAGTTGATGAGACACCTAACTGACCTATATGTTTAGATTTTAAACATGTTTAGACCTAAACATGTTTAAAATCTAAACACCATTTTTGCAGTGTATTGATAATGGGACTTAGTCCACTGAGGAATGTGTTGATGGTAAAGGGACCCCTCCTGTGACCATGCTTGAACACAACCTTACTATTTCTACATTTATATATATCCAGCATGATGCACCAAGACACGACCCTACTGCTGCTTTGGTGCATCATGGTAGGCAATGAGTGTGGAGTCTGAAATAACATGACCTCCAAAAAAAGGTTAGCTATTGGCACTTTATACATGGCACAAGGGAGACCAAATTACATGTTTGCACATCTTATCCTACAAGGCCGTGGGCTGACAGGTCTCTCCAGCATAATGGGTACCTTCTTCTTTCTTATGGTCTTCTGAATAAGATTCGATATGTTATTTAGACTGTTAGGGCTGCATATGGCCTCCAGGTTGATTATCGCCCTTTTTAAAAATGCATCACTGCAATAGTGGCAAGTGACTTATTAACACTCCATAGCATATACACCTTTCAGGAGTGCAGCACCAGCTGGAGCCGAGGACCAGACTATTAATGCAGTGGTAGGGCATAGAATTGGACCTGGGTTGGGTCCAAAACTTTCCAAAAGATTACTGTCTAAGCATAATACTGTAAACTCAGCATATAAGCAATGGAGGCATACATAAAAATCTCACAACTGTTTGTGTGGCGACTGCATATGGTCCATGAAAAAAATTGAAATCAATACTGTAAATGGATTGATGGAACCATCCCAAGCAGAGTACAATCATTTGCAAGAACCACAGAATAACTATGATGGCATGGTCTGAGGGCATATCCCCAGGCAGATTTTACATTCTGTTGCATTTCTAGACCTTTATTCAGAGGTTTCTCTATTCCCACTTCAAAATTCAGAATTAAGAGTGAGGTTTAGGGTATGATCAGACTGAGGTTGAAGACTTGGCGGGAGAGGGGTAAAGGCAGGAGGAGACTGGAAGGAGGGGAATGGTAGGATTAGGATTTAGGGCAGAAGGCAGGAGGAAAATGGTAGGCATAGTGGTAAGGGCAGGAGGTGGCTGACGGTATAGGATGGTGGTAAGGGCAGGCGTTAACTAACAGTGGAGGAATATGGTAGGGCTGGTGTTTGTTTTTGCTGAAACGAGGGTAATTTTTTACGCCCCCACTCAAGAGGAGTCAAAGGTTTTTGTGCCCCCTCAAATCCACCACCACCACCCCATTGATAAATAATGACCACTCCCTTAGGCACCATTAAGTTCACACTATCTGTCGATAATACAATCACCAGGAACTAATCAATATGAGTTGTCGGGCGCATCCACGATAACAACACAGTATTCCCTGATAGTGCACCGATCAGTTCTCTTATCTCCCCCCTTACCTATCACCACTCCAAGAAAGAGACTGAAAAGGAAAGATTTCTTCATGTGCCAGCCGCAATAAGAAAAGTTAATCAGTGGGTCGATGCCCAAAGGCTGTGTGAGGATGTTACATGATGAGGTCTGTACCTTGGTAAATCATCCTCCATTAGATAAGTGTAATGTGTTTTGTGTGCTACACTTCACATGTTAAAAGCGGCTCTCTGTTACATGATGAGGTCTGTACCTTGGTAAATCATCCTCCATTAGATAAGTGTAATGTGTTTTGTGTGCCACACTTCACATGTTAAAAGCGGCTCTCTGTATCTTATTGATAGTAGCACTGTACGAGAACAGAGAGAAATAAGAGAAAAGAGGACAGAATAAAAGAAACGAGATCCAAAAATATCAGCTCTATCTTGAAGGCTGAGATGCTCGTTTGATGTCCTTTTGTGCCATAGACAGCCCTGCTCATTCCTTGTTCACTGACTTTATGATATCATCAGGACTATTGAAAGGCATAATTATTTCATCTAGATTGAAATTACAGACCACGCATAATGTAATTATCCTATTTACAGAGATCACTATCAATTATGCTAGATGTAGATTTTATTAATGTAGCCATGATCTATGCATTAGGTACATGCATTCTAAACTAAAATCTTCAAAGTTAGGATAGAGATAAATCCAATCGCCCTAGATAGCGTGATATTGTATTGAGAGGATGGAATGGAATTCTAATGCGGTTTAACGGAGAGGCCTGCTATACCTAACTTTATCTTTCCCGGGTAGATGGGAGGTATTGTCTGATGAGTATAGAAATGAAGATTAACACTCTAGATGGTATAAATGTCTTCCACTATGATAAGGCAATCCACAAAGTCCCTGCATAGCAACATTCCCTCTTTCTAAGACATCGTCATACAACTCTTCCGTTTAGTATGGCAAGTCATAAACCTTACCCATATCAGTACTGCAGAACGTTATCAACTGTAGTCCGCACCGCAGGGATTTCTTAGTAGAATGGGGTTTCTGTGATCATGTCTAGTGAGGGAAAGTCCTGCTTCAGATCAGGTTATCAATTGGAATATAGTCCTGTCCAAATCTATAGCCGTTCCTTTTATCTAGTCTTGTCCTAGGAGAAGACGTTTCTGGTTCATTGAATCATCATTGTTACAGTTATCTATAGACAGATTGCCTACTTGCACAAAGAAATATGGAAGAGCTCAACTCTCCCATTGCTCAGCGCTAGATCTGTGTGCGGGAATGAAAATCCATCATTGATAATAAAACCTATAGTCAGCACTGACTATACCCGCATATTTTGACCCCCATAGTCAGATGACTATATATATGCATTAGTCACATATATTAGTCGTGGGAATAGTCATTCTTACTATTCGTAGAGCTCACAGATTGATGCTGATTGATGCTGACTATACATATTAGTCACAGTGACTAAGTACTTGATGCTAAGCATCAATGCATGACTATATGGTGACTATATGACTAAGTTAAGTTAGTAACCAGTGACTATAGTAGGTATAGTCGTGAGAGATACATTCACTTGACTATAGAAATGTAGTCCGTAGTGACTAACATTTCAAGGCATACTATTATCAGTGATCCAGCGACATTTAATAATAATTGTTTTGGATGCATAGCTAGTTCTTACAGTTGTTTTAAACTATTTGCAGTGACTACCCCTTCAGACAGCAGCCGTTACCATTACATCTAGTTTATTCCAGTATAATGGGTAGATGTCATAATCATTATAACAAAATCAGATACTTAAGCAAGTCTAATATATGGGATGCAGAGGTTGTGTTCTAGGTCTTATAGCATAAGACAGTTGGCGCTACTGCTTGTCTCCACCTCAGTAATTTCCCCTTCCGGTTCTGTCAACTGTAAGGACTGACTTCCGGCCCCAGATTAGAAGCCGCTGCAGCTCATGGCGCAGTATATAGGCGTCCTCTTTGGTCACATAAAGACGTAAATCTACCCGGCCCACCAAACTAAGGGACCAGATCTTCACCCTCTCTTGCATAAATAACCAGATCTTGGGCTTCTTATAGTATCAAAGATACAGAATTGAGGTAAAAATGGCTTTGGATCTCCAGATTTCTGTTGGCTTAGGCAGAGATCTAGGTAAAAATTTAGCTTCATCTGCGTGGGGATACACTGAAGGAGCTATCAACCAGCTTGTCGCACTATAAAGAAAAGGAAGGTATTGTATCTGGGGCTGCCTGAATATGATTTCCAACTCTATGCACTACTGACCTCGCGCTACTCTACCTAATTCTATCGTGTTCCTCAAGATGATTCCAAGGGTATTCATGAATAATATTCCAGTTACCACATGTAAGTGCAGACCTCAAAACCTTTCAGTGACGGCCCCCTTTAGGTTACTCAGATTGGTAAAGTGAATCGTTTAGATGTCGCCTCGTCAATGCCATGGATGAAGATTCATTCAACAGCAGCTACATGCATAGCAGTGCTTAAAAAAAAAAAAAGATGCGCGGGGCGACACAATATTTCCTCTAATGTAGATCTCTAATGTAGTCTGACACAGTGATTCAAGTTTGCAATGGGAAGGCACATCCGGTATCTAGTTGCAATGGTCGGTCAATACAACCCCTACCTGAAAATGGACACTTCTCAGTCCCTGATGTGACTCCTCCATCCCCTGGTTGGAGATGGTGAGGAGCATGAGGTGTCGTGGGCGGTTTTAGGCGAGTAGAAGGCGTCCATTTGGCTTCCCTTGGAAGTAGTATGTAAATCAGGTTAAACTGGCCAGGCAGAGACAGGGAATCCACGATAACATCTCACCCCTTCCAGAACCCTTCAATGTAAATCCATTGTGATTTACGTAGATCTAGAGCACTTCCTTGAATCGTGTATGGTAGCTTTGTATCAATGACGGATTTACATTCGATCACTGGCATGAGGAGATACATGAAGGGTATTTTTATCGCTGAGATATGATCCATAGTACCCGGCGTACATTATGCACCTCACATATAAGGTTCACCAAAACTCAATCAGTTCTTATAAGTATAAGGCATATGTGAAGCAAAGGTTGTCCACTCATATGTACCCCATATGAAAGGCATACTCCAACTCAGGTTGATCCTATGAATGACACTATGAGGTCCGTCCTTGCACGTCTCTTGAAGCTAATTCAGAAAGTTTGATGAATATTCCTGAGTTTTGGCTGAAGATAGTGAAGTTTCAGGCAAGTTTCCTTATTTTAAGAATAGTGTGCAATTCTAAAAAAAAAATACTTGCCAGACTTGAATTCTGGCAAACATTCCGTTTGGCAAATCTTCTACAACATATAGAAAAATAGTTGATTTGACATTTTAGGATACCTCCAGGAGATATCCTGAAATGTGTTTCATGAATTACACCACAATAACTGAATAGAGAACTTCAAAAGAGTATCCTGAGGCATGCACGTCTTGCCTAATAGTGAGTGACAAATGTTGGTGAGAATTACAATTTTCACACTCTTCAAGAATTTTCACTCTCTTCAACTTTGTGAATGTAACCTTCCAGATAGTCGTCTTAGTAATGCTCTATTAATCATAGTAACCCATCACTCAGTTGGACGGTCAGTCAGCGGCAATAAAACACAATACCTCATCATATAGGAGTTCATTTATCAGTTTCTCTCTTTAAGAGCTAGCTCATGACCGGCTGTCATACACTTCAGATCAGGGTCTGTCTGTTTCATTGACCCTTAAAATCGGTCACAGGTTATTTCCGCTAGTGCTCTCAATTTTATGCTCATGAGAAAAATATGGATGGGTAGGAGATGCACACAGGTGAAAAAAGTCAGTCAGTGAAAGAAATGCACACTGTTATTTAATTTGGACCATGACAATTTGCATTTGTATCTGTTTTGCCGTGTCCAAAAGGCACAGAGTAGTATACTTTGGTTCTCCCTGCCACATTTTCTCTGTTCTTTTTCGGGCTCTCCCACCTTCTCACTCTCCCCCTTATTATCTTTCCATCCACTCCTTTTCTCTTGTTAATGTATGTCGCACCCCATCATTTGCCATTTTTATACTATCCCGTGTCTCTCAATGTGTGTCCCTGTGTACATATTCCCAGATTCCTCTTTATGTACTGTATGTTGGTCACGACCTACACACAAATACACAAGTGCTAAATAACTAGCCACTTCGAGGCACCACCCGGTGGCACCACTCCGCACCCTTGCCTGGAGGAGATTTTAATGAAAATCCCTGCTTATCACTCAGCCACCTCTGCCACCTCCCATACATATTGATAACAGTGCACAGTGTGAATGGTGGCCTGAGGGCGATATCCCCACTGGTCAGATAACCCTGTAAGGAACTCATTGTGGATTGATTTACTATTTTCCCTTGCTTTATTTTGGATGAAAATGATTCGCATTAACTCCAGGGAGCTACATTAAGACAGCCCCACTGGGGCTACATTAAGACATCATGACAGCATGGATGAAGGTACACTTTAGTGCATTTTGTGGTTCTTATATGGTTAGGACAGGATGAGAGGACAGGAAAAACATGAATGTAAATACGACGGCCAATCGTGTGTCCTCAGGGAGGCGGTCGTGGAAGGAGATGGAGGTGGCCTAGGGACTACCTGACTAGAGCAGAACGTGATGCGCATAGGTATAGGCCCGGGGATGGGAAGGGGAGTAACAGAGGTGGGTGGGGCGGGGGGGGGGGTAAGGAGTTGAGGTTGGACCCCATTCTAGGGGGCACTTGTTCTTAAGTATATCTCCCTGGGATCTGTTTTAGGATAATGGCAATGGATACTATCCTGTAACAAGAGACGTATTAGCATTTTTTTTTTTTTTTTTGGACTAGCTCATTGCGTTAATGAACTGTCAGGTTCATTTATGTAACGCTATAGAGCCGACCATTTTTATTTATATTTCAAACAGATACCAAACAGTTGAAGTAAATATAGACTCCACATAATCAAACATATGTCATTATGTACAATAACAGTAAGGAAGCAGGCAAGTGTATCAAATCAATCACATAATATTTGTTGAGATATATATCGATATGACACAAAAAACACAAAATACAATCAAATGATCATCAATGATATAATATTATATGATGATGAAAATATGCTGATCACATAAATAATATTTGGAGCGGCGCGGTGACTACACCGTCTCCATCAACCTTTGTTCCTTAGTTATATCCAACCTTTAGCCTTGATCTGAGATTTTTTAACTTTTTAACCTCATTCTTAAATTTAACTTTTGTGGTAGCCCTCTGAACCTCCTCAGATAGTAGGTCCCAGAGGACTACACCCCTGTACCATGGCGATCTTTTGTAATGGCGAGATATACTTCTTGGCAATTTAAAACATATCTTATTTTGCAATCTTTTATTATATGCATGACCATGATTTATCTGATCTTTGGATTTCTTATACATCAAACTTAAAAGTAACATATCAAATCTTTGTTCTAATTTTTCCACTTTACAGATGACATGTAACTCATTAACACTATATTTAACAATATTACATCTAAGGCAAATTCTCAAAGCTCTATTCTGTAAATGTTGTAATGCCTTTAAACCTTCCTCATTACAACTAGTACTTATAAAAGAGCAATATTCAATAATCGGCCGGATGGTACAACAATATATTTTTATGCTTTCTTCTTGTGTGAGATATTTCCTTAATTTAGCAAATCTAAATAATTTATTACAAATGTTTCTTTTAATAAGCTTAATTTGTTTGTCAAAACTTAACTTACTGTCCACTGTAACTCCTAGGTAGGGGAAAAAACTTACAGTTTCTACTCTGGTACCATTTATTACAATATCTGTATCTGGACAATTTTTCAATTTGTGAGCACTACAAAACCACATAAATTTTGTTTTCTTTGGATTAACAGTCAACCTGTTGTGAGATACCCATGTCTTAAAGCGTTCAAGATCCTCATTTAACACTCTCATTACATCTTGGGGTGTTTTCGCTGCATAATATAAAACAATGTCATCTGCATACATTTTAATTTTGCACTCGTTCAACTCTTTAATCACATCATCTATGTATAAAACAAACAACAGGGGGCCTAAAACAGACCCTTGTGGGACACCATATTTGATTTCAGATTCTTGAGAGACATTATTGCCATAACTAGTACTTTGTTTGCGATTTTTTAGAAAACTATTAAACCAGAGAAAGTTATTTTTGCTGAAACCTAATTTGCTAATTTTTTCCAGAAGTCTAACATGAATTACACTGTCAAACGCTTTAGTAAAGTCAATAAATAGGGCCCCTGTTATTAAACCATCATTACGATACTCATATAGTTCATTAACAAAGTCAAAGGTGGCATCACCTGTACCACTACCTTTCTTGTAACCATATTGCTCATCTGAAAAATTATTGTGATCTTTCATGGCACAACTTAAATGATAATACATTATTTTTTCAATAATTTTTGAGGGCATTGGCAATAGTGAAATAGGCCTCCAATTCTTAACTTGAGATAAATCTCCGTCTTTGGGTAATGGCTTGACCAATGCAGAAGCCCATTTGACAGGAAAACCATCACTATCAAAACTTCTCTGAACAAGAAAAGTAAATTGATCTAGCAGGCATATTATTGCACATTGTAGTATATCACCTCTGATCCCCTCTATTCCGGATGATTTATTTTTATCAATCTCTTTTACTGTATAATAGATATCCCAGGAATTAATCTTTATATTCGATTCAGAGAAAGTTCCACCCTGAATGATTTCCTCTATACTCACATTATTATCCATATCACACTGTACTTTACCAACAGAGGCCACATGTAAATCTTTTCCAATATTGCAAAAGTATTGATTAATATATTCACAAGCAGTTTCGGATGGGACCTTAACACCATCTTCATGGTGCTTCATATCTGGATATATCTCAGACCCATTACCCTTAAACATGTTATTAATATATTTCCAAAAACTCTTAGGATTTCCTCTACATTCATGTAATTCTTGCATAATACCACCAATTTGATTAGCTTTTATTTTTTTCCTAATTTTTCTCCTGCAATCTTTAATAGCTTGCTTCTCTTCATCACTTTTATTCACCTTATACAACCTTAACCACCCTTCCCTCTCAAAAACAAGATCCATTACTTCATCATCTATCCAACTTTTTCTTGTTTTTTTAACTAATCTCTCAACAAAGGGATGATATTTATCCAGATACTGATTAATAGGTGTTAGGAACATGTCCCACAGCACATCACTACTCAAATTTTTATCATAATACAATGTCCAATCACAAGATTGCAGGAAATCTTTGAAATTACTTTCTTTAAAATTCCTATAATCACGGCCCGAATAAGTTGTTTTAGTATACTTGTAATTCTCACGGCCCTTACAGCCAAATACAGGAATGTGATCAGAAATGAATGCTTCTACCGTACCTGCATCAGTAATGTTAACACAATTTGATAATACATTGTCAATACAAGTACCACTAAAGGGACGAGTAACCTCATGTACCAGAATTTTCCATCCTAAATCTTTACATAATAACCTAAAACTCTCACAGCTTGCATCAGTATCATCAAACATATTTAGATTAATATCACCTAATACCCAAGTCTCATGTCTCCCTTGATTATCATTATATTCAAATCCAGCTACCTTCTTTAGAAAAGTAAGAAAATTTGGTACATTGGTATTTGGTATTCTATAAATAGATACTATGAGCTGTTCTTTCTCATCCGGTAGACATAGCATAATGGCAATACTTTCAAAATCAATCGATTGAATAGTCAAATCATTTACAATGCTAATATATCAACATAAACCAGATCTACAACTAAGGCCTACTCCACCACAATGCTTACCAATTCGATCATTTCTATACAAAATACGATCAGGTATATTTATAATTCCCTCTGGTGAAGCAGGCTTAAGCCAGGTTTCACATAAACAAATTATATCACTACGTTTCAATAACTTGTATATCTCTTCATGTTTGTCTTCAAAACTACGACAATTAATTGAAGAAATCACCAGCCCCTTACTGTTGTTAAATTCCTCAATACAAAGTACCATTTCAAATAATAATGGGATAATAATGATGCCATCTCATTAGGTAATATACAAGGTGAGATACATTAACAACAACAGAAAAGAAAGCAATGTCCAATACCAGAATCATGATATATACACATATGAAAAAGCCTCAACAAAAGAACAACAAATAAATGACTAATTACAGAATATACAAATCCTCTTCCACAAATTATCCTCGTAGAAGGGGTGACTGATTATACCAGCTTACCTATGTCAGCTATGTGGCTAATCAGAGAAAAATCCCCCCGACTTAGAAACTCCTTGGCGACTTAAGATCTTATAACTGGGTATCGCTAGGGTTAATGATATTAAAGGACAGCAACAGTGACACTTAAGATTTTTAACCTAATTTAGAATTTAAAAAAAAAAAAAAAAAAAAAAAAAAAGAAGAATTTAAGGCATTTTGTCAAATATCATAATTGATCCAAATTTAAAGAAGCAAAAACAATAGAGAGGGGAATGTATTGGATTACTATTGAAACCAACCTGTGGATACATTGATTAAATTCCACTTTATTAAACAGCCAGAATCTCCATAATCACCAATTAGCAAGATAATGTATTTTAACCAAAGCATAGAAATCATCCTTGAGGTCTATGCACAGAACTGTAACTAGATAAGTACATGTATTATACCAAACTTCTACACACTACTGCAGTGACAGACTTAAAGGTAAACACTCCCTTATATGTATTACTATAAAAAAGATTTGCATACAATACTCAATGAATAGATAAACTCTTATCCTAACAATTTTAGGGTAAACAGTCCCTTAATATATTAGATACTTACGATTACAGGATTAATTAATTAACGTATAAGATTGATTACTTGTCATAGATTAAGAGGTGATACACAGTAATGGCGCGGTTTCTACACCTATTACTGATATCGATCTCAACCAATACTAACAATCAAATATATTCTCAGATTCACATTCTATTCTATTTCTATATAGATGCATATGTTATAGAGAGTATACATTATTGTTTGTAATGGCACAGCAACTACACCCATTACATCAGGCCCATCCAATTCTACAAGAATACAGTACTAAGTCTATGGTGACCCATAAAGAAAAGGGACACTGTCGACTTACCATTATTTAACATTACAACACAATCAATGGCTTATTTCTCTCTTTCTCTCTAATCAGGCACCTGGTTGCCATGGTTATCTTGCCATGTAGATTCTGCCCCTTCACTCTACCCTGATCATATGCTTCAGAACTGTATACAAACCCACCACCCCAGATCATATCCCTACAACCTTCCACTAGGACGGTTGAGCCTGTTCCTAGAAGTGATTTTCTTGGCCCCTCACATTGATCATACTTGGCACTAATGAGTGCCTTCATATATTTTTGTGAGACTGTGTGCCAGTAATGGCCTGGTGGTGCTTTGTAATGCTTACATTTGTTTTTGATTTTCTTGGCACTGGTAATTTTCATGATGTCTGAGGCAAGCCTGTGGTAACCTAACTCTCTCAATTTACAATAGAAATAACCCTGCTCCACACTACAGAACTCCATGGTTTGACCAAGGACATCAGCTATAAATGTGCATGGGTACCAGTTGCTTAAGAAGCTGTTCTTGCCTCTGTAGATCAGCCCAGCTTTGGTCTGCCTTTGGTGAACTTCAGGATTTTGTTCATCATCTTCACCATCATCATCTTCATCGTCAGTACTAATAGATCCTGGAGAGCTCATCCCTATAACCTTATCTTTACTGCCATTTACACCAGAAGCATCAACTGTGGTAGGCTTCTTGAGTGGAGAGCTCACAGCTATACTACTAGCAGTATCCAGCTTATGTTCATTCTTCTCAGCATGTGTAGGTTGTGCAATCCTACACTAATCAATCTAACGCTGTGCTGATATATTGCCAGGCTGATATTTTACCTTTCAATTGGGCCTGACAAAAAATAAAAAGAAGTTGTGTTTCCAGTCACCCGACCCTAGCAAAAAGTCCTTTTTTTTATCTTGAAGAATCTTTCCTCTTTTTTTTCATATTTTAAAGAAATTTTCATTACTTTTTGAGGATATTTACATTTTTTTTCATCCATTTCCTGTATCCTTTTCTTCCCCTCTCTCACAGTTGTTATTTTTCCGTCATTATTTTACAAAGAAATCAAAGACTTTGATAAATCCATTAATATGTGCTCTAACATTTCCTATATAATTGTAAAAAAAAAAGTGAAAAAAGAGAAAGAAATCCGAGCTACAAGTCATGTTACTGGAAACACACCTTTATTTTATTTTGGCTGAGATAATGCTTTTTGGGCCTGTCATAGCGCCATGATAAGGCCTCGAATCTCATTTGAGGGTCGTCCATGGTAGCATCAATTGAAAGGAGCTCCTAACGCGGTACTTGCAAGGAACTTAACGGGACTAGCACATTGCTAGTACTAAGGAAATCAGCTAGGTGGCTCATGTAGTCGGGGGCTAGATCATCATTTGGCCTCTTTGTGTAGTCTAGTTTGACAACCTGCCAAATTAACTACTATCCATGGTTTTTTTCTATAAAGTATATGTATGGATTCTCCATATCAACAGCTTTAAGTAGATGATCTAGAAATAGATTAAATGTTTAAAATAAAAGAGCAATAGATCATTGGAACTTCTGCTGAATACCACAGGTGAGCCAATCAGGCCATTGTCTCACTATCAGGGTTATCACCTTACTTCACACCTGAAACAATAGAGGGGTAATTTAGGTGATAGAGAGGCAGGATGCAGCTTATCAGTCTTATCACTGACCAATGTTCTGGAGACTGATAAGAAATTTACCCAGAATGCCCTGCTCTGGAGTTGGGGGCTTAACCAAGATGGCGGCCTCCATAACCTAATATGCTAATGCCCTATACGGCACTAGCATATTGCTAGTTGTGAGAGAATCAGCTAGGTGGCTCATGTAGTCGGGGGCTAGATCAACATTTGGCCTCTTTGTATAGTTTACTTTGATGGTTCCTTCCTCATTAACTACCCCTAGCTATTTTCTAAAAAATATATCTATGTATAGCAAATACTTCCAACTTTATCCAGATAAGCTTAGTTTAAACCTAATAGTTCAAGTACATTAGAAATACAACTTTAAGATTTCAATAAGAGATCATGTGTCACCCAGATTGAGTACACTCAGACCATTGTCTCCCTATCAAGCTAATCCACTCCCCTCACACCTGAAACAATAGAGAGGTACTTATAGGGTGAATAAGATAGGGGCAGGGTGAAGCTTGTCACCCTTATCAGTTTTATCAATCACCATTGTTCAGAGGTGTGAGGAGTGGCTGATAAGAAATTTACCCAGAATGCACTGCTCTTGAGTCGGGGGCCTACCCATGATGCAAAGCAAGATAGCGGCCTCCATGACCCGACATGCCAGTGCCCTATATGTTTAGACCATAGAGAATGCTCATATTATAGGAGTTTGATATGTGCCTACTTGACAGTGACGACACTATTACCGTAATTCAAATTACGGTGTTTCGAGATGGTGGCAGCTCAGTCCATTTCATTTTTTCTCTATTGAATTGGAAGATTGACTAATTGACAGTAATGCTGAAGTCCCACCAACACTTGGATCTAATCAATGCATACAAGTTTATGCAGGAATTGGCTTTTAAAAATCGTTGGTATCACCGTAACTCAATGCTATGAATTACAGTGATACCATGTTTTGATTACAAACTGAATTACAGTGATACCAGTGAAAATACTGAAGCATCTCACACTAAAACCATAGCACATGGCAGCTAACATGGCTAAGCTAAGGCTAGGTTTGTTACTGAACTGCTTGGTTGAGCAACATGAACTTACTGAAGTACCTCCTAATGTACTAAATCACACCCTTTCACTTTGTTTACAAAATGCTCTGCAGCCATCTTGAAACGCCGTAATTCGAATTACGGTGATAGTGTCGTCACTGTGTACTTGCATAGTGTCCGCAAAATAAATATTGTTCTTCATGTAGAAGTATAGCGGTACACATCTTCATTTTGAATTCACTAAGGGAGTGATCATTTTTTAATAACAGCGGGGGGCTGGTGGGTTTGCGTGTGCGGACGCGTGAAAAATTTCGCCTCCCCTATCGACGTGTCAAAATTTTTTCGAACCCCCCCTTGGGAGGCAAAAATCGCATGCGAATGTGCCCTTTTAACCTATAGTAACATGTGGGCTTTTTCGCTGAAATCAGGTGAAATCTTTTTGACCCCCCTAGTCAAGGGGTTGAAAAAATTCTGACCCCCCCTCAGACCCACTAGCCCCCCCCCCCCGTTGTTAAAAAATGATCACTCCCTAATGCATCATGATGCCCTGGGAGCAAAGTCCAATAATGCTCTGTGTGGTTCTTAAAGCTGCGAGGGAGAAAGAGGTTGGTGACAGAGGAGGTTACTGCGGAGTGTATCTTCAAAGCACCACGTGACGGGGCTATAGACGACCTGTAATTGGATGTGCCCTCCACCTTGGCAATCAGTCCCATAGAGGGCGCTAGCTGCCTTACGGACAAAGTGTCACCATTGTTCAGGTGCGCCTATGTCCTAACCAGGTTTGGCACTCAAAGTAACCCTTAGAGGTCCACATGGTGTTTTATAGCACTGGGCCTTACTTTGAACTCGTGCAGACTTTCAGTAACTCTCCTCATTTATCATGTGGGGTCTACTGCCTCTTGGGTTTATACACTCACATGTTGGTAGTATGACATAAACATGTAATAATAACGACAGACGTAAATGACGTTACATCAATGCATCATGAGGACAGAAAAACTGTATTGAGGCATCATGTTACCCGTAAAGGGTTAGAGACTGTGTATGATCACAGAATGGGGTAGACGAGATGTTGGTCATTTCAATACAGACAGGGGTGAGTGGCATAGATATACCTCCAGCAGTCATTACCTAAAATGTGCTGCTCTTACTGGGGGTAGTTTGTAGTGGTTTACTGAGGGTGAGACGCAGCCTGTGAAGTGGGTCTCATCTCACTTTGGTCTCAGGCAATACATATATCCCACTCCACCCCCACAAACATCTCCACGCCTACATCCTTACATAGATCTCAACATCTCACCCAGTACAAGAGGGCATTTCTCAAATGGTACGACTAGGCATATCCACTACGATCTGAAACCCCAAAACACAAGTGGGTGATAGTAGGTAATTCACTATGGCTGTTCTGTATGATCAGCACTTAATGAATGAAGTACTTACATAGTACTTAGGGTTTGGTAGGGTAGTCGTACCAGTGTTTATCATTAGTGACCACTAGATGTAGGGCTGTAATGGCAACGATTTGAAGAAGTCTAGTCGTACCATCTTGAGAAATGCCTTCCAGACATGTTTACTTTGGTGCATTTCTTTACTGGCTCTATCTATAACCACTTCACCACCGTCTCCATTTCCCCTTTAACCCACTTTTGACTGCACATATGAGTAGCAGGGAATTGTGCAGTCACGTCCCACTCACTGATGTGCAATTGAATTAACAAAATCATGTAGAGGGAGAATCCTCAGATGTCAGCATAGCATTTTGATACACTCTCAGTATGGTGCTTAAATACAGCTCTGGTATCATGTCAATTGTATAAATGATATACGTCTGAATGATTGGTATGATGGTCTGGCAAGATGCTGATAAATGGGGATGAAACCTTATCGGCAACATTGTGATTCGAAAGGGTTAGTTGTGTCATGGCTGTGGCTGTTTAATTTGAAAACACTAACAGACGAAGGTAGCGGCTATGCTGACCACTCGTGAAATTTATCTCAGTGCTATTTCAAACTAACATCAAGCTGAAGGAGAACATGCAGTCGCGATGGTTGACCTTCGGGATTGGACTAAATTCAAAATTACATGAATTTTGTGAACCTCTTTTTACATAATTCTGAATGGATCCTGTATATGGTACCCAGACAATACAACCACCTGCGTTTTGACTTCTTGAAATAACCCCCTTTCCCACTGATTCTGGTGAAAAAAAGACCCCTTTTCTGGCAGAAAACGCTGGCTTTTGGAGGTTTGAAATCCCCCCTATTTCTATAAAACACTTTTAGTAAACCACCCGATAACTCATAATTTTGATATCATTGCAACTTTTAATCTCATTCTAATGGTTCCATGATATCCCAAAATGTCTACGCACATTTTATGACATGAAAAGCACTGATCATAGGTGAAATTTCTACCCCTACACAGTAACAAGTGCTAGTCTAGGGTGAGTGCTGTAATATTTGTCTGTACTACAAGATTAAGACTTCTTGTTATTGTGAATATCGTGCACGTATTAGACCTAATCATCCCCAACCCTTCTCCTAGAGTTTAAGCACGGTAGCTGATCACCATTAGTGACAAGTGGATTAGTATATATACACAAAGCCGCTCCTACACGACAGTCCGGAAATTAATACATGTTTTGGGTATCAAGTTTTATACCCTTTGTCTTGTGTCCTTGATGAAGTAGCTTATGTGGCACAGGAAGTATGATAAATGGGGTGGGGCAATTTGACCTTGTGCTTACAACCATGGGTGGAGGGGGGGGGGGTGAAGGACTATTGATGGAGCAACAGGGGGGCAATAAGCTAATATCCTGTGATACATTGTTTTCTTTCCTTTCCTACAATCTACAAAGTCCTGTGTGTTTAAGTGCAACATGTTTATGACCCTTTTTCATAAATGCATAGTTGTTTTATAAGCAATATACCGTACTCTTAGAGTAAGAGGCCACTTGATTGAATGTATTTCATAGACTAAAATAGGATGTTACAATACAATGCTGAGGTTGTGGTTTTGCTGTATAACTTGTAATAGAAGAACATGTAGAAACCTACAACATTTGACCATTGCCCTATGTCGGACCTGCAGCAAAATCCCACCTATAAGCCAAATCGGAATTTACAGAGGAATTTAACAACCTTAACGCTTAATGCTGACCGAAGGACTCCTGTGCTACTGTAATATCAGCATATAGGAGTTTAGTTCAGTATTATTCATACAGACAAGACATGTTCTCAGGGGTAACCTAGACTGCTGCCTGACTCCCCAGCAAATTGTCGTGAGTCCTCGTCAACCTGTGTAAAGTGGCTAACACATGTCGTTAGATGGAACACGACGTCGTTATAGCACAAGATCACCAGGAATAGCAATTGCTATGCCATGTGAGTCTAACACACAGTGGCGAAAGATGACGGAATGAGTGATCACTCAAAAAGGAGTCACCATTGATGACCAATCATGGCGACAGATGACGACAATTTGCTGGGTCTTATGTCATAAATATGTATGTTGATACTACCACAAACAGACTAACGTGTCACTCAGTCTCACAGGGTGTTAAATCTACACAAACAGATCTCCAACCATGTCTAGCATATAATAATGCCATGTATAAGGTGCAGTAGAAGTTGGGGGTGCATCTTACAGACAAGGCAACTGTACATTAAATTAGTATCAAACTGGTCCAAACAAATCCCCAGGTTCAGCCTACATGATCCCCTTAAGTTGGAGGTGCACCTGATACACGGGTTGCACCTAAGATATTATGGTATATTTACATCTTACTTAACAAAATGGACAGGTCAGCTCAATTATACTCATTTACCTCTATCATACTACACTTCCATACTATAATATTGAGCTATAACTTATTGGGATGATACAAACATTTCTCATGTGAAAACTAATTGCCTGGCCCTATCTGATATAAAAATTCAGATATCACCTCTTCGAGTTGCCATTGGCGATCATACCAGGTTACGCTCAAAGTAACAGTAGCCTTATACTAACAAAGGCCGCATGGTTGATGGTCAGCTTTATCACCCATATGAGGTAGGAAGCATAGACAGGTTCTATTCCTGGTACCTGGTGATCGATACCTAACATGCTTCTTTCCTCATGAGGCACAGATCTGCATATATAGAGAGTAACCACTTGTTCCTTGGCTGCCTCTGTAAAGACTGCCTGATCTGATAGAACCACAACATAGTAGAGGAGCAACAGTAAAGAAAAGTACCCTTCATAGGAATATTATGTTTATGGTAGTTTCTCAGGTGGAATCTATTGTTTGAAGGCTGCTGAAAAAGATAGGATACCGCTCCAATTTTGATTTTTTGATTTTGACATTTTTTTAGGACAATTATGTAAATTACAGTAATTACACCTTCATGAGACATCCAAACGGATGGGAATATCATCAATCTAACAGCACATATCCCTTCTGAATCACATACAGGAATTTGGAGGTGTTGTCTATTTTTTGCTATTAGCAACGGTTGTGGGTTGTGTAGCAACAGGATAATTCTGTGATTTTTCCATAGCAGAAGTGCCAATTACAGTAGTAATGCATGGTGAAGTTAGATATGGGATTTTGCATTATGCCTAGGTGTGTAAATCATGATATGCACATCCTTCAGTGTCCAGATCTTGCCTAGCAACAGAATTATTCTACCTAGCAACTATTTTGAAGTGTTTTGGGATGCAAATTTCATGTTCCGCATACAAATTTAGCCAATTGGCAGCAGAATTTGGGGCTTTGTGGACGGCAACTATTACTAGCATTGTTAATTCTTTCATTTTCACATAACAGAAGTGCAAATGAAAGTAGCAATACATGTGATATCATGAAATGCACAAATCAATTTGCAGAGGTTGCCAAGCAACATAGACTTTCTGCCTAGCAAAAACGATATTGCATAGAAAATGGTACTCAATGTTTCCTTTTCTACTGTAGTTTTCTTTCTCGTCCAATAAACACTATTGACAACCACTATGGGATGCAATTTTCATGTTCTATATCTAACAATTCATGCTTGGCAGCAACATAATTATGAGAATGACACCTATTGCTTATCATATAAAGATGTAATTCATATGCTATGAGGCATTCCCCCAGTCAGTCTACGTCTATGAGTGTAAATCAAGAAGGGTGGGGGAAAGCCTTTCTGATGTGTTACCACAACACATTCCCCCCCCCCTGTACAACTACTATCTGCATCAATGACTGCTATCTGTAGTACTACAGTTAGTGGTTGACCATCCAACCACTATGTGTGTAAAAGAAACGCTATCTGTATTAAATTAAGTGTATCAAAAGGGTTTATCTACAGGTATCAACTGGCCATTGTATTTCCCCTTACGCTAAGTGTATCATTTGCTTTCAGACTGACTCAAGTTGGGTAAATCAGGTCAAAAGAGATAAAGATTAAATTTGTCCAAGATAGGTCAATTGACACTGGATTGGACCAAATTTAGACACATTGACCCAAGCTGGGTAAATTGGGTCACATGAGGTCAAGTGACCCAAATTGAGTCAGAATGACTCAAGTTTAGTAAATCAGGACCAAAATAGGTTAAATTGGCCAAAGATGGATGAATTAACCCGAGATTGGCCCATACTCAGTCAGTTTGATCCAAATTGGGTTACTAAGGTCAAGAGAGTTTAAACTGGCCTAAATTGGATCGATTGACCCAGGATTCACCCAAATTGAATGAGAATGACTCAAGTTAGGTGAATTAGGTGAAATCCATCCAAAAGAGATCAAATTGACCCAAGATGGATTGCCCCAATTTGAGTCTGATCAATCCTAGTTGGATTAATTGGGTCAAATCCAGCAAAAGTCAAATTAGCACAACTTGGGTCAATTGACCCAAAATTGTCCCAAATTTAGTCAAAACAGGTCAATATGGGTCAGAATGGGTAAAATTAGTACATATTGGTGATATGGCCCAGTTGGACAGAACATTGGTGAATTGGGGCAAAAACAGCTCTAATTGGCCAAATTTAGGATAATTTGGCCTATTTTGACCCATATTTGACTAATTTGAGCCATTTTACCATCTTGTATCCATTTTACCTAATTAAGGCTAATCTTGAGTCAATTGACCCACAATGCCAATTTTACCTTTTTTGACCGATATTTAACTGATTGGACACAATTTACCCATCTTGGGTCTATCTTAGGCCTACCTTATTTGGGCCAACCTTTGGTCAATTGACCCATCTTGGACCAATTTCACAGAATTTGACCAACTTGTGTTAATCAGACTAAATCTCAATTAGGCCCAATCACAGGCCAGTTGATGCATGTTGGATCAATGTGACCCATGTAGACCTGATTTGACCCAATTTACCCATCTAAGATTCATCTACTCAATTGAGCCAATATTGGGACAGTTGACCCATCTTGGCCCAATTTGACCTCTTTTGAGCTAATTTGACCCAACTGCACATTTTGTGTCAATCTGACTCAATTTAGCCTAATCTATGGCCATTTGGACCCATCTTCGACCAAATCGATCTAGTACTAATTAATATGAAAAAGGCTGAGAGACAAACTATAGCTGAGAAACACTTACGACATCCCAACCCACCAGATTACACTCATACACACTGAGCACATTGGTCACTGCAACACCTACAACAGTATGATACAGATAGTGTGTTTTCATACAGATAGTGGTTGGATGTGTCTTAACTCAGCATCAGAAAAGTTACTACAGATAACGGTTGTTGATACAGATAGCAGTTGGATGGTTACTACAGTTAGTGTATTTTTTACACAGATAGTGATTGGGATGGTCAGCCGCTATCTGTAGTGTAGGGGTATGGTATTTTACACTTTAACGTTCATGCACCCGTGAGACTCAGACCTAGGTCCTTCGGGTGTGGTGGGGGAATCCGGATGGCAGGTGGCAGCACCTGCCTCTGGGTTCGTATCCACTACACCAGGGGGCCTACCACTCGTCCGCCACACGTCACGTGGCCGGTCTGAGTTTCGCGGGCTTTTCCCCTATATAAGGCTGGTCCTAGCCCTAGGTTCCTCAGTAGTGGTTTACCCACTGCTCAACCAGGTTGTTACCCGAAAGGGTAACCGAATGCACTAGCAGCATGTAGTCCTCTGAGGCTGTGATCGTATGTAACGCAAGCTCTGAAATAAAAGCTCGGTTGCCTACCCGGAAACTTTTCTCTCTCTTCGTTATGATTTAATCTAACTTAACGAGACGAACCACTACACTGGTGCCGTGACCAGTTGGTCTTCGGGTAAGCGCAGTCAGAAATGACTGAGCTGAGCCCAGTTAGGAGAAATGGCTCAAATCGTGAGCTAGACTCCCCGATGGAGGATGGTGAAATCAAGTCACCACCCCAAGGTACGGAGTGGAGGGATCCACTAGAACACTACCCTGATGGGTTAGAAGATGTAAGAAGAAACTTACATCATGAACTGGATGAATTTGGAGACTCCTTATTCATGCCAGGAGGTACTTCGAAACCTGCACCAATGCATAAAAGTACTGCTCAATTTGGTAAATTACCATTTGAGGTACCAAAGCCTAGTGCAGGTATGTTTGAAACTCCATACAGTTCTCGAATTAAACACCAAAAATGTGGATTCGAAAAGAACAAAATGGACGAGCTTGAAGACATGAGAGCTGAATACGAGAAGATCCAGAAGGATCTTATTACACTGACCGGAACCCGAGACAAGATTCTGACTGAAAACAAACAGTTGATATCGGAACGTCTCGATTACGATCAGAGTTGTAGACGCCAACAACAATTGTTGTTGGATCAGATGGAGAAAGAAAAGCAAGATTTTCAACTCCAGCACGAACAGTATCGTGATGCACTATATACGGCGGATCTGGAATACAGAGCCTCGTATGATGAGTTGAATAGAACTAAACAAGAGTTAAATTCAACTCAATCGGCCTACGGCAAGTATCAAGAAGAGCTGAAGAAAATAGAATCAGCCTTCAAAGATGCTCGGGAAACGTACCAAAAACAGACCGATGAGCATGAAAAACTCAAAGATCAATTGATACGCGAATCCACAGATTTGGCTGTTAAACAGACTAAAATGATGGATGATTATTCCGAACTGGAGGCTAAAGCTATCCAGATGTCAAAGTATCTAGAAGATACTGGTCGTGCAGTAGGCACTCTTGAATCAGACTTCACTGTTTCAGGATTTGCCCTAAACACGACAAGTAACCAGATGTTCTCTTTGAGGGGCAATGACGGGGTAACAGAGACAACTGTACCTCGTTATGAAGGAGTAAAGAGTCATCAGGTTAGATTTACAGATAATACCTCTATACCTCTTGGTCTAGGTACGGGAAATAAAGGGGATAATTCTGCGAGTGGAGCTAAACAAAGCCGCTGGGCAGGAAGCTCCACCTTTGACGGCGGATGGCCACAACAGTCACCTTTAGGGGGACCAAATGGCCCGTATGCCCAGTATGGATGGAATCAGTCCCAAACAGGAACGAATCCGTCCAATGGTAACACCCGGAACACGTCCGGAGGAACAACCGGACGAGCACCCGGAGGTTCCAGTACAGCTGGGGGGCAATCCGGATGTGATCAAGGATCCGGACCCTCAAGCGATCGTTCCAGGAGCAGACCCTCTGCCAGTGGGACTGGTTTCAATAATGGAAATCAGTCGTATGGAACAGGAGGAAACACTAATCCCAATAGTGGTTTCTTTAGCTTTGGTGGAAATACACAACCCACCAATGGTCCAGGGCCGGCTCCCCAAACCAGTGGATACACCTTTTCACAGGTGCCTCCATACGGAGCAGGGGGATCAGGAGGTGGAGGAGGACCACCATCCGGAGGCTTTGGAAGTACTTATGGTACGAATCCTCCAAGGAAAAAGAGACTCAGTCGCCGAGTATCTCTTTCTCCAGGGTTACAAGCGCTGCATGATTCTAATGCAGCGATTGCTAACTTAGGTGTTGATTGTTACAATCAAGGTCTGGACGATACGGAGATCATGGAATGGAGTAAGGGTTTAACCCTTACTGGATCCACGAATCCGGCTCGTAGAGTAGCTAAGATACCTACCCCCTTTAATGCCAAGAACCCTTGGAAGGAGGAGTATCAAGGCTGCGCGGATGTCTTTAACTGCAATGGATGGGGTAAAGCGGAAGCTCTGCCTTATTTAGTATGCTGGTTAAAGGAAGGCGACGGAAAAGGAGCCGTGGAACAATGGAGAGATTCTCAAATAACAGGACTCTCAGCCCATATGAAGTATGATGAACTCATAGAGATTGCTTCATATTTATATGGGAATATAGTTGGAGAAGACCCTTGGCTGACGTTCACTAAAAGAACACAGAAGCCCAAGGAGTCTGCCAAAGTGTTCGGCTTAGAATGTCAACGACTGTTGCATAAAGCCAGACCTCAATGGAGACTAGATGATGAATGCTTCCTAGATGAGATGTTTAAACAATTCATTGAAGGATTGCGGAATCAAGAACACAGGACAGTAGCCTGTGAAGCTTGGAAGAATGATGCCTCTTTGACAGATTTGTTCCAGTCCCTAGATCATTATGATCGAAAGGCCCGTATCTTTGCCGGGAAGGTACCCCAACGGATGTCAGCAATGATAATCCCGGAGGGAATACCCGAAACCGATTCATCCGAATCAGGGGAACCTGACGAAGATGAAAACGTTGGGGCCATTGGCCAAGGGAACCCCCGGTACAACCGGAACTGGGGAAAGAAACCGGGTTACGTCAAGGAGAAAGTGATCACTTCTAAACCTCCTGTGACTCAACCCGATACCAAACCCACGACGGGTCCTTCTTTATCAGAGGACCTGGTTAACAATTTGGTAAAGAAGATTACTGAAAATCTTAGGAGGCCTAAGCCTGATAGGACTGTTGTGACATGCTTCCGATGTCAGGAAACTGGGCATTATGCTGCCGAGTGTGAGGCAGATAAGCCAGTTTATAGAAACACTCGTTACCGGAGCAATCCGGGTAAGGAGGACTCAGTGAAGAAGGAAAACTGAGAGGGGGTGTCCACAATGGCAACCGGATTACCCCCAGAGTGAGTGATTGCCATGACTGCCAGCCTATCGCAGCTTGCGGTACTGGCAAGAATCCTCTAGCGATTTCGCCCAGCAGTGAAGCTAAGGAGCCTGATCAGTTCCTTACTCATGAGGCTGGGGAGACTGATAGTACACCAGGTGTCAAGAACCGGCAGAAGAACACAGAGGGGAAACCCGATATCAGTCCAGAGGGAGCGGCCAATGAGTTGGCCAGGGTGGGGTGTGCCCAGTTCCCCCCGGGTCATCCTTGTCTCGAATTCTTAAAGGGATGTGGATTTGACCTCGGCGCTAAGACGGAACTTGCTAAGTATGCAAGTAGTCCTACCTACTTGAAAGGTAGGAGGTGGTACGCAGTTGTATCTGTGAGTGGTAGATCCGCTGAGTTTCTTGTCGATACGGGTGCTAGCCACTCCTGTATTGCTAAGAGATTCTACGATCTTTTGCCTACGAATCATGAAACTTTCACAACGGAAGGAAATGCTCGTACGGCCGACGGTAGCATGATACAAACGTTCGGTAGAACATGTATGAGGTTCAGTCTACAGGAAGATAAGGACTTCATCCTTACCCCTACTGTGGCGAACATCGCGGATGATGGTATACTCGGTCTGGATTTTGCTGCATTATATGGAGCAAGGTTAGATTCCCAGAGGGGAATATTGGAAGTGAGAGACCCGTACCATCTCGAAGTACAATGTGTACTTAGGCAAGTAAGCAGTGTAGCCAGTGTAGCCCAGACTGTTAAGATACCACCAGGCACAGCCTGTGATGTCTTATGTCGAGCGGACAGACAGTTTTCAGGAAAAACTGGAGTTGTAGAGCCAGACATGGCCATGTTGTCAAGTATCGGATTGGAATCCGCTGATGTTCTAGTAGCTAACGCTGCTTGGACGGTGGTTCCTATATCCAATACCGGTAACAAGACTGTCTATGTACAGAAGGATACGATCCTTGGATCGGTTGTCTTATCCGAATTGATAGAAGACTGTAAACATGTTTCGGCACCCGGAGCCCCTTCCTCACCCGAAAGGAGCCCGGAACTAGACACTCTAGTAGCCGAAAGCCATGTAGAAAGTGATGAACAACGTGAAGCTCTAACTGACTTGTTGTACAAGTACCGTAAAGCTTTTGCAGCACCGAGTGAACAATTGGGGCGTACCGATAAAGTACTGCATACGATTGACACTGGTGAGAATGAACCTTTTAAGATTCCTTATAGAAGACTCCCACTAGCCAAAAAAAAGGTAGCTGAGGAGGAGATAGCTAAAATGCTTGAACAGGATGTAATAATTCCATCAACCAGTCCTTGGTCTAGCCCTGTGTGCATGGTGACCAAGAAAGATGGTAGCATCCGTTTCTGCATAGATTACCGGAAATTGAATGGTATGACCAAGAAGAATTCATATCCCTTACCACGGATCGATGAGACTATAGACTCCCTTGGAGGTAAGCAATGGTATTGCTCTCTAGACTTACAATCCGGGTACTGGCAAGTGGGTATGCATCCGAAAGATATGGAGAAGACGGCCTTTTCCAGTCATATTGGATTATTCCAGTATAATGTGATGCCGTTTGGATTGTGCAATGCACCGGCGACATTTGAAGCCATGATGGAAACTTTATTAAGTGACCTTTTATGGAAGAAATGTCTCGTCTATCTAGACGATGTGATTGTCTTTGGAAAGACATACGAAGAATGCTTGGAAAATTTAGGTATGGTCCTGGAAAGGATCATAACTAATGGTTTGAAGCTGAAACCCAAGAAGTGCGATCTTTTCAAAAGATCTATTAATTACTTGGGGCGAATAATCTCGAATGAAGGGATTAAAGCCGATCCGGAGAAACTGGATGCCGTGTCAAATTGGCAAGCACCCACGAATGCGAAAGAAGTTAGGTCCTTCCTCGGATTCTGTTCCTACTACCGGGACTTTATCCCAGGATATTCAAGGGTTGCCTTTCCTATCCAGAGTTTGTCCCACTGGACACCCGGGATCAGAAAGGAACGATTCCCTTGGGGACCCGAGCAAGACGAGGCCTTTATGAAAATAAAGGATTTGTTTGCTATCACACCTGTGTTGAGATACCCCACGGAGAATGATCATTTCATTCTAGATACTGATGCTAGTAATGAAAGCATAGGAGCCGCCCTTTCTCAGGTCCAGGATGGGGTCGAAGTTCCTATAGCCTTCGCTAGTAACACGTTGAGTAAATCTCAAAGAAACTATTGTACCACTAAACGTGAGTTGTTGGCTGTGGTGGTCTATACGAAGAAGTTCAAGCACTTTTTGTGGGGGAGTGATTTCACTCTACGGACTGATCACTCTTCCCTCAGATGGTTATTGAACTTCAAAGATGCAGAGGGGATGATAGGTCGCTGGTTAGCGCACCTATCCGAATTCGGTCTAAATCACAGCCAGATTGAACACCGAGCCGGGGCAAAGCATTTGAATGCAGATGCTTTGTCTAGAATCCCAGTGAGGAAATGTGCAAATGCTGAGTGCACTGATTGTGGAGCACACAATGCTGTGTTGGCAGGGGTTCGAGTTCCATTCGAAACCCATCCGGAACATGTCTTGAATTGGTCCTTGGAGACCATCAGGCAGTTCCAGAAGTCTGATGCAGTCACATCACGTTTGATTAAATTCCTTAATCAGGGTATCTGTCCCCCAAGACCCGTAGTGTCATTGGAGAACAGAGAGATGAGACGATTCTTAGCTCAATGGGCCGAGCTAAAAGTCCGGGATGGTATTCTGTTTCGATGGAAGAACCATTCTAATAGGAACAAAACCTTGCAAGTTGTCATACCTAGTGCTATGCGACGAGATATTATGTATTTCTGTCATGGACATAGAACTAGTGGGCACTTTGGAAAGAAAAGGTCTCTAGAACGTCTGACCAGACGATACTATTGGCCCGGCATGAGTACAGATCTCACCCGATGGGTGGAGACCTGTCCCGAGTGCTGTAAGAACAAACCAGGACCCGGGTTAGGCAAGCTGCCATTATCCCAGGAACTGTTTGGTGTAAGGTTTGCTAGAATAGCTGTTGACATTATTAGTGGGATTCCCCCCACTCCTAGTGGCAACACGTGTATGATGGTCGTGTCTGATTATTATACCAAGTACACCCGAGTGTTCCCTTTACCGGATCATAAGGCTGTTACTTGTGCTATGGCCTTTGTAAAAGGGTGGGTGCTGCACCTAGGTGTCCCACTCATGTTACATAGTGACCAAGGCAGAGAATTTGAGTCTAGTCTGTGGCAGGAGATGTGTAATTGTCTGGCGATCTGCAAGACAAGAACTAATCCCTATAGACCACAGAGCGATGGACAAGTAGAGAGATTCAATAGGACTTTGATCCAAGTATTGAAGTCTCTGGTAAATGAGCAGATGGATGATTGGGATGAACAATGTGAATTCGTGGTACATGCCTATAATGGCACTGTGCATTCGAGCACAAACTGTTCTCCTAATCTCCTCGTTTTTGGAGAGGATTTGATTATGCCAGCCGATTTGGTGTTCGGCGTAATAAGAATGAATCCGGAAGCCCCTTGCCAGGTGATGTTTGTAGAATCCCTACGGGATAATTTCAAACAAGCCTATGAGAGGGTTAGAGACGAGTTGCAGAAAACTGCGCGTTGGCAGAAAGTTGGCTATGACACAGGTCTAAAAGCTAGATTTTTTAATCTAGGGGATAGAGTACTGCGTCTACACCAACCTCTAGCTAACCTGAAATTAGCCAGTAATTGGGATGGACCTTTCACTATAACTCAGGTTATTAGTGATTGCACAGTGATTATTAAATCACAGCTTGGTAAATGTTACAAGTCAAATGTAGCGAGACTACGCCCATGGAGGGGGAGGGATACCTCCACCGAAATGTACGGCGATGGTCTATTGGAAGTAATGGAACAGAGTCGTGTTAAGCAACTCGAAGTGGTACCGACCCGAAAGCGAGGACCCGGGCGGCCACGGAAGGTTGCAGACCCGAAGAGGGTGGTGCCCCCTGTCGTAACATCCGGAAAGCAGGGGAAGATACAAAAAGTCTCGGCAGGCGCAGGTAAAAATAAGAGGAAAGGTCCCTCTAAGGCTAAGAAGACCTTGGAAAAGGCTCTTATGGATACCAGGTCAATAAAAGAGGCCTCAAAACCTCTTAGACGCAGTCCAAGGTTGCTACAGACTGCCGTAACCTAGCCTGTTAACACAACGAGTGTGTTGTCCTGTACTGTGTACTGTTATATGTTGTAACCTAGTTCAATGTATATTTGAGCCGGTCAAGAGTCTCTGGAAAAGGTCCTATGACAATGAACCCATGGTTTTGGACGGATAATCCGGTGGATATGCTTATGCTATCCATAAACTCCAGAATACCTAGCGAATTGTCATAGTCGAACCCTGAGTACGGACGGACGACCGATCGGGTATTGTATTGTTTTTATGTAAGGGCGCGTGACCTAATTAAGGGCACGCGGGAAAGTTGTTGACCCATTTTCGAATGGTCACGTGAGGCGCCGGTTTGATCATGCGCAGCGATTCAAGTTCGAGTATCCCGCCATATTGTCTTATTCCTGCGAAGGAAGAAGACGTGGCCGAGGGTGGTCTTGCTCTTGTTGGAGTCTGATAGCCCGTGACAGCCATATTCCGAGGTGTGCCCTCGTTAAAAGGCACCCGCCTTTCACTGGGTAAGCAGTACTCACTGCTTATCCGGTGGATTGGGATATTTTATCCCCGAACAGCCACTTCTGTCGATGGCAGAAGAGGCCGTCCGTCTTGGCGGCGGTGCCGGTGCCAGCACCCCGCCAGAGTATGGAAGTGGTTCTCCCAAAAGTCCCACTTATACATACGACGATCAGCAATACGATGCTGATTGTGATCAAATGGATCAACAAATGAATGTTGATCAGTACTTCTCTGGAGTAGACGATAGCGACGTAGAATCGTTCTACGACGCATCCGACAACTCCAGACAAGTTAGTCCTGAACGCCGAGGCGTTCAACAACAAATTGATGTAGGTGAGCCTTATGTAGCCCCTCCATCCGAAGGTTTGAGTGGAGAACCGGCAGGAGCCCAGTCTCTTGACAGGGCTCTGATGCCACCTCCCCCTCAACTGCCGCCCCGTCTTGGTGGGAGTACCTCATTCGGTGCTTTGGGACCTGCTTCTCCGGTTGACAGGCCAATGCACCTAGAGCTGCCCTTCCCAGACAGTCCCGAATGGCATGATGTAGCCGGTCCATATGACGGACGGATGTTAGCAATTTCCGAGGAAATGCTGATACCCACCTGTTATGGGACGCCCAGAGAGGTTGACGAGCGTGTTGTCAACGCAATCTGGGAATGTGCTCATCCGCAGTGGGCTAATACCTTTCCGGAGTCCTGGTTGATGGATTACCATCAGATGGCCAAAGGATTGGTAGTCCACTTATGGTTTCGTAAAGCCGTCTGGGACGCAGAAATGGCTTTCCGAAGGAATACCTCTTATAGGCCTTCCTATGTGTCTGACAAAACGGGTTACACCGGTGTCAAGGCAGATGAGGTCTCTAGATACATAGACAGAGACCAGATCCTACTGTTAAGCACAGCGGATGAGTATGAAGCAGCAGGTAACGCTGTTGTGGATTACTGTCCAGGGGTCCCTATTACGTCTCAAACCATTGAGGCAGAAGAGGCCCGTATTGGTGTGTCTCCACTAGACAGACTCGGGGTAATACAAGACCTCGTAGTACGTCTATTGGAGAGACAGTATGCACTGGCGCATCCGGAGTTAGTACCCGGACCCGCACCCGTGCAAGTAACAGCCAAGATGGCCGATCGGATGGACCGTCTCATGTCTCCTGCTGAAGCTCCCACCTTGGGAGGCGCAGCAGTAGTACCTGAGAAGGCCCTACCTGATGCAGATGTTTCCCTTAAAACTGCTCAGTCTACCCCTACGAAGACTGAGCAAGTAAAGGAGAAAGCAGCTGGTGGAAAGGGTAAAACAACCCCCACCAAAGGTAAGGGTAAAGGGAAGCGGTCAGGAACCGAACCCTCTACCAGCACGAGTGTGGACGACAGTACCCGAACCCGTCGGGTGTCTCCACGCTCGGCCAATAAGAAGGGCGCTAAGGCTTCGGATGTCTCCGGCAACGAGACGGACGCATCCGAGCCTGGCACTTCTACTAACGGCAGATCCCGCAGGAGGAATAAGAAGAAGGTTGACCAACGCAAACCTGAACCTATCGAGGTAGACGTTAAAGCTGATAATACAGAAGCTGAACCGGCTGTCCCAACCGTAAAAGTTGAGCTCGGTGTGCCAATCGTCAAGCTACACGACGTAATGGCCGATTTGAGTGGAGACGCTCAAGATGCTGCAGCCCAGGTCCTCGCGGGTCAACAACCCGTTGTGCAACCTGTGGATGTACCATCCGACCCGGAGGGAGAGGAGCCGGTTGACCCAGTTGTGGATGTCACTCCGACTGACGAGCAAGAGGCTGCTATCTGGGCTAACGCCAATAGCAACTTTGCCGACTTCATTCCTCTACACAGGGGACACCTGAAGGGGAGTAAATCCGTATGGAGACTGCCCCCTCGGATCACCTGTGAGAGGCAGGAAGATATGGAGGAGTGGCTTCGCAAGAAGCTCTCTGATAGAAAGCCGGCCAATATGTACTGGATCTATTGGGAATTCGTTAAGAATTCGCCCAATGGTCTGTACAATTATGACCAGAAGGGCAAGCTCAAGTTTGCTCTAGATGAGTACTACGGGGAGGATCGTAAGGATTGTCCCTTCCAACGTTGTACTCAAAGTGAGGGTGAGGTTGAATTCTTCATCGAGAAAGACGCGTTCCTTCGTCATCTCGTGGAGGTTCATATGCACCAGAGGCCGGAATATGTCTGCGACCGAGAGGTTGGCAAGAAATGTGCTAAATGCACAGGATGTGTCACCCCCCGACGCGGAGACATGGTCCGGCACTATGTGACTTCGCATGGAGAGGGCCTGGAGGCAGCCATAGATCGGGTGATGAAAATTCACTCCGAACTCTATGGCAACCTTAGGGGCCTCAATGCAGAGAAGTTGGCTTCCCTCACACCGAGTACGAAGCAGTTTGCGCCTACGGTTCCTGGTACTAACCAGAAACTAAAGGCTCGGTTTGCCCAGACTCCCGGGTCCGGCAAACTAGAGTACGCTCAGGAGGAGTACGATCTGTTAAACGAATGGAGAAGCAACAAGGCCCGCCGTCGTGGTGGGGCTTATGTAACTCCATCCGGAGAACAGGTCCGAAGCCGCAGGGATTACCGCCAGGGACCCTCTGTAGCAGATAGGAAGAGACAGGCGTCTGAATCTCCAAGCCGAGCCAGGTCACCACTGGAGGCGCTGGAGAGACAGACAAATGGGGGAAGGAAGAAGCCACATCTTCCATCTCCTACTGGAACTCCTTCCCATTATGGGCGAGCACCAACTCCACGAGGTGCACAGAACCCGACATTCTTTGGTGTCAGTGGACCGAGTGGCCAGTCCGCCCGGAAACACGCGCCTTTGAATGTCAAAGACCCGAAGCAGTACCCTGCTATAGGCCCACCCGGACCAGAGATGCAAATCTTTGATCAGTACGGGAGGGTCAAGCAGGAACTGCCGACAGTAGGAGGTCAAGCTCCCCGACCTACAATGAGTGCTGTGGTGAGACAACGTCCACCCGCACCATTGTTGACGGCCAAAGACCTTAGAAGGGAATTGTCACGGTTGCCCCTGGTTCAGGGATTACCAACTCAAGGCCCTTCTTCGACCACTGCTAGTGCGGTTACTACTGCGGTTGCTTCTTCGCACACGCAGGTAGCTGTCACTGCGAGTGGGTCTGGAGCACAGCCGAAGCCTCAGGGTCAGGTACCCCCACCTGGTGCTGTGGTTCATCGGCCTAAGCTGATCCAGACAGTGGAGACCTTCTTCAAGAAGGAGGACAAATTGTCTTGCAATATCCAGAGCAAACAATTTGAGACGCTACAGCACCATCTGGAAAACCTCCACCTGGACATGTATCGTCGGACCGTGTCGAGCACTCTCCAGTGTATTGACGCGATCCAGAAGTCAGAGATCAACCGAATCTCGACTCAGATCAAAGCGGATGTTGCCAAAGATAAGCAGGAAGCTGCTAATCTGCGGCAGGAGGCCCTATCCGAGAAGGAAACAGCTTCTCAGATGCTCGACCTAGAACGAGCAACGAACATGAAGAACCAGCAAAAGTTCTTCAAGGTCTTCGGAGTTATCATGGATAACTGGGACGGTACACCTGAGCATGCTTTGAAGCTGTTCGAAGCACGCCAAAAGGTGAAACTTACACCTGCTGTCCCCGCATTGGCACCTACGGATGGAACTGGTATGAACCCCCCTGTTCAGCCACTGGCTCAACAACCGGGTCCAAACCAGCCACCCGAGGAGAACATGGAACAGTAAAAAACTGTTGCATGAAGATCGGACATAATTGTGTGTCCCGGGGTTCTATTACCCATGCATTGTTGGATAAGAAACCATTTTTTTATCCAACCCGTATTGATTCGGGTACCAAACTGTACCCTAATCCGGAAACTGAAAACAGAAGGAGAAAACAAACAAGTCACTCTGGAGGAGGAGTACGAATGCTGTAAACACCATAATTGTACTGTGCCACAATGTAATGACTGTGCCTATTATAAAATCATGGACAATTTACACTAATATGGACTTTTGAACTACAAACCGGATTTACTACTACACCACTACTATTTGTGAGCTAGCACTACAGGCATCAGGGTTTAGCTACGCCCATAGAGTCCATCAACAGTCTACAACTGGATCTACTATAACCTCCAGTTAGCTAGCACTACAGGCATCAGGGTTTAGCTACACCCACCAACAAGTTTTACTATAGCACTTCAGGCATCAGGGTTCAGCTCGCCCATACCAAGCCATCAGCAGCATCCGACTCCTGTTACATCCTCCAATCATGAAAACAAGTAACTTTGTTGATATTATTATATTGTATGTAAAATTGTATTTATAACTATATAATATCTTTTATAAAGATATATTATTATATAAGGGTACCTATAAATATACTGGATCTGCGAATCCTAAAAGTTATTTAAGGTAATCCTAGACCTATAACTGTCTATATAGGTCATTCCTGGTCTCAATATATTAAGAGACTATAATTCTTCTGTAACTTGTAAATATAAAACACTAAGGTATAAACTGAGCTGCGTCTCAAAAGTATAAATATTTTTCTATAAAATAAGAGAAGGTCCAACGGATTTCTCTAAACTTAGTATTGTATTACTCAGGTTAATACCTAATTGTGTTCATATAGTATCAGATTAATTGTCCATATCTGATCATTAATATTTAATTCACTCTGTAAAGTAGACAGAGCTGTTAATTTAAAAAGTCGAAAATTTTTTTTTCCGGGTTCAATAACCATAATACGATCATTGTTAACAACCACCGGTCCTTTTCAGGACCCTACTGTTGTCAAAACGTTACTATAAATCTGTGATAATTGTATATTTATCATTTATGGTTGTTATAAGCTAGTGATGGAAATAACATGAACGACACTCGATGCTATTATTGTATAATTTTTCAGAAATAGGATAGTCTTATACTATAGCCTATTTCACATCGAGCAAGTGTAATTAATACCCCTTTTTAGTATTGTAAACAATCACTTACTAGGTTATTAATACACTGCGGTTTAATTACCCCCAAGTTATTGTCTAAGGGGGGCAGTGTAGGGGTATGGTATTTTACACTTTAACGTTCATGCACCCGTGAGACTCAGACCTAGGTCCTTCGGGTGTGGTGGGGGAATCCGGATGGCAGGTGGCAGCACCTGCCTCTGGGTTCGTATCCACTACACCAGGGGGCCTACCACTCGTCCGCCACACGTCACGTGGCCGGTCTGAGTTTCGCGGGCTTTTCCCCTATATAAGGCTGGTCCTAGCCCTAGGTTCCTCAGTAGTGGTTTACCCACTGCTCAACCAGGTTGTTACCCGAAAGGGTAACCGAATGCACTAGCAGCATGTAGTCCTCTGAGGCTGTGATCGTATGTAACGCAAGCTCTGAAATAAAAGCTCGGTTGCCTACCCGGAAACTTTTCTCTCTCTTCGTTATGATTTAATCTAACTTAACGAGACGAACCACTACAGTAGTATTACAGATAGCAGTTATTGATACAGATAGCAGTTGAACACCCCCTCCTTGCCATAACATGCAGTAGAGATTGAAAAGGGAGGACCAAAAGTTGTGAAAATGTCATGGTGACAACCGATAGCTACATGTACATGGGTATATATATATATATATACCCATATATATATATATATATATATATATATATATATATATAATTTATATATAAAAGGTATGGGAAGGAGAGGGGGCTGTCAAGGTGACATCTCTGCAAGGCTTCCCCACCCCATTAACTAAGGCTACAGTAACCTATACATGTTCACACCTAGTGTGGTCATTTAGTCTAAATTTACATTCATCGACATTCATCAACATAATTCCAGGTAGAATATCATAGTATTGGATCAAAAAGAAGACATGTGCCTGAAATCCTGTAATCCTGTTATACCCCATACACCCCACATATAAATAAGACACATCCCCAATTCAGGACCCTCAGATGAGCTTGCTTAAGAACACTTCTGTACTAATCTAATGTAGATTTTCCACACGTATGATATTTTTTCGGACACTAATATATGAGTTTGGTGAAATGTCTTTGGTCGAATCAAGAAAGACAACACCCTTCAAACCATAGATTCGACCTGAGAAACTTCCATAAACACAAAATTCCTACGGAATTACTGTTGCTCCTCTACTAACATGCCAGGAGATTGATGCCAGCATAGGCAGCAAATCGACAAGAAATTCACTAAGATGCATCCCTGTGCTGGTCCTACCTTAGTGCCCTATAACCGTTTTACCGAATTCTATGTTATCCTAAGGAGAAATCTCCAAAGATAGCAGGCACCCCAGTAAGATCACCTACTTGTCATTGCTTTCTCTGATCATCATTTATACTGAAATATGTCCCACGGGAGTAAGATCTGCACCCCCTAGCTGCTCTTTTCCATAGTTGTAGGTTAGACCTATCTTGTAAGTCATGCCTGTAGCCTACCATTGAATCTTCTTGGCTGTGGTGAGATTAGAATGAGGTATGGTTGCATCGTTCTTCTCAATTTGAATACCAGTCAGTATTTCATGCAGAGTGACATATGCCATTTTGCCAAATAGATTGAGAGACGTATCGTGCTCCATTGAGGTCATCCCTATGCTCTTTTCATGTGGCTTCATGTGCACAGAAGCACTGTGGCCAGCAATGTATTAGATGATCCTCCTATGACACGGCTTTGAAAATGCTTTACTTCCCCATGCTTCATGGGGATAGCATTTCAATGTCCCTGACGACAACATGGTGGGATATTGAAATACGCCTCTGGAGTTATTTCAATGTGGCCTAACATCGCATTCTCTGCAATGTTCAGTTCAATTTAATTTATTTCAATTTTATGGGCTTTTATTGCATACCTCAAATACATGTTCTTCAGTCCTAATACCTGACTGACTAAACATCAGTTGTCAGGCTTCGGCATCATTATCAATAATAAATGAAATTGAGTTGGAGGCCTGGTACATACGGTATTTACAGCACTTAAGTCATGTACAATAATGGTTGTGTTCAGCTCTTATCTATGGGAAAATTAGATCGTTGCTCACTTGTGACTGTGTAGCATTACTAAACTATCCATACCTTTCACCTTATACCTTTAAAGGTGAAGGGACTCCTCTAGCCTTGAAGTCATGCATTATTTACGGGCTTTAGTTCTGTCTACATCCGCTAGAAGCAGCACGATCGTGCCAATTTATTGTGTCTGTACTGGTCTTCATTCTGATTTGAAGCCATCCAGCTGAACTCTGCTTGGGACTCTAATATCCTTATAGCGTTGACTCAGGACCAGACTGGATCCCAGGAGCTCCACATGCATCCTGAGATCAGCGACTTCTTGACCTGATCCCACGGCCACATCTGTTCCTGGCAAGTCAGGAAGTTAGGAAGTGTGGTACCCATCTGAATCATATTAGAAACCTCGAGGACAGAACTAACATGGTCACGCACACAAAATAAATATGAAACCTTGTTATAGTGCAACAGACTTAAGCCACCATGCCCGGGACCATGCCCCATGCTGCCCCTGGTGCTGTTTAGTGGCACTAGAAAAGGCTGGTGTCATGTGGTTGTGCTGGTGTGTGAATGTGGGGTATGGAGGACTGACAGGGCCGGGTTGGATGATACAATGTCCTGGGGGACCTCCTTGGGCAGCTGTTTTAATGAGTTAACAGGTGCCAAAACTGTGTCATTCAGCCCTATTGGAGAATTCAACGCTTTGCTACTGCAGTCCAAACTATAGTGGTTTGCACTTAATTGTGATCACAATTTTTAATTTCCCCTTGTTTGTTTTGAAGAATCTTTGATCATTTTACAACACCTGCACCTGGAGCAGTGATCAAGACATCGGCCTGAAGCTAATATAAAGGGCTATCTGATTGACTAGTTGTCATGTCCATGTTTTAAGAATTATGTGACCGGTTGCTATGAAAACCATGCCTAAATTTTGCCGAAATCTTTGATTTTTGCCTACTTCTCATCACTTTGACAGCCATTACACAAAACTACACAATGGACCACAGTTCAAGGACTAAATTATATGCTTCTTCTGAGCCTGATTTGATAGCTCTAGCATCTCTTTTTTTGGAAAACATAGGTTTCCAAGCAGGCAGACAAATCTAGGAAAATTGGCGGTTTTCAAAGGAAACTGGAGATATTGTGCTTTGAAACATTTGCAAGGGAGGTGAGTGGGCTTGGACCAAGCAGGATGAGTGCTGGAAGTATTGTAATAGAGTCCCCATCTAAAACCATTGATTTTGCACATGTGTGGATGGAAGGTGAGCTGGAAAGGGTCCAGGGGGGCTACATTGCACCCCAGGTGGGCCCTGAGTATTGTTGGGAATGTTGGGGACCAATCCATTAAATGTGCCTACATATTAGTGATTTGGCTTCTAGGCAGTGTAGGAATAGAGAGTGAATCTTCTGATTTGTGGAAGCTGATTGTGGATGAACCACTGGATCTAGCTGATAATGGATTTCACCAGCAAGTTTGCCCTACTACGAGCTTCCTCTCAGAATAAATAGAATGCAAAAAAAGCATAGTTTAGCTATCAAAAAATGATAATAGTTGTTTTCTTTTACTAGCTTTATCTCGGAAACCACTGTGAATTTCTTCATGGAATTTGGGAATCTGTAAGTACATGTCTTTTGCGTTTTTCTCACATTTTTGATATTTGGTGGAAAACTTAATGCTACATAATTTTCTCTTGTTTTTCTGATGTTTGTGGCCCCGTAAGTCAGATTGGACTACCTCTGACATTTTAGAAAGTAAACTGAGGTGATAGCCATTGAAAATCTGCATAAAACCTAGTTCAAAATCAAATTTCTGCCTAAACATCCATGGTATATGCTTAGAAATGAAGTTCAGGCTGCCAACGACTATAATTAAGACTGTTTAAGAACACCAAGGTAGTCAGGGAATATCACACAATAGTAGTTAGCTATCTGTCACATGTAGTACTTGATGCAGTTACATCCAATTGGCTGATTTAATCAATCAAAGTGTGATCAGATCTCTTTAAGTGACTAAAATGTTTCTAAGCCCATTACATGCTTTGGTCTTATAACCGAGGGTGGGAGATTTTATTTCTTAAAGTCCTGAAACGCCTGACTGGCACTTTTCCCAATCATGCAATGGTGGAGGTAATGTATGGTGGCACCACTATTGGGTTGCCATTTCTGTATACGTTCATGTATCATGTCGTTAATACCTTTATATGCTTGATACACTCTATACGTTCATGTATCATGTCTTTAATACCCTTATATGATTGATACACTCTATACGTTCATGTATCATGTCTTTAATACCCTTATATGATTGATACACTCTATATGTTCATGTATCATGTCATCAATACCCTTATATGATTGATACACTCTATACATTCATGTGTCATGTCATTAATACCCTTATATGATTGATGCACTCTATACGTTCATGTGTCATGTCATCAATAACCTTATATGATTGATACACTCTATACGTTCATGTATCATGTCATCAATAACCTTAGATGATTGATACACTCTATACATTCATGTGTCATGTCATTAATACCCTTATATGATTGATGCACTCTATACGTTCATGTGTCATGTCATCAATAACCTTATATGATTGATACACTCTATACATTCATGTATCATGTCGTTAATACCTTTATATGATTGATACACTCTATACTTTCATGTATCATGTCGTTAATACCCTTATATGCTTGATACACTGTATACGTTCATGTGTCATTTCATCAATACCCTTATATGATTGATACACTCTATATGTTCATGTATCATGTCATCAAACCCTTATATGATTGATACACTCTATATGTTCATGTATCATGTCGTTAATACCCTTATATGATTGATGCACTCTATATGTTCATGTGTCATGTCATCAATAACCTTATAGGATTGATACACTCTATACATCATGTATCATGTCGTTAATACCTTTATATGATTGATACACTCGATATGTTCATGTATCATGTCGTTAATACCCTTATATGATTGATACACTCTATAAGTTCATGTGTCATGTCATCAATACCCTAATATAATTGATACACTCTATATGTTCATGTGTCATGTCGTTAATACCCTTATATGATTGATACACTCTATACGTTCATGTGTCATGTCATCAATACCCTTATATGATTGATACACTCGATATGTTTATGTATCATGTCGTTAATACCCTTATATGATTGATACACTCTATATGTTCATGTGTCATGTCATCAATAACCTTATAGGATTGATACACTCTAGTAAGGTGACACCAAGCAACAAGTCGATGCCGGCGAACTCTGCACTGGTTCTATTGCTTCCTGCATTCGTTCCACAAGTTTTATTGTATGTCTTAGCAATGTTCCCAAGTTGGGCATAATTCACTTGCCTACTAGTTGAGGACCTTCCAGACTGAACGTTTAGTAATCTCGTCCTGTTCACTCAACACACCTCTCAATACCTACCATTAACCATTAGGACCACATAGTGCTTAAATTAGCTGTATCTCTCTGCCACCATAAACAAAATGGAAGGGTGCCCGGCGAATCTTGCATCCAAACAGCATGATGACCCCATTGAGGTTCAATATACTTCTGGATGGTTGGCCAAAGCAGTACCTGTGCCATTCGACGTGTCACACGCAGGGAAAGCTTTGGTAGACCATACTGGCAAGAATAAAATTCTGAGACACCATGGCGTAAAGGGCTAATAGCTGACATCTGCCCCACTGTATCTAAAATTAGCTCTATGGTGCTGCACTGTAAATCATCCAGGCTGACCAGGTGAAGTGCATTCATGTTGCATTCTGAAAGTCGGACATAAATTGTTGTTTAGTGTATGCCATATACATAGATCTCCTACCATTCAGTGTACTGCTGCATCATTATGCTGTACATGCACCTGGTCTATCGGTACGGTCTTTGGTATAAACGGCGCTTATAAAGGAATAATCATACAACTATACATAAAGAAGCAGATGCTAGAGGTCGGCATAGTCATCCACACTTCAAATCAAATACAAAACATAGCGATCAGTCACTTGATTGTAGCTTTTCTATCTGTCCCCTATTCTTACATCCCTGCCTTACACCCCCCCATACCTTAGAATAGCCCGATCATAAAGTATTTGATCTATAAGTGGAACCTGTACAAAAGGTATGCAGTTTTGGAAAATACATTACTATGAATCTTAAAATCACAATTATGTAATGATAGACGAGATTAGGTAGAAAATGTTATTTTATTCTATTAGTACAATCTGCTAATCATGGCCTACGGCTCAAACGGCTAGAACTTGTATGGAGATGTAAATGATTTAATTGTCTCCCTTGTTACCAGAGCAACAGAGCAACATCAGTTACACCATGGGGAGGTCTTTGATTAGGAATATGCCAATTTCCAACAAATGAGTTTGAGTTTGAAAAGTTTTTATTGGTCCAAAGCAATCATACATGTGAATAAGATTTTCGTGTTGACCAATGAAAAAGGAATTGAAGTAAATAGAACATTATACAGTCGCATGGATGACAAGACTTCAACATCCATACTGCAGAAACAGAACAAGTTAATTATAATCAACATCATTACATCATGGATGCACAACATGGTATTACTAAAGAGGATTAACGGGTCCATCTCAGTTTGTCTTATAGTACAATAGTCATCGTAGCTTACATTAGTCAATATAAGTTACATTCTGGTTTCGTATTTCTCCTTTAAATAGTTCTATACTAGTTAGGCGCTGACAGCGACCTTCAAGCTGATTCCACAGCATTGTCCCTTTAAACAGGGGGCTGCTTTCACATAAAGCACAACAAGGTCTGTTCATCTGCAGTTTCACCATTATATTACCTCTTAAGGCCCGTACAGGAATTATCACATTTTCATCCACTTGGGACAATTTGTACATTTTTACAAGTAATAAGTTACCCATACAAACCTTTAATAGCCTACAATCTGCCTCCATGTGGAGTTCAATTCGGCTTTTGTCTTGAGGGTGTCATACCCGTAGACAACATCTGAGGCAGTTATTCTGCCATGTTTGCATGTGTCGGCGTTGTGTCTTTGTCATTCCACCCATGACGATACCTCCATAGTCATAGTATGGAAGAATCATCTGTCTGAAATGCTTAATTGACAGTGGCACATCTAGATATTTCCTGACGCGTCTCAGCTGATACAGTTTTGCTAATATCGAAGATTTGACCTTATCAAAGTGGCGATTAAACTTTAATCCCTTATCTAAAATTACAATTAAAAGATAATTGAATGCACAAGCCTTTTCAAGCGGAGTTCCATTCAATGACACTACACACTGTTCAATACCAGGACCATGAACTGATGAGAATAGTGCAGGAAATAATTAACACGTTCCAAAACCTGATTATAGCATTTATTCAGAAATACTTAGTAGCATGCTGTACATGCCTAACCGCATTTTTGTAACCATTACTCCCAGTGACTTTTTGGTGACCCCCCAGCTCCACACCCGTATCAATTGGCCACGTTATAAAAGATTGATTGTGTAGAAGAGCATGATACAGTGATGTGTAGCCTAACTACAAGACATAACACTGAGGGAGTTAGGGTAACACCTCTTGTCGGTGATAGGCTATGATGGATTGATTAGGTCAGTGGGAGGAGACTAAGTATTTATAACCTCTCTCAGTTGGAGGCTACGACGTCCAAATTATGACAGACGATACTCCTCTATCACGCAGGAGGATGAAGTATATGATATCAATATTTTGGGTGACAACTTGAAAACATCCGCCAATCTATAGAGAATGGCCAAACATAAAATTGCTATACCTGCAACCAGCGGTAGTCTTAAGGCCGGACAAATAGTCAGACCGGACTCAGATCGGATGCAGTTGGTGCCCCCTTCCTCCCCCTTTTCACTCCCTTTGGAATCTGAGGCAGCCTTTGACCCTGTTTTGACCCTATCTGATCACTGACCGGCCATCGTGTCCTTGAATATCTAACAATGTTTGATGAGGTATCGGACCAACATTGATGGTCACTTCCTGTAATATGTTCATCTAAGGATTTCAGACTACGATGGCTGTGATTGGTCTATATTTGAACCAAATTGTTGTATAAAAGTTTGCTATTGGGCATAGGTAAACCCCTGTCCTGCTGGGTCCCTTAGCCTACCCATAATATTATGCTTCCATGTTATGGGGAAGATGTTGCTCTATGGATTCTGTTTATTCTTTATTCTTTGGCCCTTTGAATCCAACTGTCACAGTTGGTTAGGTTACATTAAACTGTAGAGCAGAATGTTTTGGTGGTCTTATACTATTACCATCCTTTCTCTGACCTGTCCACGTCTGATCCGAACTGTTTGCGTCTGCCTGCAAGTCCTCCACAAAATTACAAATGCGCTGCAGACCAAATGCAGACTGGACTTTTAATGAGACTTGGGTGGTATAGTCTGTGTCCAGTCTCTGCCCCCCCCCTCTCCACGAATTAACCAAGTCCAGGGCTCATTGAAGAGTTTGATTCACGTCCATCTGCGGTGAGTCTGTGATATCAAGCAGTGTTTCCTCCAGACGCAGACAGGCTGCAAAATGTGTGCCTGATCTGCAGCTGAAATTGCTGAAAACAGCACAGACCGGACTCACTTTCCGTCCAGTCTGCGTCAGATCTGCACTGTTTGCGCTGGCCTTTACTTTGCCACGGACCATCCATTACACTCCTAGAAAATAGACATAGACCACACATGCAGTAGCCATTTTCCTGGTCAGTTAGATTCTTTTCTCCCAGCCACTCAGTATTCTTCGAATTAGACACCGGCCTTGAATTGCTACATTTCATCCAATACTATCCTGCAGAGCAGTCTGCGTCTAGCCCTCTCCTAGAGAGCAGCCTTACAAGGTACATTGCTCCCTTTATCATTGTGACTATACAATTGTTCTACATAGGTGCTTTCTACCAGTAATACTCTACTGGTAGATTGCCACCAATAGTACTCGAAGGGACATCTGAGCCTATCTAGTGGAAAGCCCATCTAGTGGAAGGCATTATCGGCTCGCTGCACGTAGACATCTGAATGTAGCTGCAGCTTTTAATGCAGTCCCCGGGATGCAGTCTGCCATGGAACCTGCTGACCTGCCACATCCCTGATAGCACAACTCATCCGAATGACCGTTTTTATGTGAATATGATGGGTTTTGATATCAAAGGGCCATGGTCACTGGTGATACGTGGTCCAGGATTGAACCAATTATAGCAGGAAGGAAAGACTTATTTCTTGCTTGTGCTTGGAGTGAATCAAAATGAAAAGTGCAATTATCGGTGAAGATTGACTTGAAAAGAAATGTAATCATACACCTGACAAGTATGGGTTTTGAAGAAACAACATATCCAAATGCATCGCCTACGCATCCTTCAGTTCCCAATTAGTGGGTGTTATACCACGATTTCTGGGTTACACAGTGCTTTTTGGTGGCTATTCTGTCGATATTGCACATCCTGTAGGCTTTACCATCGATTTTGGAAGGCGTGCTGTTATCCATCTAAGGCGTGCTGTTATCCATCTAAGGCATGCTGTTATCCATCTAAGGCGTGCTGTTATCCAGGATAACAGCACGCCTCTCATGTCCTCCCATGTCATATGTTACATGTTAAAACCAACAGACTATTTCATTGCCATAGTAGGGCTCGAACCTGCAACCAAAATTTCCTAGTCCAACTCCTTATGCATTGCGCCACAGGGACTGACAGAAACATAACAGCGAGAAGCTTCTTTTTTCGCCGTATGCGCTGTCGCTGTCCGCTGCCGGGCGAGGAGGTGTATTATACACAAACATAACAGCGAGTCCCGTCTTTATTCGCCGTGTGCGCTCTCGCTGTCCGCTGCCGGGCGCAGAGGGAGGAGACGCGGTGGTCTAGCGGTTAGCGCGTCAGAGGTACATGGATCGAGCCCCGGTCCGGGTGCATCTTTTTTCGCCGTGTGCACTCTTGCTGTCCACTGCGGGGCGAGGAGGTGTATTTTATACACAAACATAACAGCGAGACGCATTCAAAGCTTTAGCCGTGTGCCGCTGCCTGTCCGAGCTGAGAAGGTGTATTCAGTACACAAACATAACAGTGAGACGCGTTGAAATCTTTAGCCGTGTGCCGCTGCCTGTCCGAGCCGAGACGGCCGCTGTCGCTGTCCGCTGCCGGGGAAGGAGGTGTACACACACTATGGCTGGCTTTGATCAAGTTTTCGGGAGGGGGAATAATTTTTGTTTTCAAATTGAATTTATTGGTATTATATTGATTATTTATTGGTTTCGTGGTATAAAATAAGTAGTCAATGGATAACTCATGACTTGTGTGTGTTAGCAAAGGCTAATAACACACACGCGTCATGAGGTATCCATTGATTACTTGTTCATTAAACATAACGGAGTCTGCGTGCCACACATTCGATGCAAAGAGCAAAACTACTGTAGCAAAGGTAACCAAACTAGTGGAATTTTACCAGACGAGTCAACTTTTTGCACCTCAAGGATAATTTAGAAAGAAAGTATGAAAAGGTTGAACGTTCTTGTAGCTGTTCAGCTGGAGCATCCCAGAAACCCGCATAGCCCATACGAAGATTTCAATAGCAGCAACACCTGTTGACCCTCCATGGTCCACATACTCTCTCACGGTGTTTTTGTAATCGTCATGATACATTAACGCAGTACTGGTATAGGCTGTCCACCAATACCACATTGGTGCATCACACTGACCCTTTTGGAATTCCACAATTCTATAATGGTCAGCAGTGGCCATGACTGGACCGGTGATAACTCACTCACCATGCCTGACTACACGAGTCATGCTTACCGTGTATTACAATAAACCTCTTAGAGGGTTGATATAGAAGACATACTGACACTGCCTCGTTTCTCGTTGGGTGATAGGATAATTTGATTTACTATTCCCCTAATTAAATCATAGTTGCAGATCTACTGAGCAGCTACATTTTGTACTTCCTCCTTCTCCACCCTATACCCGTCCCTAACCAGGATACCCAACCATCAAAGAGCTATTATTTTGTATTGCTGTTTACACAGTTTGAGAACGGACAGTTCATTCTCAAATCTCAATCAACGTACATAATCAAATCATTTATTTACACCTTTTCTTTGCATCAACTTGGAGCAAGGCCAATGTTCGTCGTCTATCTGGTTCTTCCATCTACTCTCTTCCGCAATTTTATTGTAGCTATATATAATTGCATGGTGGTAGGACCTACAGGGATACTGCCTGTTTTGGAACATTTAACCTGGGTCTTCAGGAGAGAATAGGAATGGCTTTTGATTGATATAAAAGTTTAGCCTAATAGTTGTAACTACAATGTATACATTTGCACCATAGGGTATACCGTGTGGTGAAAGACTGTGTTACACACAGGTCGTTTCCCATTTGGCGCCTGCTAATTACCTCTATAACCCCTCTGGTCTGGTCTCTGATACCCCTGGCCCTCTCCCCATCCCTACATGCTGAGAGTATCCGATAACCAGGTGCCCTGACCCTGTTATCAGGCTATCAGGTCCGGGTCACAGCCTCGATCCTCACTGCACGCATGTACACAGGGCATGGTAGTGCTACTTCAAAAGAATTTAGATTGTAACACAAATGTGTCATGTTAAATAGAGAAACACAAGGCATGGGTTTAACCATGCTTATCGAATCATACTCACCGGTTTAATGCACTGAAAGCCTGGAAAGTCTGAAACTGGTCAGTGGTGACGACTTTAGGTCCTCAGGTTGACAATACCTAAAACTACAACTTTAGGTGGTCAAAATGATGACTTAAAGTCACCATCCTGATGACCTAAGTTGCCAGTTTGACAATACTGACAATACAAAGTCGTCGAGTACTATCCAAAGGCCCTGAAGAGTGTAATCTAGTGGTTCATATGGAGTAGGTTATTATATTGAAGATGAACGACGCCATTCCCTGTGAATAAGATATTTTGCTGATTTAGCAGCAAGGAAACACAAATTTCCCTATACGGGTAACTGAGACAGTATAGGCCCTGATCAAAGGTGAATTAGATTTCTAAAAAATCACACACACACACGAAAAAGACATGACATAGGTGATGCCTCCTTCGAACAAACGGAAATGAGGGTCTCAATATTCACCATGTACCCTACAGATATGCCCAGAAATGTTCAAATTCATATCACAGGTTCCAACCATTGGCTTAGTGGTGTGGGACTTAAAATCACGGGGGAAATCATTAAATCAACAAGACCGATTCCTATAGAATCGATTACAGTCCTGGCTGAGGAAACCTGTAGAGCCATGACCAAGCTGCTGTTGTGCAGTTGAATGCTGGCATCTTGGGGCTAACATGGTCATAGTAATTTTCTACAAGCAAGCTTTATATAATGCTAGGGGTTAGTTACCAAGAACTAAGCAGAAATGAGGACTATTTTCTGGTGCAGAGTTATGGAATGAGGGCGGATGGTGGCGTGTGTGTAATGCGTTTATCAGGGTGGTGACCGGGGCGCCCCCTGTCGGCAGGCTGTTTAAATGAAGACGGATGGAGGTAAGTAATGTTTACACAGACACAGTTACGCAGAATGGCACAGGACACCAGTATGGACCAAAACCAGCTAACATGCCCATCTTTCACATGGAGGCTTATACTTTTTCACTACGTCCACCGTTTCAAACATACTCCGACACAGCATGGTTTGCAACAAGTGGTATCCCAGTGAGGCATTGATAGAATCTCTCATAATCATTTCTTCAGTATGCATGTATATAAATTTTCTTAAGACCAGGAATATATTTCATCATATTAACTACAAATATAAGCAAACACAACCGGCGAATTTTGCAATAAATTCATTTCCGTCTCAATCACATTAAGCCTTTTAAGAGAAAAGACCACCCTATTTTCATGGCAATTTCATTTGGTAGGTTTTATATTGAATAAAAATACTGTGCCATACTCAGTGTCCCATCTGCTATGATAAGGGCAGGGAGCAGGCCTTTCTGATGCATGGTATGACATCACTATTGGTCCAATGCATCACTATACTGACTGCACAGCACCGCCCATGTACAAATGCATGCTACTAATAGGTGCCTTTTTACACTTCTTGAATATTCACTTTGATAATATTTAATAGCCTCATAAAACCCATCTGATTGATATCATATGATATAATGATTATCAACACGTTAGTATTACAATTAAGGACATGGTTGCAACAGTACGGAGCCCCTAATAGGACATACCAAAAATAATTATTTTTCTAAAAAATTATTCTTGCGGGTACTGGGGTATTCCTGCGGGTACTGAGGTATTCTTGCGGGTACTGGGGTATTCTTGCGGGTACTGGGATATTCCTGCGGGTACTGAACAATTCTTGCGGATACTGAACAATTCTTGCGGGTACTGAACAATTCTTGCGGGTACTGAACAATTCTTGCGGGTACTGAACAATTCTTGCGTGTACTGAACAATTCCTGCGGGTACTGAACAATTCCTGCGGGCATTGAACAATTCTTGCGGGTATAAAACAGTTCTTGCGGGTAAAAGATTTTATTGGAGAAAATAAAGACTTTTTGGTAGGTGAATGCATAATTCTAGCACCCACAAGTATAATTCTAGCACCTACCAGAATTCTTTGTGCACCCACAGAATTCTTTGTGTACCTGCAAAAATGTTAATGTACCTGCAGGAATCTTCCAGTACCCGCAGGAATCCTTCAGTATCCGCAGGAATCTTCCAGTTCCCGCAGGAATATTTTTTTTCATGAAAAAAATCTTTTTGGTATTGTTCAGTACCCGCAAGAATTCTTCAGTACCCGCAAGAATTCTTCAGTACCCGCAAGAATTCTTCAGTACCCGCAAGAATTGTCTCTGTACCCGCAGGAATTGTTCAGTACCCGCAAGAATTGTCTCTGTACCCTCAGGAATTGTTCAGTATCCGCAAGAATACTTTTTCTGTTAAATAATTATTTTTGGCATGTCCTCTTAGGGGCTCCGTACTACAGCGTTCAAGCTTTAACAATGTACCAATTGTCCTTATCATAGCAGATGGGACACTGAGTATAGCATAATATTTTTCTCCAACATAAAACCTACCAAATGAAATAATCATGAAATTAGGGGGGGCTTTTCTTTTAAACATAGAGGCCACAGATATTGCTTCAATCCGGATGTACTTAAAAACCTTCACACAAAAAGAATCAGGAATGATTAATGGATTACTCATAACCGGGGCACTAGTCTTTGCACAGCATTCATGTTTGTGCATGTTAAGAATCGGTAGTGGGCACAGCAATTCAAAGATTCCAGAACGTCTTTGCACTATTGTTGCAGTACAACATTATCATGACTACAGAATTTTGAAAATAAACCTATCATTCAGGTGCCAGTCTTTTGATAAAAGTAGCACTGAACTAGATATCTTGGCACTGATATAGATAAATACAGAATTTGTTTTCTGATTTTGAAAGTGGCGACATATAAACTCTGGGGAATATCGTCATCTAAAGCAATGAGTAACCAAGTCTACGTGATTACACCTGTTAAGAGGGTGCAATTTATTGTTGACGTTAGGTTAAAAAGAACTCTCTCTCTCTCTAGACTGTAAGTTTAATGTGTATATAGAAGTAAACTGTCCAAAAGAATCTCTCTCTCTCTCTCTCTCTCTCTCTCTCTAGACTGTAAGTTTTTTGTGTATAGAAGTATTCTGTCCTAAAAAGTGTCTCTCTCTAGGCTGTAAGTTCATAGTGTCTGTCCTAAAAGGTGTCTCTCTCTCTAGACTAAGTTCATAGTGTCTGTCCTAAAACGTGTCTCTCTCTGTAGACTAAGTTCAGAGTGTCTGTCCTAAAAGGTGTCTCTCTCTGTAGACTAAGTTCATAGTGTCTGTCCTAAAAGATGTCCCTCTCTCTAGACTAAGTTCATGGTGTCTGTCCTAAATGGTGTCTCTCTCTAGGCTGTAAGTTCATAGTGTCTGTCCTAAAAGGTCTCTCACTCTAGACTAAGTTCATAGTGTCTGTCCTAAAAGGTGTCTCTCTCTTGGTTGTAAGATCACAGTGTCTCTCCTAATAACTCTCTTTCTCTCTCTATCTAGGCTGTAAGTTCATATTGTCTGTTCTAAAAGGTGTCTCTCTCTGGTCTGTAAGCTCATAGTGTCTGTCCTAATAAGTCTCTCTCCATCTAGGCTGTAAGTTCATAGTGACTGTCCTAGAAATTCTCTCTCTGTAGGCTGTAAGCTCATAGTGTTTGTCCTAATAAAGTCTCTCTTTCTAGGCTGTAAGCCCATAGTGACTGTCCTAATAACTCTCTCTCTCTATCTAGGCTCTAAGTCCATAGTGTATATAGATGTAATCTCTCCTTGTGGACACAGTTGCCTGACGTCTCCATGACAACAACGTCACAGATTGTGTGCCTTCCAAACGGGTGCCAGACATGTTGAATGTAAAGAAATTTAGTCATTGTACACTGCACATTCTTTCTGACATTTAGAAATAATCCTTGACCAATTCACGGTAATGTGGTGTATGAACACTGCACTGACAATTCCTAGTGTAAATTTGCGCAACACATCTACCAAAACAGCTAATGTATGCGCCTAAGTATTATCACGTTTTGCCTCATGTCACAGAGCAGTGACTGTGTAAGACGGGGAGGCATGCGCTATCAGGTTGTTCAATATTTGCCCATGTGTAGGGTTGGATTTCCATATTGGCAAAATGATGGCTTCTAAAGAAAAGTCAACACAGAGGTGAATGTAGGCCCCATGAAGGTGAATATCCGCATCATCATCATCCTAGTTATACTGCTACGGTTTGTACAAGCGCCCATACACTTATTGTTCTATTCCCAGTTCCTAGATTGTAACGCAAATATTCTGTGTCATGTTAAATAGAAAAACACAAGGCGTGGGTTTACCCATGCTTATCGAATCATACTCACCGGTTTAATGCACTGAAAACCTGGAAAGTCTGAAACTAGTCAGTGGTGACGACTTTAGCTCCTCAGGTTGACAATACCTAAAACTACAACTTTAGGTGATCAAAATGAAGACTTAAAATCATCATCCTGATGACTTAAGTCGCCAGTTTGACAACACTGACAATACAGTACCTATTAACCCAGTGAACAACAAACGTTCAATGAACGTTCACAAACGTCATTTGAAAGCTAAAAAGTGAACGTTTGTTTTCAATATTTTCCAACACTAAGGAAACGTTCAGTGAACATTCATAATTGTCCAGAAAAACTATAAAATGAACGTTTGTTTTAATGCTTTTTAACTATAAAAAACATTTAAAAAAAACCTCCTCCCATGCCTCAAGCCTACCTGAGGTGTAAATACTACCCCCCCAACCTCTGGACAGCTGTACATAGCCCAGCCTAAGGTAATTGTGTCTGTTATTCCGCTATAGACATTAACTATGAAAGGCTACCATAGTACTCAGTTATAGTGACAATATTTTAAGGATGGGCTTGGGGGGGGGGACAAATAAGGTACCCTTTGGCACCTTCAGCTTCCTACTTTTAACTAGGCCTAAAAAGATTGTTATGTTCAGGTAACGCTACCTACCCTAATTTTTTGGCCCTACACTATCTCTTTTTTGGGGCATTTCTGTTATTTTAGCACTTATTGAGACATGGAAGTTTTATTTTACGATCTCGTGCATCAAATTTGCTTCATGAAGGCGCAAAAATTTACAGCTCACCTAAAAAAGAATTATCAAAAAAAAAATCCCTACCTGCCTAACCTAATTTTTTTTTATTCCCTTACCTGAACACAACAAACAATTTTTTTAGGCCCTACCAGTTGACTTGGTTATTGGCATATCTCCCTATATGTTTATTAGTGGAGTTATGGCCAATGTTTTTCCCCATTCCACTGTTGGCAATGTATTACCTTTTCCCAAGCCTAGCCAATTACATTCTACCAAGGGCTATTTTGACATCCTTCCTCCCCATGGCTGACAATTAATGGCTTGTCCCTTAGTGGCCCTTGTTAGATAGAGAATTAGATGGTAGTGGGACACATATGAATATACCCAGCAAATTGTCGTTATCTGTCACCATGATTGGTCATCAATGGTGACTCCTTTCTGAGTGATAACTCACTGCGTCATCTTTCGCCACTGTGTGTCAGTCTCACATGGCATGGCGATTTATCACAACAGTCGCCAACATGATCTCACTCACTGCGTGAGTATGTGCCACCCCTTGTCATCCCTCACAAAGCATTGCGATTTATCACAACAGTCGCCAACATGGATCTAACTCACTGTGTGAGTATGTGCCACTGCCTCTCAACTCTCGTCAGAATGGCGGCTTATCCCAACCATCGCCAACATGGATCTGACTCATTGTGTGATTATGTGCCACTACCAATCAGTTCTCACTCAGAATGGCAACTTATCACCAACATCGCTAATATGGATCTCACTCCCTGCGTGATTATGCGCCACTCCCAGTCAACTCTCACTCAAAATGGCAACTTATCACCACCATTACTAACATTGGTCTCACTCAATATGTGAATTTGTGTCACTCCAAGTCAATGCTCTCTGAGGATTGCATCATCTGTCACTCACTCTCACTAACAGTGGCAACTTATCACCACTGTTGCCAAAGTTGTTGAGACAGCACCACTGTTCAACATGTAGCCTATCTAGGAAGTGTGGGTATGAAGTATAAGTCCCATACATATCAAATGTGCTTTGTTTCACACTGATTTCCATGTAATACTTCAGAGTTGAATCAAACAAGATTATATAGAGAGAATATCAATTGAATTTAGATAGAGGTATCTCTAAAATAAGAGCAACTATCCATAAACACCTTTTCTCTGGTTACAGGAAAAATACAAAGGGAAATATCAACATGAACACCTTGTCTGTGGTTAGAGGGAAGGTACATATGGCAATACCTTCTCTGGCAAAACATAGTTTGATCTGGCAGATGTGAGGCTGCATGATTACCAATGTTGATGATCATGAGCTTTTCATCTAACAAGGTGAGTGATCACCAGCGTCCCCATCACTGGTGAGTCTGAGTGATCACCACTCTCGCCATCCATGGTGAACCTGCGCTATGACGTGGTGCGCGTTTCATCTAGTGAGGTGAGTAATCACTTGTGTCGCCATCCCTGGTGAGTGTGGGTGATCAAGATCCTCACCATCTGTGGTGAACCTGTGCTATCACGAGGTACGTGTTTTATCTAGCGAGGTGGCTGATCACAATCTTTGACATCCGTGGTGAATGTGCATTATGACGTGGTGTGCGTCTCATCTAGCAAAGTGAGTGATCACTCATGTCGCCATCCCTGGTGAGGATAAGTGATCACTCATGTCGCCATCCCTGGTGAGGATGAGTGATCACGATCCTCTCCATCCCTGGTGAACATGTGCTATGACGAGGTGCGTGTTTCATCTAGCGAGGTGAGTGATCACCCGCGCTGCCATCCCTGGTGGGGCCATGTGATCACCACCATTGCTTTTCCTGGTTATCTTGTGCTATAGCGACGTCGTGTTCCATCTAGCAACATGTGTGAGCCACTTCACACAGGTTGACGATGAGTCACGACAATTTGCTGGGTATATTTGCATGATCACATGATCTAGGTGTGAGCAGTTATATTATCAAAGGAAAGTTAGTTTGCTTAATAAATTATGTGCATAGGTTTTGTCAGTACTTGAACAGAAATTCTGGTCATATACAAGAAGTGGACATGATTTTGACAGATGATAGAGAGAATTGGTATTGAATGATATGTTTAATTCTTCTGTGCCCTAGGACCTGGGTCCGTGATGTGCCAGCTCTCTCTTTGGAAAATGCAGGCTCAGGCCAATCCTAGGAAATACAGCCCAACTATTACACAATTGCCTGTATGTATATTTGGCCTGCCTTTGCGGTTTGCCTCTAGTAATTTCACATCTAAATATAGCTTTAGTTATATTTAGAAATACAGGGCTGACTTCCTTGATGTGGGGAAAGGCAGAGGCAGGGAGGGATACCAGGGTGTGGGTATATCAAAAGTAGGGAGGGATATAGCAACAAATAAAGTAATCTGTCTGAGGGAGGGAGGGAGGGAGGGAGGGAGGGAGGGAGGGAGGGAGGGTCGCAGGAAGGAAGGAAGGAAGGAAGGAAGGAAGGAAGGAAGGAAGGAAGGAAGGAAGGAAGGAAGGGAGAGATGGAGGGAAGAAGGAAGGGAGAGAGAGAGGGAGAGAGGGAGCTTATGGATCAACCAACATAACAAGGAAGACAAAAACTATGAAAGGAGTATAGAAAGGAGGAAAGGGTGGTAGGACTGAGAGGAATGAGAAAAGGTGTGAGATGAAGGGGATGAAGGGGAGATTTTAGTATGGAAGTGCCAGCTCTCTCTTTGGAAAATGCAGGCTCAGGCCAATCCTAGGAAATACAGCCCAACTATTACACAATTGCCTGTATGTATATTTGGCCTGCCTTTGCGGTTTGCCTCTAGTAATTTCACATCTAAATATAGCTTTAGTTATATTTAGAAATACAGGGCTGACTTCCTTGATGTGGGGAAAGGCAGAGGCAGGGAGGGATACCAGGGTGTGGGTATATCAAAAGTAGGGAGGGATATAGCAACAAATAAAGTAATCTGTCTGAGGGAGGGAGGGAGGGAGGGAGGGAGGGAGGGAGGGAGGGTGGCAGGAAGGAAGGAAGGAAGGAAGGAAGGAAGGAAGGAAGGAAGGAAGGAAGGAAGGAAGGAAGGAAGGAAGGAAGGAAGGAAGGAAGGGAGAGATGGAGGGAAGAAGGAAGGGAGAGAGAGAGAGGGAGAGAGGGAGCTTATGGATCAACCAACATAACAAGGAAGACAAAAACTATGAAAGGAGTATAGAAAGGAGGAAAGGGTGGTAGGACTGAGAGGAATGAGAAAAGGTGTGAGATGAAGGGGATGAAGGGGAGATTTTAGTATGGAATGGAATATTGATGGATTAAAGGCATACAGGGAAGAATAAATTTTGCCCTGAGGTTTTACTAATATAGTGCCCCTCCTCTACCATACTCAAGAATCAATCATATGTTGTGCCTTACACTCTGCTTGGAGTGGTCTTAGACGCTGCTTGGAGTTGTTATACACAACCTCTCTGTTATACAAAGGAATCAAGCATATGTTGTGTCTTACACTGTGCTTGGAGTGGTTATGCAAAGCTCCTGCTCTATCAATATAAGAAATCAATCACATGTTCTGTCCTTCACTGTGCTTGGAGAGGTACTGCTACAATGCTGCCCCCCCTACTGTTGGTGTGGATAACCAAGTTATTTTCTTTCTATAGACTGCAATTCAGGATTCAAACGCTGACAAAGTCCCTTAAAAGTTAGCAGGGGAGAGTGTGGCGGTAAGGCAAAGGGAGGCGGGGCGAAGCCGAAACCATCCTACATGGGGCAGGTGAGCCTCGTCTTCCCGGAGCCCAGATCAGAGTAAATGTAAGACAAGTCTCCAACACTAGGGTGGCCCAGCGTCGGAGACAATCACTACTCTATAAGGAAGTCGGGAGTCAACACTAGTTCAATTTGGCACCAGAGTTTATTGATAGTCACGTTACTTGATGGTGATGTACTACTGCATCATGGTGACAAATGGACACGTGACCTTGATGTGTTATGCGGTCCTTACAGGGATTAATGGTACAGCACGAACACATCTACGGTGCACATACAGCATGTTGTAAACTGGGTTGACTGCTACATAGTTCACATAGTTCCAAGCTCCCCATTTTTAGGTGAAAGGGTAGCTGAGGGCAGGTGAATGGTAAGTCTACCTGTAAAAGCCCCACATGGCCATGTTATAACTGGGTAGTATGTTTTCTCACCTTGTTTTTATTAACCTTCGGCTGCTGCCACACCCTAAGGCTCCATGTAAACAGTCAAGGACAGAGTGTACCCTTCACCTCATCTTGACGTAAGTCTGAGTATGACGCGTAAACACTATCATGGTGGTCAGGTTTTTGCCTTAGTGGTTCCAGGAGTATGCATGTATCATAAACACTGCATGGCCATATATCGTCGGTAACAAACGACAGTAGAATTGTTCCTTCTCCATTCGTATACATACATGATTGCACAATAATCCTCAATTTCAACAGAATAGTTTGGGGCTTCATTATTATTATCCGTACCCGAGTTTGTCAGGATAACTGCTTCCAAGAGAATCCTTTTTGACTTGGAGACATCATCAGTTTTTTTGTGAATCTCCTCCTCAAGGTAGCCTTTTTCCATGGGATTCTTGTCTAGAATGCGTGTAAAAAGTCCTGAATGAATCAGTGATAGTGCTAGTTTGATGCATGATGATCATTGGTGACTTTCTCATAGCGAAAAAAACCCACACAGCACACCTAGCCTGGTACATAACAAACGATGAACTTTTAGCAGTGTGATTCTGTATACTCTACCCATGGGGCTACCCCATGCCCCCCCCCCACACACACACAACCTAAGGAGCCTGTGGCACTTATCAGCTGAGAAATCATACGCTATGTGGTGGCTGGCAACAGAGACTAGAGTCCAACACCTGAGGGCTGTTGATAAGGAGGCAGGTTGTGGAGTAGATGCCAGCTGGTAGGGGATGCACATGTGATGTTATGGACACCATCTGTGGAACCTACCACACACAGGTACAGAGATATACATGCTAACAGCACACTGTCAGGCACTGTGTCAGTGGAACCTACCACACACAGGTACAGAGATATACATGCTAACAGCACACTGTGAGGCACTGTGTCAGTGGAAACTACCACACACAGGTACAGAGATATACATGCTAACAGCACACTGTCAGGCACTGTGTCAGTGGAACCTACCACACACAGGTACAGAGATATACATGCTAACAGCACACTGTCAGGCACTGTGTCAGTGGAACCTACCACACACAGGTACAGAGGTATACATGCTAACAGCACACTGTCAGGCACTGTGTCAGTGGAACCTACCACACACAGGTACAGAGATATACATGCTAACAGCACACTGTCAGGCACTGTGTCAGTGGAACCTACCACACACAGGTACAGAGATATACATGCTAACAGCACACTGTCAGGCACTGTGTCAGTGGAAACTACCACACACTGGTACAGAGGTATACATGCTAACAGCACACTGTCAGGCACTGTGTCAGTGGAAACTACCACACACAGGTACAGAGATATACATGCTAACAGCACACTGTCAGGCACTGTGTCAGTGGAACCTACCACACACAGGTACAGAGGTATATATGCTAACAGCACACTGTCAGGCACTGTGTCAGTGGAACCTACCACACACAGGTACAGAGATATACATGCTAACAGCACACTGTCAGGCACTGTGTCAGTGGAAACTACCACACACAGGTACAGAGATATACATGCTAACAGCACACTGTCAGGCACTGTGTCAGTGGAACCTACCACACACAGGTACAGAGGTATATATGCTAACAGCACACTGTCAGGCACTGTATCAGTGCACTGCAATACCGTGGAGCTTGACTGGGAATAGTACCATACTCGACCATACTACTCTAAAGAGATTTAACCTTACATTTGAGACACACTCACACTTTGGGGCAATCCTACAAGGTGCCTCCAGGGTCAGGTTCGCATACATGTCACACTTAATATGCAGTTTATTGTTGTAATCAGTCACGAATCATAGAAAGTGTGCATATGGGGCCTTACATGTCATTCGCCCAGACGTGTGCCCAGAAAAAGAATTCTTATAAGTATGCTTCTTTTACAATAGCAAGGACACATCTGACATAAATGATAATGTGATTTTCGTAATCTACTGGTTAAAATAGTCTGGACCTAAGATTTTCATGGAGGTATGAAGATTGTTTCTGTAGGAAATTAGGCCCTCAACATGGCTTGTAACTCAAATGTCATTCTCCCAGACACAATTTCGGCCAGCCAATTTTGGTCATTTTTGGCACATTTTACCCCCCTGGAGCCCAAAATATGCATATGGGACCATCAAAACCCCTATGTAACATGACAATCTCATCCAGCCTGACACTTTGAGCCCAGGAAATAGAGGGGAAACTAAAATTCGAAGAGTAGGGGCTCGAATACCTCCAAATTCGTCATATGCAAACCTTCTATGATTTTCGACGGTTGTCGTCCCCTTGGCATCCCACATATAGAACATCTCTGCAAAGATAATCACAGCTCCGTATATTCTAGATGTCAAATAGCAGCTCGCTGTTTTGACTACTCCTCTTTTACCAGTTTCTTGCCAGTAATGTATATACAAAGGAAATACACAGGGAGTTATTTCTTAGCTAATCCCTAGCCAGTACGACATCAAGGGTCAAACTGAACAGTCGTCCCACATGGGCTATACCTTGTACCAGGTGGGTGGGGGAAGCACATGGAGGTCCACGGGCATGTTGTCCATCCCCCACTCTGAAGCACCAATAGTGAGTAGAGGAGTAAGAACCATTCTTATACTGGAGGGCAGGCATCAAGAGGGGTAGCAAAACCATATAGTCTAGATATATGGTGACGACTCGACGTTTTCCTTTATTTATCTGCTTCCTTACCCCGTTTTCCATAGACTTGTCTGGTGAAACAATAGTAGCTGTAATCATGGTTATAAAAAGCACCACTGGGTTAAGCTACTCACAATGGAGACACATGTGACACACGTGTGCAAACCAAAATTCAATGCCAGGTTGAACCTACCACCGCTTACAATTATCACCCGATATTTTGGTAGTATTGGATATAAGGATATGTGGGTGATGCTTTTCCACTGCTGTGTTTTGGACTTCTAATTATTAACAGTCACTGAGAGTTAACCTTCTCCAGTTTGGTACCCAATCTTTAACCGGTGACCATAGATCAAACTTGGATTTCATTTTATAACTGTCCAACTACCCAAATGGTATCCTCGCCCTCACTGATATTTGCATCAATGCTGAATTAAGTGAGTGGTCATTATTTACCAACGGGGGGGGGGACTGGTGGGTTTGAGGGGGGGGGTGAAATTCAGACCCCTCCCGAAGGGGGGCTAAAAATATTTTGAACCCTCTTGAGGGGGGCTAAAAAAATTTACCCTCGTTTTAGCAAAAAAAGCCTGTACGCTACACTATAGATTAAAGAGGGCACAAAAATTCTCCGCGCCTGCGATGTGGGGGGGGGGAGCCCAAAAATTTTCGCGCATCCGAGCGAAAACCCACCACCCCCCTGTTGATAAATAATGACCACTCCCTAAAGCTCAGGCTTATATAGATCATTTGTCGCACCAACTTTTTTATAGTTCAACTGTGCCTTATTCTAGATTTAGAGAGCATGGATATGAAGCTGAGAAGCCCCTTCCTTCAAAAGAAGTTGTACATTCGGCGATGACACCGCTGCCCTGACTGTCCCCATTTGCTCACAGGTATTGACACCTGCCCACCCACGTGCACCCCTGGCACACCTCTGCAATAACTACATGTGCTGGCAAAATGACGCCATTGATATTGTATGCAACTAAATTACATTCGACATTGTTCTGTCAAATGCATGTGACATTAAACTATAATATTTTAATTGGATATTTTGGTGTCCTAATAGGGGTAATCACCAAAAATTTGCAAAGATATGAGTATGGCACAAAGTGCTTTAATGCAAGTCCATCATTCATAAGTAGTAGTATGAGTTAATGATTTTAATCTGGCTATTAGTACTATACTAGCAACTTTTAGCATACTTGCAAGTTTTGTACTAGCAAGTGGGGCATACTTGCAGGAAATTCTAGGACAAAAATGTTGGTGTCCTAAACTTCTTTATATTCTTTATACAGGGTATGCATGTTATTTGATTGTCAATTAATGTAATGTTATCGATATCAAAGGGTATGGAGTAACTGGCTTAGTCAATTATATATTCTTTTGTAACTTTTAATCAGAATGTTGGACTTAGTTCTTTTTCAAGTCATATTTTCTGCAAGTACACTCTTGCTAGTACGGGAACTCAATTTGCAAGTATGAAAAAGGGAAATTGGCAAATAGCCTACTTGTAGCATTTTCATACTCACAGAAACACAATCAATGTTATAACCACTAGTAACTATTGGAGCAACAGGCTGCTGGCGTTTACAACAGCAGTACCTATAAGTATGGACTCGGGTTAATGCAACTTTATGAGTAAGATGCAAGCAGAAATATAGGGTGTTGCGCAGACCATACGTGCAAGAGGAATGGTCAGGCTGACTTTAATTTTTCATGTTTGCATTTCTATGTGACTAGAGACTCACTGTAGTGAATGATAATAGAGGTAATTGCCAAAAGATGTAAGTAGTAGTAGAGGTCTTTGCTTTGGCTCAGCCAACAATTCCCATAGTAGCAAGCTGAGTGTATACTTGAAGAAAGATAGGACTTGCGTGCTTGCAAGTAAGGCATTCTTGCCAGATTTCTAGGACGCACTTGCAGGTTTTCTAGGATCCCCCATCAATAAAATTCTACAGTTTACCCACAACTCACACTATTGAAACCCTGTTTTTTCCTAAACGTTATCATCTTAATCTTTGCCATATTCAGGCTTTTAGTTGAGGTCATGGTCATGATTTCCGGTATATGTCTTCCTTGGGTTCTGTCATCTAGGTGACTTATGATACATCAAGGACACTTCAACTTTTGTTGACCTATACTACAAAGTACAAAGTTAATATCAACATCTTACTCCATTAAGGCTTAGAGCTATGGTACAATCACTAGCGATTGGACCCAAGAGAGACCCTAGCCAGAGAGAGACCCTAGACCTGAGAGAGCCCATGGAGACTGCCACCAGTGTATAATATATCTAACTATAATATCTTATATGACAATGGACCTTTATGAGAGTAACTTGGCCTGTTAATATCAACATCTTACTCTATCAAGGCTTAGAGCTATGGTACAATCACTAGTGATTGGACCCTAGAGAGACCCTCAACTTTGGTCCCATGCTGTGGATTTAAAAATGATATTTAAGCTACCCGCATATATGGACTGTAAGCCCCAACAGCTGTACTATATGTAGCCTAAAACTTTTAAGGCTAGTCGAGAACGTTTTTGGACCCCCCCTAGCAGCCCAAATAACGATGATTCATGATTATTGGTCATATATCTCATAACTCAACGGGTCATTAAACCCGTTACATGCTGTTTCTTCAACAATCCCCTGAATTATGTCAGGATTGCTGCCCGAAATGCCAGATGATCCTTCATTTCTGTCAATTTAGTAAACATGCTTAGGAGATTCTTTGGTAATATTGGAGCTGGCCGTCTCACTGCAATGCCCAACTTCCTATGGCCATATGCAACCTTGTAGTTCTGATAGTCTATCGGTGCCACCTCCAACAACTACAGGTAATGATTTAGTCCCGACAGGTAATCCCTTATTGAGGATACCTTCATTGTCCTGGCCATGTAAGCAATGTACAAAACCACCCTCTCGCTGGTGCATGTGACTGGCTGGGAGAACTCCTCGCAAAACCCCAGGTACCTTTTTCTCTGGGTCGCACGTGTTGCTTCACTTGCTGGTGCATAATGCATCTTCATCAGTTGCCCCGCCTCCAACTTTAGCTGTGCCATTTCTGGAGAATAATTTCTAAGAACACAGTGACTCCAGGGAAGTCACTTCCAGAAGGGTTTTCCCTGCATTACGTTCATTCAACCTGCTGAGACTGTCCCAGATTTTGGTAACCTTTGTGTTTATATATACAACATCAACATAAAAATTGTGGTCAGCTGACAACCAGAACAGGGCTCGAAGCAACTCCATTGTGTGCTTGTTTTTGCTTCGCCCTGTTCTAATGCTGAACAAGACCTGGGCATCGTCAGTTGTGAAGCAAACACACCTATTGCTCCTTGCTGGACCCCACCTAAGAGCGCCATCTAGAATATGTATCATTTCCAACACGTTAATATTATCTACCACATACTCTGATGGAGGTTTCACCTTATGTCCAGTGGCTGCCTCCAGGCTAGGGGATCTCTCCTTACCCTCATATGATACAGCAATCCAATCTCCAGCATGGCAGGCACCATACCCATAATAGTCAGAATACATAGAGATGACCGAGTCCTGACCGAATTAGATCTGAGCTTTACCATTAAAATGAGGTAAGAAATTCCACCACCATCTTATGTCCTCACGGAAGGCCTCTGTTACACCTATTTTGGTGTAGCAGGACTAACCAGATGCTAACAGATCATATATATATATATATATATATATATATATATATATATATATATATATATATATATATATATATATATATTACCATTTTTGGACTCGTACCAGTATATCATGGGGAAGGCATAACTCCATTGAGTTAGAATTAATATCTATACCTAGGAAACGAGTACATTGAGCGGCAGTTGTACATTTCCGGAAACTGACATAGAATCCTAGACGTCTGAGATTGGTTATTAAGGGCCTTTGAGCCTCTTGACATCTAGTTTTACTGGATTCCCAAATGCAGTAATCACCAAGATAGTTGACATAATTATAGAATCCTGCTCTAGCTATGCATCTCACTACAAAATCAGATCGACGTCCTGTTGAATGTGTAAGGGGAAGAACTAAGACCCTTGGACAGCCTATTATTCCGAAGATAGATTTTCTTTTGTAGAACCTGGCAAATGTATTGGTTCTTGCCCATCCTGCCGAAAGTGTTCCTGTATGCCTGTGTCTCTTAGGGTCACTTTAATTTACCTTGACAGGGTGACAGAGCTGGCTTGGGTGGAAGGCATTTTGATGGTGCCACTCTGGGGTGTGCTCCCTTTGTGTCTTCCCTGTCCAGGTAGGCCTTCAGGTGTGAGTAGGTACATATTCGTGTGTACCTGGTGTACCCCACTCTGGTGTGGTGGGGTTGGGGGTGTGTGAGGTGTAGATGCCTGGGCCTCTTCCATTGTACTCCAGTGTTTTCTGCTGCTGCTCCCAACTCCAGCTCAGCTGGACTTTTGGTGGAGTATCTTGGGTCAGGTTGCACTTCCTGTGGCCATCTCACCAGTGGCTCATGCTGGAAGTCTATGGAGCCCTGCAGTGGCTGCAGTAGGGGCATCTCCCTGCCATACTCCCTGAGGATGTGTATGTGATACTCCACCTGACCTGACCTGCTGGCGTTAGGTTACTCAGTTTCTTGTTCTATCCCATCCTCAGATATAGAGTCAAATTGTTGTGTTGGGATGTCACCCTGGGCGTAAGCATAGTTTGTGCTGCTGACAGATGTAAAGCTAGATTGGATCGTACATGCCCTGTTTACAGCTATAATGTCCTCCAGGACGCTCTGACTGAAAGCTGTTGCTTGGGTATGATCCCCCTGGGGGGTACCCTGTCTGCAGGTAATGGTGTAGTCTGAGCTTGGGGTGGTAGCCTGGTGCTCCATTTTTGAGAAGTGATGCTGAGCGTCTTGTGCTCAGCCTTTTATACATCTTCCTGCCCCATCCATTGTTTTAATTGGATTCCTCACCCTCCAATAAAATAAGTTTTTACATATCTAATCTGATCAGGAGGGGGAGGAGTGGGGCCTTAGGGTGGCGTGATGGCGTTTTATGGCCCTTTGCCTGTTTTCTTTGATCCTGGGATCAGAAGGAGAAGCTCGCTGGCTCTGTTTGCTCAGAGCGGTGGCCGTTGGTCACGCTTGCGTGCACACATGGTGTGTGGAGGCATTTTATGGCCACCAGGCGCTTTGAAGCCGGTCCTCTTGGTTGTGGGGTTGTATAGGGCTAGCGAGTTCCTGCTATATACCGTGGCTACCCCTGGCTTAAATGCCACTCTGTGAAATAATGAAATATTATGGCAACTACCAATTAACTAGCAACTTATGATAAGCAAATGGAAACTGGCAGCTCAATGCGGCATCTAAAAACTGTCAAGTAGCAAATGACATATAGACAAGCAGATGGCAACTCTAGTACAGAGTAAACAATGTATTTAGGTTCCAAACACAATGCTAAACATTTTCTTGTCCCGTTCTTTAATACACTTCATAAACCTAAACATGTTTAGCCTAATTTGATTAACCTTTGTGCTCACATATGTTTAGGCCTGCTATGCTGAGTTATGCAATGTCTTTACAGTGTTTGTGCTTAGGATTATCCATGTGTTTATGGCTGGCATCTTTAGATATCTTTGATATTATTGTGTTTAGAATTATGATATTACATTTTTGATAGTTGTCCTTGGGTAGATCAGCTTACTTACATAAAATTATGCAGATTAGAGAGTAAGCTTCATAAGCCCAGAGTGTATTATCAAATACATTTTCCACAAAAGGAAGTGGCCCTATGTAGTGTTAGTACAACAGTATATGGTTGAGAGAATATACCCTTATCTACCCAGTGGCCACACAGAAATGGTGTCTATGATTGGTCCAAATGACGTTACATTTTTAAAGAGCTTCCAGTAATTTAGATTATTGTATCATTGTTCTCTTTCATGAATTCCCATAATATTGATTTACAAAGGTTTTTGAATATGGTTAAGATTAGCAGAAAGAATGAATATTTGTACAAAGTATATCTGAACACAGAGCTGCCATCTAGTTTGTTTTTCATGTCTAAACACCTAGACATTCACAGGTTGATATCCTAAATACCTAACTTCATACTGTTTGAATGCTAAGCATCTTAACATGTTTAACATAGGTGGTTAGGCATTTAGCATAGACGTGTATAAATCTTGAATAGATGATCAAGTACCCAAATAACTAGGCAATGTGATTAGACTTTAAACATGTTTAGACGTTAACATGTTTAGAACCCTTGGGAGGGGGGGGGGGATTGCCAACTGGATGCCATATTTTAGCCAATGGAAACCAGAAACTGGCATCGGACAATACGTCACATCTGCCGAACAGTAATCTTCAAAAGGCAAATGGCAAATTTCAATAAGCAACTGTCAACGCCCATCCAACCAAAGCCCATTTTAAGCATTATTAGATAGCGTAAGGGTAAACAGTAAAGGGGCCCATAAAGTAAGACCCTTGGTACATTGGTACAGTAGTGTAAAAGAGAACGTTGCTGCCTCTGCTTTGATTAAGACCAGAATCCCCTTTCGGTGTGTGTATCCATTCTCAGCACACCGCTGGAGTATCCTGCTACCACCATGTGGGCATAAACTACACAGATGTCTTAGGGACCATTCTAATCAACAGGATCAAATCCCATCACACTACTTTGCCTCTCTATCTGGTAAAGTACTTTAGTGGATGAACATGTCATAATAATATCAAGCTCTGAGGTCTGGTATGGAGGGTGTGAACGGTATAGGTCAGGGGTGACTTTCAGTGGCAATAGAGTGTTATGTTTAAGTTTCTTCCAATAAATATGATTATTTAGATCAGTAATACATCTACCTGTAGGCTAAATAAATGGTATTTATGCTATATCATACCATATATCTGTATATGAAAACAGACTAGGCTCTGGCAAGTGTGCCACACCACTATTCTACATCATGTTTTACAGACTCTCTGACACCAGCAAAGTCTCATAATTTCAAAGTCAGTCCATTCTCGATTGATCTCGTCAATGCTGGAATGGGCCGTCAGACTCCTTCCTGTGGAAAGTAATTTTGAATGAATACCGTCACTCTGCATGAATTATCCAAGTGATGACAGGCCACAGAATTTCCGAGTGTACCCTCCACACCGAAGGTCCGAGTTCCCCAAGCACGCACCCAAATCTGGGGATATCACCGGTAGAGATTGGACTATGTCTACCCAGTTCTAGCCCTAGGGCGTTCTACTGGAAGCCATGGTGGGTGCCTATTGTAGCAAGGCAGCCAGGCACCTTGACCACCCGGGAGGTAGGGGGTGGGGAGCGGTGAACAGACCATACACTCACGGTCTGCCCCACCTGGGTCAGTGTCTGTGTCGTATTAATCACATCTTTCATACATATAAATTTTATGTTATAAATTCAACACAGATGACAAGGGGCTCATCCCCTTCACATCTCTGAATTAGGCCTTCAAAGAGTACTATCAAGTTGGCCCCCATAGGCTTAATTTAAGCCCCTCACTTTTGGAGACCCACCCTGTCCCTGCTGTCCGACCGGCAACAAGCTCACTGGTACGCGTGAGGGGTAGGTCGGATGTTGTGTATTCGTTGTTCTTCCATCTTGGGCCAGAGTTGAGATGTTTTTTACTATGAGTCCATTTTGCCCAAAATAAACATCTGCCAGTAAGCAACGAGATCAATGCAAGCACAGATGCAATGCCTGGCGTTGACATTGTGGAACCTAAGGAGGCTAGAAAAGCGTCACTCAATTGTTGGGAGGTAGTTTTTAGCTGTTTTTGGATGGCCTTGCACTATGCAGGAAGCCAAATGTATTGAGCGTTTTTACAGATGGAGTGTAAGACGCGGGGTGAGTCCTGAGGGACATGAGGAGCGCTTCATGAGGATGGCTCCCATGTGTGCTTAGGCCAAAAAAAAAAGGTTTGTTTCTAGTTACCTGACCCCTGGCAAAACAGGGCCGTTTTTTTATTATTATTATTTTTTAAAGCTGAACAATACTGGGAGTGCGAGCCCTGTAGGATCTGAAGGTTGAGTGGTAAGAAGTTGGGGCTTTGGCCAGCCGGGCCCATAAATCTATCAAGGAAAATCTATGTGCCAAAGTGACTTTTTGTCCTGTGAAATTTCACAAATTTAACTCTATTTTGCACATTTTTCTTTACTACCGTAAAACCAGGCATATAAGCTGCACCCCGATTTAGTTACATACCCTAATCTCCACCACACAAGGTGCATCTTATATGAGGGGGTTTAATTCACCCTAGATCCAAAAGCAGAACACCAAGACCTTTCATGGTACACTCCCCTAAGTCATGAATAAGATATGGGAGGTCGGGGGAAGCTACTTTTTGAATAAGGCCAAATAAAAAAGGCTTGTTTCCAGTTACCCGACCGACCCTAGCGAAACAGGCCAAAAAAAAAAAATATTTTGGAGAATTTTGTCTCATTTTTTCATATTTCAGAGAACTTTTTCATTACATTTTTTAACCATTTCCTGTACCCTTTTTGTGTTCTTCCCTTCTCTCACAGTTGTCCCGTCATTATTTTACAGAGAAATCAAAGAATTTGATAGATCCTATGATATGTGCCCTCACATTTTCTATGTAAATTAAAAAAAAAAAAAAAAAAAAAAAATTCGACCCTCCCTTTTCAGGTCATGTTACTGGAAACACACCTTTATTTTTTGTTGGCCTTAGAGAGATTGCCCCACAGAGATTTCCCGTGCATTTCTATAGAGGTTAATTATCATATATGTTCATACAATGCTTACACACTTGAACTAGTTGATTGCCTGCATGAAAGTGTCATTCTGTTAGTCCCTGGTTCATATCATATACTCTGCAACTTAGCTTTACTCAAAACCCATTCCACAATGACACGTCTTTACATCTCCATGAAATAACATAATTGTTTCGTACCAACACACAAAATCCCGTCCCAACAAACATGGACAATATTATAACAAATACTATAGCTTACCATTCCACAATAGATTGTGGCATTTGAAATATATAGGGATGAATACATGTAGGTTAAATGAGGAACACTCTCAGATGAATTCACCTATATTCCACTGATATCAACTCTTGCATTACATTCCTAGGTAGATTCTTAAAATGCTATTGTGGAATAAAGAAACCAAAGTATTTTAGATCTGCACAACGCCACAGGAGTTTCGCTCTAGCTTCTCAAGCACAGAACCTGTTCATACATCTGAAGCCGACCACGATTAAAGTAAAACCCTGTCAGAAGGAGGAGAAAGAGGAAAGAAAAATAAACACTTTAGAAAGAAGCTAATATGTGGTGTGTACTGGGAGAAGGGGTCTTAGAGCCCCCTGCACTAAACCCCTTTTTCGCAGATCACGTCCCATATTCTGATTTCGCAGAGGACCTCAAATTGCACTATTTATCGCTGTAATGTTATTGAAAATGATCGAATACAGTGTATCTACACACCATATTTTAAATGACCATATCAAAGTAACTCCGGGGACTAACTGTAGTATCATATGTGATATTTCCCAGGCATAAAACAGGAACATCGCAAGAGACGTGAGATGAATGATTATTAGGGGATGAGGTTGGGATGGACAGTGTGCATGTGTTGGGCTCTTATAAAAAAGAACCAATAAAAGTGTACTCTGTTGTAAGGTAAGAGTCTTGATCAGGTTCTTATCCAACAAAAGTGCTCTAAAGAAAGTTAGGAAGATAGAATGTCATAATGCAGTTTTAAAATATGAACCCCATTGAGTTATTTAGGGAACAAGTCATGGGGCATGGCCGTGGGAGTGCTCCAGGCTGTATTGAGACATGAAGGGGCATTATAGGCCATGGGACTGCCCTATAAGGCCCCTTGATGTCTCAGTACAGTCTCGAGCACGTCCATGGCCATGACCAAGTGCCTTATTCCCATTATAACACAGAAAAAATCTTATATCAGCCAACTAATAACATAGGGACATCAATCATAAAGTCTAAAGGTGAGATGAAGTTAACCTCCTGTACTGAGAGTGCATTATCCATCTAGATAATGCACGGTTAATCAACCAATCAGAGTGCAGCATTGTGGATAATTCACTATCAGTTTGCCAAGCTGTGCTATAACATAGTGTGATGAATGAGAATGTTCCTGTTGAATAACTGCAGGACTGTCTTATCAAGCATGTGCTTATATCAAAGGTAAATTGAGACATTGAACCAATCGATTTGTATAATAACTTATTAGTACTAAGTTTGTAGATTATGAAGGCAACATGAAGAGATTGTACCATTTGTAGGATAAGGCCTTTATTGAGATAAGGTCCTTTGAGGGATAGGGCCTTTTGTGTTTTAAGATCACTTTTGTGGGATATAAGTGCCTGACCAAGGCTTTTACACAACACACGGGTATCGTTTTGTTAGATAAGAACCATTTTGTTGGATAAGAGCTCCACCTGCATGTACCTATCAATACCCTCCCTGGTATACAGATATGATTACAGAGTTTGGCACAGGCAGACAAGATGGGTCTGCCACTACACCCTTAGTCTAACCCACTTAGTGCATCCTAAACACCCCCAGTTTGCCGGCTACTGACACACCCATCAACTAGCTCACCGATAACTCAATTAACTACGCCCTACCCCCTTAACACCTATAGGGCTCCATGGTGCTTTCATACACCATGCTGTTTTCTTTCACCTTGATGCATATATTCAACCTTGCTGGGCAATTATCATTGTCCTTTTCATGGATTGATGCACTACCAAAGAGATGGCATAATGCACCAGTCCAGCGCTGTTTATATAGCCGGCACTGCATCGGTTTACCATGGTAACATTGGCCATGAGATGCCTTGCTGTTTACAGTGGTTTTAAAGAGTTGTACTACATGCAGCCCAGCTAACAGTGTACCCACATGGACCAAGGCCCTATGTGACAGCTGCAGCTATATATACACCATAGATATATCCATCACGAATTACATGCTTAGAATACATGAAAAGCAAGCGAAATATTTCTATGAACCTAGGCCAAAAAAACAAAAAATGTGTGTTTCCAGTTCCATGAACTGAAATGCTTGGGTGGGTTGGTCGGATTTTCTTTTTTTTTATTATTATTATTTTTTTTTTATTTTTTTTTTTGGGGGGGGAGATGAAGCTTTCCTTTCCCTTATTTCGGAAGAGGCATGTTATATATCAAAAGAAACGTAATTTCAAGGCAAATTTCAGAGGAGATGTTGCCCCAATAGTCGTCGCCTATGGACAGATTGTAACATGTAATATCTTAACTTATAACCCCAGAATAAAAGCAGGATAAGACAATTCTAAAGCCAAGCGATTCTCCCCGGTTCAAGCTTCGCTGTGGCCATGTTATTACTTAACCCATCATACCTTCGCTTTTACACACATCTTTTTATAGAATCCAACCATGCCATGTACTGTTCTCCTAACCCCAACAAAAATACGATCCATAGTTGATATTCGGCTATGTTTTGACTCCATAACATTCAAAATAAACAAACATTCTATGAATTTTCAACGCGATACATCTCACCACCCGCCTTCGCCATGACTGGCTTCATGTTGACAGTGCGTGAATGGCCCAGATGTGTGTCAAGCTCTTGGGCGAACTAGGTCAGCAAGCCGTAGGTGGATGGTGAGATGTATCGCTATGAAAATTGATGGGATTCTTATTTATTTCGAATGTTATGGAGTCCTTTGGCATGGCATGTTCATCTAGGATATCTAAGGATGTCTCCCTGTTAATAACTCGACAAAGCACCATTGGATTCTATGTTAAAAACGTGTGCACAGGCCCAGGTATGTCAGACAGCTTATTTAAATCCTTCATATACATTGGTTTCTACTACTGCTCGGCGTGGTGTAATGGATAGCGAGTCTTGTCTATTGCTACAGCGGCCAGGGTACGATTCCCAATAGAACCCTGAATAGTTTTAACTGGAAATGTATGGCGAGGTTGACTTTTGTATACTTCTCCTATTTATTAGCATTTCCAGATTTGGACGAGCAGCTTCTTGAAGAAGAATAAGGGGTGTCAGAGTGCGGTTATACCTGATAACTGAACAGGGTTATGACCAAAAACGCACCATCCAGGCCAGAATCGTGGGATAAATGCATGTATCCACTTCCATAAAATATTTTTGCATCATATTCACCTTGGTGGCATTGGTCACATCCGACTCTGTCTGTAAGGCAGAGTGGGACACGACCAATCTTAAACAATCTTAAAACAAGAAAATCTAACAATAACTACTTAATTATGGGTCATGGGACCAGAGGCCCTGGTTTAGGTAAAACTTTTATATTGTAAAAAAAAAAAAAAAAAGAAAAAGAAAATCGGCTCTGTTTTCCAGAATAATCATCAAATGGTTGCCACCCGGGGGGTTACCATTAGGCTGGTGTATCGCTTATACTCTATTCAATCTGTGGCGGACAACTAGTAGCGACGATTGTCAAGGGTTATGCCCTATAATCAATTGTAACGGCTTAATGCAGAGATATCAGGGAACCACACTAAGTCACCTGGCCATGGACTGATTCAGTAATGTCGTTTATAAAGTGTTAATATGGTGCTTCTATGGGTATATAAGGTGATTTGTCCCATCTGCCCTTGTTCAGTGTTTGACAGGCCACACAGTGTTCTAGTGCTTGCATGTTAACTTACTGCCCAGTCGTTTACAGTTCAACAGAGCTTGCTCTAGGTGTCAAAGTTTATCTAAAACCCATAGTTAACTTGGCCTCCATCCAAGGAATGAGCAATGTATAAAATCTGGTGCTTTACAGGAAGTGCCCAAACTCACAGTGGCAAGCTAGAAGAGCACCCAAGTGGTCAAAATTAAGGTTTACTGTGTATTGTTAGGAGACTCTGCCTCTAGATGACTGCACTAACCGCTATGATTAATACACTGAAAATGTTTATTTTACATGGAGCATCTGACTATCTACTTTTTCAAGGCACTGAACAAGTGGCGTATGGACACCAATAAACACTAGATTAAATCAGCCAAGTGAAAGTCACATGGTAAATGTGGCGGCCTTGATGTGTCTTGGCAGGACTACCCATGGCTTAAAGCCACCGCGTTTCTACCCTAGGTCATTACCATAAACAATTTTCACTCTAAAACATGCATACATATTGGAACTCATGGTCTTCAGAACCCGTTACATGTACTGTTACTGTGATATCATTTTGCAAATATAAGGCATTGTTGCCCTGTTGAATAATTAATCATGAGCACATTGTTGTCTTTAGTTAAATTCTGATTCCATCAAATGAACACCATGAGGCATTCATGCTGGTCTTGAAGGAGTTAATTCGGCAGTCCCCAGTGCGGCGACTGCAGCATAAAAAAAGCACCAAATGGACGATCAAAAGGACAAATTGTCCTAAGTACTAGAACTAGGAAGATTCTTATCTACAAAGCCAGACGTACTAACTCAAATGCAGTTACATGTACTTTTGGTCTGCTTTCTATATGGTTTTGTGAGTACTGTGTCGCAGTATTCATCCAGTTAACAATATTTGCCGGTTGGCCCAGACAAATTCAGCCACTATTCAGTCAGGTTTTATATTCAGTATGGTAGTGCTATGGATGAACCCGGTATTAGATGAAACATCAAGCTAAATGTCTGGGTAGGCTATGATAGGACAATAAAAGTCTATTACCCTGATTAATACGTATACGCACTATGTAGAAAGGTGTTACAATAAGCACAGGCCTTACCTTAATGTGTCCAACGTGAGGATGTCACACGAGTAGTCAGTCAGGATGCGGCAGTACAAATGTCAAGTCTCTATAAGACACTTCTACTACTTCTACAGGATATTACACACTAGCTACTGCAGCCGGCTGCCAATGCCTTTATACGCTGTGGAACAATTGGAAGGATGTGTCAATCAACTTTTCCTCCAGAGCACGACGAAGCAGCTCGACCTCCCACTCAGCGCTAGTTAACACCTTCTAAGCGGAAGCTCTGCAGGGGAGCCACGGTATTGGGTCGAATAACGGAATATCAGCTCTTCCGGAGGTGATACCGCTCCTATCAAGTAGTGTACCTTCTGAGTATTCAAAGGATGTAAAATGTTCCTGGCACCCCGAGAGGTTCACACCCATCACATATGTATTAGCAGCAAAGTTAGAAAAGGTAGGATGGACACTCTTCCCATTATGGGAAGGAAGACGTAATTGAACATGCTTCTTTGCATACAAAGTACTGTGGATTACGATTTCCTATCTACCCATATGTGCAACACCCTCCTGGCTGCAGCATCTAGGCTTGTATGTAGTTCTGTCCCAGGGAGGTACCTGGTGGGGTGTTATTAGTGTATCAGTCCTGCCCGGGGGGTACAGGTGAGAGGTAAACAGGTGAGAGATAAGATGTAAGAAAGAGAGGAACAGGCAGTTATCTCCCACCTGTGTCAGGTAATCAGCCCCTATAACCACAGCTGGTTCTAATGCGTTCCTCACAGGTGGCACCCTGCGGGAGCTATAGAATTAGGGTAGTTCTGCATTACATACAGGTCTATATGTACATACCACTTGAGCGTTTTGTATGCTTTTTTTTTTTACACATCATTGTGAATTATTGAAAAGAATATACATCACCATTTATCATTTCATATATAACTGAATTTCAGTCCAGCTATCAATTGCATACATATTCGAATTATTGGACACGAAACATGTGAAGTGATGTGTGCTCAGGGGTAGCTTGACGGATAGGGAGAGGTTGTCAATGTGAGGTGCACATTATGCCCCCTCCTCTACTACCCCACCCCGTCTCTAACCCCTCCTCTACTACCACCACCCCGTCTCTAACCCCTCCTCTACTACCACCACCCTGTCTCTAACTCCTCCTCTACTACCCCCACCCCGTCTCTAACCCCTCCTCTACTACCCCCACCCCGTCTCTAACCCCTCCTCTACTACCACCACCCTGTCTCTAACTCCTCCTCTACTACCCCCACCCCGTCTCTAACCCCTCCTCTACTACCCCCACCCCGTCTCTAACCCCTCCTCTACTACCCCCACTCCGTCTCTAACCCCTCCTCTACTACCCCCACCCCGTCTCTAACTCCTCCTCTACTACCCCCACCCCGTCTCTAACCCCTCCTCTACTACCACCAGCTCGTCTCTAACCTCTCCTCTACTACCCCCACCCCGTCTCTAACCCCTTCTCTACTACCCCCACCCCGTCTCTAACTCCTCCTCTACTACCCCCACCCCGTCTCTAACCCCTCCTCTACTACTCCCACCCCGTCTCTAACTCCTCCTCTACTACCCCGTTCCCGGGTCTAACCCTGCCATGTATATCCCCGGCCCTCATTCATCTTGAACCTCTTAAAGGTCTCGCCATATTATAGTTATGGGCCCTCGATGAGGTGGGGGGGGGGGTCCCTATGTCGCATGTCCATTTTAAGAAATGTCCATGTCCCATGTCACTTAGCAAGTTCGTAAATCTAATCTAACTTTGACAAAACACCTAATTAAGCAAAGCACCCAACACATGGCTAACTAATAAGTTAATAAATCCTTGAAGGAGCAAGGAAGGATAATAGAAACACCTGTCCGATGGATAATCAGATATACTCACATATATCTACAATTTTGAGTTTGTGACCATGTTATAACCCCAGAGCAACTTAGCTTAGGGGTTAAAAATGATGTGAGGCATTGAACATGCATCTTAGATGATGAGAAAATGCTGTGGGTGTCTAAACCTTATGTAGAGATTACACTGACTGTTAACTATTAAAATAAAGAGATTGCCATGAAATCACACACATAAGCGACACCCTCTAGAGGCTAAAAGCTGCACCCTTGGAATTTGTGATAAAAAACAACAACTTAGGTCTCGCTCTGAGTTTAGAAATCATCTATAAACAGGGGCGTAGGAAGCAAATTTTTATTGGGGGGGGGCCCAGGGGTCTCGGATGGGGGGCCTGCTATATTTTTATAGGCTTATATAGGGAACCTCTTCATAATTGGGGAGGGGCCCAGGACCCCCTGCCCCCCCCCTTTCCTACGCCCCTGATAAATGACAGCAGGCCTAGGAAAACCTCCTATGAAACCTAGGCAAAATCAGACAAGTAATAGTTAGCTGTAAATTCCTGAATTGGCTTATAGAGTTAGGCATTTCAGCTAACGTTTACCTAAGAGAGGTTCTATTTCTCTGTGTAAGTGATTGGTAAAACGTTTAGGAAGTCGTCAATAATCACCAGTAGGCAGATCTAGGTCCATTTCTGTATAAATGTGATGCAATTTTTCGAATCCATTACTGACAGTAGGGAGTGAATTTTAGGGTTCATCTTTCATGTCAGTAGCCCGCATGTCACATGTCACTTGGATAGCAATGCTCCATGTCACTACGTCGCTACGTCGATTTTAAGAAATGGCCATGTAACCATGTCGAATCTAGGGCTCTAGGGCCATAGTTGTGGCGTCCTAGTGTCAATCAAAACGCCAATATATTCATGTATGTCTTTACCAAACGAAATGCAGTTCAAAATGATGAGGAGGGACAAAGATAACCTCCTATGGCAAGCGACAAGATTGGCCTGCAAAATTACAGATCTATAAAAAAATCCACCCCTGATTCTCAGACTTACCTCGGGCTATGTACAAGGGAGGTAGAGGGAAGGCTAGGTAAAGTCCTGTACGTGATGTTCTGCCTCCTGCCTGCTGTTAGATTCACACCTCCAGGTGTACCAGTGAGTTAACACCAGCCTCTGTGAGACCCATTACACACAGTGTGCCCGTCATGGTGTCCTGTGTGCACCAGGGGTACATGTCCACTGTGTGGGGTGTTCTAGTAGGATGCTGGCTTAGGGTGTGTAGCAGCGGACTGCACAACGCCAACTTCTGTAAGCATTCTAGGCAGCCAGCAGCCACAGCCGCCTGCCGTAGTTCACGCCTCTGCTACCAGGGGGCATGTGAGGGCAACCAATCAGCAGCCTCACGCGTGCCAGTCGACTCTAATGGCGGCAGGCATGTGAGAGTGTCTGGCAAGACTCATATCTGGAAGTGAGATCACTTGGGGGAGCCACCCTCCCAATCTTCAGGATCCCGGAGAAACCAAGATGGCCCCAACTCTCTCCAAAAGGCATAGGGTCATGAAGCTGGTGAAGGTTGTTTGAATATGAGGAATGTAAAGGGGTGAAAAACTGAGACGTGCACCAATTGCAAAATAAATGATTTAATGGTGTTTGTTGCTTGCCACGTGAATTAGGATAATTCAAACATAAGGAGACCTCATGTTATTTGTTGTAGACATAAATACCTACATACAGATATATATTTTGTCATGTTGATTCACATTAAATGAATATTGGTGATTAATTGAATATAAAAAGTAGGCTAAATGGATGTGTCTTTTTGAAGAAAATTAATGTAAATGTTCATGAAAAATATACTGTAGATTGGATCACTTAGAATGATTATATCCCTTGGAAGACTAAATTATTAAACATTGCTAGGCTCAGCTATGAACATTGCAATGTTTTTTTTTGTTTTTTTTAAGGAACAATTTAACTTTATTTGGCATTTGTTCAGGTGTGATGAAATTACATAAATTCTCTTCGACATTCTGTCGGGTTGGTCCATACATTTATAATGACAATTACAATAAATATTTAATTAATAGTGTATCACAGTTTTTACAAAGTGTATTTACGTAAGTACATTGCTGTAAATATGTATTTTATCACAATATTAGAAAAGTCAAACATCTTAGGGTTTTATGCATTTGTACTGTGCCAAATAAGTTAGGAGGACACTTCAGTGGAACTGATGTTATGAGTCCCCCTTGTTAGTATTTTAGATAAAATATAATCGAAATTGATTAGTAATTAATCAAATGATAACATGTGATTTGGAGACAGAGGAGATTTCTATTTGAAGATTTTTGGAAATCATAGACTATTACTATCAGTTGTATGCACTCTATATAATAAATGTACATGTACAGTCAGAGGGTGGACCTCAAATATAAAAAATCCCTGAAACTTTTTCAGAATTACTTGTACCTTCTTTTACAAATTGGTCAATGAAATAACACATCAATACCATCAAGCATTCATTTAACAGCATAGAATCATATGTTTTAAGGGCAGCTTCACAAGTCTACCCTTAAGTATATAAGTTTCTAACATTTACTGGTATAGTTTTGAACATAGACAGCTTACTCTTTCATTTGAAATCTTTCAAGATCTGACAGTACAGAAACATATGCCCCAGGGCAGCTTCACAAGTCTACCCTCAAGTATATATGTTTCTTACATTTACTAGTATAGTTTTGACCATGAACAGTTTGCTCTTATATTTGAAATCTTTCAAAATTTCACATCAATACCATCAAGCATTCATTTAACAGCATAGAATCATATGTTTTTAGGGCAGCTTCACAAGTCTACCCTTAAATATATAAGTTTCTAACATTTACTGGTATAGTTTTGAACATAGACAGCTTACTCTTACATTTGAAATCTTTCAAGATCTGACAGTACAGAAACATATGCCCCAAGGGCAGCTTCACAAGTCTACCCTTAAGTATATATGTTTCTTACATTTACTGGTATAGTTTTGACCATGAACAGTTTGCTTTTACATTTGAAATCTTTCAAAATTTCAATTTCTTTTAAAGTTATATCCATTTCATTCCATAATTGTGCTGTCATAACTTCAATCGATCTCTCGTAAGCAGCTGTATTTATGATATTATATTTTAGTACAGGATATTGCTGTAATCTAGTATTTCTCGTAAGTGGTTTACAAAATTCCTTTGTCTTAGTTCTTTTGAAAGCTAAAATTCTCAAATGATGTAATCTTCTATTTACAATATAGGGAAGGCCAGCTTCTTGATGGATAAAATCAGTTGATGATAGTACAGGCAATTTTAAGCAATACTTTAAACATCTGTTTTGTATGGTTTGTATCAGGTTCAAGACAGTATCGTTTGATCTATGATATAATACATCTGCGTAATCGATTACTGGTATAATATAGGATTTATAAATTTGTAGCATGTATTTAGTGGGCACATAAGATTTTATTCTGTATAATAGATAGGATTTAAAAGATATGGACTTAATCATCTCGGTAATATGTTGTTTGAAACTGAGATCATAGTCTAAAGTCACACCTAAATATTTGAAAGAAGGAACAAAGTGTAAGCGTTTACCATTTACTTTAATTTGGATATCCTGTAATTTAAGTTTTTTATATTTCTGATCACTTGTAAAAAGCATTAATTTTTTTTTTTTCATTCATTGTTAATTTGTTGGCTGCTGACCAATGGGCATAAGATAACAAACCATCTTGTAGGTATGGTGACACTTCTAGAATATTGTTCCCACTTACATACAAAACTGTATCATCAGCATACAATAAAGTCTTCACACTGTTATTATCTACATGTATGTCGTTGATATATATTAAAAAAAGAAGAGGGCCTAAAATACTACCCTGTGGTACACCACATGTTATAGTTAAACCAGTTGATACGTACCCATTTGCTAAGACTTTTTGTGTTCTATCGTTCAGGTATTCACTTATTAATAATAGATTTTTTCCTTTAATACCATATTTTTCAAGTTTTTTTTCAAAATAAAGTGATCAACGCAATCGAAAGCCTTTTTTGTATCTATGAAAGCAGCCAGGGTCACATGACCTTTGTTTCTATTCCATAATATATCATTCGTCAAAGTACTAATAGTATCAACTGTAGATCTTTGTTTCCTATATCCTCCTTGAATTTTTGTAAGTATTTTGTTTGTTTCCAGGTGGTTTTCTAATTGGGTGTGTAGAATCCTTTCTAGGACCTTACCCGGTATTGGAAGCTGACTTATAGGTCTGTAATTCGATACATCCGATAAGTCACCTGATTTAGGTAACGCAGTGACCTTGGCTGCCTTCCATGATTAGGGTATATAACAATTGTTAGTTATTAAATTCAACAATCGGGTGAAGCGTGTTATCTGGGTTTTCACCGCTAATATGAAAACATTAGATGATATATTTTCTAAGACAGAGGATTTGTTCTTATTCATCATATTCAAAGCCTTTAGTACATTTTAATCAGTAATAGTAAAATCATTCATCACTTTGTCACAAACCTGACCTGTAAAATTCCATGGGGTATTTATTTTGTTAGCTAAGTTTGGGCCTATGTTTGTAAAAAACTCATTTATAAAATTAGCTGTCTTATCTTCTTTAATACCGTTACCTTGATCATCAATAAGGTCAATGGAAGAACTTTTACGTTTACCCGGTATAAGGTTTTTCATGGCTGCCCAAAATTTTCTTGCATCTTTAACATTTTTATTAAGTTCGGAAACAATAAAAGCTTGTTTTGCCCTTTTTAAATTTGTACTGCAATTATTTTTCAAGATTTTGGCATTATGCCAATCCAAAATATTATTTGTTCGTTTAGCTTTTCTCAGTGCATTATTTTTCTCAATGATTTCTGAAATAAGTTCTGGTGTTAGCCATGGTTCTTCCTTGAATTTAATATTGAAATTCCTAATTGGGCATAGAACATTGAGAATACTGTTAATATTATCTTCAAAAATCTGCCAGCAGGATTCAATGTCGTCGCAGGTATCAAAGTTTTCCCAAGACATTTCGATAAAGTTCTGTTTAAAAGTATTTTCATCGAATAATTTGTATGACCGTCCACTAAAAGATCTTTGTTTTCTCTGTATACTTGGTCTCTTGAGGCTGACATACACAGGTAAGTAATCGCTTTGATTTAAAGTGGCTACTCCAGATTGTTCAACTATGGTAGAGTTTGTAAAAATAAGATCAATACATGACATTTGTCCCTTGTTTTTTGTGGATTGATTAATTAATTGCAGTAGTCCAAAATCTTGTAAAGTGGAAAGCAAGTAATCTTTTGACGGAGTATTTTCAAACATGTTGATGTTGGGTGAGACCAATCCTGATTGGTCTATGTATTGATACGGTCAGTACCACTACTACTCACCCACCTGCTACTCCTACACACACACACACACACACACACTGCTACTCCTCCCTGAACATACCTGTGGGCAGTGACCCACTACTGCAGCCTGCCAGCCTAAGGGCACACACACATGGGACTCCTCCACTGCTTCAATTTTTTGTTTTTTTTATGCATCATGGTGGTCTGTTTGGTATGCCAACAGGCATACCATGGCAACAAAAAGCACTGCCCCAACTGTGGGGTGCTAAACCACAAACTCACGGAGGAGACCAGGAGTAATGCAGTTTTTCATGAGGAAGAAGGGGGAGACCAAGGAGCTTCCAATATGGCCACCCCCTTGGGAGAGAGAAGGCAGAGTAATACACAGCCAAAGTCACCAGAAGCTATTCTCCAGGAGAAGATCGCTATAGCAGAAGAGAAGGCAGGACTACTCAGGAAAAAAGGTGACCTCTTAGCATTAGAAGAAAGGCTAGCCTTAATTGACTTAGAGAATGCAGAACTGGAGGAGGATTACAAAAAATCCCTCAAAGACATACAGCAGAAGCAGCAGAGTGCTGCACACAAGAGGAGGGGTGCATTCGTAAATTTTCATGATTTGACTGCACCTAACAGCAGCTATTACCAGGGAGAAACGTTTACGAACGCACCCAGGAGCAGCAGCAGATACGCCGACGACCGAGCGGAGTACACAACATTTACGAATGCAGCCAGCAGCGCCAAAGCCGAAGACGCCCGGACCTTGCCGAGCGCCTCCGAAGGCATATCCAACCCGAACACGGCCGGACACATACGGAGATACCCGAACGCCGCCGAAAACAGGCTCGGAGAGAGTCGGGGACAGTCGGCAGATGTACGGAGAATACCGAACGCCACCTCGGGTTTCTTCGGCGACGTAAACTCCTACAGCGGATTGAAAAACATCGGTCACGGCTTGGATTACGATACACACCAGAGAGCAAACGCAAGCGGCATATATACCAACGAGGATATACCGAGCGCTGCCGACAGCCTAGGTCGGAAACTTTCGGATTACGTCGGCTCGGGCAAGCTCGGCAATGTTCGTGAACGCTCGGGAGTGCAAGATGGCGTTCCTTCCGCTTTCGCCGAGGGAGACAATTTGCAGCAGGAGTTTATGCTTTTTTTAGCTGGAAAACAGCAAAAATTGCTCAATCAGGCCAAGCAGAACCCAGTAGGCAGTGCTCCAGTCCCAACCACAGCAGCACAGGAGGTACCACAGCTGTATTACTTGGATGGGACACCCTACACTGGGTCTTTGCCTGACACACAACATCAACAACACAGGATCACACCACCCAAGCTTCCCCCCTCTGCTACCATCCAGGCTGGATTATCAACTGCAGGCCTGACAGCTGAGAATATGGGCGTGGAGGGGGACCTTGCCGGCTACCTGGATGCAAAGGACCAAGGTGACTTGTTATCCACTTTATTTAAGATAGGTGAAGCTTCTAAGAAAAAGAGGTCACAACACTGGTTAAGGCCAGATTACCACATTCCCACTGACAAAGTCTACTCTGATATGACATACAGAGAGCTAATATATGGTATGACATGTGTCCAGGAGAAGTTAGCTATTGCTAATTTACCACAGTGGTCTGCAAAAAGTTATGGTGACCATATGAGATTCGTAGCTAGGAAGGGTCTCAATGCCACTTATACCTCGAGTGCACTAGCTAAATATGAGCACGATCTCACTACTAGAGTGATTTCAGGGGAGTTACCCGGATTTCAGACAGCTGAGCACGCATCAGTCTCTGATAATTTGGGCTCCGATAACCTACAGGTGGTACAGGATTTGAAGGCTGAATTAGCCAGATTAAAAGCAGGTAACAAACAAGGCACTAAAGGTAAAGGCCCCTCTACTCAAAACAGAATCCATTGCCCTACGGATGTTTGTGCTTTGTTCAATTTCACTAGATGTTGGTATAACCCATGTAACAGGCAACACGTATGCGCGGTATGTAAGGGCCCCCACCCAGCAAAAGGGGGGTGCAAAAATCAGCCAACAACCACAAGCAGTGGAGCAAACAATAATGTGGGAGGGGGGTCAACCTTTTTCGCACCACCGATCCACTCCCGCGTATCTTGATGTACAAATAATATTGACGGTGCTCATGATATTCCGGATTCCTACGGTTCCGCGGTCAATGTAACAACCGACAATTTACCAGACATTTATTGTGATAGAGACTCGCTTGTGTGTACTTCGGACATATCAGAATTATTGTCAATTTATGTAAGCTATGCTCCATTATGGGATATTAACTCCACCCATATCCTAAAAGGGGTCAGATCTCAGATGAAACCCGCAGGCTGGTTATCAATGCTTAGTGGAGGCCCTAATTCGGTTTATGGTACAAATGGTTGGGATTATGACACCGCATTCCTAATGGACGGCATAATGCACGGGTTTAAAGTAGTGGACCCAAACACACATATTAGTGAGTATAGCACTAAGAACTATGTACCCCAAGAAGCAAGGAACTTCATTGATAACCTGCTAAAGACAGAAGTAGACCAAGGCAAATTGTCTATAGTCACAGCAGCACCTACTTGCATCCACGCCTTAGGTGCGGTTGAGAAAAGAGATGGCGGTTATAGACCGGTAACGGACGCCAGTAGACCAGAAGGTCTATCTATTAATTCACACATGAACGAGACATTTCACCACTTTAGTTACACTAGCATCGACGATGTGACCAAGGTGCTCCGACCCGGTATGTTCATGGCAGTCACAGACATTTCCGCAGCATACCGCTCTATTATGATTAGGCCAAGCGATAGGCAATTCCAGGGCCTACAGTGGACATTCGACTCACAGAAAGTGTATTTAGTGGACAACTTTGTGTCATTCGGCACTAGAATGGCTGCATTCCTCTTTAATAGGATTACTGACAGCATAGCTCGTTATATGAGAGCTAACGGTTATTATTGCTTTAATTATCTCGATGACTTACTTACTATGGGTAACTCATATGCGGAGTGCCAAAAAGCACAGTTGTTTCTACATAGCACACTCCACTCGTTGGGTTTTTTCTTATCCTATAAGAAGGTTCTTTCACCTGCACAAGTTCAAATTTATCTAGGGATAGAAATTGACTCACTACAAATGTGCCTCAGACTACCGGAGAGCAAGATCAATAAATTGCACAGTGAGCTACGTTTCTTTGTAGGTCGTCGAAGGGCAACCAAGAAACAGCTGCGCCGTTTATGCGGGATCTTAGCACACTGCTCTACTTTAGTCAGGGGGGGCAGGACATTCTCTCACAGAGTCATAGGCATGTTATCCGCGTTCACGAGCACTAAAAGGTACATAACCCTCTCTACCGGGTTCTTCAAGGACCTAGACTGGTGGCTAAGATTCGCAAAGTGGTTTAATGGCGAAGCAAAAATTGTCAGCACTCTACCGTCCACAAAAAGTGACTTATACATGGACGCATCAGACAGGGGTTACGGTGTCAGGTACGGCAAGGACTGGATATGTGCAGGTTGGGGATGCAGGATCAGTATGAACATAGACAGTCATGGACACTGCCTCCCGCCACCTAGTCAATTCGTGCCTGAAAACATAAACATCAGGGAGCTATACCCCATCTTAATGGCGATTAATAGGTGGGGACCTTTGTGGCGCAATAGGAAAATTGTCTGTTACACGGATAACACCCATGTAGTAAGCGCACTGAATAAGGGCAAAAGTACAAATACAAGAGCGATGGACTTCCTGAGAGAACTGTTTTGGCTTACAGCTCTTTATAACTGCCATATTGTAGCATTACATATCCCAGGACGACTTAATGTCCTTGCAGATGCTTTGTCAAGAGTGTTATATTACCCGCATAACCTTCCTATGTATCTATGTTGTAGCGGCGGCCAAGCTATGCGAAGATTTGGACATGAAAGCGGCAAAAGCGAGAGCGCATGCTTGGAGCGTTTCCACCTGGAAAACTAAATGCAGCCAATGGAAAAGATTTATTGTGTTCTGTACCATCTCTGCCTCTACAGTCGTACCCACTTCAGTTCAGACCATGTGTCGATATTCAGTGTACCTGTCTTCGGACTTGAAGTATAGCACTATAGACAATTACGTGAGTGCAGTGATAAGTTTAAATGCACATTATGGCTACGACGTAGCTTGGATAAGGACAAATTTTATGTTTAAGTGTACTATGTCAGGTCTGCGCAGGATCCTCGGTGACCCTATACCCACTAGAGTCACACTGTCAGTTTCGCAACTCTTGGACATGTCTACAAGGGTGAATCTAGCAGTACCTGACCATTTAGCTATGTGGGCATGCATCGTTACTAGCTTCAGGACCCTTCTCAGGAAGAGCAACCTAGTAGTAGACAACGCAGCAAAAGCATCACCACACTTTCTAAGAAGAAAGTCTGTATCATTCACTAGCTGGGGTATGATTGTCACGGTTTCAAGCTCAAAAACAATCCAATTTGGACAGAGAGTCCACCACATCCCGGTCGTAGGAGTCCCTAACTCACCACTTTGTGCAGTATCTTTACTCAAGAGACACTTTGACGGTACCCCCATGACAGACCCTGAAGCACCCGCCTTCCTAGTGCGCAAAGGGAATTCGCTGGTCCCATTACAATACTCAGCACTACTTAAGTTCCTGAAACACCTACTAAGTACTATTGGGATAGATACAAACAGGGCCGGAATACATTCTCTGAGACGTTCAGGCGCTGCCTTTATGCACCTGTGCGGTATCCCACTAGAGGACATCAGATACACCGGTGACTGGACAAGCTTGTCTGCTCTTTTGTACTTAGCCAAACCACTTGGTACCAGGATAGATATAGACAATATAGTCGCCACGGCACTGAAAGCTACTTTTTAGACATACTAATGTGTAGAGTATCAGGACTTTATCATTGTTCTGGTGTTGCCGGGTCATTTGGACTCAGTTTAGCCCAGACCGCAGCTACTCGTCCTTCATTACTGTTCCAGAATCAATGGGTGAGACCAATCCTGATTGGTCTATGTATTGATACGGTCAGTACCACTACTACTCACCCACCTGCTACTCCTACACACACACACACACACACACTGCTACTCCTCCCTGAACATACCTGTGGGCAGTGACCCACTACTGCAGCCTGCCAGCCTAAGGGCACACACACATGGGACTCCTCCACTGCTTCAATTTTTTTTTTATGTAATTTCTCTGTATTAATATGTTATTACTTGTTAATAAATAGGGCCGGGTCATTTGGACTCAGTTTAGCCCAGACCGCAGCTACTCGTCCTTCATTACTGTTCCAGAATCAATAAAGTCTCCAATCAAAAATACTTCACAATTTTCAAGATTTTCAATTTTCGTCAATGTGTCTTTTAATATATTCACAAAGTTGTACTTGTTCCCTTCCGGTGGTCTATAAATATTAGCTATCACCATTGTTTTGGAGTGCTCTCTCGATATATTTAGCCATTGTATTTCCACATGGATATTGCTTACATTAAAATTTGAAAATTTTTGACTGGAACATGTTATACCTTCTTTAATATATGCACATAAACCTCCTCCCGCTTTATCGCGTACTCTATCAAATCTATAGAGGTTGTAATTATTAAAAATATAGTTGTCGCTTTTATCAGTATCGGTCAACCAAGTCTCAGAGAAAAGTATAAAATCTATACCTTGATTTTGTAATTCAATGCGTAGGTCAACAATCTTATTTCTAATGCTTTGGGCATTTAGATGTAAAATACATTGACCATTAGTTTTTATAAGAGATGGTATGTGATTATACAGTATAGGTATTCTTATAACAACAACATGTAGGACCACCCTTAGTCTCCCCAATACAACCAATACAACCATTCATTAATACCTTTCTACATATTCTTCTCACAGGTAGTGAACCTTCGTCATTATGACAGTTCATACCAGTTGTTGCTAGCAGTACAAGATAGCTTGTGGTGGTTTCAATGCTCTATGTATATTGGGCTAGAGTCTTCAGGATTCAGACATGTTACAAGTTTAAAAATGTGTTAGTATTTGAAATACAGAAACTCAATAGTAATACAGTTTGAAATCAACAAACAAATCAAAAAAAGAAAAATTTTGTACATTTTTACAAATTACGATCAATCTACTGGGACACAGATTGAGATTCTACAAATTTGTAGAGGTAATGGAATCATTAGGATCAGCTTTTGAATCCTCACTATCAAAAGAGTGGTTGTCATCAGATTCATCATTGTCAGTAGCTTCACGATCTGAATTTTTGTCAAGTTTTTTTGTATACGATTTACCAGTCTTTGGATTTTTTCCAGCTTTTTTCCTGTTTTTCTCGTCTTCAGGAGAGGTTGGTGGAGGGTAGATTTTTGGACGTACATCCGGTGTTGGTAGTAGTCCTCGATCGCCTGCTGCAATAGCTGGTGGTAGTGGTGGTGGGTCTGGAATCGTTTCACTGGGTGTAGGTGGTGTTGAAGGTTTTCCAGGATCTGGAGTCGGAGCTGGTGTTGGAGCTGGTGTTGGGGTAGGCACTGGAGTTGGTGTTGGCTTTGTAGGTGGTGCAAGTATCTCCGCCCTTACTTTGGCTAGGAGTTTCCCCAATATATTACCACCTTGAACGTCATTTTCGCAAATGTAGTAAAATCTAGGGGTCAAAGCTCTGAAAAAAGCAGTTGTTTCATGTAAGAGACCACCTGGGGGAAGTCTGTGCTGAATTTCAGGGTACTCGGTTGAATATTTCTTGAGAAAACAAGTTAAACATGTATAGAGTGTAAAGAGACCATTTTCCAGGGACATCGATTACCCCCATGGTCTATAGTTTAGGGGCTCACAGGGCACCTCACAAGTTATAATTTGATGAAGTACACCTAAAAGTTTGTATAAGTGGTGTTTGGGGTAGGTTTTAGTCCTGACCCCCTCCTTTAAGATCTCGGACCACCATAGAGGTCCGCAGTGACGACGATCATACAGTAAATGTAGGCAGTTAAGAGATGGTGGCCCCTGATTGGTCTATATTAGTGTGTGGAAATTATTGCCAGCTTTGCTATAAGGCATAAAATAAATCACTAAACTGTACTGATTCATAGAATATGAATTGTGACACACTGGCCCTTTGGTTACGCACTGGTGGGTGACATTAAAAAATTAGTGAGCACTGTTGAATTATTAGGTGCAGAATAGGTCAAAATGTAGATAGGTATGCATGCAGGCCAATAGAAGAAAAAATGGATTGATCAAACCTATATTTTTTTCATCTCAGATTAAGGATAAAAGATGTATCTAAAGATTTGTGGTCTTTTTGGGCAATTTGAATCAGGTCAAGAAAAATAAAAGATGTGTTTTCAGTAATATAGCTCAAAGAGCTAGGGTCGGTAGGTTGGATTTTTTTTTTCTTTTTTGATTTTCTTTTTACATTTATATAGGAAATATTAGGGCATATATCAATGGATGTACCAAATTCTTTGATAACATTGTAAAATAATGACGGGAAAATGATAACTGTGAGAGAGGGGAAGAACACGAAAAGGATACAGGAAAAATCCTCAAAAAGTAATGAAGAATTTCTTTAAAGTATGAAAAAATGAGACAAAATTTTTCAAAATCACAAAAAAAGCTTTTTTTGCCCCTGTTTTGCTAGTGTCAGTCGGGTTACTGGAAACACATTTTTTTTTTATTTGGCCTCATTGTAGGCGGGTTTTATCAGTGGTTGAGCTATAATAGATTATAGTGAGAAATGTTTTGGTGGTCCGAGACCTTCTCCATCATGGGAGCACTGATGAACACAACACAGCAAGGAAAGTACCAAATACAAGGAAAACACAGCTCCCACTATCTCCCACCCACTGCAACTACCCACTGCGACTATTAGCACAGCCCCCAAGTGGTCACCATGGGTAGTATGAGAACCCCCAGACTGTACTATTGATACAGTTGGGCGCCAGAGACTGCCAATCAGCTGTTGTGTCAGGGGGTGGAATCAGTGTGCGGCTATAAGTACTATAAGAAATCTCCAGATACCCACTGGTCAGAGACAGCTTCCCATCGATAGGTTAAATTGATTTACCTTATGAATTTGTATATAATAACATCATTGTAATTGATGCAATTTAGTAGCCATTTACTCATATTTTGTCCTGAAAATGCATGATATTATGTCTAGATTTTCCAAATTTCCCTTGGAACAAATTTGAAGATTTGGTTTGCCGGTTTGGAGTACTTTGGTTACCCCCCCACCACAAAACAGAATTTCCAAAGGCTGTGCTGGAACAGCCCATCTCCCATTCCATATAGTTATGAGTCATAAGAGGTCCATGTGTGTCTGCCTGTATAGAGGGGTCTTTGCAGTAGAATTTTAAACAGATGGTATCTGGAAACCACCAGAATGCATAAACTTAGGCTCTAGATTTGCAAAATCGTTTGTCCGGGGAAGGGGGATGTCCCCAGACCACTCTATACTTGGCTTGTCCTAGCTCCTCTTCTAACAAAAGAGGTAGGGTTAAGTAGGGTGTGACTCGTGCTGCAGCTACACATGAAATTGGTTTTGAGTAGTGGAACCACCTTTTCAATTTCTTGCATTCCAATACATGATAATAATTTTTACCTTATACTTCAGTAGAACAAATACAATTGAGTGTGATATGATGCTGTACAAGGTGGTGCAACACAACTCGATGATGGGAGGGATGCAAATTTTTTTACCCCTCCCTCAGGCGAAAATATCTCATGGGGGGAGCGGAAAATATTTTCAGGGGTTAAAAACGTGAGCAGTAAAAACCTCCCTACCCCATGCTGCTCACCTGGTAATGAATCACATCTCCTTATATGCCTCTCACATGTCCAGAAAACATTATACAAGTCCATTAAGGTCGAGGGTGTGAAAAATCGACTTAAGGCTTCCAATTGATACATGGCCATGGTGCAACTATTCAATAAATCAACACTACACTGAAAACAATTAATCTAATTTAAGTCAAAACCCCTAACTTACATTATTTAGTACATATAACTGACGCAGGACTAATGTTATACTAACAATGGCTAGGTGCTTAGTAACATTGACTATCCTCTTCAGGCAAGCTAACTGGACTTAGTCAAGAGAGAAGATAAGTAAAAGATTTTGTCTAAGGGTTAGCAGTTTTCTTCACACCAAGTGGCAGTGCAGTTTGTATAAGGAGTTTCTGGTAAGTACATAACATGGATTAGTCTATAGATGTCAAAATAATAGGGGTTTTCACTGACTGTTGACTTACTTAGTCTTTTGCAATTCAACTTGACATAGCATTTGATGAAATGCACCTACTATATTGATAAATTATTAAGGTAACAAGGAATAAAGATAGAAACACCTGTTAGGTGGATATACAATACACACATATATTCATATTATTAGCTCTGTGACATTGTAAAAAACCCAGAGCAACTAAGCCTGGCAGTTGTAATTGAAAATGATTTAAGGCATAGGACATGCTTCTTAAATGAGGTTCAGTTGCAGGTGTAAATCCTTATGTAGAGTTGAAGCAGGTCTTGAATTCAATGTGACTTACCTAGAATAAAAGGTTAGTTTCAAAGAGTTAGGTCTTGTATGATATATATTCAGTGACTAAATTAAACTTGTCCTGTTTATGTCAAACATACACCTATGTTTTGATTTTTGTAGTATTAAAGTTTGTTTGTAGGAGCTTAAAATTGCAGCCCCTATTCCATTCTTCCCATGAATCAAAGCTTTAGTAAGAAAACGCTAAGAAAGGATGGAAAGATGCACATACTTTTTGATAACCTTTGCCAAAAAGTTAGTTTGACCTACTTAATTCTAACTAGCATTTGAGAATCATTTTTGGTGTAGAGGTAATTCAAAATCTATGACCTTTTAACACTACCCCCTGCGATTAGAGTGCTGACCAATATCGTGGATTTTATACGACCTTGTCATAGTTCACCATCCATTTAGCCTATGGTACCTCACTCAGAAATGTGCACAGCGGCAAGACGGCCAAAATTAATCAATAGCTGTGGAAAGAAAACAAAAAGGGCATAAACATTCATTGCCCTTTATCCTATGAGCTATTTATAGTGTGTACCGGCTGTCCCTGAGGGAGGAAGAATGGATCACTTGATAGGGCATGTAATGAGTGGATTTTGAGTAGAGGAGTGGTAATAATACATACAGCTAGTACTGTCACAATCCACTATTGATATCTTTCCCAGCCATAACCCTTGGAATATCATATTCACCGAGGTGAGGCTGTCCATATTCAACGATGCCTTATAGGTGGAGTTGAATGCGGACAGGCCTCACCGAGGTGAATACAATCAAGGATATTACAGTATAGGATAGTTCAGTCCATACAGTCCTATAGTGAAGGCCAACCCCCCTCTACCCCCCCATGAAACTAGGTGACATTGTGTGTTCAGCATTGGGCCCTATGTAGGAAAAGGGGGGTTCTGGAGCTATCATGTATCTTCATGAAAGGGATACCAGATGAAATGAAGAGACCATCCAAGCTAAAAAATCCTGCTAAATCCAAAAATGATGGTCTTTATTCTCAGAATTTGACTGAAAGTACCCAAAAATGATGTTTGATGAGGGAAATATTTTGAAAATGTACAAAAATGATATTTAAAATGATTGGAAATCTATAAATATAGAACATGTAAATCAGAGTTAATACCTCACACACATACCCAAATGTCTGCCTATCTCTCAGTCAGGCAAATTCTGGGCCTGTGCATTGCTCTGCCTATCCCACATACAGCATATCAATTGTGTACCTATCACTCATCCTGCCTATCTCTTCAATCCAAAACATCTACTGTTAAATCTGGTTATCTCTTAAAAGGCTTAACTTATAATGCTTACCCCTCACCTTACTTTATCTTATTTGTTCCTTCTTTCATTTAGTCTACCTATCCTCAATCTCCCTATCATTCATTTTACCGATCCCTCATGTGACTATCCCTCAGACCCTCATGTTAAATCTGCGCTGTTTCTCTGCTATATAAGCCTTTATTGGTTAACAGTACATTCCTTACCATGTCTACTACTTCAATTTCATCTATCCCTGATAATGCCTATAATGAAGCCTACCTGTCCCTCATTGTGCCTATCCCCCAACTCTGCAAATCTCTCATATTTGACTTGCACATCTGACCCTAGGACTATGTTTTTTTTTTATGTTTGCTCATCTTCCAAGGTACTCTGTGCCTATTCCTCAAATTGCTAATTGCTCATACTACCTATCCCCCTTGCTACCCATCCTTACCTATCCCCCATGTGCTCTATATAGCTCTCTTACCCATCTCAACTCTTTTAACCTACCTGTCACAACCAACCTTCATTATGATGACCATTTCTTAGTCAACCCATCACCTGGTTACAGTCCACCATATTCATACATCTACCTATCATTCATGTTGCATATCTTTCAGTTTACCTATATAATAATATGAATGGAGGATAGGCATAATAGGGGATAGGTTTATTTCACAAGGCATAGACCTGGAGACAGGTAGAAGAAATTGCACACAAGCTGAGATATATATAGAGAGATTGGGACAGACTGACTGAGCTGAAATGGTAAGAAAGCAATATGGAGAGCATGAGGGATAGGCATTCATAAGGATTGGTAGCAAGGGGGATAGGTAGCATGAGCAATATCCAGTTTGAGGGATAGGCACAGAGCGTACCTTGTAAGATCAGCAAATATAAAACAAGAAGACATGGGTGCTAGCGACAGATGTGCAAGTCAAATATGAGGGATATGCAGAGTTGGGGGATAGGTTTAATGAAGGATAGGTAGGCTTTATGATAGGCATCGTTAAGGATAGGTAGGATCAAAATGGCAGACATGATAAGCAATGTACTGTTAACAATTAGGGCCTAAATAAACAGATGAACAATACAGTTTAAACATGGTGGTCTGAGAGATAGTCACCATGAGGGATAGGTAAAATGAATGATAGGCAGATTGAGGGTAGGTAAACTATGGGAAACTATAGGACCAGAGAAGATTAGCTAAAGTAAGGAGTAAGCTTTAGTATCTAGGCCTTTTGGGAGATAGCCTCACTTAACTCAAGATGCTTTGGATTCAAGAGATAGGCAGTATGAATGATAGGTAGATAAGGGATAGGCAGTATGTGAGATAGGCAGAGTAATGCACAGTTAGAATACTTGTCAGATTGGGAGATAGGCAGACATTTGGATATGTGCATTGAGGTACTAACTCTGCTTTAAATGTTGTGTCTATGAAGACTTCTCACCATTTTGAATATTTTTGTACATCTTTTAAAATATTTTCTTCATCAAACCTCATTTTTGGGTAATTTAATCAATTTCTGAGTATCATGATCCCAAGATTTGGATTTTCTGGTCTTGGTGGTTCCTTCTTCTCCTTTAGTATCACCCTGATAAAGGAATACCACAGCTCCATAAACCACCTAATCCTCTAGAGAAATCAACAATGAAGACACAGGGGCACCTAGTTTGATGGGGGGGTAGAGGGGGGGGGGGGTGACCTGTCACACTCTACCCATAGACAATGCTCTCAGTGACCTCTCCTATAGTATCTAACCTTCTTGATACAATGCAAATTTATTCCCTGGAATAGTCATTTACATTTCTGTCATGGCCTAGGGGGTTATTTTGCCTTTAAATAAAGAAAAACAGCTCAGATCTGTTCAAAATCCAAGATGGCAGACACCCATTGAATACAGACACATTGTATTCAATGCCCCCCATTGAATACGGCGGTTCTAGGACTAATCATGGTGTCATAATTAGGTGGACTAAGAGAGCAGAAACCATAGTACATACATTTAATAACTCTATGATTATTGTAATGAACAACAAAAGAATTCATTTCAGAGATAATTCCAAGGTTATGTCTCAAATCTAAATCCTCTTGGGTCTACTATATGTATAGTGTTATGAGGGACACAAGGATTTGGACTCAGGGTATTCTCATTGTGCGTCAAATGCTCTCCCCACTGCCCTATTCTGATCAGTTTTAAGTTTAAGGGGATGTAAGCAACTGTCATTCCGAAATCCCAAAATAATGAGCAATCATTTTAAGGCCAAACAGTCTGCTGTAGAAGAAATGCCATGTCATTGGTCCCTATTACATATTGAGTCAACTTACTTAACATAGCATATTTCTGATGGTAACAATGAACATTAAGCAGATATGACATTGAAAACCTTGGCTCTAGGCTACTGTAAAGCCCCATCACACCTGTGGAATGGCATCATGGCAAGTGACATTGAGAGATTTCACTATAATTTGAAGGCTTGCTACGTTAGTCCATTCTGAAATACATCCAGATTTTAGTCCTGCTCTAAAACATTCTCAGCTATACATAGCTGCTGATAACGATATCAGATTATCATAAAGTTCCAATCATGTCATTTTCTTTTTGCTTGTAATATAGCGCAGTGGACTACTGCCCATTCTCTATAACTGACTAACCCACCATTTTACAAATGCCTGATTTGTATGAAAATTTCATTTCTCCTGTACTCCCTAGGCCTAACCTTTCTCACCTTAGTTCACCTCTGTTGCCAACTTCTAATTACCCTGCCTGCACTGACCGGTCATACCACCAATTTCCTCTGACGAGTAGTCGTGAAGTATCAAAGGGATGAGTTGCCCTAGGATACAGAATGAAGTTAAGTATTTGCATTGGTAGAGGAGCATCACTCCTCAGGTCAACACCCGGGTGAATTCCTATCCCCTCCCCTCAAATTCACCCTCCCCCGTTTATATGTTTTACATATTGGGATAAGAGTAGGTAAGGGGTCATTGATCCAGGGGGAGAGTTCTGGGTGGGGAGAATTCCGGGGGTTTGGGTGAGGGGAGGGGGGATTCCTGGATCATCGAGACACACTGTCCTCATAATATAATATGGCAATCGGCATTGATTTAAAAGTAAGTTCTATATGTAGCATGGCAGATCGCAGCTAAGCCCTCAGTGCTGCTCTAAGCAATTTTGCGAAATTACTTGGGTTAAAACAGGAATTAATATCTAAAAAGTTCTCAGCATCAATATAAAGCACTAAGAAACTAGAATACCCAATCTGTCTGGCATTATATTATGCCATTATTGAGATCTGGGTTGGAACCTACAGAAACCATCAAGCTGATCAAGCCAACAATTTCCAACATGGCGGATAAGGGCAAAGAGAGGCCCATAGAAGCCCAGCTGGAGGATATTAAAACCCTCATCGCCGATGTGAAAACTGAACTCAATGGACTTATTGATAAGACCAGTAATGAGACATCTACCAGATTGAGAAATGAGATCAGGAATGTGTTTCAATAGTTTCCACGACAGGTTCAGCCAGCTATGACTGGAGATGGGTCAAATCTTACCAGGTGATCTTAGGATTTTGGCCATGGTGACTAAATAGCTGGCTACATTACTGGGTGATCGTACTGCCTGCTGGCTAAATAGCCACCACAGCAGTGACTCAATAAGGGATCCTGGTATGACAACCCTCCATGTAAATAATGAGTGGGTAGCTTTAACTGCTGCCCTCTGCACTCCTTTGCTCAAATGTACCCAATCTGGGCTCTTTACACTACTACCTATAACCCTATGGCCAGCGCCTTTGGCTCTGGGATGGCAGGTTTTTTTTTTCAAAAGAATAAAATATCATTTGGAAAAGTGTGGTGTTTCACCTAAGAATTGAGCATTATGGCCAGACATGGGCCAACTCTGTATTACTAGTATGCAGTGGTGTAGATAGAGCACTAGGCCTTACAAAGCTGTCATGCCTGTCATACCCAACCCTCACCCACCATGGCTTTCTAATAAAATTACAAAGGATATCACACCTAGCTTACACCTCAGCCCTACTATTAAGAAAGAACAACAGAGCGTACATTGTTTTAGATACAATTAGGTCATTAGATATAGATCTACCATATGTGATTTGAAAGGGAATCATCTAGAACCATTATACATCATTTGGGCTGGGGGGTCTCGGTTGTCTTCCTAATACCACCTAAAACTGGTCCCACCAGTCCTCTATTCAAGGCCCGGCCCCTATTGATTTGACAGCCCTCCTACCCTGGCCCCTATTCAAGGGAGGCTGCTATTCAAGGCCCGGCTCCTATATGAGACATTGCGGTAGTTACTGCAGCCCTATGCTCATTTGAAGACAGAAGTGCATACTACACCATGAATGAGGTATGACTGGTCACTATGTAGCCAATAGTGGCCCCTACGTCTAGGTGCTATGACTTCATAGTGGTGTGTATTGAGCCAGTAGTTAAATAAATAGCAGCTGCTATTTTGAGGCCTCTACCGGAGCCCACTATGTAGTCACTGGTATGGAGTCATTTCTTACATCTCCCACTACAATTTGAGGGTGTCTAGTCGTGGAAACTATTGAAACACGATCCTGATCAGAAGTAAATAAAGCCTCGATCAAACTTGAGACTGAAGTTCAACCGAGTTTGAAAAGTGTTGACACCAAATTGACAGTGCAGCTCACTGAGCTTCAGAATGACAACATCAAACTCAAGAACCAAATGAAAGGCAAAGATCTCAAGATCCAAAAATTAGAGGAGAATTCGAAGTTCTTGACAGAGAATCGAGGAAACTCAATTTCTTTATTGATGGGATGAGTGATGAGAACAAAGATGAAAATGTTGCTGTCACTCTTGACGATTTGTGGAGTGATCTGGGTGTCAATTTCAGGACCAAAGACTCAAATGCGGCATTTAGAATAGGCTAATACAACCCCTCCAAGGATAAAAAGAGATCTATAACGATGACTTGTCCTTCACGGACCAAAACCAAACAATGTGACCTGAGGTCACTGGCAATCAAAGCATGTGAGCTTGGTTTCAAATCAAAACAATCTGGCCAGACCCTTACAGTGGCTGGAAAAAAGTACAATCACCACGAAATTAGCAAGTTGCCAGCAGCTATTAACTTAACAGCTGCTTCTACACTAACATTAGGGAGGCATGGTGCCAATCGGAGCGTGCAAAATTTCTAGGTCAAGCTGACCTTACAGAACGCATCACATACATGGAGTGTGGGTATGAAATCATTAGAAATGCAAAGCTCACAGACTCAGATGCCTGGAAAAATGAAGCTCCCACAGTCATGGAGGAAATTCAACGAGTTAGATATTAAAAATAAAATCAAACTCAGAGCTTCAAAAAATCCCGGGTCACATCTGGGAGGCAACCGGAAATAGGACCTGGGTGTGTGGAGCCTTGCTTTCGAGAGCAGCATATTTGAAAAATGGCCACCCGGGAAAAAAACAAATGGGCTTACTTCTAATGCGACTGCATGATGAATGGAATAACCCACAAGTCTAATCAGGAAAAATAGGTCGTGTAGGGGTATGGTATTTATATTATAATATTACACTCATAACGTTCATGTACCCGTGGGAGATGAAGATCAACAGCAAGCAGCAGTGGATGCTTGGAAGGGTAGAAATCCTACCTTAATGAATCTGTTTGAGGGAATTGAATGTTGGACAGTAAAGTAAACCCTCATGGCAGGGAAGGAAGAGATGAAAACCTCAGCCTCGAAAGTCTCTGCAAGCACGAGTACTACTCCAGTGTCGGGGATATATCATTTGACTCTTCCTGAGATGGAAGATTTTGAAATCATTGAGATTGAAGAAGAGGATAGAAGCATTTCTGCTGTACAGGTTCAAAAGGATGCAAAAAGAAAATATATTCCTCGAAGAATATATAACAAGAATAACAATGGAACTCGAAGGGAGACATGACCCGTCTCTGACACTCAAACTGTAGAAAGGGCTACAAGCCACACTTTGAGGCCACCCATAACTAGGACCCCCGCCCTACCTGAACCTTCAGCAGTTCAAGGTATTCAACCTTTGAAAATGAAGAAAATGATGAAAGATTTGATGAAGACTTTTGCAGAAACCATGTACACTCGTCCTCCACGGCAGAGAGTTGATAGAACCAGACTACGTTGCTACCGCTGCCAGGAAATGGGGCATGAATGTACAGCCCCGAAACCTGTGTTGACCAGAGTGAATGTAGTGGAGACAGTGGAGGAGGAAAACTAAAGAGGGTCACATCTGTGGCAAAGGATGTGATCCGTGATACGAAAATCTGCCAAAATACCACCACTATTGAGTCTGAGTTAGTTCGAGAGTCAGTACCTTCTGGGGGATTGGTGAAAAGGATCCTCCCACCCCAGTCAGAGCCGGGGGCTTCGAGGGGGTAGGAGCAAGAGAGAGCCAGAACCCGAGGGAGCAATCTTACGTCAAAGATGAGGGAGGTTGGATTAGAGAGTTGGCACATGTGAATGTGGCACACCTCCCCCCGAACCATCCATGTGTAACTTTTCTAAAAGGTTTTGGATGGGAGATCGGTGACTCTAAAGAACAAATTCGATTTGCTCAGGACTCCTCTCCTTTAGGAGGGAAATGTTGGTACGTGGCTGTATCAGTGAAGGGGCGGACTGGGGAATTTTTGACAGACACTGGTGCCAGCCAATTCTTCAGTCTGGTGTCAGGCAACCATGAAACACTACCAGTTGGTGTTAATGCTTGCACCGCCGACGGTAGCCTAATGCAGACTTTTGGCAAGACGTTCATTCAGATCGGAATGGGGGCAATGAGTATGTCATGTGACGTACCATTGCCGAGATAATCGATGATGGAATTATTGGTTTGGATTTTGCGAGTTTGCATGGTGCTGTTTTGGACCCCAGATTTGGGAAGTTGAAGATCCGGCAACCATACAATTGCGAGATTCCATGTATACTGAGACATGTATCTTTGGTAGCCACCATGGTACAGACTGTGAAAATACCAGCCGGCATGGCCTGTGATGTGTTGTGGTCCTCGAATAACGCACTTCGAGGTTCGAATGCTGTGTTTGAACCTAATCATGAGGTACTATCTAGTCTAGATTTAGAATCAGTAGATACCTTAGTAGGGAACTGATCTTGGACAGTAGTCCCAGTTATAAAAAGAGGTCAAACCCCTACCTATTTAAAGAAGAATGAGAAAAGTTTCAAACTGATCTCCCTGAAGATGCAGTTTGAGGATTAACTAATGACATGAAGAAGTTAGTAGGAGAATCATCTTCGAACATTGTTGGTTACCTATTCAGATGCCTTTGTATTTTTGTATTTGAAATTCTTTTATTGCATAATTCACATGGTGGTCTTCCATATAGCAATTGGTCCGACCATAACCTCAAGTTGTGAAAAAGTAAGGTTTACAAATTAGTATGACAGTACCATGTAGGCGCATTTAACTAACAAGCAATGCATAGTATATAGATTGAGATAACATCTGTCTTACATATCTCATAGCGGGGAAACACTATAGTTTGGTATATCTCCAATACCTCTATTTATATGTTGCAACATTGCTCTAAGTAGCCTGTACCATTTAATATGTGGTCTATTTTTATCGATGTAAAAGTTAACAAGGAGCTGGTTATAATTCACCATAGAGATCTGAAGATGAAAAAGAAGAAAACAGGAATAGAAGTGGATACCTTAGACCTCCCCAGTCATATTCCCAGAATGGTACATATAAGTGATCATAACATACAAAATTCACCATAAAATACTTGCATAGTAAAAGAAATACAGAAAAAGGCCTCGTCTAGCAGTTTATTCAACCTTATTGAGTTATTACAGATTTGTAGTGCTACCGGTATTATCTTAGCTAGATTTGCCACTCTAAGCATAACACACTAGGTATTATGTGTAATTCATATGATCTGCTTCTTAAGACATGCAATACATAATATATCATAATATAGAGGATTATAATGTAGGAGTATACAGGAGTGAAACAGAAAGAAAATCACAAATATACCTCATATCTCACCTACAGTCAATAATCAACGAACCCATCAATTGTGGCTATCTTATACCAATCGTCTATACTGTTAGCTAAATCTGTCAAAGTTGCACCAGAGTGATAGCAAGGGAAAAAGAAATATTTGATAGAAAACACCAAGGTGGGTAAAAATAAAACTGATGTAATTAATGTAAAGGGTGATATGAAAAAGAAACAGACTCGTATTTAGTAGCTCCAGTGCAGGAGGTGGAACGCCCAGGACAAAGCAGTCACACCAACACAGACAACGGTTGACTTAATACTTATACTTATACATATTATACTTATACTTAGATCACTGTTCCCAGTCAGTTCACTAAAAATACAGCTCTGTATATTGATTAACTGAGTGTGAGTGGGTGTGTGAGTGATGCAACTGCTCCCAGTCTGCTGTCCTCACTCTGGGTTTGTGTATAACTGTGATTAAATATAAACCACAATGACAAAACTAAACCACTGTTTCTAGGCTGTTCAGTAGCATTGGATAATACCATCACTCTGGGTTTGTGTATAACTGTGATTAAATATAAACCACCATAACAAAACTAAACCACTGTTTCCAGTCTGTTCAGTATCATTGGATAATACCATCTACTGTGTTTTTTAATATTTTTGATTAGATTTTTAAACTTGACTTTCCCAATGTTGGGCTGTGTGGCTGCATCTAGTCTGTCCCACGCCTGCACACCCCTGGACCAAGGCCTCCTATCCGAGCATTTATATCTATTCATATAAACTGGGAAATTTAATCTTTTTATCACCTCTAGTGCGTCTTTGATCTTCATCCATCTGGACCCCTAATTCACTAGATTTTTTATACATCATCATTAACAGCTGTGTGTAACGTCTATCATCTAATTTCTTAATACCATATTCCTCATGAAGTTTCGAAATGGATATTTTTTCATACATGTATTGATGTTTAATAATTCTCAAAGCCCTGCCCTGTACATTTTGTAACTTTTTTTTTTATCAGATCCTTAGTGCTACAATCCACAACAAAACTGGCATAGTCCGCATAAGAGAGTATCATTTGCTTATAGATCATGAGGGTTTGCTCTTCATCTAGGTATTTCCTAATATGGCCTAATAATAAAACCTTATGACTCATACTTTGTATAGTAGCTTTTACCATAATATCGCTCACACACAAAAAAATAACTGGGATGCTGATTTAAAATGGTCTGATTTAAAACAGAAGGTGCTCATTCACTCAACACTCACATGTCCATTTCCCAGCCTATGTCCATACTTTCCATGTCTTGTTCCATTTTTCCCTACTTAAACAAAACGGTTGCCCCGGAAGTCGTTGGCTTCAACGTTGGATGTTCCCGTAGTTGGCCACTCAAACTCACTCTAACAGCAACCAGCGAAAGTGACCCTGTGAAGTGAATGCCCAGAGTGAAATATCTGCCGCTTGGAGATTGAGTTGCAGTGCTTTTTGCGTGTGGTGGCGCCACATGTGGGATGCTCGTCGGATGCTCCTGTGGAGGAGGAGGAGGCCAGTGTCACCGGCCTGCCGCCTGTGCTTTGTCCGCTCCCAGCGTCCGCATCCTGCAGTGTAAACAAAGTAGCAATTTTTGCCGTAGGGTTTGGGAAAGAAAACAATGTAGTGAAATATTTTGAAAGCCTCCGTCCTGCGTGGGTGCTTACTCCCAGGTCCGCGCTCTGTCAGTAGCCTATACTCTGCACATCTTTGGTCCATACACGTCTGCCGTAACCTGTGAATCTGTGGTCAGCCTAAGTGTTCTCCCCCAGTCTGGCCCAGATAACAGGCAGTTAGTAGGTCAATGAGTGTCAAGGTTGCAAAGGGATTACTCTTTGATGCAGATAAGATCTTCTGTGTAATTAAATGTGTATTGGATTTTAATTCCAGCAGCAGATCTGTAATCCAAGTTATTATGATTAAATGGCCTCGGCTTATAAAAAATCCCACTAGCAGATCTGTAAAAGGCTGTTCTTCTGTCCAGCCTGCAGTGCTAGGGGTGCCTGTCTTTAGGCCGTCTGCATCTTAGTTTTACATTTTTATGCACTCCACACACCCTGCATCTCAGTTCTATGCATTCCAAGCACTACCCACTTGGCATAAAAAAACATTAAACAACGTTTTTATTGGTTTCCTCATTGAGTATTAAAATTTTGGTTGAAAAATGTTTAAGAACGCCAAGCAGGGCGGTTGAGATTGAGGGAAGTGGGGGTGTAAAAATTTCAGACACCTCCTGGGGGGAGGGGGACATAACAAATTTTGATCCCTCTTGAAGGGGGGCAGGGCATAACAAATTTACCCTCTTTTTTTAGCGAAAATACAAAAAAAATGCATGCTACTAACTTTGCCCTCTTTATTTTTCAGCAAAAAAAGCCACTCTATTATAGATTAAATAGGGGTCAGAAACTAAAGGTTCATGACTTTCATGGAGGATATAGGCCTATGTGCTTTTTTCATGTTTTTTTTTTCTCAGACCGAATATTGTGTTTGCAGTGCTTTTGCATACATGGGCTGTCTTCAGGCTTATTGGCTTGGCCCTTTTTCGGCCTTATTTATTTAAGTTTTCCAGCTGATTTTTCTTACATTTTTTTGGCCATGTTACGTTTTGACGCTGATGATTGATTCGTTAGTCGCACTCAAAATGTGAGACTGACACTGTCAGTGACAACTGATTTGTTGGTGACACTCAAAATGTGAGACTGATCGATACTGTCAGTGATCACTGATTTGTTGGTGACACTCAAAATATGGTACTGACACTGTCAGTGACACTCAAAATATGAGACTGACACTGTCAGTGATGACTGATTTGTTATTGCCACTCAGATGCGATACAGGTTAGGCGGGGAGGGTTCGGACGACGTATGGATTAGGCAGTGGTCATTTATCAACAGGGGAGGGGGAAGTTGGAGGGATTTAGCACGGGCAAACTTTTTCCCCCTCAACAGCAGTCAAAATATGTTGTGTCCCCATGCGCCGGAGGTGCGGAGAGTTTTTGCGCCCTCTTTAACTTTGATTAACTTTAATCTATAGTAGTTTGCAGGTTTTTTGGCTAAAAAGAGGGTAAATTTTTATGCCCCCCATCATACGAAGGGTGGCCAGGGTGCGTAGAAGTCATACGGAGGGTGGCCTGGGCCACAAATGATGTCATGCTGGAGGGGGGTGGGGGTTAGGCCTGGCATGACAGAATTCATTTTCCATATACCGGTTCCTTCAGCATTGCAAAATTGGCAAAAAAACATGACGAGTGGGGGTGAGGGGGTCAAAAATGGTCCAATTTTGCATGACGTCAATGGGAATGGATGGCCCCTCAGTTGTCATCAAGTGTAGACTTAATATGGCAGCTAGGTTTGATGGGGGGGGCTTTTACTTTATGTGGGCTGTTTACACTATCCCAGCGCCGAAGGCGCTGGTCTTTTACCATGATACTTCAATTAGTTTGTATGTTCGTTGCCTTGCTCACCCTTTTCCAGAGGTTGCTTCCGCTGGTTTCTTTCTGCCCCTCCTGAATCGCCGCTCTCAGCGCCAGCTGTAGGGCAGGGGCGTTCGGATAAAAGGTTTTGGTGAATGCCCATGAGTAACTGCACACATTGGTTTAGGCCTCTCTCAGGATGCGACATGTACCTATTAGCGTTAACATAGACCGCTCCAGTGTTCATCACATATTGTCTCAATAAGGTCCAGTGGATGTGAATCCATTGGGGCAACAATCAATGTTTGTAAGTGGTACCACCATTGTGTCTACAGGAGTTTTCACACCTACTACACCAGCTTGCAGCAACATAAAGGGATACACACATAGTAAGGTGCTAAATGCCTTCAGGTAGCCGGTCTTGTTGTTCAAAAGAAAATCCCTTAGCACAGGAAAGAGCCATTTCATGTGCTAAGGGGAAGAGTGATTTTAGGATATTTCTACTGAGGGAATCAATTTTAGTGTATTATAGTGAGCGGTAATGAGCGGGCAGCGCTTTATTTTGGAGTATTCACAATTGGAGGGGGGGGGGGCACTGCATTTTGGGGTATTCACATAGAGGGGCAATTCATTTTTGGGTATTTCTGTGGGGGAGGTGGTTCATTTTGGGATATTCACATGGGGGGGACGCTTCATTTTCAGGTATTTGAAGAACGAGATTCTCACCCCCCTCCCTGCCATAAATAATGAACACTCCCTTAGGCTTAGGCCATGGTAACTCAGGTAACAGTTTATCGTCCGAGCCATTTTGAAAATTGATGAGGCATTTTTTCATTATTCATTATAAAGGTGCCACTGCCTGGAAGTCTCTAGGTTGTATATGTCACCATGTTATTTTCATTCCTTGCACTGTTAGCTTTAATTTCATACCAAATATGGCCCCCTTCACTCATTCCTGCCATGTCCAAATATATTTTTGAGAAATTCTTCAAATTTTATTTAGATAATGAATAATGAAATTTTCTCATGCGGCCCTTTAAATGCATCCGGGCGGAGGACGGTAAACTGTAATATGAGTTCCATTGGCCTTAGGGAGTAGGCTGAAGAACCCTCCGGGAAGCCTGCCTCTTTTACTCCCGTAGAGAGTCTCACGTTGGCAGAGTTTAGGCTTCTAAGCTATTAGGGAGTGGTCATCATTATTTATCAACGGGATGGGTTTTCACGCGGACGTGCGTAAATCTTTTATGCCCCCCTGGATGGCAATAAAAAATTTTGTGCCCCACCCTGCAACGTAGGCACGGAGAATTTTCGCGCCCCTCTTTGGTCTATAGTTGTGCACTGGCTTTTTTTATAAAAAGGTAGGGGCCGGCATCGGTGTATATATATTAGTGCGCTTCATTCGAGAGATGTGTTTGTGTGGTGCTCGTTCCTTCTATGCCAACCAGGCGTCGCTTTGCGGTACCTGTTTGGTACAAGAGGGGGCAGCAGCACACCTCCCGTCCAGCTCCTACTAAGGAGCCAGATGAACCTCAGAAGGGGACTGGACATAGTCCAGTCCAGATGTGTGTTTGTACCTTCAATAAAGGCCTACCCGAGCGGTAGGAAGTCTGGGGCTTTGCCCAACCCGAACTACTCGTGTTGTGTTGGTATCTCTAGTGATAAGCGAGCCAAAGAGCCACCCAACATATAAGTTGAAACGAACCGTTACAGGGTCAAACATTTTTTAGCCCCCCCCCTGTCGGGTCTGAATTTTTTACAACCCCCCTCAAACCCACCACCCCCCTGTTGATAAATAATGACCACTCACTTTAGTAGAACGGATGGGCGAATCTCAATGGTCAGATAAGAGAGTAGTGTCAGTCAGAAGATGCACATCCACGCGATGTGTATTGTACTAATAAATGGTAAGTGAGGGGGGGGGGCAGTAGGAGTGGTGGAAAGGGTCCAATACACAACCAAGTTCAATCAGATTCTTATCTAGATCAAAAGGGGCAATAAAACTATTAAGTAATTAGCTGGAATACACAACTAGATTTTCTAGTGTGAAGGCCATTTCTGTATGGGATGATACCTGTGTGAGTACTCGCCTAGCGCTACGATCCGGGGACCAGGTTATTTAAGTCATTCTGAGCTGGGCAGAACCGTGACACAGGTGACACTCAGTCAACTGAAACGCTTCAGTTTGTCAAACTTTGTGTGCTCTGATGTAGTGATGAAGACCACTCAAAATAACCTATCATAGTTACAGATCGGAACTAGGCCTACTCAGTCTTAAACTAGGGGCTGTGTACAAATAACGTCATGCTTTTTTCGACCATTTTTGACCCACCCCCTTCCACCTCTTCATGTTGTTTTGTTTTTGCTAATTTTGCAAAGGTGAAGGTATATGGAATATTAATCCCATCATGCCATGCCTAGGCTATAAATTCCCCCCTCCTACTGCTTGACGTAATTTGTACACAGCCCCCAAATGCCATTAAGTGATTGACAATGACATTCAATGTTCGGCCCAAGGGGCCATACACTTAGGGAGTGGTCATTATTTATCAACATGGGGTTGGTGGATTTTTGGGCAGACGTGCGAAATTTTTAACTGCAGTCAAAATTTGTGACCCCCGCACCAAAGGGAAGGAGAATTTTTTGCGCCCCTCTTTTTTCTAGCAGGCAGGCTTTTTTGCTAAAAAAGAAGGTAAATTTCTCGATCCCTCAAACCAACCAGGCCCCCCTCCATTGATAAATAATGACCACTCCCTTACTGGTAGCTGAGAGAACTAAACTCTCATGACTCATTTCTGTACCACCATCTGACAGCGAGACACAGATGAGAGGTACACTAGGCCTAGGTCTAGGGCCCAGTGTTTCATAGCGGTGGAATAACAAACTTGAGGTGAGAATAAATTAAGGGACGAGTCAGTTTTTTCCAGGTGGGGGGGGGGCTTGTAAGATATATTTTTTAAAAGAGCCCCTTGGTAGGGGGGGGGGCAAAAACCCAATAAACCTTCACAGGGGCGAGGTCAAAACAAATAATTCAAATACCAATTGTGACGTGTCATTTTATGAGCATATCCGATTTTTCTTTTTTTTTTGGGGGGGGGGGGCATTTTGCAAAATCAGTTCCTACCCAGCTAGCACAACTCGTGCAATTTACATCATTCTTACGTGAAAACTCATGTAATTTACGTAAAAAAGACATCATTTGTTTGAGTTGTGCTAGCAGGGTAGTAGGGGTTGGGGCCACAATCATTTTTGTCATTGGTGGAGGGTTCGGAAAAATTGACCAAAAATCCATCTAGCCCCCCGGTTGACAATAAATGTCTCGTCCCTAAAGGCTTTCCTCCACGAGGTCAGAGCAGTATCCTTGGCATTTGTGTAGAGGAGTGAAGGATGGATATTCACACATGTGCAGATGTGAATACCCATCCAAGCATGACACCTGAGGCATTATAGGGAGAAGCAATGACGTCATACAACCAGCGCGGCCATTATCATGCTTATCTCACTCCTGATCATTACCAGGCATGACGGCGCGTCAGATCTGACCAGATCCAACCAGACCTGACCAGATCTGACCTGTTCCTACCAGTACATTTCGTCACCCTGTGAGCTTCTCACCTGGGTATATAAGACCCTATGAGCAGCTCTGAGGCATCTCTCATTCTACACACAACCTCCCTTGTATCTAGAGCCTACGACAGGTTGAGCTACAAGCTTAGGGGCAGAGCCTGCATGCTGGCGAGTGTATCATTGTTACCACCTATATGTACACTCTGCCATCATGCAATAAACAAGGATCAAAGAACTTCTCTGGATTCGGTGTTCATTACAAACATCAATTTGTAACTGTTCGTTGACAAATTAGATGGCATATATGGTTGGAATATTAAAAGTAATGCCACCGACAAACAGCATAGCCTTAATGATGATTTAGTGTCAGTATAGAGAGAATGGATGGTAAAGATAAGCTACTCTGTCATATCTGCCAAGAGATGAGCATAAGGTGAGTTTTATATAGGATTGCACACTACTGATAACAGTGGGTTTAATTACCAATATCAGCAGTCAGCTAGATCTACATCGATGTCTACAGTGTAGAAGAACAGACTGGGCGTGTATGTCTGCCCAACGCACTGCTTTAGAAGAAGAAGGAACACTTATATATAAATACACCTTTGTCAAGTAATTTTATGGCAAGGACACACATTTTTAAGAATCTAAGTAGGTAGTGGATCAAAATATGAATCTCCTGATTTGCACGGACTCTTACAACAAAGAGATCTCCTGATTTTTCAGTTGAAGGTGGAATGTCAGTTAATAAGTCACTTCCTGAATCAGTTTTTTCCACACTGCAAATAAATAACTTCGTAACACTGAACATTGGACCACCATAACTGAATAACATTGAACCATTCTACTTTTTAAAAGAAGCTCTACATGGTAGTATGGTACAGACATGTACAAGGAATCTCTGTGAAAATATCTTTTGGACTAGGATTGCACCGTTTATCATTTCAAAGACAGTTTTATTGTGCACCACTATATGGGTTCCCAAACTGGATAATCTGAGTGCTTTTATTTCAGGATAGAGGCACTTAGAGTTGACACTTGAATATTGACAGTGTTCTTTTGCAATACTGTTCTTATATGTGACAGCAGCTATGACATGGCTTTGACAGTGGTTCATACTGAAAAAGCTCAGCATTACCTGGGATCGATCCAGGGACCTTCTGATATAAAGTTCTGCATCCATTAGGCCACGGGGCTGGACAATAGTGTAAGGTTAGAGGAGTCATATGTCTGGGACCCTATGGATACCATATATATATTTGTGCATTCTAATGCATCCTAAAGGTGCAGACCGTGGTATAAACGCAATGTTTGATGATTATGCTTGCTCACATGCCTTTTAGGTACTAGTGCAAGCATAATCATCATATATCACATTCCCACTGAATACAATGTCATATACAGCTCTTCTTTGTTTGAATATCATCAAACTTACAACTCAATGAGGGTCTTGAATAGGTCTTCTTGGCCACCAGGTTTTTGTGGACAGATCAGTCTGGGCAAAGCACATACACACTGGACACTGTTTGCAGGAGCAGGTGTTGGACTGACTGCAGGGATATGTTCTTAGTGTCCCTAGAGCTTGCAAGGGTAAGTCAAGGAATTTGAAGAATAAGGACGCAGTTCCCCAACTTCGTAGCTAATTGCATTAGGAAAGATTTACCCTATTAACGCCTGTCTAGTGCCTTAGGTCTAATGCACCACAGTAGTATAGTATGTCTCGGAACAGGACTATAGCTAATCTAAGGATATTACTCACTGGGGATGCAGCCAATTAGAGGCCTCCCTTTTGGCGGGAAATTCAAATGTGGGGTCACGTGACCTTGACCCCCCTGGTGTGGCACCAAAATGGACCAATCAGAACCCTCCCTTTTGACGGGAAATTCAAAATGGTCACATGACCCAAACCCCCTGTGGTGTGCCGCCAAAATGGTGCCCTCTGATTGGCTGGCTGTTCAGGTCACATGACCTACATTATGCAAATAAGGTCACATGACCCTAACTTGAATGGACCAATCAGAGGTCGTCATTTCGGTGGGAAAAATGGAGACCTCTGAGTAGTTGGCTGCCCACACGTCATACCGTCAGCTGTATGCATGCATGTAGTTACGTGAACTTATTAGCATAAAGAGGTGTGGTTTATTATGTAGATGAGGGTGTAACTATAGTGAGATATTTTTTATATAAATAAAAAAAGGCCAGCTGAAAGCTTGCCAAGAAAAAAAAGAAAAAAAGGGAAATGTTTGGGGAGGGGTGGGGGGCCCTTGGGGTGGGGGGACCATTGGGTTGGGGGGCCCCTTTTTTAAAACAAAAAAAAAACAAAAAACTTAACAAACACATTTTTTTTTTATTTTGATAAATACTATTTACACTTTATTATTCACAAGTTGCTAAATACAAATTTACACTCTCTACATAATATAGACACATATCAGAGAGGAACATGACAGAACCCACACATTGAGATGTACACATTCAACTTTTGTTTGTCATAATTCAGACTGTATATGGTGTAATCTTGGTGTACAACCCTCTTGAAATGAAGGATAGGTGTAAGCCATATTTCCCATCCACATCTCATCGATATCCCAAGTGAAATCCACTGAAGTGCTATACCAAGTACTCCATTCTGTTTGTCTGGACATGATACTTCTCAGTTGAGCAGCTGGAACACTGGGGTAAGGAACTTTGCTACACAACATTCAGTCGACACTTTTGAAAAAAGAGTCGGATGTTCCCTTTGAACAATGACACATCTTTCTCAAGAAGTCTGAGCTCTCTTCCAAAAGAGAAAGCAATGTGTTGATCGATTCTATCATATATCACCTTTTGACAAGAGCACATGTGTTCTCATTATGGAATTGATATACTCCTATAGCTCTATCTGTGATGGTACCAACCTCTTTTTGAAATGCATCTTTGAAACACACACTCAATGAATCAAATACATCATTAGAAACGAACACTTTATGAACACCTTGGTTTAACAACAGAGCCTTAAAGAACAAAACATCTGATGCATCTATTATTTCCCAAGTGAAAATGGGATCGCAAGTACACATTGTCTTGCTTTTTGTGTTTTTCAACACTGATACACAAGGTAAGTCGGTGGACGAAGTAGATGAAGTTAATACATCAACAAAGGATATTATCTCACTGGTTTATCTACATCTACATTTTTTTTTTCCTTTACGGTTATTTAAATTTTTCTTATTATATTTTTTTTATTGTCACTCCGTCAGAATGTACGCAATGCTTCACATATAAGTAACTCATCCCCTTTTTCTCTATCGTGTAACTGTGCATTTTGTTTTCTATTACTTTCAAATTTGTAAAACCAGCATGGGTATTTTTTCATTTCAAAAGAACATCCAAGAAGTCTTTGGGTTCTTGAAAGTTTTGTTTTTTTATGACACCCTTCACACTCCATTTCTTTGATTTTCTTTCACCTATCAAGTCTTTATCGTAGCAAATATAAGTCTTGGAGTTGAGAAATCCATCACCCTCCCACTCAGATTTGAAAAGACCCGGAGTTCTCTGATCGTGAACATATCTTTTCTGACAAAAAGCAAGGGGGATCCATTCTTTGACACCTTCGGTTTTTATCTTTACGAAAAGCTCTAAGTAGTCATCGCACACCACTGTTGGAATCCAGTTTCGTTTCTCTCTAAAGTACGATTCTCTCAGGTAGGGTTTCATGAGTTGGTCCAATGATTTGCCGCTGAGAGCCATGTAAACACTGTCAGTGTCCCTTTGACAAGAGCGTAATCGTGTCGATCAATAAATTTATCCAAAAAGTCGAACGTGAACTCTAACATTTTCAACTTGGCATACTGGTACACCATGAATCCTATTTGAATAAGAAAATTGTTCCTGACTGTTTTCGGTTGAAGTTCGACTTCAAAGAGATCTGTGCTCAACTCTGTACCCTTTTTGAACTGCAACGAAATGGTCAATAATTCGAAGGTTCCACCTCTAGTGTATTTCACAGTGGTGTGTTTTTCTTTGTTGCAAATTGTTTTACCGTACGTGGTGTTTCCCATCAACTTGTAACAGTCTGACAGAATTTTCTCGTTTGTGTTTACATCACCACGGTTACTTCATCTGCGAAACTGGCGAAGGGATGTCTAGGAAAGTATTCTATGAACATCTACACTTCGGTGACTATTAAACCATGATCCAAATACCACTTAAGAAGAGGTGTTCCCAAGAGAATCTTTTTTCCGTCGTAACTGCCTATCAAGGATCTCTGAGGAGCGTTCATCAGGTTTTCGTTGTTCGCAAAGTCTGTCATGTGAGTTCCTATGTCGGATTTCAAAATGGTCACGTTCTTGAAAACAGGAGTCATTTCTTCGAAGTATTCACGTAGGTGAGGAGGAGTAGTTATGTCCACCTGAATCAAACCGAACATTTTCCCGTCTTTCACAGAGGATATGATCTCACTCTCTGTCATTGGATTTCGAGCTGCTTTCAAGTTGTCGACCTTCCAGTGTTGTTCGGACCCCATAACCTGCGGATCCTGGCATTTCATCTTTCTCCATTCACATTCCCATATGACGATCACCTTGTGACCTAGAGCTTGTAAGTAAGCGCTTAATCTAGCTGTTCTGTCACGTTTCTCATCCCTGTCTGAAGCACATGAATATCTGCGCAGCGCTATGCATTTGTGAGCGTGGAACCAACACCTATGAAATTGGAAAAAGGTGTTAGAGGGTTGGTGAAAACCGTCTACGTGAATTTTTCGGCAACCTAGAGATACCTCCCCTCCGTTGAAAGCGTGGCGAAGTTTCAAGCTGTGGGTGTGCTCCATGTAGCGTAACCACTCTAATGCACTCTTAGAGTGTCTTTGCCTAATTTTCGGTTTGAACTCGGTCTAGGGTCGTCTCACCAGGTAATAACCTGTGCAGTGTGCTTTGCTCATGCAGTGCAAGTACAGAGAGTTAGTGTCTACACCTAGGATGTGTTCGCATGTTCTCGCTTCTTCGCCATACTTGTGTTCCCTTATCTGCGTGGCACCCTTCTCGTGAAATCTATGGAGGATTATGGAAGGACCCCCGACCAGATTTCTTTTGATCAGTGAGTGGAGGTGGGAGTCGAACTAGTGGAAAGTCACAAACGGGGTCTCTGTGGTTTGAAAAAGGAAGCGTAAAGTCAAACCCGGAAGGGAGATGCCGTCTTTGAACATGTCGATGTTGCGCTCCCTGAAAAATTTAGCATGATAATTCAGTGCCTCTATAAAGGGTTTCATGTCTTTGTTGTTGTAGTGGATCAAGTAATCTCTAAAAGTTTACATGTTCTGTTCGGACCAAACTTTTTCACATTCGGTATAGTCAGATTCAGACATCTTGGTGCCAGTCAGTTTGCTGTCAAATGCAGATCTTGGTGGTAGTGTTCTGTTTTCCAGTTTCCTGGTAGATGTCATCCATTCGTAAGGAAAGTGTCCTTTGTGCTGATTTCTGGTGAAAGCTAGTAGATAATTCGCGTAGTCATAACCAGGTGCCAAATAGTTTACTATGTCCAAGAAAACAGTGTGCTGAGTGTTAAGCGCCAAGTATTGGTTACTTCTCTTTATGATGCTGAATTCTTCGTTCTCACGCTCTTTGGAGAAGAACAAGTGAAGCTGTACTTAAAGTCATAACGCCCCGAGTTGAAACCTACGACTGGAACTTGGCGGAGATATCCCAAAAGTCTCTTCTTCAGTTCATCTAAAGGGTGTCTTGCCCAAGTTTCATTGAAGTCGATGCAGGGAGGACTGAACGCCTCATCTAACTTCGCTGATGTCTGCCGGTACTAGTTCTAGCACAGCTTCCCCGATGATCTTGGCGTGTCGTTTATGTAATTCAAAACTGAATCTGCGTCGGATTGTCTCACGAAGCAGACTGGACCTTCACGACCTGCAAGTCGGATGCGACGCTAGCCGACAGAGGGACATCTTCCCACAGGACTGCCACGTTTTCAGTCGACGGTTCTTTGGCCGGTCTGAAGAAAGCTTCGAAATGGAAGGTACATTTGTAAGGGTACATTTTTGAAAAATCTGCCAGTGCTTCGAAAACCGTTTTCAAATTTTGGTAGATTCCACCTATGTATTTCAAGGTGACTTGTCTGTAAGGGGAAAGTTGGTTCCTGTGTCTTTTCAGTAAGAACTTAGTCATGAACGCCGACTTACACTCGGGGCATTCGCCAGCGTATTCATTGAAATCCTTGACGAGGGACATGTGAAAACCGTGTGTCGCGGACAGGTGTAGGTTGACTTTACCTCGGCTGGCCGATGTTTTGGAAGGTGAACTGATCATGGTAACTCAGTTTTTCAGGTTCTGACCCCTCACTTTACGGGTGGTGTAAACCGCTATTTGTATATCGAACAAGTTCTCTAACGTGGGTAAGTCGCTGATGATCAAACCTGGAAAGGTTTCAGGTTTCGCAGTGGAATCGAACTGACGCAACAATTTTGAAGCGTGTTTGCCAGTCTTGTATAAGTTAAAGGATATGCAGCGAAAGACGTATAACTTGTCCCTATGGGGAATTCTCTGGGTCCCATGTAAGAGCAAACATTCAAATTGGTGGAAAAAAGAACTTTTCACTTGGTGACAGAGTCGCAAAGTTTCTGTACTTCTTCGGAAGTGACAGTGTTTTCCATGAGGGAGAAAAGCTCTTCCAAAGTTTCTGAATTAGTTATGGTGGGGAGGGGTTGTAAAAGAGATGTGTTATTTTGGGAGGCCTGAAAGTAGCGTAGCTTGTTTCTGTTTTCACGGTGCTGTAAAATTGACCCTACTGACAAACCCGCTATGTATCTGAATCTTTGCGTGATGTGAATCTGACACATAGTATCTACAGCGTCACTCAACTCACTGGTTTGTAGTCTTAAGTTTGTTACACTCACGCGACTCCTGTGCACCCTGACTCCTGTTTGTATTGCGGGCCAATTCCTGGTGAACATTTCCTCACCCTCTGGTAGAGTGCGTATTATCAGAGGAATAGTCACTCCCTCCAGAGATTCGCGTCGATTTTTTTGCAACTTCCTTCGCCGCATAGAGGACAAAATTTAGGTATTACCCTACATTTTTCCATGTGTCTGTCGTAATTTTACACCCTTTTAAATTTTTTGAAACACTTTTCACAGATATGATGATCCATTTTCACTGAGTTACTTATATGTGAAGAGTTTACCTGTGCACCTATATATGCAACATACCTACACAAAGTATATACACCTACATACACGTCATATAAAACATACGTCAGCACTAGCTCACACACATCTCAATCAAATTTTATCAAGAAATTCAAGAATAATCTCTTTTTTTGTCACCTAGTTCTTGGTAGAAAGTGGCACACCATCCTGTGTCGGAGTTTTCTTGGGTCCTTCGTACCTGCGCACTTGGATGATGTTCTTACGCTTGTAGTAGCTGACAGCAACATACAGCACGCTTTCTACATCCAGGATGACGAACCATGTGTTGTAATTGGGTAGTCCTTGGGAAACCACTCTGTCGCATATCCATACCTCCTCTTGGATGTCAGTGACTCTCGCTATTAGCTTGAGGAGTGCGTCAGTGGTGAAGTTTACTTTTCTGGTGGGCGTTGAGGTGCACTTTACGGCGTTGTAGCGTTCCTTGGAGATCCTAACCCAGTCGAGCCAGATCTCCAGCTTCAAACTGGATGTCGATGAAGAACTCCAATCTGGGGACTGTGGAAGGTGTAGGTGGTTCACATTTCATTACCGCTTTTCTCTTCTTGGACGGCTGGTTGCCACTCTTGGTAAAACTCCTCTTGATACCTGTAGAGGGTTTCAAAGTAAGAAGAGAAGCACCATCAGGAGCAACGCTCGCGTCGGTATCTCGGTAATTTCGGAAAGAGGATAACCACACACCGTCGGTCGTGGTTGTGGAGAGTGAGTAAGTCGGAGAGGTAAGAAAAAACCCGCTCCGACTCTGCTCGACGTCGGTGTCCCCTGGTGGATAGCAGAAGCCGATGGTTCTTAGATACTTCACGATAGCAGTAGTGAGTAGATCGGGTGATCTTTGAGCAACTGCTGGAGAAGTCAACTCTTCCTCCTCCTCCTTCTCTTCCTCTGTTTCTACCAAGTGGCGGGTGTCCAAATAATCCGTATGAGTGCAAGCGTGTGTGTCTACATCAGCTGTAGTTGCACCAGCACGGACTTCTCCAGCGTGAGATGAATGAGACCCACCGTCGACAGTAGCTCCGTCGTTATCAGCAGCAGTAGCAGCAGCAGTAGCAGCAGCACCAGCACCACCAGAAGCAGCACCAGCAGCAGTACCAGCACCAGCAGTAGCACCAGCAGCAGCAGCAGCACCACCACCACCACCAGCAGTAACACCACCACCCTTTACACCATGTGGGGTGTAAGCAGGAGCAACTGCAGTAGTAGCATCTGAAGCAGCAGGAGAAGACAATGAACTCTTGTTGGTCCTTCTCGTCTTCCTTGAGAGCTGTAGCTTAGACGGTCTTCTACTCATGGTGAGGGTTGCAAAGAGAGTGTGAGTGAATGAAATTTTTCTCCCTCCCTTATATACATCTCTGGAGATAAGTGGCTTAGTGCAGTTTGAATAGATGAAAGGAGGCTTCGACGTCTCTTCTTAGAAAAGAGGATTAATTCTGTAGTCACAACAGAAGAGACCCTCGCTCGGTAGGAGTCCTCTAAATCCAATTTCACCTGTCCTCCACAGGGGAAATAAACAATAGGAGAATCCGGATAAAAACTTCACTCCATTCTTAGATCATCAAAGGGTAGGTGGAAAAAAAAGTTCCAGGAGGATCAAAGTCTTTTGATAGCTTTCAGAAAAGAGCTCTAATCCTATGATCGCAGAGATCCTCACTCGGTAGTGCATCTATAAATCTAATTTACCTGCCCACCACAGGTCAACCAAACCGTAGGAGGATCCAGATGAAAGTTTGTCTAAATAGGATTAGAAAACTTCAAAGAGTAGTTGGTTGCAATTACACACCCCCTGTTAACAAGGGGAGAAGTAAAAATTAAGGAATCTTAACGAGCGAGCCTCCCTCACACCTGTACAGTGCATTAAGCTAATTATCACAGTTTTAACTCCCTTTAATTCCACCAAAATACAGTTATCACAATACCTTTCAACCTGTTTTATGTCAACAGATCTAAAAGATAAGTCGCTACACAGAATGAAAGCAATCACCCTTAATTTCACCAAATACACTTGTCACAGCGCCTTTCCTCCTGTTTGATGTTAACAAATTCAAAATGCTCATGCTGATAAGGCGCTACACAGAAAGCAAAAGGTGGTGGTAAGTATCCAGCTTGAAATAGGCTTAGATCACCCTATATAAAGCACCCCAATTTCTCTTGGAAGGATATATTACTGCCCACCACTACGACTACCGCGCCTACCGCCACTGCCTTTACCATCACCAGCACCACCTAGCCGCCGGCTGCCTGCCTACCTGCCCGCCTACCGACCTTCATCAAGTTTTTGCAGAAGAGGTGAGTCTTGAAAATAATCCCACCCTATCTGACTCTGACGTATGTATACAGGATATCATGTGTGAAATGAAATTTACATATAGCGATTGTTTGCTTCATGATATAGGAAGACTGGGAATCTACTTGGACATCGCCTATGAGCGTCTGCAGATGGTCGTTATCAAGATGGTGCAGGATATCTGTATGGAGATGTTCCAAACTTTGTGGTCTAAAACTATGCCTCATGCCAGATGGGGAGAACTCCACAACGCCTACATGAGTGTTCATCGACAAGATCAGTTACTTCAGTCACAGAGCTTTTTCAAGACGTACAAATTGGATTACAACTACCCCGACCAGTTTTTAATGGAGAGGTACTTTGTCATCATGTCTGAATCTCTATTCAGAGAGTGGAAAGATATGGGGACGTATGTAGGCTTGACGTCTGAAAAGCTAAATAGTATTGCTCAACAACCGGAACAAGATATGTCTCTCCACGCCTTGAAAGTGTTGAAAATGTGGCAAGCTAGACCCGACAGTACACATCATCAGCTCACTCGAGTGCTGATGGATAACATGAGGAGGTTTGACATGGCTAGATATATATTGCTTCACTTTGAAAACAAGGAAAAAGAGATGATACATGGAGTGTAATTGTGGAAGGGCGTGGTGAATTATGTAAAGGAGTCAGAGGTGTGCACCACGGGAATCACATCTTAAGTCGGTACACAGGAACATGGTGGAGACGGAGAGTATGCAGCTGGGGATTAAGCACATCTATATGAACCACTTACGTCATGTCTCTGCTGTCTCATTTCCCACCTTGCCTACCACTGATACGTCCACACTTGACACAGCTACTACCACCGTCGTCACTGCTCGCACCACGTTACCTACCTACCTACCTACCTACCTAAGAGAATGGTCAAGTACTTACGTTTGAAGGAGACTCAACACTTTTGACACAATTATGTGGAATAAACCCCGTCCTTTCATAGAGAAACTCGCCGCCCATGGATTCTTTTACATCAGAGGTAAGGACCTTGTTCAATGCTACCAATGTGGAGTCGTTATACGCACATGGTTAGAAAGTGACGACATCGCCATGGAGTATTTCAGACATTCTCCTACCTGTCCATTGACCTCGGAAGGTATGAATCTAAGTCCACAAAGCAAAATTTTGCTGACGGAAATGTTGAAGAAATTGAACTTTCTGGACAACGAGTTGCAGCTTTTCAGAATGAAGCGTGGAGGAGTTTTTCCTTTTGAAAAAACATCTTCTGTGTTTTCTAACGCTGTAACATCGGAGGACACAGTAGATAAATGAGAAACAACATATATACACCAGACACCACCGTAGATTCACCAGGGACAACATATATGAACCGAACAAAGACCACCCACAATGAATCACGATTCATGTATAGATAAGACACCAAGATAGTTTGTATGTGAAAAAATGAAATTATGACAAATAAAAAGTGGAATGTGTACTACTCCATATGTGGGTTCTATTGTATTTCTATTTAATATTTAACTACCTTATGTAAATTTTACTTTTAGTAAACCCGCCCCAACCCAAGGGAGTATTTCAGACATTCTCCTACCTGCGAGTTAGGGTCATGTGACCTTATTTGCATAATAGAGGTCACGTGACCTAAACAGCCAGCCAATCAGAGGGTGCCATTTTGGCAGCACACCACAGGGGTTTTGGGTCACGTGACAATTTTGAATTTCACGCCAAAAGGGAGGGTTCTGATTGGTCCATTTTGGTGCCACACCAGGAGGGGTCTAGGTCACGTGACCCCACATTTGAATTTCCCGCCAAAAGGGAGGCCTCTGATTGGCTCCATCCCCAGTGAGTTATATCCTTAGATTAGCTATAGTCCCGTTCCGATACATACTATACTACTCACCACCCCTATGGCCAGAACCTAGCCCTAGCGATTCACTTATATATATATATATATATATATATATATATATATATATATATATATATATATATATTGTGTTGGTTCCCCACGCACATTCCTAATGTGTCACATTGCTGCACACATGCAGAGATGGCGAGTTACCCGACTCACCCAGATATCACAGTAGATTTAGCACCATGAACTTATAAAGGCCCATTGATAATATGTGAAGTGTACATTTCAAGTGTGGATGGTTCATGATAAATCTACCCTAGTGGGCTTACCCCTGTTACAAACAAGTTTAACAATCCCACCCTTCTGTGAAGTGCACCTTTAAATTCATTTGCCATCTTCCCTTGATCCGAACCAATGTTACCTAACACACTTCCAGTTCAGAACCAGGATCGAGACAGGAGGGCATTCCCTAACATTGCTAATTAACAGTCTTAAGAAATGCTCTCCAGAGTAACTTGTTTCCCTACCTTTCATACTCAAAAGCCTTTTAATTCCTTTTCACAATGTTTATGTCAACAGTATTCATATCTATAGGCATATAACAGACTAAAATTAAGACATTCATACTGAATATATGTGTTGCTCACTCGCTCATTGGCAAAGTGAAATGAAGAAGTATGCAAGCACTCCAGTCCAAAGCTTTCCAAAACCTACATGTGCACCTACTCAAACAACTTCTGTAAGTAGGGGACCATGGTGATCACCTCGGACAGTCAGAAGAGCGCAGCTCAGTATTTTGAAAAACTGGGGTTCAAAGAATAATTATCCTACAAAATGTCATGCAGGCAACTTCCAACTCATTTTGTAAAAAGGGTCATATATGATAGTCTATCGTAACCTTTTCATGGTAGTGCCTGAAAGAAGGTAATACACATATTTTTGGCTGAATACAGAGGTATTGAGACCATTTTAGAGAAGGAAATAAGTCTAGCATAATCATTGTCATTGTGTTTTTGTCATGTTCCCCCTTTTCAATGGGTGATATGTAATGCCCCTAAAAACAGTCTGCCCCTCGTTAGATTCATGTAGATTTTTATTATGTCATTGCTGCATGCCTAAGGTACGAAACTACTTCAATTTGTCCTGGGTATATCCATAGTTTGCCTGTACTAAGGTAACATGCTTCCCTCGCTTGACCTGTTACCCAGATCCATTGCTGTTATGTAAGCATCATGAGGGAACTACTTTTCTTAGCTGGTTCTTGAAGTAGGGGGGGTGATAAATCTATTTTTCTTCAGGGACAGGCCCAAACTATGCATTTGGACCCCAAAACACAGGAAAGCACAGCAAATTTAAACCCCCTAACCCCCCCCCCCTGTACAGGGGTCCGAATTTTGGTCACATAGTGAAAATACAGCTCAAACTGAGACCTTCAGAATCCTAATCAAACCTCATTATAAAATCATGAACGTGATCAGAAATATTCATTTGGTTCCTGAAGAGACCCTGAGAAGCCATCTTGCTGTGATGATAATGTTATGAATGAACCTTCCTATGACCAATAGGAAATCTGCTCAGGCAACCTGTGTATCCTCCCCCTAGACCCATTTTTTTCTGGCTGTGCCACCCTCCTGACCAAACCCCCTGGGCCCATCCCTGTAGAAGCCCTCATTTAAAAATATCCCCCATGGTGATGTCCTCGCCTAGCCAAATATCTAAGATCCCACTTCCAACTAACCCCATGCACATACAACAAAGACACTGCTATGTTACAATATACAGTCAAGACTGTACTCTCCTTTCACAAACACTCTCCTTTCACAGATAAGATGCCCTACCTACAGGTAGGGGTAGAATTAATGGGTGGGGGGCATAACTCCCTCCATCCCAGATATAGGAGGGGGGATATTTTTTGCCCCATCCCCAAACTCGAAATCAGTGTACAATTTGTAATGAACTCACAATTCAATCTTAAGATGCAGCAAATAATAGAATCTTATAATTTCCCTGGGGAAGATGGCCCCAAACCCTCTTAAATACACACAGTGTATCCCACATCACAAACTCCAAAGTCAGATATTTTTGGGGCCTTCTCCCACCCCTAAGTCAAGTTCCTTCCACTACCTCTGCTAGTTGACAGTTAATCTTCAAAAGACACTATTGGTGGACCTGTCAAAATACCTATTGGATACCTATTGGAAGCATTCAGCAATTTCTAATAAATAGTTGTACCTACTAGACCATCATATCCAATTTTTTCCTAGAATTCAGAAGGACAGTCAAAGAAGCAGAGCATAGAAACATGCAGGAAGAGTATGTCAACAGACAACTAACGGATTTGTGTATTTGGTTGATGATTCCTATTACCTAGATCAAAGTTTATTACAGTATTCTGTAGCAATACAATGGCCAATACATCTAAAAGCTGCCTGATACTCCAGTTACATGCCTGTGCTACTGATAGTGTAGCCACATTTATATATTTAGCATGAATTATTGTCAAGATGTGTTAAAATCTACAAACCCTATAATATGGTTTACATCAATGCAGAGCTAAGGAGAGGAAAAGGACAGCCCTAACCTAAATGGGAGAGGAGGGCCCAATACACAGGTCAGCCCGGATAATTGTGAGTCAGATTCACCTGGAAAGGCTTGCATATATGGGATACATGTGTGTCTTTTCCCTCTTTTGCAACATTTTCTATAAAATCTAGAAGCCTAAGTGGGAGGGGCATAAAGGCTGGGGGGATGGGCCCTGCTCCTGCTATCCCCTTCCTTCCTCTCTCGGACCCCTCCCACTTGCTACCCCCTTCTTTCCCCTGTGTCTTCAGTGAAGGGATTTTATGCATCTTAGTAAATTCTTGGAATGCCTATATTTATCTGACTCATCTCCTTTAGAGTTAGATGAAGCATGCTGGTACATTAGTAGAGGAGAAGGGGATAAGCCCCCCCCCCCCTTTCTTTCATAAACCATTTTCAGAATGCATATTCATATCCATATACATACTCAATGATATATTGCAGTCAGAATGTGGATGTGCCTTGTATACACTACATAATTATTGTAACAGGGGTTGTATGGGGGTGGGTGTAAAAGTGGGAATGGGGGGAACCTTGAGAATTGGAGGTAAAAATGAACATGTGGCCTCTCAGGAGGATCTACACAACTAAATTGGATCTTATTCTGATGTACCATTGAAGAATAAGCACTAGATTGTGTAGCTGATTTATCGGTACTTTAACAAGGCCGACCCCCCTCCCCAGAGCAAGTTATACCCATGTCATTCCAATGAGATGGTTTCTACAGGTCTTTTTGGCCCAAAATGAATAATTCTTACCACTTTGATGAATTCATAATGAGGTTGATTAAGATTCTGAAAGTCTCAATTTGAGCTGTATTTTCACTATATGGTTGAACTTCGGTCCCCCCGTACAGGGGGGGGGGGTCAGGGGGTTCAAAAAATTATTTTTGTGATTTCCCATGTTTTTGGGGTCCAAATGCATAGTTTGAGTCTGTCCCCGAAAACACCCCCCCCCCCATACTTGAAGATGTCCAACTTGACATATAGGTACCAGAAGACGCTGCTTCTGGGACAGCCAATGAAAAGCCTAGATGAGAAGCCATAGCTTGCCCAACATACATGGAGGGTGTTACCTGGCTGGGGCACTCGTTCGCTGGTCTTTGTTTCAAATGCTACTCTTGCTAGGGAGCTTTTGACACACCAATCTTAGATTTGGCTCAAAATATCTTAAATTCATCTTGTTTGGGGAAAATTCGAATTTTGTTCATGCTTGTTTCTTGAAAACTGGGACAATTTTCATGAAAACCTCGAAATTCTCTGAGTGAATCAGGTATTTTTTTTTACTAAAGTGACCCCACGGGCATGTAAGACAAAAAAGGACTGCAAAGAAAGAGACTGCTGCAGATGAGGCACTTCTTCCTTCTACCTTCCTGGCCTATTGACTGGAGTGCTGTGGTAGGTTCAAAGCCAAAGACAGGAAATCCTGTCCCTCATCCCAATTGTTATTCATGCAAATTTAAAAGAAAGGCCACAGACATCCCTTTTTTTGTTAAATCATCTGCAGATCGCATTACCCAGTCAGAAGATTTTCACGTAATCCATTCTTGTTTTCCATTTATCTAAGGCTGCAAGAACGTCATGCAAACATCCAACGTAGAACACCGGACAGAGGAAGTAGCATGGACAATATGCCTCTAGGGTTTCTTAACTAGTCCATATCATGAAGCGGGACTGGTTCACAAACATCGACCACCATCTCAGTATTGTAGCATGTGATATGTGGTCAGCAATCAGCTGATTCTGGAAGTAAAATGTGTGTCACACCCACCAAAGACCCAATTTCTTTCATCCATTTTTTTTCTTAATGATGATCAAAGGAGGATGCTGCACCTGTGATTGATACACGTGTAAAATTGGGTTTAGCTCGGTCATTGATACTGTTTTCCCCACTGATAGTATTTCTGCAGTTCCACAATTCTTTCCTCGTTTGCATGATCCCTGCCCTACTACGGGCCGTCATTACTTGGTAAAGACAGTGATGGCTTCACCTGAATTGACTGTATTGACACTGAATTTCAATTCACCAATATTTTGACCTCTATTGATCAACTTAGATGCAACCTTTGAGCGCCAGAATCTTTTCAAATGACCTTCACTGAAAAAAAAAAACCTTTTCGCAAAATGCTCCTATATTAACATATGCATAATCATTTTTACCAGCAAGTTTCATAGATCGATTAGTGTGAATTTCAGGATGAACATGGTGCTGCAGGACGCCCACTCCTATTGCAGCACCAAGCGATATACGCACGAGATCCTTGAGTGTATAAGACCCACTATATGCCCGAGGATGATACACGGGATGCACATGTTGGTGATACACAGGACAACCCATGGGTGATACACAGGACGCAACACGAGTGTGATACACGGGACATATTCAAGCCACAAAGATCACTATCACCTCACTATACCTGCCGACACATCATCATAGGATTGCTCTATGTCTGTCCACCCGGGCTTCCCTAGCCCACTTAAAAGGGTCTATTTCTCCTCTTTCCTATCCCCTCGGAATATGTGTGGTGCACATATGCGCAGGCACTGACACATTCCCCTGAGGAATTTTGTAATGTAGTTCTGGCCATGAATATGACCTTAGCTGTTGAAATGCCGTTAAACATCTATTACTTACTCACTCACTCTATGTCCACCAGTACTGCCCTACAAAAACTGGTATCTGTCGTGACAGGGGTACAGTTTTGACAAAATTGGGTACCTCTATATATCATCAAAATTCTTATTTCAGCATTTGATATTGTTTTACCCTCGTTACAATCATGTGAATACAAGTTAACATGGCAAGTGCATCCCTAAAGGTCTGTAATACCAAAGCAGACTATTGGTATCTGTCGTAACATATCTGTGTGGATATTTAAGATACATTGGTATGGAATATAATGGATAAATACCCCCATTAATTCCTCCATATTATGTATTCCAACTAGTAAATTCACCAAGAAAAAAAACTACCTACCTACCATAATTTGTTTGACCCTGTTACCTGAATACGACATCTTTTAGGCCTATATATAGTTAAGCGTCATAGACAGACCCATTTTAGGGGGACATGTGCCAACCAGTTCCCTGTAATTCCAGAAAAGGAGTGTTTTGAAAACAAACAAAAAACCTTCATGTGAATGGGGATGTACATAGGTCCCCGTGTACCACCCTCATGTGGCCCGTGAACCGCTCTCAGATGTCCCGTATGTATTATCCTCGAGTGGTCCTGCCTATTTATTATATGGCTAATACACTACACCTATGCTTAACCTATGAGGGGTTCGTATTCATTTACCCCATTGAATACGGTACTTTCGTATTCACTCCTGCGGTCACGTGACCTGCGGCTATGACGTAATCGAAAGTAGTCCCTGCGACTACAGCGTCTATGTTTTCTGCAAAGATGGACGATCACACGTATGGCTCCTTGTTAGAAGGCATTTCAGAGGCTGATTTTCAGGAAGAGATAGAGATACCAGGCCTTTTCAATGTTATTTTCACCGAATCGGCCACAAACCAGGCCGATATCGGCATTTTTGATATTGTATCGGCCAATTTTGATGTACCTGACGACAGCATAGAGATCGCCACCACCGAGGAACCATCAGTTGTAGGTGAAAATGTGGTTCAAGAACCACAAACTCCCCAATCGGCTGATATCGGCCATTTATCGGCTAGTGTGGCCGATATTAACAGTGGAAATGTTGCCACAAGCAATGTTATCGCAGCACAAGAGGAACAGGCAAGCCTTATGTTAACAGAACAAATGCGCGACTATGTAGATTCTACCAGAAACAAAAATACAGTTAAAAAGACCAAGCAGGTAGGTTCATCATTATGCAGATGTTGTGGTAGGGGGAGTAACGCACCAGTGCTTACATTTATTGACTGTATAATAGAGAGAAAGCCCATAAAACTCGTTGTCGCAGCTAGCGCAAAAAAGTAAACAAACCCGACCTAGTTATGGCCAGATCAGCGTTCCAAATATACAGGGCTCTCCATAGCGCCTCGCCACGCAAGGTACTGCTATGGCATTTCTCCTGTACAGGGTTCCCCACACGCATTATCAATAATAGCGATCGTATTTAATTGAAAGTTAATATTAATACAGGGCTCTCCATTGCACCTCGCCACGCAAGGTACTGCTATGGCATTTCTCCTGTACAGGGTTCCCCACACGCATTAACTATAATACCGATTGTATTTAATTGAATGTTAATATTATTTCTGTAGGTTATAACTGCCTTCCACAAGTGGCTGACCAAGTTCTGCAACGAGGACAGGACCATAGAAAACATACCTCCACCAGAGTTAGACCAATTTATGTGCAACTATATCATACAGAAGAAGAAGGTGAACGGGGATGAACATGAACCCGACACACTGACTTCGATTCACAGAGGCATATTGAGGTATGTATGAGATTATTAAAGTTTTGTCGCCCTAATCTTGTGTATTTAGTAAATTTTATTTTATATTTTTTTTAGCTTTCTGTGCATGCACGAGTACAAGATTTTAGGTTTTTTTTTAAGATATTATTGTCATTATGAAACTCAAAAAGTATTTTATGATTTATGCATTGACAGGTACCTGAAGGACCAGAAATATCAAGCCGACCCCCTTAAAGATGAGATTTTTGAAATGTCTCGTGAAGTTCTACATTCAAAAAGAGTAAAGCTGAAGCAAATGGGTAAAGGAAACAGACCTAACTGGGCAGAAGCCATAACAGATACAGAAATGGAGGCACTCTGGGAAAGAGGAGCTTTGGGCATGACATCACCCAAAATACTACAGGACACAATTTATTTTATGTTTGACATGGGTTTTGGGCTCAGAGGGACCCATGAGCCTGAACAGATGTGCTGGGGAGATGTTGAACTAAAGCTAGACAGTGATGGCATACAATATCTGGAGTTTACAGAAAAAATAACCAAAACCAGAGGTGGTAACACTGAACCAAGAGCCTTTCCCCCAAAAATCTGGGCTACAGGGGATGATAGATGTCCCATTGCCTACTACTTGGAATATAAGAAGAGGAGACCAGTGGAAATGTTAGACGACCAGGCTCCCATGTTTCTAACCCCCCACCCCACCAACGGCATAGAAGACCAAATTGGCTACTCTAGAGCCAACATGGGCACAAACACCATGAATGCTTTGGTTAAAAGTGTCTGCAAGAGAGGAGGGATCGTAGGTAAAAAAACAAATCACTCATTCAGGAAAACCAGCATAACATCTTTAATGGGAAATAACGTACCCACTGTCCTGGTGGCTCAACATGCAGGTCATAAGAATGAGAGTTCGATAAATAAATACAACATAGCCAACCATAAGCAGCAGTGGGCCATGTCATACATCATCACAGGTTCAAAGAGGAGGAAATTAGGCCTACCTTCAGATGCCGTGCCAGCCATCCTGGGCCCTGCAGGGATGGTAATTCCTCCAGTGGTTTAATCTCCAATGAAGTCAGTGGTATTCCAGTCCAGAATAGTAACACACAAAACACCAGAGCAAGCAATGGCGGGTACCAACGTAAATCCAAGCCTAGTTCTGCTCTAGGACGAGCCCCTACAACGAGCACCAACGTATCCAGCTCGGCGGAAGCCATCGAGGTACATCCCGGGGAAGATGAGGGGCGACAGGCGCTCTCCTCACCTATTCATGGCGACAATATAAATCGTCTAGCTTCTTCCGTCAGTGGAATGTTTGCAAATACCAACATATCTGGAAACATTAACCTTACCATAAACTATAATGTGGCTCCTTCTGGAAGCATGACAAAGGACGATGGCGGAGATATTCCTCGGATTTCATTGAATTAACCTGTTGACGTTGTTCCTAGGTTACCGCCATGTTGGCGCCAAAGTGAAAGTGACCCGGATGTAACCCAAGCGTTCCAAAAATAAAAGTTTATTGTTATTCTGTTGAAATCCTTGTCTAATTTTGCTTACCTAGAGAGAAGATGCATTGAAAAAAATTAATCTGACATTAATTTCAATAGAATTGACGATATAAAGCCAAAAAATTAATATTTAACATAATTCCGAGTGCCGTCGAAGCGAGCTTGGCCATAAAAAAATTAGTTCCTTGCTCACTCTATGGACTATGGCGGCACTATGCATGTAAAGAAATAAATTTTAGTAAAGAATACCTTTAATACACTTAAGAACCAGTCATATAGCCAAAAATTTTATCATATATCAAAAAAGAATGATGCTGTGCTACAAACGTAACTGTGGTATGGTTAATGTATGGGTTGTTAAGAGTCAGAATAGTGAACAAGTATTCAATGGATAATTCATGATGCGTGTGTGTTAGCAAAGGATAATTACATGAGGGCATATTTTATCCATTGACTACTTATTTTATTACACGATACCAATAGATAATCAATAGAATATCAATAAATTCAAGTTTAAAACAAAAATTGTTCACCCTCCCCGGGACTCAAAGCCTGCCATAGTGTTTGTACATGATCGGCTTGGGTTTGTTTAAATGCGTCCCGCGGTTATGGTAGCGGACACACTGCGAAAAAAAAGATGCGCCCGGTGGGTCACAGCCATATCAATGACTTATAGAGACCTGGTTCTAGCCAACCACTTCTCGTCAGTCCCTGTGGCACAATGCATAGGGAGTTGGTCTTCCAACCAGGAGGGTATGGGTTTGACCCCTGCCCTTGGCAATAGAATTCTCGTAGGTTTCAACATGCAATGTATGACATGTAAGGAGGCATGTTATCCATATAAGGAGGCATGTTATCCATGTAAGAAGGCATGTTATCCATGGATAACCGCACGCCTTACAATAGTCATGATGCAGGCATCATGCCATGCAATATTGAACAAGTAACCAATGGATAACTGATGACGAGTGGGGGTTATCGACGAATAATGACACGAGGCCGTAGGCCGAGTGTTATTATCGTTGATAACCCCCACGAGTCATCAGTTATCCATTGTCTACTTATTTTATACCACGAAACCAATAAATAATCAATATTATACCAATAAATTCAAGTTGAAAACAAAAATTATTCCCCCTCCCCGGGACTCGATGCCAGCCATTGTGTGTACACGATCGGTACATACACCTCCTCTCCCGGCAGCGGACAGCGGCAGCGGCACACGGCGAAAAAAGATGTCTCGGCCGGGATTCGATCCGCGGACCCCTCACGGCTGAGCGCGACGTGCTAACCGCTAGACCACCGCGTCTCCTCCTTCTGCACCCGGCAGGGGACAGCGACAGCGCACACGGCGAAAAAAGACGCGTCTCGCTGTTATGTTTGTGTATAATACACCTCCTCCCCCGGCAGCGGACAGCGGCAGCGCACACGGGTTTGTATCATATCGAGACGTGGTTCTAACCAAGCTTCTCCCGTCAGTCCCTGTGGCGCAATGCATAGGGAGTTGGATTAGGGATCTGAGACTGTAGGTTCGAGCCCTGCCCTGGCCTTGAAAATTTCGTGGGTTTTAACATGTGACATATGACATGTAAGGACATGAGGTTGTCAATGTAAGGCGTGCGGTTATCCAGGATAACCGCACGCCTTACATGGATAACCGCACGCCTTACCTGGATAACCGCACGCCTTCCAAGATTGATGTTACAGCCTATAGGGTGTGCAATATCGACAGATATGTGGATGGGAATAGACCCCAAAAAGCACTGTGTAACCCACAAATCGTGGTATAATGACAGGTATGTGGAGGGGGATATCCAGGAAAAGCACTCAGAATCCCAGAAATCGTGTAATAAAGGATGGTATGTAAAGGGCTATTTTGATATTCCCTCCCCCATATTATATTGTATAACAGAGCTAGCATTCTACCGATGCCTAAATTGCAAAATGATTTCAAATACGTTTTTCTCTGTGAACCAATGCAATATAAGACGGCCATCATAGATTATACAATGGGCACACTGCATTGCAGGCAGACGTACCTCTGAGAAGGAATTTCTTGAGTTTGACCATTAGGAGATCACAAATAGAGGTCGTAAACCAGATGCACCTGGTGGCGATAAATATTAAGGACAGTTGATGTACGGTGCTCGACCACGACTTCTAACTAGATCAGTCATCTTCTGTCCGTCTGGCAGGCTTTAGTATAATGCACTTTAGATCTACTACAAGTTAAGGCGTGAGCCCAACCTTGTTACAACTATAAACTGCAGTTGCATCAGACTACAGGGGCGGCGGAACAGGTGGGAGGGGGCAGGGGGAGGTCATGTGCCCCTCCAACTTCCATGTTGGGGGGGGGGCGCAAGACTATGTTTTTGCCCCCCCCCCCGACAATATTTCTGTACCATTTAAAGTCTTCCAATTTAGATCCAATAGAACATGCAGGCATGCCCTTTAAAACTCACCAAAATTAAACAAATTACTTCTAAAATTTCAAGGTTTTTTCTAATAGGAGGGGATATGTATACAGAGATGCCCTTTAATGACAGATGAACACTGGCCCAAGTGAATGGGGTAATAAGAAGGGTCCATTAGTATATATCTAGAACAAGTGAGAGTGGAAAATGTTTGCCAAAGTGAATCAGAATGCAATAGGCCTATTTAAATTTTCAAAGGAAATTGCATTGAGCAAAGAGTATTGCCCTATGGAAACATCATTACAAAGGGGATAAAGAAGTTGTCACCTATCCTCAAAAGTCAATTAATAAATTACAGCTTTTGGCCACACAATTATCAATTTTTTCCTGGGGGGTAACCCCAGACCCCCAGTTTTAATTTTCAGCAAAAATAGCCTGAAATTCTCTAGAATATTAGAATGAAACATATTTTCTTTTAATTTTTTCCCCGTCTTCACTAGCCATTTACCACGATACAATTCTACAAATTATAATTCCCCCCGTCATTGTACCCCCATCCCCATGACCCATGGGCCGATGAGCTTTGCCCCTGCCCGAATTTCCCAATGGTTCCGCTGCCCCGGGACTGACTCATTAATAATAAACATGTGACATGTACTGGGAAAGGGGGCCTTATTGTACCCTGCAGTAAGATCCCTTTTCACGGATAATGTCAAAATTTGCTTTTCATGGAATTGCAGGAATGACACTTCTGATAGTAGGTTCCACTAAGCAACCAACCATGCAACTCCCTCCATGTGTATCTATTTTTATGCAACTAGCTCAAAATCGCACCCTTTGTTGCAAAGTGGACCTGCAGCTTTAATGAGGTGTTTGGGTGAAACTAGGGGTGCGGGTAGGGGGTGGCGGTGGTTCAGTTAAGTTAAGTATAATGCGGATATCCCTCCAAATCCAAAGAATGCCACTCATCATGAGATACATCTCATGCCTGCTCTGGGGCGTACCAAACGTTAACCGTAAAAAAAGAGAAAAAAGTTTTAAAAAAAAAAGGCATTTAGAATTCTTTTTGAGAAATTCTATATGCCCCCCTGAAAAATGGCTATTCAAAGCACATCCTCGTGTCTGAAATGGTCCATAAGTCATGGCTTATAATATTTTGAAGTTGAATTCTTTTTTTTTATCCTGGACACAATATTAGCCAATGGCATGCTTTGTTATGTATCCACCCATAATGTTCGCAGACATACAATGAACATTATTATAACAATCAAATGAATATTAAACTAGTGGAACATGCTACCTTTAAGATGAAGGTCTAGAAAATGGCGAAGATGTATATCACAATGAATTAAAGATACTGAAATTTAGGATTGGTTCTATAGTAATCACAGGGCATTAACTTATTTTGACAAATGCAGATGAATAAGAACCACTCCTACCGCTTCACGCTACATTTTGCATTATCAAAAATAATTGGATTAGCAAAATCTCGGCCAACCGACGTCAGTGGAGTGAATACCTGCTTAAATTCAAGAATTGAACATTTTCATGAACAGTTCGATTCTTGTGGAGATCACAAGTAAAAATCTTGAGTAATAGTTGGAAATTAATCTGGTGGATTCTCGTGGCAACCACTAGTCATGACACAAGTTTACAACTCGAGTTATTCCCCGACACATATTCTCATGAACCAATGGATTCTTGTAGGGATCACATTTCATGACATAGTCAACATCTTGATTTATCAATGGTACCTAATTACCTGGAATTAACTGAGTAAATTCTTTTAGCAATCACAAGTTCTGAGACAAGTTTAGATCTTAAGTTATTCCCTGGGACTGAGCAGGTTCTCATGAACCATTGGGTTCTTTTCTTGTGGTATTGCCAGGACAAGAACATGTTTAATTTGTGCCATGGCATGAGAAGGATACAGGATATTCTTGAGGATTGTGAACATGTTCTTTTCTTGTCGGAATCGCAAGTCAAAATCTCATGCAGTGAACACGAATAATTCTTAAAGGAACCACAAGTCATGACATGAGAATTCTTGCATATGTCTCAGGATTGTGTTTGCTATTACTAAAATAGCATAACATTGAAGGGTTTTCTATCTAGGGTGTCTGCGACTGACACTTGAACCATGCACAGGGCGTAGAGGTGACTGCTATGATAGGGTATATTGCAGAATTTGTTATCAAGAGAACGGGTTGGATAAAATCAAATTAAAGATACTTTATCTTAAGTCTGTTTGCAGAAAACAATACACTGACTCCACCCCTTATCCCCACTGTCATGTTTTGGTCTGCAGATCCTATTACACAATCAGGAACTCTTTGTGTCATCCATCCATGTTTTCTCCTTGGAAGCCAAAAATTAAACCAGTGAAGCTGGAGGGTAATGGGTTATCACCAAGGCCCCAAGCATCTTTTACCATGATGCAAGTGTACAATGCATAGGCCTATTATGTCAAGCGATTTTTGTATTGGAGCAGGATACTTTACCGCTGTGGATCAGAGGGAAGATCAAATTTGATGATATTCGGCTAGCAAGCAGCACTCACTTTGGCACACTTTGATGATTGGTAAGAAGGACCACAGAGGAAACACTTTTATTGAATGTTGTGGACAAGGTATAGGCAGACATTTTTAACTGAAAACATATACTTGTCTGTAACAGAAATCAAATGGGAGCCATATAAATGCTGATCGGATACTATGTTCAGTTGAAAGCTTGCAATTAGTTTAGGGTACTAAAACGCAGACAACAACTTAAACGTGATAGTTATCTGTATATCTTTCTTTCCATACACATGCTTGGTTTGATCAGGACTCATATGACATCTCCCATTCTTTGCTGTCATATTCTGCTGAGCATTACTTTTTCTCCTGTACCCAAGCGTTCCTACTGACATGCTTTGAGGAATCAACTGTTGCAGACAGAATTGTATATGTAATACTTCTTAATACCTCTACTCTCTGTATGAAGACTTCCATTTTCACCGAGAAAAGGGAACATTAAATTTAGATCAACACGGTAAAAGGTACGCCGACGAGGGGATGTGCGGGTGTACCTTTTACCGTGTTGATCCATGTTTATGCAACATTTTTGTCAGTTTGAGAGCTTAAATTAGTCTGAAAGGTTGGTCAGCAGCTGGCTGGAGAGACCATAACCACATGATAGTTAGACGCAGCCTTAAATCGATGACCACGCCACATGCGATTCTGGAGGCAATTGCAAGATTGGGAATTGGTACTGTCAGAGGTGCTATTCCCAAAACGGAACCGACTGACCTCAGGGAATCAATTACCTGTTGGGTTGGTCATATAGGTGGTTTAGGAGACATCGGGAATTGGTGAATGCTTCCCAATTGAGAACCAATTCCAAGCTAGTTCCTTCCTCCTATTCCCTACTATCTACTATGGGAAGCATTCAGGTCGAACCAATTATGGAACCAGTTTCCCAAACTTTTCGCAATGCAATTCAGTGCAATGCAGAGCTAGTCTATTCCATTATAGTATAAGCCAGGAATTGGTCTCTCTCAGTGGAGAACTGGGGGGGGGGTTGGAAGGTGCATTGAAGATGTACCACCCAGACACTCTTGATTTCAAACAGTCCTCACTATAAGTGCTTATACATGACTAGAATTTCTTTTCAATGACAAGGCCTTATCTGTAGGGTAGTTCACAATCTTCATTCGCGCTTCCCAATCTAATCGTTCCTATTCCTCCTATGTTCAATGCACATTATACACGAGCTCCAACACATTCATCTGGTAGAGCACACACCCAAAATCTTCATATGCATGTGATATAAGTATATACTCATACATTCTGTGCGACTTTAACATTGAAATGATAGAGCATTAAGAAATTAGCATGGTTACTAGACCTTAAATTCCGTACAAAAAAAGCTCTCCTATAATTGCCTGTTCTGATTACTGAGGACATGATAACATATATAGTTTTACTCTGCGCCTTCTACATACCTTACTCTATTGTAGAGGTCAGCGGCAAATGTCCTGGAGAAACCGGGAGTCGAACCCAGGACCCTCCAGCCTGCAGGCAGAAGCTCTACCGCTGAGCTACTTCCCCCTCTGACATTCTCTACCTTCCACCTACGCCTGGATCGGTGTGATACCGATATATGACTACCTGGTGACCCGCCCCTGCGGGACGGCCACCCGGGCAGGGGGACTCACATAGTCATGTTCCCCTACACAGCCCCCAACCATCTGCGACCACCGAATTAACCGACACTGAGCCACACACAGTCTGCACTGTCCTGTGGGCACACCAGCACTAGCAGGTCGAAGCGCTTGCTGTATCACACCAACCCAGGAACCGAGTTCCATAGCCCCCCCCCCCTCACGCGGGTCAGGACTACTCGTTTTTTTCCACCAGTGTAGAGGTTGGCGGAAGATGTCCTGGAGAAACCGGGAGTCGATCCCGGGACCCTCCAGCCTGCAGGCGGAAGCTCTACCGCTGAGCTACTCCCCTCTCTGACATGGATCGGTGTGATACCGATAGGGAACATGTGACTACTCGGTGACCCGCCCATGCGGGACGGCCACCCGGGCACGGGGACTCACATAGTCATGTTCCCCTACACTATCATGGCAGCAGTAAGCATGTATGCGTGGGTGCCCTGAACTTCCATTTCCACCTACTTCAGAAAGTCAATTTACAAACTGTGAAGCTCTAGCAACAAAGGGTTGGTTAGGATTCTGCATGCCCTTTGAAGATGGGCCGAGCCCTTGAGGCATGACGGTAAAATTTCAAATCCAATTACATGTGATATGTTCACTCATATCAAGGTGCAGTTCTGATTGACAAGTACGTAGTGAGTGTACGGATACCTTCCTTGAGCAATGGGCCGAAGAGCGATGCTGGAATGGGATCCAACTTGGCTGCTCCTAATGTACACATACACTTTGAACATTTGGGCATCCAGCAGTTATTCAACTTAAAATTACAGTCCTATCCTATCAGTGGATATCATGATATCAATCGAGGTCACATTGCATTGTATGTCTCTGAAACCAAGTAGAAGTACTCAAGGTTTTAACAGAGTCATCACTCGCATCCTAAAAGATGGAGAATAGGCAGGTTTTCTCACGATCACCATACCACTTCTCCAGCGCCCAGCGGAGCTTACACTTCTGAGTGTTTGTGTAGTACTTGTCAGAAGCATTCAGCATAAGCCATAGTTTCCTATAGGCTTTTCTCAGATTCGGATCCTCATCAGACAACCACATCCAATCTTCATCATCTGACTCCCCGTTCTTGTTAATGGGTCCAGGACAGGTATACAGAGGAGCCCCATCCTTCTTTCTATAGCCATACACACAGTCCTTGAAACAGGTGGGTATCCATTCCTTGAACCCTGATTTGGCATTGCCCCAGTGTTCAGCTTCAGTTTGATCAGATGGGGTAGCATCCTCATCATACTCAAATGAAGATTCCTCTTGGGACTCTTTTCCAGATGAATCCACTTGCATTGAGTCCTCTATGCTCTCACTAGTATTCAGTTTACTAGCATACTCCTCTGCTTTCACAGAATCCGGGAGATGCTTCTTCTTGCGATTAGAAGATCTCCTATTCCTGGACACTTCCCAATTGTCCTCACCTTCTGAATCCTTTGGATTCTTAGCCTTAGCTTCAGGTTTGGGCTTCTAGGAAGAACCCTTACCCTTAGCCTTAGGACTCAGACCCGGTAAAAGGCTTAGGATTGTCCGGGCTTCTACCAGCCAATTCATGGCCGGGATAGGAGGAGCTTTGGTTTTCCTCAGCTTTCTCTCAATCTCGATCTGATCAAGCTCTTGCTGGGCTCTGTTTTCCTTAGGCACTTGACGTGTGATGATGATTTTTCAGAGCATGATGATTTTTAGAGATCGTAGAAGCGTTCCCAGTGTGTTCGATCTCAGCTTCCACGATGTAGTAGCCATCATCCCACTTATCGAATTCGGTGGCGGCAGTACGGAACTCTCTGAGAGTATGGCAGTCATATCAGATAGTATCTGGATGTGGGTAGACTTGCCCGGCTTTGTTGGCTATGCAACCTACCCAGTCTACATCTATCCAAGTCATATCCCATGTAAATTTATCAGGTTTCTGATAAACTCCCATGTCAATGGCTCTATTAGTGTCGTGCATCAATCCCCGTTGGTACCATGTCCAATCAGTAAGCCACTCCAGTGGCGTTCTCTCGAGTTGATGCATGGAATCACATCCTCGATAACCTTGTGGATCAGGGGGTCTATGGAAATAGGCTCCCCATCACTGCTCACTTGGTTCTGTAGTTCCAGGTGGATATACAGATCCCTTCGGGTAGTCGGGAGTCTCCTATATCCATAGTATTCTCCTTGGTTTCAGTGTCTTTGGTCTCACCTTGCAAATCGGTTTGACCATCAATCTGTTCGGTGGATGCAGATTCAGTAGTATCCGAGGGACGACTACTTGCTGTTCCACAACTCTGGATTCGACTGTTTTCTTAGGCAATGCCAGCGGGGAAATAGCTGTTCCTAGACTGTCCAAATTGAACTCCTCCAGTCTTTTCTTGAATGACTGATCGGTGTGGAGTGTATCCACTTCCATCAGCTCATCCTCCTCTGAGGTAACAGGGGACAACTCCTCATGGGTGAGGGGTTCGGTTGCGGGCGTCAGCTTGTCCAGATCACCGGATAGCTTAGCTGCAGCTATGGATTCCTCAGCCATGGCCGAGAGGAATCAGATTTGGGATGCTATGCACTCCTTGTCTGACTTAACGGTGTCAGGGGCCGATGCAGCACTGAGTATTCTCCCAAGGGCCTCAACTCTGTCAGTGTAAATGCCTTTAGCAATAAATCAGAGAGCAGACGAAGACTTCGTCTGCCTCGACCCACTACTAAAAACAATATGGTGACACGCCAGGTTCCGTGATGTCATTTCCACGCTCAAAAGTGAGGTCAGGAGAGGTCAACCGAAACTAGACGCGATGACGTCACACACATAGCATGTGCGGACCGCGAAAACGTAAACAAATGATTGTTTTTAGGGTTATTATCGCTCATACTGTTAACTGGTCCAGGATTTGTGTGGAGTGTATGGAAAGCGTAAGCTAATCCACCGGATCATCCGTCCACTACCCACTGGTACATCTTACAGCGACGACAAACACACCTTTCAGGTCAGTTGTTATGCTTCTGCATACACATATAACACTGATCACGGTTACAGGACATCACACCCATTGTGTTTACAGGTTAGTTCACTGCAGTCCTCTGGGCCAGTCTAGGACTCCGAGGGACGATTACCCCTTCATCAGGCAATTCCTTTCGGAACCTGACAACTTGAAGAGCCTTTTCTAGGGGTCCTGTAGCCTTTAGGACTCCTTTCCTCTTCTTGCCGTCTACACCCGCCGAGACTTTTTTAACACCACCCTGCTTAGTTTTTAGTAACGTTGGTGGCTTCCCAATAGGTACCATTTTAGGTATTCCCCGTTTCCTTCTGGGTTTCAGGTCAGTTTCCCGGTCAGGGATTCTTTTCACATTCAAAACCTTATCGAATCCTTCACCATATCCTCAACCTTGGACTTATAAAATCGTCCGATGTCAGATTTAATGATTACTTTACAATCACTTATAAACTTGGTTATAGTGAAAGGACCATCCCAATTGGATGATATTTCGGAGAGGTTCATGCAACCTCAGTACTCTATCTCTGGGTTTGAACTTTCAAATCCACATCATAGCTCACTTTCTGGCAGCAAGCAGGTCAATTCGAACAGATTCGTAAGCCTTTTTGAATCTGTCCCTTAAGCATTTGACAAAGACTACATGACAAGGTAGTTCAGGGTCCATACCTACAACTCCAAACACTAAGTCAGCAGGCTTTATCAAATCCTCTCTGAATACTAACAGATTCGGAGAACAATTAGTATTCGAATGTACAGTACTGTTATAAGCATGTGTCACAAAGTGACACTGCTCATCCCAGTCATCCATATTCTCATTCACAAGTGACTTGAGAACAGCTTTATGATCCGGTAGTGGAAAGACTTTAGTATACTTTGTATAATAGTCACATACTACCCATCATTAGCAGTTTTATTAAATCCGCTAATAATATCTACGCCAACTCGGGCAAATCGTAGTCCAAATAACTCTTGGGAGAGAGGTAATTTGCCCATTCTGGGTCCTGGATTATTTTTACAACAATCAGGACAGGTGAGAATCCATCTCAATAAAACTTGTGAAATTCCGGGGCCAGTAGTACTTTTTAGATTAACGTGCTAGAGATCGTTTCTTTCCGAAATGACCACTTTCCAAAAAGAAATCCTCTCATTTCTCGGTTTTCCAACGAGACTACAGGTCTGGCTGGATGTATACCCTTTGGTACCAGTTGTAGTAGCTTAGCAGTTATCGAGTCAGCTTCTTGAAATTGTTTAATGGTATCCATAGGCCAATCCAATACACTGGCTACTCGGGTTTCGAATGGTGTTCAAATCCCAGCTAACACTGCTCTATGTGCTCCACAGTCAGTACAATCTGGATTATCACATTTCCGAAATTAGTATCAGAGATAAGGCATCTTCATTAACATGCTTCACTCAGGGACTATGCTGAATTTGACACTGTTCTAGTCCATATTTAGACAGGTGAGCTAGCCATCTGCCTAACATCCCTTTAGCATCTCAGAAGTTCAAAAACCAACTTAAAAAGGAGTTATCTGTACATAAAGTAAAGTCAGTTCCCAATAAGAAATGTTTAAACTTTTTAATATACACTACTACTGCCAACAACTCACATTTAGTTGTGGAATAGTTGCCTTGAGTTCTACTCAAAGTATTACTAGCAAATGCTATTGGTACTTCTACTCCATTTTGGACCTGTGATAGAACAGCACCAATACTTTCATTGCTAGCATCCAATTTGAAATGATCCGTTTCATTAGGATATTGCAATACTGGAGGACTCGTGAAAGATCCTTTAGCTTTTTAAAAGTTTGATCTTGTTTATTTCCCCAAGGAGATTTTTCCTTGTCACTTCCTGGGGTCCAGTTAACCAAAATCTGCAAAGGATAACTGACTCTAGAATAATTTGGAATAAACTCCCGATAATAGGAACAGAATCCCAAGAATGACTTTTTTTGGGGTTCTGGGTCTACTCCAATTTGTGGCTGATTCGATCTTTTCCAGATCAGCCTTTATTCCTTCATTTGAAATGATACGGCCCAAATAATTCATGGACTGTTTAAACAAATGACACTTCTTAGGTTACAGTTTGAGACCATTGGAAATGATTCATTCCAAAACTAACTTGAGATTATGAGAGCATTCTTCGAATGACTTTCCGAATACTATCACATCATCAAGGTATACAAGACACCTTTTCCATGATAGATCACTCAACAGAGTTCCCATCATTGCTTCAAAGGTGGCTCTGCGACTCTTTTCTTAGCCAGAGGTAACCATCAATACGGAATCTTGAAAGGTTCCACATCACCTGTATTTATACTATGCAAAACCTTCATGGTTCACCCCAAAGGCTCACCAGGTTTAGCAAATGCATTCTTATTGCTTCAAACAATTCAAGTAAATCCTTCTTATGTTCCGGATCCTCAAGGAAGGTTTCTTAATACAACTTTTTCAATTTGTCTGAGATATCCTCTGGATCACAGACTTTTGGCAATTTAAAGCTACTGTCTGTGACCATTTCAGAAAGAGTTACACTTCCAAAAATAGTATCCACGGATGTCAATCCGATACTAGACAAGCCAACCACATCCACTTCTAATACAGCTGTCTGATTCCTCATAGCAGGATCACTTCATAGAAGTACATCACAAGCTATTCCAGCAGGAATCTGAACAGTTTGTGCCACCGATGCCATACTGCTTACTTGTCGTAATACACACTTTACTTTCACAAGATACAGGTATTTCACACTGAGTATTCCGGACTGTGGTTCCAACATCACACCATACAATGATGCGAAATCTAACCCTAATATCCCTTCATCTGATATATCTGCAATGGTTGCACTCAGCAGACCTTCCGTTGACCTTCAGCAGACCTTCAGTTGACAGTAAGGCAAACATACCACCGCCTTACATTTAGCAGGGAAGGCGTATCCATAACAACAGGAATCTCATTGTTCACACCAGGAGTCAATCCACATGCTTTCAGGTATTCCAGACAAGGATGACCCAGGGGTAGGTGGGCACTACCAACCCTGGCTAATTCATAGCCGCCTACCTCTTCACCGATATTGGGTTTCCCCTGTGCTGCCTGGGCACCTGGTATATCGGGTTCCCTAACCTTCCGGATCTCACTCTTTGATCCGGTGTTAGGCAAATCTGCTACTAGATACGAGTCTGTATCACGGTTGGTGATATCATAGCAAATAATGTCACTGGGATCCCCTTGTTTGCCCATCAAGAGACTCCTCTTCTCTGTTTTAACACCAGAAAAGCTACCCTGTGATCTTGGCACAGGTTTCTCGGCCGTACATTCGGCAGAGTTTGGCATCTGAAACATCTCCTCTGAGATTTATCCCAGCGGTGTCTCAGAGCTTCAGTTAAGCGTGTAACCAAGGTCTCCACTAAATACGTAGGGACAGATGAGGCAGAGGGCTTATGGTTTTTGTTACAGGAGGATGGCAAACAACAGGTATATAGGTGCCCGTTTTACTTTTGTCTCGCAGACCTATTTTACGATACCGATTCTGGCGGTAATATTTACCCACGATTTGGACCGCGCCAATAGGTTCTCCATTCTCATCAGAGACATATATTCATCATCAGAATTGACATCCTGTAACTCTACAGGAGCTATCTGACCCAACCCAGGAGCCATAGTAGGTACTTCCGAATACTGTACAGGTGCCATCCGCAAAGGGTTGTGGGGTAAACCAACTAATTTTTTCTTTCTATCGTAGCCATCAATAGCAATAGATAGATCACTAAAGGAAGTTTCATCCTTCCACGAATCCCATACTACTTGCTTATGGTCATTGTCTCGCAATCCGCCAAAGAATTGTGTAAACAACACTTGCTGGTAACAATGGTCGTCATGAGCCCAATTTGGTCGAGCTTTAGACAACAGATCTAGCAGTTCTAATCCGAAAACCTTGTGGGATTCTTTCAGCTTCTGAGTCCTCTTTTTGAAAGTGACCTATGGATCCTTTCTCACAATAGAACCAAATAGGTAGGCAGCACACTCGGCCAGTTGCTCATAAGTACTGTGTATCCCATATGTGGTTCTCCATTGGTTCAGAGCAACCTTTCCACCCTTACTTAACCAGCAAATCAGGTAAGGTTAGGCTTCTTCCTTAGTCCAACCACTACAGTTAACTTTATCCATGAAGGCTTGATATCGATCCTTCCATGGCTCATTAGGATCATAGGATGGGGAAATCCTAGCCATTCTCCGTGCCGCATTAGCGCACTCTGGAAGCCTATCAGCTTCTCGCATACTCCAATCCATGATTTCCATGCCATCAGCACCCTTTCGGTGACAGTCAATAGCCAAATTTTGGATACACTGGCTCCTATTGAACACACTCTGCATTCCAGCAGGCATAGAGGCTCTACAGCTCAGACTCCTTTTGAAATGAGTGTCTCATTTCTTGGAGTTTCGCATTTTCATTCTGAAGGTCTTTCAGACATGCATTTTTCTTCTGTTAGAATTCCTTTCATAATCCGAGAAGATCATCTTCTAATTGCTCCTTTTCTATAGCAATTTCATCTTTCGCCTTAACAAAAACATTTAGTGTTTAAGGTGGCATAGGTGTCATTCATTAGGAAGACATCAGGTTGTTTTAACTCTTCGCCTTCAAGTATGTTATATGTTACATCACCTATGGCACTTTAGTCCCAGACTAGTAAACCTGGTCTTGGGACATCATACGGAAGCTCCCAAATGTCACTCTCTTGACTGGCATTAGAGCCCGATGTTCTGGGTTAGTGCTACCACCAGCTTCAAACATCGAATTGCATAATTCTCCAGTATATGAAATATTCCCTAATAATGCAGTCCTTCTCTGTATATATTGCTCTCTTCTAACAGAATCCGGAATGTTATCCTCACTGTCTATTTGGTAGTGAGGACTGGATTGTCTCCAGGTTGAATATCCATCATCCTGGGGAATCGAATGGACTTGTACCATTATGGTACCATTTCCATTTTCCTGGGTAACTTGTTGTCCATCAGGGTTGGTATGCTTTAGTTCACCCAACCCATGTATATGCCGTTCGGACATTATAGTCTGGCCTATATACACCAGAATTAACTGGTCACGGCACCAATGTAATGGTTTAGGATTACCAGCTAGGTTTGAGTCTTGTTATTCACAAAGACAGTATTCTGAGTGTATGCCAACGGCTTTTATTAGTACACTTTCCGGTTACCCTGTAAGTGGGTTTTTAGGGAAACATGTCATCACATGTAGCATGTACGGAGCTCTACATGGCCTCTGACATAGCAGGTGAGCTCAGGGCTTTATATAAGGACCCCTAGGTTTGGCGCCAGGTGTCCCACAGATCCAGATCAGTGCTGCCGCCTATCCCTAACCTCAGGAACACCAGGCAACAGGACTCACCCGCCAGGCCAGATGGCACTAAACATTACCGGTATAACTATATGCCTCTACAAAAGCATATTTATTGTTATATTTAGCTTATACATACTTGTGAAGGAGGTCCCATGGACCTTGTCATAGGCATTTTACAGTGTATTTTCAATGGATGGAGTTTTGGCGTGCACTCCAAAAGTAGGAAATTATGGTATAAATCTGACAATTCTTTCAAATATGAGCCTAATTATGGGGAAGGAGAGCCAATAAAATAGTCACCATAGGAAGTAAGATCTATGTGAACATCCTGGTCCATTTTGGACCCAACCATTGGACTATGCCACTTTAAGCAATAGTTGTAAGACGGTTCTTAATGTGTGATACGATAAAGCACAGTAAGATGATAGATATATCAGTAGGTAGAACACTTTGAGCTGTTGTTCTAACATATTTTCCGGAAAATTCCATGTGGATGTTGTACTTTGCAGCTAAAGAAATTTAAATGTACTAAACTGTTAGATGTATAGGTGTGTAATGGATCTGTTTTAAAAAGGTGGTGATTAGGGTAGCGAGAGACCAAGCTCCTTGCCACCACCTTTCCTTACTGTAAGTGTCATTTGTGTCGGAAGTAAGGATTAAGAAATCTCCTGTTTGTCATAAGTTGTTTGTGGTCTTTTTCTGTTTTTGAACAGGCAATGCTATTAATAGGGAAATAATAGTAATGGATGTTGCTAGGCACCCAGCCACCTTAGCAACAGGGGAACAGCACCCTTAGAGCCCTGATGTCCATTTAGTAGGTAGGTATCATTGAATTTGAGCTAGAACCCATCACCAGGCAAATGTGTGTTGCTAAGCAAATAAGCCATTACAATAGTTGTTGCTACACTTGTGTCAGTTCATCGCAGCAATTTACGTTAACCAGTATTTTTCTGAGGGTGACTTTGATGGGGTTCACATTTTCATACTTCCCATTAGGCCCTATACATATTTGTTGTTTTATAAGGTTGCTAAGGAAAATGGTTGCTATGGCAACAACATTTGGAATTTCCTTTGGCAATATGGGCCAATTGTAGGAGATATGTGTTGCTAAGCAAATAAACCTTTACAAATAAGCCATTGCAATAGCTTTTTCCCGCTTGTATCACAATTTGCATGATTCTTATGAAAGTTTTGTGTTATCTGGCACACCATCTGCCACAATATACAACTCATTTCTATTTTATATCTTTTTTAATTTGCATTATATCATGTTGTTATTTTTTGTCTTTGAGCAATATAGAACGCTCTATTTATCATATTTGCGTTTAAGCAAATAACTGGATGTGTATCAAACACAGGCACAGTATTATTGCCTATACATACTCAGTACTTATGAATGAAGAATATCAATAACTCAATCAATCAATCAGAGGGAAAGGCATAGTATGCTCGCATCCAGTCTCCTCTATCGAACAGTTTTGCTAACGCTTTAATGCAATATGCTATAGTGCTTTCCCATAACACTTTTAGCGAATTTTAATGTGTCTAGGCAACTATAAAATGGGATGAAATAGGATAGATCGCTACATACCCCACATCGTGCATCAGTCCTATTTTTGACACATACAAAGAGAAGTGGACCTAATGAGAAGTTATGGCCGTTATTAAAGATGACATTTTCGGCCCCCTCTGGGTAAAGGCACTTTATTCCTAGCTCTGGCAGTACAACGCCTATGTGTCACAGAGAGGCATCGTCGGGCGGTCTAAGGGTAAAGTTAACTCTTAAAACCCTATCTCCCACACATGATAGAATGGCACAATTCACTATTTTGCAACACCGCACTTTCAAATTTCTTTTTTTTTTTTTTTTTTGCACCTTATTGAAGAGCCGACAGTAGGGAGTGGGGAATGACACTGTACGATGGTGTACAAAGTTCAATGTGATTTTCTCACAACAGAAATAAGTAGGTTTTAAGGGTATAGGGTGCCTTTTTGGATGCTATGATCTCCCGGTCCCCCTTCCTCATAAATGTGTACTGCAAGGGTCGGCTTATGGTAGCCTTTAGGAAGTTGCTACCCCTAGAGTAATAGAAATGTTTGAGTGCTCATCATGGGAATTGATGGAGGAGCGTTCTGGTTGATGGAGCCCAAACCGCCTCATACTCATAGTAGGGAACCCAATACCCATGAGGATGGGTCATAGGCCGGGGGCTGATATGGCCTACCATGCACCCCCCTCCCCAACATCCCAATGTGACAGTTAATTTTTTTTAATCCTTAGGGTCCCCTGAACAAGATTCAAGATGTTAACATTGATCATCTTAGGATTCACTACAGGTTTTTGCTCATTATCCATGTGCGGAGTCAGACCACTATTGGGTAAATTTTGGTACCCTGTTATTTAAGGAGTATGCTCAATCCCTAAGCTCTAATACTAACTAACCTTGCCTGGATCCTGAAGCTATTGGTCTTGTTGGAAAGAGGACATAATAAGCTTTCCATTGAGCCTTAAAGGGGAAATTTTCGTTAGTATACCTACGACCTGGAGTCCTGCTGTGCCCTCCCAGCAGGTCTTATGCCACCTCCACACAGAGATGCTAATTCTTATTGCCCTGCAGGGGGTTCTGTTTGAAGTTTGGTCTGTCTGGAGTCATTAGGGTTGGGGGTGGTGGCTGGAGCTGCTCCATAAAATGACCACTGACCAGACAACAGGGGGTGGGTATATATTGATGGAACAGCCAGATTTAAAAAGATTGACAGTTGGGGAAAATAAAAAACCCATTTTCTGAGTGTTTTATTTATCAAAAGTAGTTGATTTTAGCTGTATCTGCCAGTTAGGTAAGCTCACACATGCTTTGCATCTTAGAGAAATTAGTATACACTAAAGACATAGATTTTCAGAATAGATTGAAATATTTGACCAGAGCTCTTTACCCCCTGTGGGTTCACAGGCTGTTCCGTCCTATTTATACCCCCCCCTTCCCCTTTAATGTGTGTTTTTAAGTTCAGATTTGAGTGTATCAGACAATCTTGTAGAAGAAAGATTGAAATCACAAAGTTCCTTTTTCAACTTCTGAGTAACATGAGACATTTTGCAGCATTCCTTGATGACTATGACCCATGTTATTGCCGTGGACGCCAAGGCAGTACCTTGAGCCAATACAATGCTATTCCATTTCAATAAACTCCCTCTTTGTATAAATGGATGTTTTTTCTATCTTATCTTAAAAAGGGTTATGGATGTTTCTACTTCATAAGATTTAATGGCGAGGCTATATATGACTAAAATTCAAAATGGCAGACAATTGATTCATATGTCACTTTGTATTACATAAATGTGCAGTCTAGAAAGTATCTGGTGGGTCCTACCTCCTATAAATCAACTTATTAGAAAACAGTTCTGTTTTCGTTTTGTTGCAAGGTGGTGTGGTTGCCTAGCAGGCTTTGTTACTATGCAAAACTGCTATTGCTAGGCCACCACACAACCTAGCAACCTTTTATCAACTATATTCCTAGCCTATTATTGTCACAGAAGAGTTATATGCAAGTTTACATCATGGGAGTATGTTGCTGAAAGGAAATCATGCAGATATGCACTTTCGAGCATATTTTCAGGCTTGGTTGCAATGTAAAACTGCTGTTGCTAGGCAACCACACCACCTAGCAACAAAACAAAAAACATTACTGTACTCTATGGAGCTGTGACAAAAAAAAACAACCTTTGGGTAAACCTATGGAGTTTTCTTTGTGTAATAGGCCTGAGACATGTAATAAATTCCCCAAGTTTCATCTGGGTATCCGGAGAAGTATCCAGGTAGCATAATGAATGCTTTACCTACCCTCAACTGCTGTTAGTTTGTTTTGATGACATGACTGAGGCACATAAACAGCTATTCATTGTATGGGGATGGTACAACATAAATATTGGCAGATCACCTGGAGTACTGGAAACATTGGCATAACATCTAATTTCCAACATTATTTTGCGACCATAACATGATGACATGCTACAAGGCAGTGACCAGTTCATGTGGGGGATGTGACCATTCCTCCTGTTTGTATATAAAAAAAAACAAAAAAAAACTGACACACATCAGTCGGCGGCAGACGACATAGCCCTGTATACTTTTTTCTAGTTTTATTAGGGCTTGGAGTATGTAATCTTGGTTCCTACTTCACCCCAAATCTATTTAATACCATTATGATCGTCACTGCCATGAGACAACTGACACCAAGGCTCATTGACTTAACCTTAGTAAGTTTGTCAGTACTGCAAGCAGCTGATATTGCATTGGCAGTCTTACATTGATGGTGACATTATATTTGTGACTGGTAAATTATGTACACACTCTACCAGTTATTAAGAATTATACACATATATATGACCACATAGATGGGATTTCCTTCTCCGAGGATGAATCATTCAGATGCACATTGGGAGATGCATCATCAACCCCAGGAGGCCATTTCTCAATGTACTGTGAGTAGTATATACATGCAAAGTCAGCGCAATGGATTAGCTACTAACTAGGTCATGACCTACTGGTAGACTGGAAGTGACCTAGTTTCAACCAATCAGAGGGCTGGATTTGACAGGAAGTGACGTCATAAGGTTATGACCTAGTTTTTTCGACCAATCAGAGAGCTGGATTTCATTTGACCTAGTGACCTGACCTAGTTGCATAAATTAAAAGAGTTGCGCAATACCTAGGGTTGACCTACTTGCAAACCGGAAGTGACCTACTAACCTACTTGCAAAAACGTATGACCTACATATGAAGGTGTATTGTGCAATCCTTGAAAGAAATTACACAATAACCATGACTCATGTTCTGATGCAATGTTCCTATGGATTTACGCAATACTTATGACTCATTATTTTGATATGAGATTAAATGCAACAAAGACACAACTCGGTTGTTTTTAATTCAATCTTTTTATTGTTTCTTCCTATCAGAGTACATGCTAGGTATGAATCATTATAATCAGATATGCTTGCAAGCGGAGTACATGGATATTATATGGAAAATGAATTCTTGTTGCAGTACCAACTGCACCCGGTCTTAGCTGGAGTAGGACTTTGACTACGGTCCTCTAAGGCCCACATTCTCTCCATTAAGTCCTTCAAGGCCTTTCTTCCTATGTCGTTCTCCTCCAGGGCTACCACTTTGTCCATTAACTCGGCCATAATCATGAGAATCTTGTCTATCACTTCCGCCGTGCTCTGAAGCCCGTCTATCACGTCCAATTCACGTTTAACTTTCCCTTTGACCAAAAGATTGCTCACGTCTGCTTTGACTGCTACTTCTTCTGGACTCATCTCGAAATTCATTGCCTCTTCTTCTCTCTTTTCCTTAGCAAGGGCCTGACTATTTTGTCCATTAAGTTGAAGGGGACCTGAGAAAACCTTTTCACAGTGTGGTGTGGGTCCTTGGTCCGACATGTCTGTATGAGGAAGTTAATGCAGTGGGCTCCACACGTTTTAGCGTAAAAGTTTTGCACTTGTTTTCTGCTGAACGACCCGTGACCATCTGACGACTTCTGCATGAACCTCTGGTGATATATAGTTAATGGAGGTAAGCCATAGGGATCAAAGTAGAACACATTCCCGTCATGAGAAACGTAAAATGCCACCCAGTGCTGACCAGGTTTAGAGCTTGGATCTGTGTTACTGACGAAACATGTAGAGGGAATTGGTTTTTTAGGACATTGATTACTGGCAAAAGTCCCCAGGTAGAAACGCCTTGTGTGTGGATGGTTTCCCAGTGCACCTGTTATGTCTGAAGTTCTCATTTTTTTTTCTCAGTTCATGTGGTAGTCTGTGACAGGAAGACAGTCAGCCGTTAGTTGGATGTTGTTGTCGTAGAAGGAACACAAGACGGCAGATATGGCATGAGTAGTCGGGGCGGCAAACCTGAGGGAAATGCCCAGCTTTCCTTGCTTGATGAGATTTATACGACTGTCTTCAGGTGCTCTGTCTGGGGTGAGGTCGAAAACAAAGAAGGAATATCCATCTTTGAAATCTTCCAAAGTTATGCCACAGTCTTGCCCCAAAGCCGACAGCCCACTGTCTATAAACATTTGACTGTAGGCTCTGATGCCTGTTTCGAAGTCGGTCTTCAACTCAAACTTTTGATCGTCATATCTCACGCAAATTTCCTTCACGTTGAAATGCCTGCAGTTGAAAGGATTTTCTGTCTTAGTCCCAGCAGCTGCTGTTTCCTTTATCATACACAAGACTATCCTGGTGGGGATCTGAGTAGTGTCAGGTTGCGTCCAACTGTAGTCTTGTGAGCCGCCGTCCAAAGTGTGTTTAGTCACTTTACACCTGGCTATGTGATAGTTGAAAGGGCCCCAATGTGGATTCCTGACACTGCTGACGTGAGTTTTTACCACCTCGTCGTCGACACATTTTTGGAGAAGTGTCATTTCAGCTTTGGTGATTTTGACCCAGTAGTTTTGATCGGCTGCTTGCATCATGTAGTAATTGGGCTGATTTTTTTCGAATATGAACTTGATTTCACAGTTCGGAGGCAGCACCTTGCACTGTTTAATTAAATCCAGGTGCGGCTTCATTACTAAGGCATGTTTGTTGCGGGCACTGAACTCTGCTCTCCGTGCCGTCCATCCTGCATTGTCGACCGCTCTGGCTTCCATGTGACCACAGGTGTCTTTCATGTACTTTTGACACCCTTTCAGCCGAGTCTCTTTGTCTTCTTTGTTGCAACAAATTGTGTCCAAAATGTAGGCCTTGAGACCATAGTCTTCATTGTTGCCGGTGACTTTTTCCCCATTTATTAGCAACTGACAGGAAGCAAAGAGAGCGTGTGCCAAGTTGTTGACTAGAGCAGCTTCTATGCCGACGGCAAGGTGAGTTGTTTCGTCTGCCGCCACGGCTTCCAGTTCCATGTACAACTCAGTTTCTGAGAGGTCTGTGTACAGGTTGCTTGGTTCGAAGGTGATGTCAAATGATTCAGTGTGTGGAGTGAGGGCATTGTTGGTAGTTTTGGTTATTTTTTGACACTTTAATATGTCCTTTTGAGTGACAGGCAAGGCGTGTAGGTCTAGTTCACCTACTGCACATACCTGACCCTTGGGATGAAGGAGACTCATGAAGGTCCTTCCTCTAGCTTGTCCTCTTCCTCTGCCGCGTTGCCCCTTACGTCCTCTGCGCTTGCCGGTTGCTCATCGTTTGACTGGAGGAGGTCCAGATGTACCTCTTATGTATCCTTGAGCAGAAGAAGCAGCCCTTTTGAGTAAGTTCTTGCCTGTTGCTTTACTTCTCCTAACTACACTTTTCTTGAAGCCTTTTCCTGATACCACGTCGGACAAGACTCCAGCTCCTGTAGTAAGCAAGGCTTTGCCTGCAGATTTGGCAGCTGAGCGTCCTATTTTACTTAAGAGGGGAACAGCTCCTCTCAGTAAACCACCTATTAACGAGCCAAGTCCTTGCCCTCTTTGTCTACCCCTGCCGCCGTACGCTGGTAAAGCACCGTTCCCAAACTGTGATTTTCTGTAGTATTCAGCGTACTGACCCCTAGGGGCCAGGTATGGAGGTGTTCCATAGTAGTGAAGCATGGTGATATACTCCTATCCTTGAAGAGGCCTGAAGGCAAGTACCACCGACACTGATCCGCTTTCAAATGGTATTGGTTCCCCAGTCTTGTCTCTTAAGTATATCCCTATCTGTCTGAAGGTGGTTTTAGTGACTGGCAGATATATCAAGTTCTGTCAGAGTACACGAAAGCACATCGACTTTTGTACTGAAGGTCTACCACGTAGGGGCTTTGTGTTTTTCCACTTAGGAAAACACTTCCGTCGAAACCTAATTGTTTCCCTAAGTTTTCTGGGAGTTGCATGACCACACCAGGAGGCAAGGAAACTACACTTTTCATTGTATATCTGTTGTAGTGAAACACAGTGGCTTTGTTATTTTTCCTGTAGTTTCTTAGTTTTCTTACCAACATGCTCTGTAGTTTAGTTATGGTCCTGTTCAAGTATCCTATCAACTCTGAGTTGCTTTCCAGGTTCACACCTTCTAAGGCAAACATATTGTAGGTACTACCTTCCTTGAAGTAATACTTAGAGAGGTATCTGCTAATTTCTTTGAAGCGTGTACATATTTTCACAGCCTGTAACTGACTGGGAGAGAGAGGAGAAACATGAGCAGAGTCTGTAAAGACAGCGTTTTCTTCAAAAAAAGAAACAGACCTTTTTCCCCTGTCATCCATAGACATCACTTCAGCCACAGCCGACGATATTTCCCTCTTCTCTCTGCCTGCCGTGTCACACCCCCCCTTATCCTCCTCCTCTTCCTTCTCCTCCTTCTCTGGCGTGGGTTGGTTAGGAGTGAATCCTCCAGATGGCGTCTCAGTCGCAGCAGCAGGAGTTGGTGGACTTTCACTTTCAGGACCAGCAGGAGGAATGGTTTCAGTCGATCCCACAGGGTTGACATGACGTAGGTTTTTTGTTATTTTTACTCCTCTCTTCAAAGCAGATTGGGCTGATAGATTTGATGTAGAGCTTGAAGCTCTACTGAAGACACTATGGGCTCCTGGTTTTCCCAGAGGAAAAAATTCTCTTCTGCGTTTGTTTAATAAAGCTACTACAGTGCGAAGGTTGTTTGTCAGGTTGTTTTCTCCCTCTGCCAAGAGAATGGGTTCTTCTTTGACGTTGTACCACGTGGTAGGACAGGTTATTTCTTGAAGAGCACACTCTAACTGAGTAGGAGAGTTAATGTATTCTGCCAAAATTGTATTGTAACTAGTTAAAGTGTTGTCAGGAAACACGTTCATAGACGAGTTACTGTCAAGAACATTTGTCTATGTTCTTGACAGGTTCCCAAGAGTTAAACTTGTCTCCATAACCCTTCCACTTGATCAAGGCTTCTCTTTTCTTGCCTTTTCCTCTGTATTTTACTATTTTTTCTATGTTGTAGCGTCTTCCGTGACGGACTTGCACCTTCTGAACTTCAGGTTCGTAGAAGCTGCCTTTTATCTCTTCTCCAAGGAGATCTTTCAGGTGGTACCCTTTGGGCAAAATATAGTCGACTGTGTATATTTCCTCAGTCCAGTTAGGTTCGTACCCTCTGTTAAATGTTTTCTTTGTTTTCAACATTCGCACTTGATTTTTTCTCTTCAACTGAAGAACAGGAACTTTTTTCTTTTGAGGTTGATCGTACAACCTGTAGAACAAGACTTCAGAGTTGTCTTTATTTATGTCTGAAGGGGCAGCTCCTAAGGTTTTGTGGTAAGTCAGATTGTAGGACTTAACCAAGTCGGGCAGCAAGTTAACCCATTTGTAGTTATTGAAATGAAAGAAACATCTCCACATTTTTCCTTGTAAAGTAGAGTTGAACCTTTCGGCTAAGGCACACTTCACGTCGTTGTTCTCTCCTGTGAAAAAATTGATGTTTTGATCTTCACAGTGTTTTTTGAAAATTTTGTTGACGAACTCTTTGCCCTTGTCAGTTTGAATTTGTTGAGGTTTTCTTTGTTTGCTCATTTTTTTTAAAGCCTCTGTCACGTCATCAGCTCTCTTACTTTTCACAGATTGTCCAAAACCATACCTTGAAAAAACGTCTATTCCCGCTAAAATGTACTGGTATCCTTTGTTTTCCTTTGAAAATTCTCGCATGTCTATGAGATCAAGTTGCCACTGTTTGTCTATGCCCCATGTTTGTGTTTTTCTTCTAGGAAATCTTCTCTTGTAAGGTTTGTGTCTGGTGTAAGCGTCTACATCTTCCAAAGCTTGTTCTATGTTTTTTTTTCTTTGTTTTCTTGAAGTGATGACGTTGAAGTTTAGATACACTGGTGAAACTTCCAGGTTGTTCAGGATCTGTGTAAAACCTGAGGACATCTTTTTTAAAAGCCTTGTGCGCCATATAAACTTACGTCCAGTTCCTTTTTGACTTACTTTCCTCTTCTTGATAGGGGAAGCTTTTTTTAAGGGACTGGCAGCAAAGGAAGGACTGTTCCCTGCAAAAGCCGACTTTTTTTTGACAAATTTAAAGGTGGGGTTTAGCCTTTTAACTGCTCTCATGAAGACCTGGCTTCCTTTAGGTTGGTCCTTTTTCAAAGACTTTGGTCTGGCAGCAAAAGCTAACAAATCTGTTATGTCAGTTCCAGGCACACGTTCCCCGTTGACATATATTTCTCCGTCTCTGTTCCAATTCAATATTTGACTTCCGTGACGAGATAATTCTCTGTAGAGATTTTTAGCAGTCGTTCTGTAAGTTGCGGGTATTCTTTCTTTTATGTCGGCGTCCATACCCACTGTGTTGTCTTTTGCACGAGGTCCAAACCCTTCCCCCCCTTTGAATTCGTCTACACTCTCTCCGTCTGAATCGTCAGGAAGTTGTGGATCGTCTCTAGTCTCTGTGAAAGTGTCGTCGCCGTCGTCGGTGTCTTCTAAAGAATTGTTCATACCCCTAGCTGCTGCTCCTGCTGCAGGTCCTTGTCCTACTGCTCGACCAGGATAGGGACCTTCCCTACGTTGTCCTAAGGCCTTGGCTTTTTTAGTTAAAATTCCCGACTTTATCATAAGTTGATTGTACTGTCTTAACTTTTCCTTCAGTTTGATGTTAGGAGAGTTAAGCACCTTGTGTGCTTTACTTTGAAGGTGGTTCAGGACTTGAACCAGGCTGGAATCAGGAGTTAAACCTTCTCTTAAAATTTGAGTGCTGTAGTACTGGTCTTGAACACTAGGTCCAGGCTGGGGAGGAGAGGAAGGAGAAACAAAAGAAGGGTTTTTTTCTTGGGGAACAAGATCCGCCCTTACGAGGGCCATCCTTGAATAAGACATGATTTTTTATCGACGTGCTCCTATAAGACCTGTTATCAGGGGTAAGGCTAGACCCAAAACGGTTCCCAAAAATCCACCCTTTTGCTCAAAGGTTTTCCTCTTCTGCTTGACGGTAGCCTTGTGCCTTGTGACTGACTTGAGTTCTTTCTTGTAGGGTGATAAACGTTTGACTGCATCTGACTCGTTACGCAACAGGTTTTTGTTCATCACGTTGACACAAATTTGACTCATCAACCTAATGACCTTATCGCTGAGACCTTTAATTATGTGGGAACACTCTGCCGAGGAACACTTGGATATGTGTTTCAACAAGTGGTAATGTTTCCTTATAATTTTAAATTTTCCTCCAGAAGCAGATCTTTTGGTCACCATTCTATCTTTTTCTTTTCGAAGCTGAAGCTTGAGGAATGAAAACCAAGGTATTCCAAGGAGTTGTTATGCTGTTCCTTACCCTGAGCTCATTAGGTGTGCTCTGCTTAAAGTCCAATAGGATGTATGAATGTTTCTCTTTGGTTTCTAAGTTATATACCTCCGTCAAAAAGGATTTCTGTCCTGGAAAGGCCTGTTTGCTGATGTGTCCTATTTGACTCATGTCTCTAGGGTTTTTAAAAACAACTAGGTAGTGTGCATTTAAGCTCAAGGTTCTGAAGGCAGGATTGTTGAAAAACAAGTTTTGAGTTATAAAAATTACACTTAAACTCCGATGGTGAGAGCCCACAGTGAAAAGTTTCATTATGGTGGGAACGTACTCGGGATCCATGAGATCGTCTATTATGACCAGTCCATGTTTAGTCACGTCTCTTTTATCCTCAAACAAAAGTCTTCTGAAAGAAGACCTTTGTTGAACTTAACCCCCAACTTTACCATTTCGTCGAATCCATCTTGCCATTGACTGTAGCAGTAGTATATGTCGTGTATTTTTGGAGTTACAAGCTCGTCTACACCTTTAATCAACTTGAAAACAAGTTGACTTTTTCCACAAGAAGTAGGTCCAGCTATGATCATTGTGAAGGGGCTTTGTAGACGTGGGTCAAAAATGATCTCCTTTTCCTTGTGATCCATGTTGGACGAAATCTTAAACCAAAGTGACCAAAGGAGCGACCTCGTCCTCTTTTAAGTCAGTAGAACCCTCGTTCAAACCTTCCACGTAAAGAGCTACGTCAAAAAGTCCCATGTTGTTTAGACTGGCTATAAGACAGCTTGGATGAGATATTTCTCTATGTTTCCAAACCATTAGCATTTCGAAAACAGGATTTGTGACACCTTTTTTCCCTGGAACAGGGGTGGATATGACGTCAAGTTCGTGGTCGGTCAATCCAAGTTGAGTTCCCAGTTTCCTCCAGTCAAGCATTCTTAACTTGTCTGCCAGGTTGACGAACAAAGTATCAACTTTCCACTGTTCTGGAGGTATTTCACAATGGTCCACTACGTTGTAATATCCCATGTACCCTCTACAATAATCAGTGAGATCGTAACGACCTATGTCACTTAATGCATGTCTTAATACCATCCACTTGCAACGCACGTTCTTTCTGCTCCATGAAATAAGCATTTCTCTCCCCATAGAACGAAGAGATGGTGTTTTTTCCATGTAATCCATTAAACTTAGTCTAAGTCCTAAGTAAACCCCTAATCGAGGGTAGTCTTTTTCCGATATTTTTTCATCTTGAATAACAACTCGTCCGAAAGGTGAAACTCCATAGCAACCAAAAAAAAGGTGTTCAGCAAGTAAGGTAGGCAGGTAGGTAGGTAGGTAGGGTATGACAGGCTAGAAACCATACAGTAAACTTATATAGGGTAGGGTAGGGAAGGGTAGGGTAGGGTAGGTGGGTGGGTAGTTTAGGTGGGTGGGTGGGTTAGGTGGGTTATTTGGGTGGCCAGCCCGGGCCAACAAGCCCCAAACCCCCCATAATTGAGGGGTGCCCCCACCCCCCCACCCCATAGTTTTTTAAACCCACCCTAACCCATTCCTACCCTACCCTACCCTACCCTACCCTACCCTACCCTACCCTACCCTACCCTACCCTACCCTACCCTATATTATCCTACCCTATTTTACCCTATCCTATATATCTCTTTCATTCCCTTTCCCCCTCTTTAGGTCAGCCTGTTACATCGTTCTTCGTTCGTTTAAATTTGTTATGATGTTGAGTGTAAAGCGAGCTGATTGTGGTGAAAACAGTGAGTAAGGGAGATAAGCTGGGTGCACCACATAGCCAGATAAAACCAAACTTTTTCTTTCTCCTCTACACTCCAGGGACGATGATGGGATGTGAAATATGGGGCAGGAGGGAAACAAAGTTTTGGTTTCTAAGCACTCAGCTAGAAGTTCCAAAATAGACATGAAGAAATGAAGACGCTGGTTAAGTTGGCGGGGATTTTCTTTGGCGTGATGCTCTTCTGCCGCTTTCAATGCTTCCAAATGGAAGGGGTTTTTCAGTGGGCCCTTTCCCTTTCTTCCATGCTTCTGGGCATAACCCAAGGTTTCCACCGCTGAAAATTTTGACAAGTTATGACTCAAAACCATTTTCCTCAAGGTTTTTCTGTCTTTGGATGTAAAACTTGATTCAACTGAAGAAAAAACTAAGTATAATTTTTTTCGGTGAAGAACAGATTCTTTCAAGTATTTGCACACGTACCTGAAACAAATTGAAGAGCAACATATAATTTCCTTTCTTTCCCTGACGTACGTCAGAACTTGAGTGTCGTCGGGGTGACGTTGTTCTAATACACGCTGCAGGGAGTAACGCGACATGGTAGGGCGAAGGTTGTTGTGTCAAATAATAATGGTTTAGTCCCCGTTTAACCTTTATAGGAAACCTGTCAGTCTTTCCTTATCGCACTTTCCTGAAATAATTTATTGCTCAAGGACGAAACAAACGTCAGGGTTAGTGCCTGAGCGTTTTGAAAAGAGGGGAAAACATGTGGAAGGGTGGGTTCAGCCCAGGGGCCTTACCCAGAGGATCATCGTTTATTTCTGTTCAGTTTTATTAGGAGGACCAAAAATGAGATACGGGGTAGGCTGTTACCACCTTGAGCTGACCTTTTTCATGGGAGGCAGTTATTTCAGTTATAACTCTCACAACATGACAGCACCCATGGTAATTGTGTCCAATCTCTGTCCTGAATCCTCTTTCATAGAAAATTTTTGAACCTAGAGAGTGTGTAATTTTGTCTGGGTGAAGTAAAGTGGCTTTAATTAAAGCCTTCACCATAGTAGAATCGATGAAAACTGAATTACCAGGCCCTCCCCCCAAAGGTTGATCCCTTAGAAAAAAGGGTTTTTGTCTGTCTGAGATGAATTTTTTTGAACTTCCAGAGGAAATGGAATGCCTCGACATCAAGTGTACCATAGCACCATGTCCCAAAAGAACACCTGAAAAAAATCTTTCCCCATTTTCTGAGATAAGTTTTTTCACAGAGGGTCCACTTGGAAGCAATGCAGTGGTTTGGTTGTGCAAGAAGCATTGTTTGAAGTTACAGTTAGGAGGGATGTAAAGATCCCTGTTCAAATTTTCAGGACAGAATTTCCACACAGCCCACACCTTACCTTCTTCTACGCCCCTCCTGATGTCTGAAATAAACACCTCCTGACGCCTTTTGTGACCTACGGTCAAAGACAAAGGCAAAGGACAAAAGTTAGCCATGTCTGCTTGAGAGAAGCTAGTTCTGATAAATGACGAATGGTCTGCGTTAATCACAGAATGGTAACAACAAGATTCGTCTTACACGCCTCACCCTGAACGTTGACTGAGCGTAATCACATTTTTTTTATTTGAGTTAAGCTTTTTACTTTTTTCCAAAACAACGCTGTCTAAGCGTAAAACATACTATGAATGGAAAAGCACGGTTATCTACGACTCATGGATGTGGTTGTATGTTATCTGAACGACAAGGGAACGTCCGAGGATCGTATTAGGATAGTTACTATAAAGAAGGCTTGAGCTGCTCGATCTTCATCAAACCTTTACTGACGTTTGTCTGCTGTTCGCCATCCTGCTCCTGCACCTTCCAGCCCTGCCACCCTTTCATCTTCAAGGAGAACAATGCCTGGTCGCATGAAGACGGGACTTAGTGTCAGGAGAGGAGGAGCTAAAAAACTGGCTCCACTGACTTTTACTACTTCTAAACAGACAGTGGAAAAGACGTCGGGCATCGCCCCTCCTCCTACCTCTCCAGCCTCAGCTGATAAACCACCTGCAACTCCTGCTCGGCTTCCAACTGAAGTGCCTGATGCAGGAGAACAGGAAGCCGCTCTTGCAGCTCTTCATGGCGAAATCACTGATTTCCTGGATCGCGTCCGGGATCGCACTCCTCAGGAAGCTGGCGACGGCGATTTTGACATCAGGGAATACATCAATCCCCCGGCACCTTTAAACTACCAACCCCCCACTGAAGCACCTACGGCCGCCTCTTACTCGCCAGTGACCCCGGAGGAACCTTCTCCCCAGGTTAGTCCAATAGAGGTCATAGACCTCACGACCTCATCACCGGCAGTCAACCCCATAGAAGTGGTGGATTTAACACAAGGGACACCTTCACCTGCTCACCGAGGGGGGTATTCACAGGTAGAGGTTATAGATCTGACTGGCCCTTCTCCCCTGTGCTCTCTCCCGGTTCCGGTAGAGGAGCTCCTTAAAAGCCCGCCGGAAAAAAGAAACTGTCCCGGTGAGAGAGAAGGGGAGCCTAAGAAGAAAAGACAGAAGCGCGCCTACAACAAGAAAACCCCTGTTTCTACCCCTGCTTCAGTTTCCTCAGCGACTTCATCCTATGGTGCCAAGCCGATTGGTTCTGCCCCAGGTGTTCCTTCTTCTAAAGACAAGTCACACAGGCAAAAGTTTGGGGAGGGCACTGCCCCCAGTTCTTCCAGCAAGCTTGTGGGCTTCAGGTCAGTGCCTTCGGTGGCAAAGAAATGGCCTGCTCGATTTGGTTTCCAAGAAAAGTCACCTGCCCCCGACCAAGTTTTTTATCCGGAAGGGGATAATAACGCCTGCATAGAAATATACAAGGAACCTAGCATCAGGGGAGTATGCTTGAGGACCTACCTGGACAAACCTTACGAGCGGTGCTTAAACCTAGAGGCGCGTGAGTTCAGGAACTTAGTGGACCAGATAGAGTGCGTCCTTGGAATGTACAAGGAGTTACACCGCCTAGCTGCCCTTGGAGAGAGGAAGGTGGATAATCTTTTGTTGTCCTTGAACAAAGACTGCACCGACCCCAGTGGAGGCCGGGCTATGATTCTGGTAAACTTGTACAAGGGAACTCCTAAAGTTCACATAGGAACAACCAGCTACGTGGAGGAGATGAACGCCTCTGTGTCTTCCAGCTACAGGATGCCCCCCTCAACCACACACTGCGGACACACATTCTAGAGGACATAAAATCACGAGTTGGTCCATACAGAACCAGTGTGTTTTGTCAGAAATTCCAACAGGGACTACGATCCTTTGGTGAAAAATGTGTTGGAACACATAAACAACTTGAGGCAGTTAATAGGAGAACAGGTGAAAGAGAATTTTAGAGATGTTTTAAACGAACTAGACTCTCTAGAAGAAAAACAAAAGGAACTAGAAGATAAAGCTAGCAAAGTTATTCCAGCAAAGAACAAAATAAATCCAAAAAAAAAAATCTCCCATGTTCTTGAAGTGAAGGAAAAACTTTTTACCTACATAGAAAGAGTCCCTGTTCTAGGTTTCAACTCTGGAAAGTATGACATTAATTTGATAAAAAGGGAATTTCATTCTTTTTTTATAGACACAGACAAGACAGAAATGAAAACCATAAAAAATGCAACAAGTACATAGCAGTGTACACAGACCATCTTCTTTTCCTTGACATGTTCAACTATTTGGCACCAGGTTATTCCTACGCAAACTACCTGAAAGCCTTTCTTAAAGGGAAAGCTGAAAAAGGGTTTTTTCTCTACGAGTGGATGGACAACATAAGAAAACTGAACAACAAAGCTCTTCCTCCACGCCACTGCTTCTACAGTTCTTTGTCAGGTGGTGGAATAAGCAAAGAAGATTATCTTGAATGTAAAAAGGTCTGGAGAGAAAACAAAATGAAAACTATGAAGGACTACTTGATATATTACAACGTTAAACCCTTTGTTTTAGCCATAAACGAGCACACAAAATTTTTTATAGATCGTGGGGTAGACATGTTTAAAGACGGTTTAACTTTGCCAGGTCTAACCTTGAAGTTTCTTTTTAACAATACTGCACCTAATGCCACACCTTACATTCTTTTTGGTGAGAAAGAAAAGGATGTTCCCTCCTTGCTCAGACGCAACTTAGTAGGGGGTCCCTCTATTATTTTTCACAGACATCACAAAAGTGGAGAAACAAGAATAAGACAAAAAAAATACGGGCCACAAAGCAAAGTATGCAGACACATAGTAGGGGTAGATGCTAACAGCTTGTACCTCAAGTGCATGGGTGAAGAACACTGCACAGGTTATTATGTGGTGCGCAGGAAAGAAAACGATTTTCAAGCTGTCTGCAGTCAACAGATTAGCTACTCAGCCACAGAATGGTTGCGATACAAAACTGTGACAGACAAAGTGAAGATATTACACCAATACAACTACGGGGAAGTTGTATTGGGTTCAAGGAAAATAAAAGTGGACGGCTATGATCCAGCTTCAAAAAAAGTATACCAGTTTCACGGGTGCTACTGGCATGGTCACATATGTCACCTCACTAAATCAGTTTTGAGAGACCCCAATGGAAAGGCATGGTTAGAAGAAAAAGAACCAAAATACCATTTTGACTACCCTATATCTTCAGTCGTTAGGTTACCAAGTAGAGGAAAAGTATGAGTGTATGTGGATGAAAGAAAAAACTGAAAACTCGTGCAGAAAAACAAAAAGTGAATGGGAAATTAAAAGACCATCGTGCCAAGGCAGAAAAAGTCAGGATGAAATACTGAGAGGGGTTTCTAGAGGAACAACTTTTGGACTTATCCAGGTAGACATAGAAACACCTGAATCTTTGAAAGAAAAATTCAGTGAAATGACACCTATTTTCAAAAACTGTTTAGTAGGAAAAAATGACGTAGGTGAACATATGAAACGTTACTTGGAAGCAGCAGGTAAGCTGAAACAACCGCAACGCCAACTTATAGGCAGCTACCACGCAGAGGGAATTTTGTTGGGAACTCCTCTCTTGAAGTGGTACCTGGAGAAAGGTTTGGTAGTTACGACAGTACACCTTCTGATAGAATACACACCAGAAGAGACTTTTTTACCCTTCATGGACGAAGTGACCAAAGCTAGGAGGAAGGGAGATGAAAACATAGACTGTAAGATTCTGTCAGATCTGTACAAACTTTTGGGAAATGGTTCATACGGAAAAACCATATGCAACAAACAAAACTTTGTTCAAACAAAGTATCTTCACCCCTCTAAGGCAAGACGTTTGGCCATGCACTGGTCAGTGCAAGATGTGCAAGACATAAGTGACAACACGGTAGAACTGTCCTGTTTGCCCACCTCCATCACCTATAACCTCCCAGTTCAAATAGGTTTCATGGTATACCAATATGCCAAACTTAAAATGTTGGCTTTCTATTACGACTTTCTCCTTGAATACATAGACGAGAAAGATTTTGAAACGTGTGAAATGGACACTGACAGTTTTTACTTTGCTTTAAGTGCAGAGAACATAGAAGACGTAATTATTCCTGAGAAACGTGAAGCTTTCTTCAGAGAACGTCACAAATGGTTGCCCTCTGAATCATGTGACAACAGTCACCACAGAGAGACCTATGTTCAAACCAAAGTTTTGGGTGAGCTGTGGCTGCCTCAACCATGCTGTAAGAGCCGTCTGGCGTTTGACAAGAGAACCCCCGGGTTATTCAAAGTGGAGTGGGAAGGTGATGAAATGACTGCCTTAAACTCCAAATGCTACATAGGCACAGGAGTGAATGTGCCTGTTAAAATGAGTTGCAAAGGTGTAATTCAAAAACAAAACCCCCTGACCACTGACAAGTACAAAGAAGTACTGGACAGTGAAAATGTTGTCACGGTAGTCAACAAAGGATTTAGAGTAGTTACTCTCACTTACTCTCAAAGGAAACAAGGTCTAACCTATCAGTACATAAAGAGACAAGTATGTGAAGACGGTGTAAGCACCCTACCCCTTTCTATATGAAAAATGGTTTCTTTTTCTAGTTTCATTTCCAGTTGTACATTTTGTTGAAAGAAAAAAATTTTAAACAAATTGTTCAAATGAACATTTTTCTTCATAGAAAACAGTGTTAAAATGAAAAATGTTCATTTGAACAATTGTTCAAACAAACATTTGTTCAAATGAACATTTTTTCCCATAGAAAACAGTGTTAAACTGGAAAATATTTTTTGTTCAAATGAACATTTTTCAAATAAACAACAAAGGTAAAAAAATGTGTACTGTATCATGAAAAAAAAAACTGACAAAAAGTAAAAAAAGTGAACTGTATCACCCAAAGTAAAGTAAAGTAAAAATAAAAAAAAAAAATTTTCACAAAAGTGAACGCTATACATGTTCACCACAAAAATTAAAAAAATCCGGCGCTAAAGAAATTAAGTTGGAACAGAAAAAAGTGGTACCAAATTTCTTCACTCATAGCGTCACGTTTACCAGATTATCAGTATCTGGTTAGATTTAAGCTACCATTTAACATGGAAAGTTTAGAAGCTATGCTTGTGGAGCAAACCACAGAAACTCCACCTTATGACTATTACATGCGTCCAGTTTTACAAAGTGTTGCTTCATATAATCAAGCTTCTTCTATAACACCTGACAATGATATAAGTTCTGTAGCATGTGGATGTTCAGAGAATTTCTTTTGGGAAATAATACCTGCAGAAAACATTGGTTATTTTAGAGGAGCTGAACCAGACACTGTTGACCACTGTATAACTAGTGTTAAAATGTACAAATATTTCTCTTCAGCTTTTTGGGACGCCTACAGAAACTGCATGTACTATTGTCGAGTGAAAAAAGTTAACTTGATATTGCATGATTGGTGTATAGGAGTATATCAATTGCACTCTGAACCTGGCTGTCCAAGACACTACACAAGGTACACTTTAGGAAGTGTAAGAAAGTTTGCTGTTACTCTCCAAGAGTTAGAATGTAATCCGATAGTAGGAGTGTTTTGTCAGTGTAACTGTAAACTGGAAGTATCTGCTATTGCTAAAACTATTTGTTTCACATGTCTGCAGGTCTCACTGGAACTTCACGCCTTAAGTATACCTGGAGTGAGAAATCATTTCTCCTTCGAGGTAAACTTTAAGGATGGTTTTTTATCTGGTCTTTTACCTGGACCCAAAAACAGCCAAACTTACTTCCTGGCCCAGGCTTTGTTCGAGCATGCTATATCTAACATAGCCAAACTTAACAGTTATTGTTTCCACAACACATGGAAAACTAGTCTCACTGGTCAAAGCTGGTATCAAGCAAGTAAATTCACACACAACAAATGTTTCTGTAGTATATGTGCACGCCCCGGAAATGGAAAATCTGTCTTCATCTGTAAATATTGTGTCTAATAAAAATATAATCTGTTATGTGAAATGGATGAGTTGTGTTTTATTTTAATGCATGAAATGAAGAGACATAACAAAATGAGTCATAAGTATTGCGTAAATCCATAGAAATATTGCATCAGAACATTGTGTAAATTCTTACAAGCATTGCGCAATGCACCTTCATACGTAGGTCATACATTTTTGCAAGTAGGTTAGTAGGTCACTTCCGGTTTGCAAGTAGGTCAACCCTAGGTATTGCGCAATTCTTTTAATTTATGCAACTAGGTCAGGTCACTAGGTCAAATGGAATCCAGCTCTCTGATTGGTCGAAAAACTAGGTCATGACCTTATGACATCACTTCCTGTCAAATCCAGCCCTCTGATTGGTTGAAACTAGGTCACTTCCGGTCTACCAGTAGGTCATGACCTAGTTAGTAGCTAATCCATTGCGCTGACTTTGCATGTATATACTACTACTGTGACTACATGCAGCCACTACGACATAAAATGCCAAAAATAAATCAGGCAATCGTAGGAACTGCCCTAAGACTGCTTACTACGATTAGCAGCTATGCAGTAATTACATAAGGTTTAGTAGGACAGTTGTACTGGTGCAGGCATTAGGAACTACTAGTACATGGTATGGTTAGGTTCTCACTATGATTTACAGGACAGCAGTCGTAGTGTTTTAAGAATTGGCCTCCAGGTAGAGCTGCTAGTCTACAGAATAAAATCAAAGGTGAATTGATCAATATGAGACCCTTCGTACAAAACTATTAGTTGTGCCTCAGTAGGTAGGGTTCGGTTACTATTGCTTGGCCACCCATATAGACATTTCGTTACTATCTAGGAGGCATGTATGGCTGCGAGAATCCTTTACTGCTCATGTTACTTAATGACAAGATGATGCAGACCTATTGTATGGCCACCCCACACATATAAGGCTCTGCACAGTCTCAGTCCATGATTGGAAATTGACCTGACTGCCCCCCCCCCGACGCACACATTAACCACAAGGCCTGAATGAACAGACAGAGATATAGAATGATGTGGAATGTTGAGGTAGAAGACGTGACTCTCTCTCTACTCTGGCTGCTAAACCCAGACTAGATAATTGGCACTGGCTGCCTGGGTCATCGTTAACTCTATCCATCAAAACCATATCATGTGTTAGAGTAAGGCTGATTGCCTACCGTCACTACAGGTGTTAGGCTTGAAAGCAGCTTGTATAAGACCCCACACAGATTAGGTAAAGGCAGAATGTGGGCCTTCTCCCTAAAGGTGATTGCTTTCCACTATAATTAGACCATATTTCACTTATGGCTTAATATCAAGGTTCTAGGGATCAAAATATATTACAAAATACAAAATGGGATGCTAGTATGTGGTTTATAATATATTTATTAATGTTACTCACTATCTCAGGAGATATCCATCAAAAGGACACAATATTCTCAATGGTAGTTCATATCATCAAATATCCAGTACCAGTCCCACAGTACATACCCAGCAAATGTGATTGTGCTCGGGTGAGGATGAGGGAGGCATGAGGGAGGGTATGCTAAGCTATAGCTCAGGGGGTTAGAGGGAGTGAGGTGTGAGCGAGCTCCCTCTAACCTTGCTCATCTTCACCCAGGTTTACTCAACTAAAGGGCTGGGATGGTGTGAGGTGGGGTGTATTGGGGTGGGTGTGAGTGAGATTCTGTGCATGCTCACCCAGACACGCTCATACTCATGTCCCGGGGCTCATGTGAATGCATACCCATATCTTCCCTCCTCTCTGATTGGTCAGTTTGAAAGTTCTTTGTGTAGGAGAATTCCTGTGAGTTTGAACCAACAGCCACCAGATCAAGGTCGAGAGGTAGGTTCTTCCTCACCCTACACCTTTATGTCGATGTTATTTCATTCATCTCTTCTTTTTTATATATAAAAAAAAAAAAAATCTTGCATATAAAAACTAATACTTATATATGTCACAGAAAGGGGGGAATCATAAAATTCTAGACATAGTACATGTATGTAACAACCTTGCCCAAGCGCGCATTTAAGCGCAGTTTTGTGCAGAAATGCATGTATATTGAAAGAAATTTTCATCCAGACACTTCTACTGGTCCAATCTGCAAAGTTAGACCCTCAATGGAATGTTTATTACCTTCCGATTATGATACAACTATTCATTTCGCTGTATCTGCTTTATATCAGGCACAGTATGTCAAAACTTGAAAATGAGTTGTCATTTTATGTGATTCATTAACAGGAATCCCTCCAGCTAAAATCTGATATGGTAACAAATGATGATGGATCATACACACATAGGTTCCAATATTCCAATTATATTTTACAGCAAGTGCTCCTATCCTAAAGATAAGCCATGCACTGTTTCTAGTACAACATATCATGTTTCCTGTGTGCCAGTACATGTAGATGCATGCGGGCAAATCAGCTTTGAAAGGTCTCAGGATTGGAGGGATTATGGACACATAGAGACCAAATACCACTAAATGACAACATATGGAATGTTTTGGTTACTATGGTTACTAGACTTGACCAGTAGTATCACATCCTTAACTGAAAGTCTTCACTGAGTTATGAGAATTAAGAAAAAGTAATATGCCAAGCCCTTCTCAAGGAAGAGGATCGAAATTACACATGGTCTTATAAAACAGAAAATGAAATCGTGAAATAATATAAAATAATGTAAAATCTTCAAATAATTCTGGGCACAAAAAGGTTAAGAAGAAACCTATAATTATACACTCACTGCAAGACCTGATTTTATCTTTTCTATTTTCAGATAAGACAAGACAATTGAATGTAATAGCTGCCCCGGCATCAATCACCTAAACACATGTATACAGTTCCACTCTCTTACTCTACTACATCTCCCAGTCTGAACCCATTGAGCAGGGAGTATGGAGATTGCAGCTGGCGTGATGACAGCACCCGCTCAGAGAGACCGGGTGACTGCACTCCATGGGACCCTCCTGCCACCTCCTCCCATTGTAGTCTCCTCCAGGGCGGCAGCAAGTTCATTGACATCGTGCCCTGTCGGTACACGTGGAGTGCTCATCATCATGAGACGTGCTGGTGGGCGTGCATTGATCCACAGCCGGTGACAGAATTTTGACGGGGTGGTGAAGGAGGTGGGAGATCTGGGCAATTTGTAATGTTTGATATTCCATGCCATTATTGTATATTGTTCTCCTCATCTTTCAGTTCCTAACAGAGAAAATGAAATTTAGAATGGAAGCTACATGAATAGACAAAACCCAGACAGCCATTAATACACAGGATTCACTGAGAAGCTGAAAGACAATTTTAATTGATGTTTTAGAGAAAATAACGAAAACAATCTAATGATAAGTGCTTATCCCCCCACCCCTAACCATTGGAATGTAGCTAGTCAGGTGATTGACGCAGAAATAACATCACGTGAGGAGGTGCGAGGATGTGTCTTGCTCTGGGCGTCTACTGGAGCAGGGGCTGGTGCCCAGGCTATCGCGATTTGAACGTATCATCCACCCTGAAGAAGTGTCCACTCAGGCCTCGCCGGCATTCACGGCTGCCATCTAGGTAGCCATACACAGTTCACAATATAATAAAGTTCAACAAAATACAACATAAAATGGCAGAGGGTTCAAAGTAAAGTCACAATACCTTCAGGGTTATAATGCTACAGGTTCCTGGTAGCATGTATAACCCACACCTAGAGTCCTAGCTATCTCTGCTCCTATAGCCACTCCATACTGGGACCTGCTGTTCCTAGGCTCCTAGCTCCTTGCTCTCTGCACTTCTACTGACTGTCTCTAACCTTTCCAACTTTCTATTTACCCCCATAACTGTTTGCCTGTTATAACACACATTGAGTACTGAACAAGCTTGAACTAGTGTCAGTGTCTTGGTTGTCACACCCTGAGTGGTGGAGGTGGGGGAGGGGGCTGGTGACACTGAGACTAAGTAGGAGTACCAGCTTTAGCACCTCCACCTCCACCCTGGAGCTGACAGCCAACACAGTTGCACTCTAATACCCATCATATTTCTAACCAAATATATATCAAAATGCCTTTGCAACATTAGTATACAAATAAATGACATTTGATAAAATTCCAATATTATATGTTATATAACATTGCATCACAATACCAAAGCTCCGCAGATATAAGCCTACATTGCACCTTGGGAACTAAAATGTTTTTTACCACTCAAAAGTAACAACAAGCCTTTTCAACATTAATATACAAATAAATGACATTTGATAAAATTGCAATATTATATGTTATATAACATTGCATCACAATACCAAAGCTCCGCAGATATAACCCTACATTGCACCTCGGGAACTAAAATGTTTTGTACCACTCAAAAATAACCTGAGAATCCCCCGCTTTTATTGGTATTTTGAATTTTTGTTTGTTTTTTACAAAAGATACTTTACTTGAAAGTAATAATCATGAAAAAAGTATTGTTTTGTACATACAAATAGTATAACCAAACACCTAACTGATCCTTTTAAAACTCATAATTCTTGAATATAACACACTGTCCATAAGACTAACCATATATCTTTGTTACTCTTATTTGATTATATTTATCGACCAGGATCTCATTCAAGATCCTATCTTATCACTGACAAGAACAAATAACTGTTCATCAAAATTATACATGTGAATTATATCACAGCACAGAAACTGATTGTGCATTAACCAGGATCTTATTCAAGACCCTCACATACATATAAAAATTTCAAATTTCAAATATTTACATCGTTGAAAATAATAAATACAAAATATTTTCTTTTCCAGTTACAATAATTGTCACCTATACATCATCAGGTTTTGTAAAACCCCAAAAATGATCCTGGGTGAAAAATGACCCAGGGTAAAAAATGACCCTGCTCTGTCTGCTATGGAAAAAGCAATTTTAATTTGTTTTTTTGGGCCATTTTTCTTTATCTATCCATCATAAAACAATCATATATGAAAAGAGCAGGATTGATAATGGTAGTCTAGAATACCAAACTACTTTTTAGCCATCTTATTTTGCATTCTGTTTTAATTATTGCCGTGGGTATGAGGGAAAATAGCTCTCTGGGCTCACAATAATGCAAATGATAAGTTTGTATCACATTTGAGATTGATCAATTATATATCACTGGAAAGACCGATATGTATCCAAGTTAAATCTAAAATAACTTTTGGATATGAACTATAGCAGTTGAGAAAACACAATTTGAAACTTAATCTGCTGCCCATTCATAACTGAAAGTCAGTATAGGGGAGAGGTCACTTATCTAGGTTAACTGATAAGGCAGAGAGAGGGGGAAGGGGAGGGGTGGGGGACAGGGTCATAAATGACTCAGGGTCAAAAATGACCCAGGGTCAAAAATGACTCTGGGGTGAAAATTCTTCAAGTAGGGTAAGTGGGGGGATGGTGGGGGGCAGGGTCAAAAATGACTCCGGGTCAAAAATCACCCAGGGTCATTTCTATACTTTAGCTTAGACCTGATCATCATATGATCATCATACATATCAAATCTTTGGGTTATAGGGGCAGGAGGGGAGGTTTGCGTTAAGGTGCTATTTGGTGACTTTTATTCATGTCCCCTGATAGTATGTCATCTAGTTCCCAGTGTGTTTAATATGATCACCGATACATTATCATGCCATATACTTTTGTTCCTTCATTATGGGAAAGCGTATAGTCTAGCGTCAAGTGGTAGAGTCTTGTGTCTAAGTTTCTATCCCATATGAAAGGAAGACACAACGGGTAAATCAACTCTGAGAAGTTTTATTAACGTCTGCCTTAGGTCGTCAAGTAGCAACAATCCATTATAACTCACAATCAACCACCAAATCTATCCAATAGTCCAGATGGTCAAAGACCTTTGGAACAAACTAGATGTCACACTCTCGCATCCTCATTAATTTCATGTCCAATTCATCCATGTGTACATCAATAAAATATTTCAATATCTTAAATAGTCTCCATATATAAATCAACAAATCATATGAATTCCGTTCTTAATCACAACTAAACATCGGCATAATTCACTTCCCTGGTAAATCATGCATATCCATTAAACTCTCATCGATGGAGGTGGAGAGCAACTTTTAACTCCATGTAATTTATGTCAATTGTATAAGAACTTTGTCCTAATAGATTATAAATGCCAATCTCCAAATGGTAGTAAGCTTCAGAATTGTTGATGTTGTAACAAGTGAGTGAGGCTAGGTGAGGTAACCGGTTCCAAAATGTATGTGTTCTTATATAAATCCTAAACTTCCAAAGACAACTCCTGTCTCTAGCACCTCAGTCTTAAACAATTTCCTCTTGTAAATATAAATGTTGTATGAGCTGTGGACTATATAAACTTCCTCTGATTCCAGGGTGAACTGCACACGATGCTGCTGCCAACCAATTCACACCCTGGTCTGCACTACAGCCGGCCTTTATACCCTCATTGTCATGGACCTGTAACTTGATACCCCCTGGACCCCAACTCTTCCTGCTGTCATCCGATATCCTATAGGAGTGTATCTACTATTATCTAACTGATCGCTTTCTGGAGATATACTTTTGGTCCTTAACTTGTACCCCGCTCTGAAACTCTTTTTATAGACATTAGTTTTTCATGAGTCATCCCAGGACTTGGTTCCTCTCTAGTCACAAACAACGTTTTATAAACTCTAAACTGATTTCATACTTGCCAATATTACTGTTACTCGCTTATGCCATTATAGTTGTATTGCTTTCTTAGATTTCGAAATGTCCAACATCAAAATAAAACATCTTTACTATTTCTTTGTCTTATTATTTCCATTCCTTTAGTTTGCTAGTCCTTTTTATTCGAAATCCTCCCAATTCACAAGGCCCCCCTCAATTACATTCAAGGTCCATTTTTGGACCTTAATGTATGATTGTCTTAAAATCTTGTCTCAGTTCCGACCACACTTGTTTTTGTCCCTTCTCTGTATATTATCTGTGTCTTGCTATATTCACCCGGGTTCCTTCACCCAACCTCACAACCTCCAACATATATTTCCTTGTTATTATTTTATATACTTAGTTGCTCTCCCCCTCTTTTCTCCACCATCTATTATGTTCTCATGGTTGATTTTTTCTTTTTTTTTTACACATATTATTCTACTCAAGCTTGATTATTTCCTTTGTTCACATTTTCATGTTCGTCACCTTATATTTTTATTGTTAACGCACAGACAAATAATTTTTTTTTTTTTTTTTTTAAACCTGCAAATGCATAAATACACATGTATACAATATCATGCAATATATATATTGTTTTAACATTTTTTTAGTGCCATTTTATTACAACAGTTATACCTTTGTCCACACGTATCAACTCCTTGTCGCCATTATCTAATTATTATGACCTTCTAGAGTCTACAATTCATAATCAGACTGCAAAATACGTCATTTGTTATGTTGACAATGACTTTGGTAAGACATATATATTATCTAATAAACAAACACTATTGCCTTATTCAGTTCTTGACTGCACATCATGGACATGATTTCCACGGACGCATTCTACCAAATTTTCCTCATACAATTTTCTCCACTTTAATGAAGAAACCCAACCGCTATAATCTCAATTAAGAGTAGTAAGTAGCTAACCATTTCTCCTCATAATATAAACCTGTAACACTTCTATTAGTGTCTGGCTTTTATTTCTTCTGTAAGTGAATTCTTTGATTATCTTGTCTTCAATCCGCCAATATTTCTACATCAATCTGTTTCCTCACTAACATTCAAGACTACTGTGTCCAGCAACAACTTTAACGACGTTTTATCGTTAGTAAGTACCACTTAAAGTCAATGTCGAGTACATGTGTACCGCATGGCAAAAATGAGAGAGAGAAAAACGGAAAGAAGATAAAAGATCACTGTATTGTAAGAGACTGTCTAACGATCTCTGTGGGTAAGTAAACGGCTCCGTTCACATTCACAGTGTGTTACATTCACATATATATTATCATACCGACAATTAATTCGAATGACAAAATCTATTGGTTTTTAATAGTGACCTTTGAGACATTATGTGTCAAGGACGTCACCTGTAGGACCAAAATGGAGGTCTTGCATTGCTTCCATCTCTGCCCCCTTAGTAGAGATGAAAAGCCCCTTTAATGCAGCCTCGAGTAAGTAATCATTTTCTTTAAACCGCCCCTTTAATGACAAGATGGTTTCCGTCTTTGCAGAGCATCAATGCCATTGTGTTAGAATAATTGGAGGTTTCCTTTTTCTAAGCTTATCCTAAAGAAATGAAAGGTTGCCTCAGGTAAGTTTTTTTTTTTTTTTTATTCCCTCTAATCTAGTCTGAGTGGGATAAAATCTTATAGTTAGATAAGCAAGTGGATGACCCCATATGATAATGGTAAGTAGACAGTGTTTTTGGGCACTTAGTTTACCCTTGTATCTATATGTATACATTCGACCTGGAAGACTGTGAGTGAGATAAAATAAGTTAATCTTGCTAAGGCCAGCCGCCAAGGCAGCTAGGGCGGTAAAAAAATCCAAAGGTCCAATCTAATCGGCGATGAATATATATATTCATTTATATGGAACCAATTGGTACATGCAAATATATTTTTATGTGCAATACCCTGCAGTTGGATGGACCAATATTCTAATAGTAAGTATATAATATTCTAAAATACATAGATACGCATATAGAAATATTTATACAAAAGATAATAGAATATTATGACAATTCAGCGAGACAATACAGAGAAAACAGTAATGTGGGTGTATGTATACAAACAAAAACAACAAAAACTGCGCACTAGAAAACTTCGAGCTACCCTCCTGGTTCCCAAGGACCTATCGACGGGAAGTAACAGTTTTTAGTGTTACCTGATTTTTCAGGGCAAAAATGAAAATAATAATAAAAATAGTGCGCACGTGAAGTCTTCTATCTGCCCTCCTGGTTCCCAAGGACCTATCTTCGGACAGTGACAGACTTCCGTGTTACCTGATTTTTCAGGGCACATACAACAAAAAAATAATCACAACATAGAAAAACTATTTTCATACCAACTACTTCTAATGAACCCAGAATAAAACAAATAAAAGAAAATACCATAAAACTATAGAACCAATGGTGAATCGGAGAAATTCAAAGATTGACAGTGGATTTGAGAAATACTGGTACCTTTTGAGGGACAGCAAAGACGCGACATAGACCCTTTTAAGTGGGCTAGGGAAGCCCTTTCTCTTCCCTAAATCACAGACCCTAAACTAATAATCTTACTACTCATAAATATCTCAACAATGTCCCAGAGAAATATGCTAAATTTGAGCCCGTGATCACTGAAAATGTCCAGTGAACAAGCTATTGTCAAGTAAGAAATACATTACCACCCTCTAAATTTGTCATCTGGACACACTGTCATACTTCATGGCTATGCGCCGGCAGAAGTATATCTAATCCTTATAATATTCTAATCATACAAAGGGTGTTCACTTTCTAGGATTTTTATGTTTCCATAAATTGGTAAGAATCTCTGCCTATCCTATATAAAGTCATATTCTCTGCGTCACCTGGACCCAATACTAAAACAACACATAAGAAACTCCACCACAGGACTAAGAGCACAACAAAATGGTTGGATCAATGACAAATCACCCCAATACCCTGGAGTCATACCTAGTATGACTGTTAGAAAATTATATTGAACTGCATATCTCAACAATTTCATTCGGACAACACATTTCTATCCTTCCGCATGCTCAAGCGAAACATGGATACTGACAGCATCGGGCTAATCTGCCCCTTTTCTAAAAAAAAATACTCTGCTGTTGTTGTCCATTGGAGGTAAGAATTTTCTTTCCCTCATAAATGAGGCTAAGGACAAATCTATATATTCATTTTCAATAATAATACGACTTACAATTCTGAGTTTGACATACACCCACACCACAAAGAAAAGAAAGATTATGATGAGGTTAGCGACTTTTAGGCTTAGTGACTATCAAAGCTTTTGACTGACATATACTATATTATTCAATTATCGCTTTACCTTTTGAATACGTGTGGACTTCAGGCAAAATACATAAAAATACATACATATACCCATATATATATCATTTTCATATTAACATTAATATTGTTATATGTCACTCCTCATTATACTATACTATCTAAATTCATGCATAATTGCTGATAATATTAAAAATAAAACCTTCTATTTCAGAAATGACAGTAATTAATTCTATTCTCGTAATCAAAATCATACCCCTAATTATTTAAGTGAGCGATTATAGAAAGATGTAGAATCCAGACCCTTTTCAGTGGGCTAGGGAAGCCCTCCATTGTCTTTTAGTGCCTTAATAAAGTTCCATTGTTCGGCTTGAGGCACATTCCCTTTAATTAACCTTAAGGGTCACATCACTCTTACTAAATATTTCAACTCAGTTCATGGTCTCTTCTGCTCTGAAATAATTCCAAAGCTGCTAATCCACTTATTTTTACAATAACACTGTTCATTCAATGTTGTCTTTAAATGTCCATTGTCATTTCTTTCTATAAAAAGTCTATTCACAAATAATCTTGTGCCTACCATTTTCAAGTTACTTCGGTCAATCTTCACTCTTCACACTGCAACGTAGGCATCCACCTAACTTGGAAAGCAGGGTCTCTAGTTCTTACTTTTCCAAACCGTGTTTTTAATGACGGTTCCTGAGCCTTTACCGCTCAGAATCTAAATTGTTACACTGTTACCAATATTTCGCCCAGGCTAGAACCTTCAAAACACGCGGGCAATATTCCTCTTAATTTCAGCAAACGTAAATCCGTTAAGTCTCATCACTGCCACTTTTACTGTCAGCACAATAATTTATCTGCCCTATCAAAATATAAAATCTCACCACTGTATCAGTAATCTATCAGCACGGCCGTTGTCTCTGCAGCACTCTATGGTAAAATCCTCCATGGTTTCGTTACTGCACTAATAATCTATCAGCACAGCGGTTGTCTCTGCCGCACTCTATCGTAAAATCCTCCAACCGGCTGCATTCGTATCGTACTCTCTGGATGAATGCGTAAATCCGCCTGGGTGCAACTGCATTCGTATCGTACTCCATATCTGGCGACCTCTTGACTGCCTCTGACGACCTCGTGACTGCCTCTGACAACCTCATGTATCTCTGACATGTGGTGCGCAAACAAACCCGACTCGCACCACTTTGGCTACTCGGACATGCCTCCGGAAAACCTCGTTTTTCTTTAAATAAAAGCTGTCTTAATTGTTCTTGGGCATCAGCGCAATCTTATGGCAACATGAAGTGATGGATTCAGGCTTTAATCTGCATTCAGGGTTTAGTACAGATGAGCCCAACCATCACCTCATATAATCCGGTCCCATTCACGAGTTCCTGCTGTCAATTCCTCTTAATTTTAACAGGCCTATCAGTGGGACTTAAACAGCCATTATGTCCCGACAGTAACACTGGTCTCCATGGCAACCGTTCCCCCTTTGGTCCACAACACATGTTTCCCATCACTCAGGGTCATGTGAGGAGAAGTGCCGCTACCCCAAATGACAAATGTCTTTGTCCCACATTTCAGAACCACTTGACTGGGAGGCCTTCTGACTGTGAGGCCTTCCAGGGGGGTGACATTGTCCCATTCCATTTCAGGTTTTTCTATATCATTCCATGTTTATCATTTTTAAACAAACTTACTGGACAAAGGGGCCATCTCCCTCGGTCTCTCAAATGTCTAAGATGGGGCACAATGGTAAATCATAGACCCAGTGTTTAAATCCATGGTATAGAAACTTAACCACAAATGTCTAAATCTTTTAGTCTATATAAGATATTCCCTCCATGGGTTGTAATTTGGGCATAAGTCCATGGTATAGGCCCTAAGACACAAAGCTGAACCACAAATGTTATAAGTCCTGCAGATAGTGCCAGGTATTCTCTCTATGACAAGAAGTTGAACATAAATCCAGTGTATAAGTTTCATATAATGAAGTGGAGCCACACAGTCTAAGTCCTTCAGTCCATGCAAAGTGACCCTTTCATGTGTGTGGAGTATAAATATAAGTCCCCACTGCTCTGTGTTAATTCTATATTATCAGAGTCCTCATCTCAGCTCTCCAGTCTGAGCTCCACTGGCTATTTCCAAAAATATATATTTCTAACAGTGGTTTCTATGTGTCCACCCCCCTTGAGGTGGCGCAGATCTGTTTCCTCCGGACCCCACTTGCGGACTGAAGCTGCTCGTGATGTCGCCAGCCCCTTTGTTTGGCGTTAGGGCGTTGTGCGTCTTACTGCGCAGAATCCGCATTCTTGCCGGATGCGTCACCCGATCACGCGTCCTCATCAGAAATCGTTACCCCCTATTAAGTGCCCCTGTCTCTCATTGTCTCTGGCTGACATTTTATTCACACTATTGGAGGGTTTACGGTATGTATTGGCGTTCCATATCCCTGAGCTGCTCGGAGGGCGTGAGTCATGTCACGGACACCATACAAAGGCCCCTCTCCAGACGTCTGGTTCTGCTCTCCTAATATCGTCATTCCATGTCAGAGAAGTATCGCCCGTACTTTCTAATTTGTATTTCTTTATTGTTACTTGTCAATTGTTGTAGTCTTCTAAAAGACTCTCTTAATCCTTGTCATAATACCTTCATAAATATTCTCATAAATATGCAATCATATATCATACATACTCTCTCCCTGCATTAATCATCTTGGCTAAATACATGTATTATACCAGGTTCCCTATGGTAGTCCTAGGGTCCCCTGTTCTAATGTCATTCTCAAGCATGTATATAAATATATATATATGTATACACTGCATACCATAGCCTCTGTCTCCCAGCTATAGTTTCTCAAAAATGAGTCCTCATATATATATATATACATACATATATGCAAATACACAGGCACTCACACCTGCTATATTTCTTTCTTTTATAGAAATCAATATTGGTAAATCTACTTTCCGGTTCTTGGCAATAGCAATGCCCCACGGCATTCCGGTCTCCTGTGGATTTTCACCAATTCAAGTATTTATCTCATTTTCTCACTCATTTTGTCAAATCACTGGGGTCATATTTTCACGAAAATCAATAGTTTTTCGTTTTGTATTTCTATACAATTATATAAGCTTCTAAATATTACATATTAATATACTACCATTCAATAGTACTATTCGCCCATATATCACCCTACAAATAAATATTTCAATGGGCACATCTCTGTCCTTATTAAGGTCTCTGGTATCTTTTTATGTTATAATATCCCCATATCTTTAATTCCCCTCCCCCTTTTGTCTTAATAATAATTCGGCCTTGACGGCCCTTGTTCTCCCTTGTTGTGTCTCTTTTCAGTCTTATAGCTAACTGGTACTCTCGGTCACTTGTCAGGTAACTCTGCTGCACTCCAATATGTAAGTCTCTAGCCTCGCAGTAATATACCCATTGTCAGGTAGGGCTAGTATGAAAAAGGTCAAATCCTAATTTTGCATATCACTTGTCAGTTTACACCCCAACGGTTTTCATTAGGTCAACTCAGACTCTCTCAGGTTTGTTTTTTTTTTTTAAAAATCTTCAAGCTTTTCTGGTGAGGCCGACACTGTTCTCACACCAGATGTAGGTCTGCGGCGATCCCTCATCCCCATGATGACTTCTGGTATTTCAGGTAGTTCCCGCACCATGGTAATTAAGGGAGTCTCACGGCCCTGATTCCTTCCAATTCTGGCAGTTCTTCTGGCTCTGGTGCGCCTCTTAAGTCTCCGACGCCCATATATCACTCCGACTATCAATAGAGCGCCACATATGGCTACTCCCACCAACACATACAGTATCATACTATCTGGTATGTTTCCCGCTTCACTCGCCTCTATGTTGTCTAATCTGTCTATTAATGTGTGAATAGGTTGTTCCTCAATATCTCCCAATTTTGTTAAATGCTTCAATATGTCGGGCCGCCTTGGTCCAATGTCTTTCCATATGGTCATTTCCACCATTTTGAGACCCTTGGGTGGCGCCACAATACGCTCTTCTCTCAGCACATGATATTCGCGTCTCTCTTCGAAATAAATAGGTAGTTCAATAACATCGGCCAGTGCACTGCAACCTGATTCCAGACTCACCACAGTGTAAGGTGGCACCACTGGAACAATCTGAGCATCTTGTTGACCACTGCAATGCTTTCTCAAATCGAAAGGTTCGCCGGTAGCTACTAGCCATTCTCCCTTGGATACATAGTGGGCCACTGGTAATTTTACCTTGTTGGACACTTTCACTTGACACAGTTTTTCTATTCTGGCCTCATCCCTACGATATAATGCTAAAGTGCAATAGGAATGTCGGTTGGTTTCTCTTATGGCGGATGTCAATGAGCAATACCCTATGCTGCGTTTAGTGCACTTTAATTGATCTTCCCAGGTGAGCACTACATACTGACGACCGTCTTCAGATATAGCAAAGTCTTTGAACTCTAACTCATAGGCAGCTGTTAAATCGGTGCCAGTGTAGGGGACAGGTAAAGATATAGCCTGTACGACATGAAACTTCCGAGCCACATCCAGTAATGGAATTTCAATTCCAATGAGAAGGTTGTCATCTAGCGCAATAGTACTGGTTGTTAGGGTCTTATAGTAATAAAAGGGTCGTTCTCTAGGATCCTGAGGCAGCATCAATCCCAGTGGAAGCTCCAATTCCACACCCTTAAGTATTTGTACCAATTCTGGCGCCGGTAATATGTTGGGAGTCAGCCTTTGATTCGCCAGTTCAGCCACCTTCTGAAATAGTTCATTCATTAGATCCGATTCGGCTGACACTAAGTCTCTGATTTTTCCTAAATTGGTACGCATCTGACCATTGGTTATTACAAATTTTCGCAACGGAGTCACCTCTGCATGAAATTCTCCTATCAGTCCTCCCAGCGTGTCGATAATTTGGCGAATTTTTACGCGGTTTTCAGCCACTTCCATTCGGGTCAGATTTACCATTAACAGTCCTTTCTTCACGACTGATCGGATGACTTCTTGATTTTGTCGTAGCTGACCGACTTCATGCCTTAACTGGTATGTCGAAAAGATGTTAAACACCGATGTCAGTCCAGCTAACCCGCCTAGTATAGCTCCCACCATTCTCTTGGACCTCAATGATTTCCTATTCCACTTCAGCCCCCTTCTAATTTTTCGTCTTATGTGCTCGGGTGCTCGCGTGGCCATTCGATTTTCCTCCAGCTCGCTATGACCTATCCGCTTTAGCTCCTGGAAATCTCTCCAGTTCTTATTGTGGATGCCCTCTAAGATGGTCAGCTCCTGCATTTGTTCCATGAGAATATCACAATATTTTACAAGGGCTTGTTCCATACTCCGCCAGATGTCCTGTGTAACAAGGAGACTGCGCTGCTTACCGAGTGTTAATTGTCGAAACTTCGGGTCATCTTTTAATTTCCTAAAGTATACCATAGACTTCTCGGCAGTATCTCTGGCTGCTCTCAAAGTTTCATTTGTAAATAGCAGATATTTTTCATATAGAGTCAGATCCAACACCAGACCAATAATCCACTGGGAACGGGTAGTATGTACTTCGGCCTTTTTGCGGAAAAATACATGTTCTACACTCATTCCGGCCGGTGCAGGTGTGCTAATTACCCATCCCAACAGGGAGGCTAATGTTAATATTCCAATGCCTTTCATCTTGCTGGTCTTCCAATTTAATTAGCCTATCATCGCATTTCAAAATCCACTCTCCTTGAGGTGGTGGCCCTGGGGATATTTTCTGGGCTGTCGTGAGCTTTCTTCACCTTGGCTGCCTTAGTTTTCTTCTTTTCTCTAGTGATGTCTATGTCACTCATCTGTATTTCTCCGCCTATGGGTGACCACCCGTCTCCATTAATCATGGGGGTTCCCAGAGGTATTATGCTCGTGAGACCGTTTACCTGCCTAACCAGTCGTGCCAGTTTAACGCACCCCCTCTCGGAGTCTAACTCTCGGGCCAATCGTTGAGAAATTTTAACATTGCGCGGTAAAGCCACCAATCTGGCTTCTCTTCTGGCGGTGGCACTAATGGCCTGTAGTGATCGTCCCCACAGGATCCATGCTTCCCAACTGCCACAATTCCTTACTAAATTAATTTCAATTATTAATGGCTGTATGGTTCTTGCTAAAAACAACTGTTCACTGGGTACACAGGATTCGCCTAATCTTATAACATCCCAGGTATAATCGGTCACTATTTGTAGAAAAATACCATCTTTCTTGTGCCTTTTCTTCAATATTGCTATTTTCTTGCTCAATACTATGGTAAGGCCCAGAATTAGGGCAATAATCCCAATCAAAAGTCCCCAATAATAGTTTTCAGCCACTTTACACAAAATTTTCTCATTGGGTGTGACTGAATCATCTGCCATCTTGGATTCCCATATTCACCAAATATCTCTTCTCCTCAATAACACCTCACCCTTGCACTGCCTAGTATTGTTTTTGGTGTTTGTGTATGTTTTTTTTTTTTTTACAGTCCCTTCACCTTCCTAGGTTGGTATCCCTACTATGACTAGTCATCATGGCATCCTGTCAGAATCATAACTCCCAATTAGTCAGTGACAGGTCTTTGTCTCTTAACTCTCAACCACTGAAATTATTATTATTTCTGCTGCTTGTTTTCTTCCTTTTCTTCTTTCGGTGTTGTTCTATTGGGGGTTCCCTGAGACACTCTCTACTGTCCTTTGTCTCCAACTCTCATTCTTAGTCCCTCAGTGACAAACACTACATCCTTTCTGTCACTGCCGCCATGAACATCCGAATCCTTCATGGTGATGGCATCCGGTGCATCGTGCCCGTTTCGCTCCTACCTGCCAACTCGACCGTGGTGATCTTACCTCAAATGCAGCCACCTTTATCTGGAGAGAATCCCACAATTCCAGCCTCAATACAACTAATCAGTGATTCGGACTCCTCAGGTCTCTACCCTAATGATATTGAGAACGTCTTCAGAACCGCCTACCCTCAATTTCCAAGTTCAGCCTTAGAGTGTAGCTGGTTTGATGGTCATCCTTTCATGGGACGATCTCAACTTCTTTGGCCCAGGGGAATTTTTCACTTTCCTCACACGGCTACTCACACTGCATTAACTCTCATGCCGACTTCATCCCTGGTGGCGGTACCTTTTATGAGAGCGCGAGGTCTAATATCTGCAGCCAGCAATGTTCCTTTCTCGGAATTATCCACCTCTCCAGCAGCAGCTCCACAGTCCCAGCCATCGGCCACACTGGGAGCTCCAACCAACCCAGCTGCTTCTTCTGCAATGCCCGGTATATCCTACGATCACCTCACCTATCAGCAGCCGGATCTAATGTCCTCTTCACGGAGTTCGGACTTTCTGTCCAGTGCTGGTTTGGAGTCGCTCTGGCCTGCCCCTACTTCACCCTCGCAACAAGGTGCCATAGCTGACGTTAGTGCCTCCGGTGCACGCATTGCTGCTATCTCGCAGGTGGTGGATGCTGTTCTTCCCAATCCTCCAGCGACTACTTCTTACTCGATTCCGCAGGTTGCTGCCTCCGTTGAACTCGCGTCTTCACCTCTCGTGTCTCAGGCGCCTGCAGTTTCCTCGCGTACCACCCCTCGCTCTCAACAAACGAGCCAAAGAACTGAGGCCGACACTCATAAGACGTCCCGAACCAAGAAGAAACGAAAACATGAGTCTTCCTCTTCTCAGGGATCTATGACGACTTCAGGCTCCCGCCGATCCTCCTCCGATCGTCATCGCCCGCAATCTGATCCGGTCATGTCCTCCACCTCACACCCCTCGGTTTCTGCCTCAGCTACTTCAGATGCTTATTACCCAGATGTGCAGTCGATTTCCTCTGACAATACTAATGCCGTGGCCGAGGAGGATGATGCTCCAGAGGCAGACTCTGCCTCCCACTTCTAATCACCTGTAAGTTCACTATTTATGCTGTTTCTAAACAATTAACTACTATAAATTTTTACTTTTAAGGGTGGGTCCAAGATAAACAGGTCTTCTCCTGACGTTTTGTTTCTTTATATCTTGACCATAATGTCCTTCATTCATAGAGCTTTCCGACCTTCCCAAACAAAACAACATTTCCACGCAGCGACTTCCAAACTGTCCCATTACTGTCTTTTCCAATTTCCAACATCCCCTGTGGGACAGGTAGTTAGGGTTATAGGTGTTAGAGTGGCACTCCAAATTTCTCGTATCACACTCTTATTGTCTTTAGTAGCTCGATCAGCAATCTTTTTGAGGCAGTTGAGGCACACACATTGTCCTGCCACACTGATCCAGGGCTCAGTTCCTATCAGATATGGCATCAAAATGCACTGTCGTCCTCCCCAATTCAAGCTAGTTAGTGTAATTCGGCTTGTTTCTCCCGTTGCTAGTCGATCCGTTCCTGAAGGTCCTAGTCTGCAAGGCATATACAACACATCCCACTCATTGTTCAATTTTACTGTATTAAATAGCAGACACTCCAATATTACAGTTTTTCGCAGACTGGCAATACTATGGTCCTCCGCTTCCTCCATAACATTTTTCATCCAAAACAACAAGTCACCGTTCTTCTCCTATCAAATAACAAATAATAATTAACTATATTCTTTGACTGAGTTCATTTCGATGGTAAGACTGTAATGTTCCTATTGTCTTTCACTGTCGGTTAGCCCTCCATGTCTTTCTGGCTGTACTCCATGTAAGGGTTAAGTAGGCACGACGTGATCCCTTCGAACGCCACCAATCATATGGTCCTTGCCCCTTGGAGCCTTTCTTGTTATACTGCTAGGCCGTGGCTGTGGCTCTCTGATGATGATGGGTGGGAGGGGGTGGGTGTGGCTGTGTGTCATGTCCCTCTTTGTTGTTTTACATTTATATTTCCCCCCCCTTTTTTTTTTTACCGTCCTGTGGACCCAAAACCTTGGTCTCCCCTTTTGGTGTTAGCGAAATGTTGAACTTCCTTTACTTGAGGTCTTCTAATGCATTCCACTATGGCCTGTGCAAAACGTGCTCCCTGCTGTACCATGTAGTCATGATCCCCTTGGTTGCACACTAGGACCCTAATTGTTCCTTTATAATCTCGATCTACTACCCCTGCTCCAATGTCCAAACTTTCATACCAAGCCAATCCTGATCGGGGTGCCAATCGAACGTAGCAACCCTCGGGAATCTCCCACGCAATGTCAGTTGACACCAGTCGCCTAGACCCAGCAGGTATCCACACATTCTCAGCGCTAAACAAATCTACTCCCGCTGCCTCAGCGGATCCATATTCTGGTAGTCGTGCACGGCTGGACAATCGGCGACACTTCAAAACCAGTTCCTCACCATTTCCGTTAGCCATTATGCTATTTTATAGAAATCACTTCTTCCCTAGTGGATTAAAATTAATTATCCCACTTAAATTAGTCTTTCAATCTCATATATCTCACTTAAATAGTTCCTTCCCTCACGACAATAATAATACAAATGTTATTTATAAGGACTTAGTACCAAATGCTATCTACCCAATATCCACAGGTAGTCCACTCCTGTGCTTTTTTTTTTTCAAAAAAAAATACTATAATCTTTGCATAAATATATAGCGTGCCACACCGACTTTTCCTTTTAATAATACTATAATATTCGCAAGGAGCTGGTGAATTATATACTTCTAGCTCCCCACAGTAGTCCATGTAAGATCTTCATTTGTATATACACTTCAATACACTACTTCGACTCCTCTAGTCAAAGTATAAAAATGAATAAGTCTCAATGCTTTTCCTTCAGCGAATCGCTGTCAAATTAACAAGTTAACAATCAGAGTTAATTCTCTTCCTAAGAATTCGTGCTCCCCCTGGCACCAATATCTCCAAATGTCCAAGTTCCTTTTGCTATTCCATAATAGTCACAGCAGGTCCTGTATTATCATGAGTAGTTGTTTGCTCGATGCTTCCCAAGGTCCAACTGACTCCCCCTCTTGGGTGTCCTCCCCTTTTAAGCATCACTGTCTTCTACCTCGGAGTTGCTCTCCTCCTCCCCTGGAGGTTCCAGCTCAGGGACCCCTGCCTCCTCCCTACGGCCTTGGTCTCCACTGAGGATTTCCTTTCCTTTTTCTGTCCCTTCTTCATCTTTCTCCTCATCTTCCATCAATGCTCCAGCCTTCCTAGCTGTCTTCAGATCCCTTACCTTACGGCGTGCAATTCTCTCAGCCATTCGCTGGTCTCGCGCCTCCTGTTGAATCCATGTCTTGTGGGCCTTTCTTATTTGTTCCCGCTCTTTGTCGGTCCGATAAGCCGTCACCCGAGATTGCGATATCTTCTTTTTAGTTTCCTGTTCACTTTTCTTTTCTTCTTCCAACAAAGGTGATAGGGATCCGCGATCGGCCCAACTATTAATAGTTTTCTTTTGTCGCATGTTCTTGTGAAATCCCTGCTCATATAGATCTTGGACATTCACATCCTTTTCTTCTTCTTCGCCACTCGCGACTTCCTCGACTTCTACTCGCTCTCGTTTTCTCTTATCTTCGTCTTCTGATAGTATTTCCTCAGGACTATCCTCTTCTCGTTCTGACAACTCGTCACGAGATCCTAGCGATTCGTCGGAACTAGTTTCATTTTCCTCGTGATCACTCAGATCTTCTCGTACGGTGCCAGAGCATCTAGGTTTCTCAGGACACTCAATTGTTTCTTCGTCCATAAAACGTACTCGCCTCTTTCTGGGCGGCGCTATATTCTTTCCGATGAGGTGTGTCTCTTCTCGACTCACTTTCCCCCCATCATTTAGAGGTGTTCCCCGTTTCCTATACGGGTCAGATCCCTTTCCTTTTGAGACCTGTTCTAAGTTATTCTCCTTTCCTTTAGGAGTTCCTTTCTTCAATATGGGAGCACTTGGGTTGCTAAGATTCGTGGATTGAGCTGTGTGCCACGAACCGGTCGGTACTGCATCGACCCTTTTAGATGGCGGTCCCTTCTTTGAGGCCGTCTCTTTATACACCAAAGGCGTGACGGGACTGGACGAATGACCCCTACCAGCGTGATCACCGTCTGAGAGATCCCACCCTCTCACTATTCTTTTATTCCTTGGGCTACGAGTACTCGAATTTCCTCCGTCACCTTTGGCGCCAAGATGCTCCAGGGTGGACGCCGCAGATTCTCCGTCGGCATCCGATTCTTCTTCCTCTTCTTTCTCTTCTTCTTCCTCTTCTTCGGAAGATTCGACTACCGGGTCTTCTCGAGGATAGGCTCGTTTCAGTTTATTAATGTTAACAAGGTGGTCAATGACTTTTCCCGTCCGCAATGATCGAATTCGGACTCTGTTGTCGTCCACCGCCTCTTCCACACGGTACGGCCCTCGATATCGGTTGGAGAACTTGGACAGATTATTTTGGGCACACGTGGGGTCGTAATAGAAAACCAAATCACCCTCATGAAACTGCACTGGTCTAGCATTTTTGTCTAGTCGAGCACGCATAGCTCTTTCGTATTTCTGGGTGTTTTCTTTGGCAATCTCATCGAACTGTTCGATACAGTGTTTGGTCTGTATAAACCACTCCCGATCTGTCCCCGTGACTTCAAAGTTATTTTCCTCCGGGTAGCCCATAGCTGCATTGTCACGGCCGAACAGTAGGGCATAGGGCGAGAAACCCGTTCGTCCACTTATCGTTGAGCGGACGTTCCACAAGGCAATCGGCAGCATGCTGGGCCAGCATTCATGGTCTTCATCTATGTACACCCCAATAGAATCACTGAGACTTTTGTGTAGGCGTTCTGCTCTAGCATTTCCCTGGGGCATCCGTGCCGAGGTGAAGCTCTGTTTGCACATGGTCCTTCTTGTAATTTCCTTGAATAGCTTCGCTACATAATTCGAACCTCGGTCGCTATGGAGTCTTTCTACCTTTCCATATCGGCATACAATCTGCTGCAGAAAGATCGTTGCCGTGGTGGCGGCTGTCGTGTCCCGGGTGGGGAAGGCCTCCGGCCATCCGGTGAGTAGATCAATGAAGGTCATTATATATGTATATTTCCCTGGTTTCGATGGTCGAAGGGGACCCACAAAATCGGTCTGTATCACCTGCCACGGATACGAAGGTCTGTCCCAGGTTTTAGTGGGTGATTTGAAGTGTGGTGCTCGTTTTCTTAGTGCACACCGCTCACAGGATTTTACATATTTGCACACAGAGGCATACATGTTCTTCCAATAAAACCTCTCTATCAATTCGGTATTGAGTGCCGTGATCCCCACGTGTCCCCCGCAGAAAATGTCATCGTGCATGAGAAACAACACACGATCCACCAGGGACGGTGGTACCACAATTCTGGGTCTGAGAAGCATTTTGCCTTTCTTGTTCTTCTTTTTGGCATTGTCATACTTGCACAGTATTCCCGTATCGTCCAGTCCCATGGTTTCTGCCTGACACAGTACCACATTGGCCTCCTCCCATTTGCTAGGAAGCACGCTGTTAAGTGCCCATTCGATCTGTCTCCGACAGTTAGGGTCTTGCCATTGTTCTTGTATGAAAATTTCTTCTGGTATCTCATCTTCAGCAATGTGGTTGTCTCTTGGTTCTGGTTCCTGGGGTTCATCTTCGCGATTCATTGCGAGTAACTCGCAGCCCACCTCGGGCTCAAACTCCTCCTCGTCGTCAGACTTCGCGACTGGCGTCCCTTTCAATACCACACGTGACAAGTAGTCAGGCAAATAATGTTTACTTCCCTGTTGATATACTATCTTGTAGTCGAAATCACTCAGAGCCAATGCCCACCTCTTCAGTCGCTTCGACGGTGCTTTGTAGGCCTGCTGTAGTAGCGGCACTAGTGGCTGGTGATCTGTGACGATAGTAACTTTCCCGCCATGTAACATTCCTTCGTGATTCTTGAGTGTCTTTATCACGGCTAGAGCCTCTCGCTCCGTGATAGGATAGTTCCTCTCGGCCTTGTTCATGGTGTATGAATAATATACCACTGGTCTCATAATATCCTCTCGCTCCTGGCAAATGACAGCCCCACACGCTTCATCTGACGCGTCGGTCAGCACGTAAAAGTGACCTCCGATTTCCGGATGTATCAGCAAAGGTGGATTCACCAACACATTTTGAATTTCTTTGAAGGCCTTTTCGCATTCCGCCGTCCATATGAAAGGAGCTCTCTTTCTCAGCAGAGCATTCAGAGGCACTGCTATTTGAGCAAATCCCTGAATGAAGTTCCTGTAGTAGTTCGCCAGTCCCAGAAACGATCGTACCGTATGCTTGTCAATGGGTCGTCCGAATTCCTGGACCTTTTTAGTCACCTTTGGCTGCGTTGCTAGTCCCTCGGGACTCACAATATGCCCCAGGAAGTATATCTCTCTTTTTCCCCATTCGCACTTGGACGGTTTTACCGTGAGTCCTGCTCTATTCAAGGCCTTCAACACTTGGTTTACATTGCCTATGTGATCTTCCACCGTTGGATCGAAGACTATGATGTCATCTAGGTAGGCGAGACAGGTTCGTGGCGTCAATCCGCTCAGGGCCATGGACATAATCTTGGTAAACTGCCATGGGCTTTGTCTCATGCCGAAAGGTACTCTGGTCCACTGCCATACTCCGCATGGCGATTCAAATGCCGAGTACTTTCTGCTGTCGGGATGTAAATCGCACTGATGATACCCGCTTAATAAATCAATGGCCGTAAATATTGTAGGCTTCCGGTAAGCTATATACAGAAAAAGTTCACGTGCGGTGGCCATGGGATAGGTATCATCCTCTGTCATCAAGTTCAAAGTACGATAATCTGTGCACAGACGAGCCGAGCCATCCTTCTTTTGCACTACCACCAAAGGACTTCTCCAGGCGCTGTCGCTGGGTTCAATAATCCCCATTTTCAGTAGTATCTTAATTTGTTGGTCTATGATGTCCATTTTGAGGGGAGAGTATCGATATGGTCTTGTGGAGCAAATACCATTGCTCTCATCTACCCTGATTTTCATAGGAGCCCATGTGCAGTGACCCAGCTCATCCATACTGAAAGCCAAAGTGTCCATATTGTCAACCAGCATGGTTTTGAACTTCATTTGTTCCTCCAAATTCATGCAAGTATCTTTCAGGTCGAGATTCATTATCTTTTCCCTCTTGGTCACTCGTGTCAGACCATCTGTGGTTTTTGATTCGATTCTTTCTCCCGTAGGGATGGTGGGAAGTCTTTTTAAGTCCTCCACATTGATATCATTTAGCTCGGGTCCATCGGATGTACTGCTGTCCTCGCTTTCTCCAGAGGTCCAGTTCTCCATTCCCAACATCCGACGCACCGTCTGTATTTCCAAAGGAGGCACGTTAACCTCATATACATAGGCAAGCACATCATTTCGATCTATATATACCAGTTGGTCGGTAACATTGGCCACTCTCGTCCACCAATTCTTGGCAGTGTAGTTTAATGCATATTCCACCGCCACTACAGTGAGTCCAGAGGGTTCCAAGGCCACAGTGCTTCCTTCTTCGGTTTTAATATGATGCCATGGTTCCACCGCTACTATTCTTTCTTCTCGAGGTCGTAGACACAGCCCTCGTGTCACCGAAACGGGATTGCCACTGAACACGCGTACACGGTGTCCAGCGGCGTCTATCTCAGCCTTCAGGTCTTTTAATAGATTTCGTCCCAATATCATGGGGTGTGCCAGAGTTTTCATGACATGAAAGTGGTAAAAGATCACTATGCCATCCAGGCTGCAACGAATTTTGACAGTTTCCTGAATGGCACATTGACTCTTATTACCAACTCGTACCACCTGATGGTCGCCTTCCATTACGTCCCAGATAGCTTCAGGCGGTAAGGTTTGTCTCAGTTCCTGGCTAATAAAGCAATCTGATGCTCCCGTGTCCACCAAGCCCTGATATTCCTCGCCCTCGATTACCACTTCCAAGAAATAAGCATTGCTTCCTGATATTTCATATTCTGCCGGTCTGCCTCCCTGAATTAATTGTATTTCAATGATGGGTACAGACCGGCCCTCTAGTTTCCCTGGCTCCCCGAATAACTGGGCGTTCTTCTGAACTCCGTGGCTGATTTTTGTCTGGCTGCCAGATTCTTGTGATAATCGGTCAACAACCCACAATCTTCAGTATTATGACTTTGTGCATCGTGAATGATGCAGTATCGGCCATTTTCGGGTGAATTTGCATTTCCCGTCTCAGATCCAATTTCTGGTTGCAACCCGTATCTTCTATCCATGGTATTCCGATAGGCTGCGGCCCGCTGCATGGTCCGTCGGCGATATTCTTCCTGATTCAAGGGACCGCCCCGTCCTCCACCTGGAGCCCCCTGCATTCGATTATTATAATACCCCTGGCCTGCAAAGCGACCTCCTCTTCCGTTTCCATTTCCTCCCCTTTGAAAGTTGTTCGATCCTGAGCTTCCGCTATAGCTGGGTGGTCCCGCACTGCTTCGTTCGCTTGACATAAAGTAGTTTTCCAGCATTCTGGCGAACCCTGCGTCGGGCACTCCAGGTTCTAACGACTCTTTTGGGCCCAAGTCACCCTCCAGAACCAATAATTCCCCTTTCTTTTCATGTGTTTTCTTTTCCACTGATTCTAATCTGACTGCCATACCCACGGCATCCTGGAAAGTTTTCAATTCCGCCTTGGCCAGCTCATTTCCCAAGTTCTTATGCAGACCGCTGACGAAGACTGATATAAACTCACCGTGCTCCATTTCAGGTCTCATATAACTTTTTACCCTCAGGGCGAATGCAGTGACATCCTCTGTTTTATCCTGTCTCAAATTGTTGAGGTCTCTGTGCCGTAGCCATGGTGGACGCTTATCTCCGAAGGTGTCCTTCATAATACTCTTCACCTTTTCTAGGCTGTCCTTTTCATCATCGGACAGTGACCTCAACCAAGTGGCCGCACCTCCCTTGATGTGCAGTTTGACCAATTTCAGAAAGGTTTCTTCATCCCAACCATTTATTTCCTTCATTATGTCCATCTCATCGAAAAATCGTTCATAATTTTCATTGTTTCCCCCTGAATAGGTGGGCATTTTGATAGGGGGTAACTTCATAGTGCCTCCTGACGCCATGTTAATGGTGGCGCCGGTGGGATCTAAATGGTCAAGGTCTGTTCCCGATCCTCCAGATTCCGAGCGGTCCGAGTGATGTCCTGAACCGACGGTCACTCCTTGACACTCTAGGTTCAGCAACTGTTGCTCTGTGCGATGATTGACTTTAATCCTCGAACTCTCGGCGTGTCCTCCAATACGATCCGGACTTGGACGTCCCGAATGGACGTTCGTGGCTATTTCAGTGATTCTCATACGCAGGGTATCTTCTTTAGTGGGTCTGGCTATCTTTCGACGACTTGATGACACCCTCGCTAGATGCTCTACCCGATCCTGCTCGAGTTCTAACGGTGTTACAGGTGGTTGAACCACAGGTCCCACAATTGGCTCCTTCGAGTCTCCAGTTCCGTCCGAAGTCTCAACACGAGTGCTCTCTTCTATTATATTTTTGGTGGGCACTTGTTTTACGACCTGATTGACTTTAGGGGGCCTTTTCAGTGTATCTCGCGTTCTTAGGTCTAGTGGATATCTACTTGGCAGATCCGTCAAATCTCGATCACCTCGCCTTTTTGGAGCTTTTTCGGATCCCCTCGTCTCTTCTAAGGGCTTCTTTTTATCTTTGAACACACTCTCACTTACACTAACAGTCTCTAATGTGGAGTCAGAATAAGCCCTTCGTAATCCACCTGCCGTTTTCTGAACCGCGTCCTTCTCTAGACCGTCCTCAATGACGCCCAAAATCACTCTTTGTTGATTCTGATCAGAAGCCAATTCCAGAATATCTTGTCTTAGGTTAGGCACCTGACACGGAGCTCCCTCCGCAATCTGTTGTCCAGGTGTCGATATCTCGTTGGACTCCTCCTTATCAACCACTGAGCACAGGGGTACTTCTTTAACGCGCTGTCGAGGAACAAGGACAGCTCCAATCTCGTCCCGAGCAGCTACCAAACACGGAGGTACCTCCTCGACACTCTGACGAGGAATAAAAGCAGCGCGGACCTCCTCCAGGTCAGACACCAGACATGAGGATTCCACCAAACGTCCACAGCGCAGTACATCGACTGCAAAACGTCCTTGAGAGTCCCTAATCCTTTCTAACAAACTTTGTGTCTGTTCTTTTAGTGTTTTCTGCAATTTTACTATTGATTCGTACCGTCGAGCCGTCTGCTCAACCGCTTCATTCACTTGTCCAAAATGAGTCTCTATCGGTGGTTCTCCTCCAATCCGATTACTTCCACCCGCGTTGGATCCGTGCTGCCCAAGGGTTATTCTTTCGTCGTTGACGTCCCCTTGAAGTTTTGTGGTCTCTCCCGTTCGAGGTGCACCCTTACTAATTACGATGGTTCCTTCTTCTAAAGGATCTGGTGATCCAGGTGTCTCTGAATCTCTAACACTATCAGAATGCACAGTAGACCCTGGTCTCACCGAGTCCACTCCTGTATTTGTTCTTCCTCCTGAACTACCGCCGTTAGCGTCTTCCCCTGATGATAGGCTGAATTCAATAAAGTCTCCCCTTTCTTCCCTATACCTATGGGTTGGTGTCTTCAATTTTCGGGACACTATCACAACATCATCTACCTCTTCTTGTTCAAATTCGGAATCGTTTTCCTGTGAGTTTCCAGTGGTGATCACCCTATCCTGAGCCCTTTTTCTCTCCCTATCAAAGTCCGGTTTCAGGCATCTTCGGGTGTCTCTCAGAGAATCCTGATCCTCTGTCAAAGGTCTGGTCTCCCGACTATGTCTCCACGTCTGTGCTACCAAGGTTTCCCAATCCTCACGAGTCCAATCTTCCCTTTCGGCACGAATCTGCTCACTTTTTAACCATTGCTTTATTGCTATTTCTGTTGGTACTCCACTATAGTCCCATTCGAGTATATCTGAACCACTGGGAGTCAGAAACCGACGATACAAGGTCCCTGCCTCACTAAGCTCCCCAGTTTCGCTACCTTCCACTTGTTTACCCGATAGCGAAGAACGATTCGAACCCAAGTCAGATGGGCGCAAAGGGACAGACGATTCGATAATATCCCTCGGGCTTCCTGCTATGCGCTCAGGTGTCTGTCCTCCCTCTGTTCGCTCTGCTGATGGCACTCCTCGGCTCTTTTCTTCGGTCCTGGGATATATATTGGGATTCAATTCTTGGGGTGGTTTCCGGGTTTTCTCTGATACCGTTGTCGATGACACGCCCTCTTCTCCCACGACAGTTCTTTCAAGGGTTAGATTGGTAATTCCTGTTGGTGTCTCTCTCACTGGAGCAGATTCTGGGTTATAAGCCTGATTCACTCCCTTCAATGTATCTATCACTTGTATTTTTGTCTCAGTTCCGACCACACTTGTTAACGTCACGTCAGCAGTTTCCTGTACCGAACCACTGACGTTTTCATATACATTATCTTGTTGTTTACGAACCTCCTCGTCGCTCACTACAATCCAACGTCTAGATAATATTGGTTGTATTTCGTTTCTCTGTTCGGTAGCTCTATAATTGTTGTCAGTTCTATTAATTATGGCACTGGAATTCCTGGGGACTGTGTCTGCTACGGACGCCACCTGACCTGTCCTACTTTTGGCTCCAGGTCTTCCCAATGACGCCTTTGGACACCTCACTGCCTGATTGTCAAACTGCTCACACTGTGAGTCTTTTAGATCTCGCAAGTTTCCCCAGGTCGCGACGCCGCTGGTCCCGGTCGAATCCGCCGGTTCGCGTCGGCTCGTCTCCACTGGTGAAGGCTGTGGAGTGGAGTTGAGGAGTCTCCTTCGTGCTTCAGCCCTTGCTTTCAGCGACTCCTCTTCTGTTGAAAATTTCCGATCTCTAAAATGGCGCCCAGAGTCGGAGCTTTCTTCGTCCTCCACCTGAGCAGGACTTCCTATAGTCGACAGCTCCTTCGACCTCCAAGCAGGTGCTATAACTCCAATCTGTGTGTCTCTGGTACCCAACTGTATAGGTTCTGCTGGTCCAGCTGACCGGGTAGCTCTTCTGGTAGGTTGATCAGGCCTACCCTGATTAGCTCCTGGTCCTCTTACTGTAGTTGTTAACTTTTCTGTCGTTGTTACCTCACCAGCTATAGTAGCTACCTCACCCACTATAGTAGGTTGTATTGGCTCCTCTGTCGCTATCTCCTCTAATGTTTCATACTCGCCAACATCCTCCTGTTCCAGACTCTCTAAAGACACTTGGCATTGTTGGTCCCTAGTTACTCTGTCTTCTATTCCATTGGAACTACTATCCCTCACTTCAGCTGTAGAAGTTTGGTCACTCTCCTCTCCTTGATAAACCCCTTCAACATTAGTGCTGCCCGAGTCTGTTAGTGCCGCATCACTTCCTGCAGGCGTCCCCCCCAGAGGCGTTAAACCCTGAGGTACCGGGAACGGTGTCTGACTCATTAGGAGACACGGTCATTATTCTCCACCACCTGGGTTATAGGGGCAGGAGGGGAGGTTTGCGTTAAGGTGCTATTTGGTGACTTTTATTCATGTCCCCTGATAGTATGTCATCTAGTTCCCAGTGTGTTTAATATGATCACCGATACATTATCATGCCATATACTTTTAATCCTTCATTATGGGAAAGCGTATAGTCTAGCGTCAAGTGGTAGAGTCTTGTGTCTAAGTTTCTATCCCATATGAAAGGAAGACACAACGGGTAAATCAACTCTGAGAAGTTTTATTAACGTCTGCCTTAGGTCGTCAAGTAGCAACAATCCATTATAACTCACAATCAACCACCAAATCTATCCAATAGTCCAGATGGTCAAAGACCTTTGGAACAAACTAGATGTCACACTCTCGCATCCTCATTAATTTCATGTCCAATTCATCCATGTGTACATCAATAAAATATTTCAATATCTTAAATAGTCTCCATATATAAATCAACAAATCATATGAATTCCGTTCTTAATCACAACTAAACATCGGCATAATTCACTTCCCTGGTAAATCATGCATATCCATTAAACTCTCATCGATGGAGGTGGAGAGCAACTTTTAACTCCATGTAATTTATGTCAATTGTATAAGAACTTTGTCCTAATAGATTATAAATGCCAATCTCCAAATGGTAGTAAGCTTCAGAATTGTTGATGTTGTAACAAGTGAGTGAGGCTAGGTGAGGTAACCGGTTCCAAAATGTATGTGTTCTTATATAAATCCTAAACTTCCAAAGACAACTCCTGTCTCTAGCACCTCAGTCTTAAACAATTTCCTCTTGTAAATATAAATGTTGTATGAGCTGTGGACTATATAAACTTCCTCTGATTCCAGGGTGAACTGCACACGATGCTGCTGCCAACCAATTCACACCCTGGTCTGCACTACAGCCGGCCTTTATACCCTCATTGTCATGGACCTGTAACTTGATACCCCCTGGACCCCAACTCTTCCTGCTGTCATCCGATATCCTATAGGAGTGTATCTACTATTATCTAACTGATCGCTTTCTGGAGATATACTTTTGGTCCTTAACTTGTACCCCGCTCTGAAACTCTTTTTATAGACATTAGTTTTTCATGAGTCATCCCAGGACTTGGTTCCTCTCTAGTCACAAACAACTTTTTATAAACTCTAAACTGATTTCATACTTGCCAATATTACTGTTACTCGCTTATGCCATTATAGTTGTATTGCTTTCTTAGATTTCGAAATGTCCAACATCAAAATAAAACATCTTTACTATTTCTTTGTCTTATTATTTCCATTCCTTTAGTTTGCTAGTCCTTTTTATTCGAAATCCTCCCAATTCATCTTCTTAAACCTTCCAATAGATAACAAAACTTGATGGGGACTCAAGTAAAGTAACTTCTTGGTTAAGTGACACACAATGGGCTCTTCCCTGTGCCGAGAGACTAAACATCTCTTTCAATCATGTGCTCATGCCTTTGTATTGTACTTGGATCCGAAAGGTATGACTTGTGACCAGTCCACCCTTTAACACCAGTCACCATCTCGCAGCCCTACTGCTGCCATTGATATCATCAGCCATCTGATCGAACCAGACACCTAGCCTACATAAACTCAGCATCTGATTATCAAAGAAAAATGTGAGATAAACACAATCAAAACATGACACACATGACACTCATCTCAACCATGGCATGGGTAACAATGTAAGTCTTATAAATTCTACAACCAATAATACTCAGTTCAGAATCTCTTCAGGTAGCACCTTAAACTTTATTCCACCTACCTTTAAGGAACAGCTTCCTTGCTCTATCTATACAACTAATTCTCTGTTATTATCCTTAGATTTACTTTACGCAATCATGGACTTACCTTTCACCTGCCAGCTATTCTACTCAAATCTGTAACAATGAGTGGTATTTAACTCTTCCTTAACCAAGGTGTTTTGAACTGGTTTTTGGCCTGAAGGGTTGCCATTATCTTTTAAAAACTGTTGGAATTATGTTAATATTCCAATTAGAAGCCAAGTAGTGATGGTATAACCTAAGTATATAGCCACAAATCCCTGATTTCCTGTATCTATTTTAATAAGGGAGATATGATAGTGATAGCACAGCATGTATATTCCAAAAATCGGTGATTTAATCAAACTTCAAACATTAATATTTCAGTATTTCCTTCATCAATTGAGAACACATGAAGTACACAATGTAGATTTTCAGATTTTTCAAATTCAATGGTCACATCCTGCACCTTCCATTTGGTAACCATGGCAACCATAACTATGGAAAATCACTGTTTTTGTGTGTCTGTTGCTATGGAAACCAATATCTTGGCCTGAAACACACCAAAGTACACTAAAATCATTGGTACCATCTTTTTAGTCATGAAAATCTCTCTAAACTAGGTTTTCACTGAAAAAAAATAAAATATTACTACATTTTTCATGATTTTTGCCTAAAATACTCATTAAAATCGGCCTAAACTTTCCTTAATTCTCTGCATTGTTCAGAGATTCACCATATTTCAGCAAATAATGTGAGAAACTAATGGTTTGAGGTATGCAGAGGACTCATTCCATACAACAAATTCTGAAAAAAACATGAGAGTCTATGCATTATTCAGGGAGATATGGGATGCTAAAGATCGGCCAAATATCGGCCAATCTTTGGCAGAAATGCGCGATCGGTAAAGGAAGAGTTAAACTGAGACAAATATCTCAAAGCTAACTCAGATAGGTGGCTGGGAAATCACATTGATCTAGGTACAGAATGCTGGTCTTTTGGAACAAAATACTCATATTGGTATGGAACCTTACCAAAGCACTGCCTCATCACCCCACTGTTTGGGTTAAATCTTAGAGAAATATAAAATCAGGAGTTAGACAGATACATTAGCCTTTCTCAGTCCTCCATAAGGTGAGATGCCCAATGGACCCTAGTCTGCTCCTTTCACAGGTCATCACAATGATATACTTGTCCCTTTGACTTAAAGTTTGAGAAGTAATCGAGTTTGCTACCATATAGATAGACTTTGAGTCTGAAATGGTCTTTGTTAGGCTTCTGTACACCTGGTTTTGCATATAGATGTAATAGTCAACCCCTTTCTCTCAACTGGGTTCTCAGAGCTCTACTTTATACACCATGAGCTGGCTTGCCCTTTGGTGGTTGAGCTCAAATGAGAAAAAATATGTGTACATCACCAGTAGTCTAAGAGGCTGGGTTGCCTGCTTAGGACACTACATGTACTAATTACAAGGTTAAAAATCTGGTTATATCTTACAAACATCTATGCAAACCTATAGCTTTCCTGTCACGACAGAAAAGCATGTAAACATAGCGTTAAGACTGTAAGTTCATCCCCAGTACATCATACATCTGGATAATGCATGATAAGAAAAAGTGAAATAGAAAGATAGTTATTACTCTAGAAATGGTATGGTATTCAGTTCACAGTATAAGTACCACAAGTGTAACATGATGCGCAACATGTACACCTAGAATATAAGCACCATCATCCATAAACTAGAATACATTCCATTTAGAATTTATTTACACATCTACCAAGATATTAATCTCGGCACATCTCTGTCTCTGTTTGTGAGATCTGTTGTTACAAATTTACTCCTGGCCAGTGCATCAAGATGGTCAATAGGTAACCACGTGGTATCACCACGTGGTATCACCATCCTTAAATATTTCACACCCTCTCCCCTTGGTATGCAAACATCACTAATCTTGGTTATTTCATGATATGTGGGTAGGCCATCAGTAGGTATAGACTTTTTTGCCCTGGGCACAAGTCTGTGACTCACTGGAATCAGTGCTGGAGGATCGGTGGGAGGTGGTTCTGTGGGCACTGTCTCTGGCTCACTTGCTTGTCCATTCTCCATATCTTCCTCATTCTAGATCTTCTGGATCTTGAATATTTGGTTCATCAACCATAGGTTTGGCCCATCTCTTTTCTACCTCTTCCCTTGACAATCCCTTCTTTAGTCTCATGATTGTCACTTGCCTGTTCATAAATTTCCTCCTCTTCACATGTCATGGAAACACTATTGTTTCAGTATGGTATCTCACCAACTGATATGGTCCATAGAATATCTTGGCTAACTTCACTTTTGTCTTTGGGTCCTTGATTTGTGGCTAGTATAACCAGCATATATCTCCCTCCTTCAATTTAGGATCATATGCTCCACGATCAAACCACTTTTTCATCTGTTCTTGGACATGCTTCATGTGCCTTCCTGCACATTCTGCAGCTATCTCCTGGGACTTAACAATATCTGCAAGATGTTCATTCACACTCTTAACCTCTTCTGCATCAAATTTAAGTTGATTCTCAGTTGGAAATGGAGGTTCTACTCCATGACTCATCATAAAGGCTGTATGCCCTGTGTCATACGCTGGTGTAGAATTCAAGCTGAACTCTACTGCCTCCAGATGTTTGTCCCAGTCTTTTTGATTCTCACTCACATAGTTCCTGATCACTCCTATCAAGCAATTTGTTCTCTCAACAAGACCTGAGGCCTGAGGATGCAACATGGAATTGAATTGTTGTTGGATGTTGTAGGTATCACACACCAACTCGAATACTTTACTTGCAAAGGACTTGCCATTGTCCATGACCAATCGTCTTGGTGTTCCAAATCTACATATCATCTTGTTGTAAAATACCCTGGACACTGTGCCTGCTGTCAGATCTTTTACTGCAAAGCAAACAACAAACATTGAATAATAGTCAACAAGAACTAATAGTTCTTGTTGACAGTGGACAGGTGAGGGGAAAGGGTCCTCCGAGGTAAATTGTGATATTCAAAATTGAAGTCATTGGCTTTAAAATGAGGTATAACACTTGCAGATAAGCTCTTTGGTCTCTGAGATATTGCTCCAAGAAAATGGAATGACATAACTATACCGATATAGCCAATAAGCTCTATTATTCCTTTTTTAATCAAATCAGGCATCTAATTAGCATAATGATTTAAATAACATTCATTCTATCAATTGACATTAATATTTATTTTTTTAATTTGGAATATTATTTTGGTTACCATGGCAACCCATATCTCTGAGAATGCTTATTTAGGCCTTGTTTTGGATTCAAAACGTTCCATTTACACTCCAAGTACACAGGAAGTGCCAGAAAATAGAACGTTCTTTTTCTGTATAAAAAAATTACATAATAGCAATTTTTGGTCTATTTTTAATGTTTTTACCCTCTGTAGCTCCCCTAGTGGCCAAATCCAGTACTAAAAATCCCGCAGGGAGGGCCCTTTCCCCTCATTTGCCCACTTTATTTTCATTGAAATTGAGTGTCAGAGGTAATCTTTCATGGGCATCTAGGTTCCATGTGTCAAAGGGCCTTGGACACTTTTAAGATCAGAGGAGGTTTTATTGGCCTTGTCATTCTCTTTGTTTGAGGACAGTCTTTGCAAGAGGCACAGTAATCAGTGACATCCTGTGACATCTAAGGCAGGAAATACCTGGATCTCATTGCACCCAACATTTTGTTGACACCAAGATGACCTCCCATCGGGTCATCATGATGTGCCATCAAAATCTTCAACCTTAGCCCTTGGGGCACAACAATCAGTGCTGTAACCTCTGCCTTTGGTCCAATCGAGACATCCATAAAGTACAATATTCTGTCCACTATAGTATAATGAGCTTCTCTCAACACCTAAGCCCTAGCTTCCTTTGCATCTAGTGGCAACCTATCATTAACTAGATAGTCCCTCACACTTCTCTTCCCACATCTCTTCTCTAGAGATAACAACAAGTGGGAAGTGCTCTTTTGACTGTCGCTTGACCTCAACTGTGTACTTCTTTCTTTTAAACTCTCGATGTGGTGCGTTCTCTGCTCTTAGCACTGCCAGATCCATTAAATCTGGACCAAACCACATATATGCTCCTCCTGTTGAGGAGCATATATGTGGTAACGTCCGGTACTTTTATCAGAATTATTTCACATAAGCTGCTCTCATATGGAGATAAATGCTGGTAGACACACAATTTCTTCACCAAAGTAGGGGATGATAGGGTCCTTCATATGGGTAATAACAAAGATTTTGAAACTTCATTTTTTCCATGTTTTATAACCAATTTAGATTTAGGTACCGGACGTTACAAATTACAGATTTCCATTTTGAAAGACACATCATGAAAAATTCTCACTTAGTAACATGTCCAAACCTCATGGAAATGATACCTATGATCATATACAATACAAAAAATAACTTTGGGATACTCTATAGTGTTCTTTATTCAATACAGGACACTTATAAAAAATACAAAAAGTATAAAAAAGAACAAATTTGGCCGTTTTTTCACTTCGGCAGGCTATAAGTCCAAAAGTTTTTGATGATTGACCACAAATCTACATTTTTCTGATAGCCCTAAGTGTCCTCTATCAAATGAGTCTATGTAAGACAAGATTGGTTCACAACTTCTTTCTCCAGAGCCATAAAAGTCCAAAATGACCCAAAAACACAAAATCTACTGCTTTCTGGCGACCTGACCCATGTAACAGATGTAGTTTTTGAACTGTAACCCTTTCAAGGTCAACCAGTTCTGAGAAAGGGTAATACAATACCAACAGTGGACTAGGTAAAAATATTGGCCATAATTATCTCCACTGATAACACTGTATGTGTAGGAGCCTGGCCAACTGGTGGACAACTCCCCACTGGTGGACACTGGGGGCCTAGGCCCCTGTTGGAGAACTCTCCACTCGTGGACACTGGCCTTCAGTGAGTGTCCTTATCTCCAGGTTGCCATAGTGATGGCTGATAAGAGATTACTGCAGATGTTGGACCATGCTCCAACAGAGGGAGTAATGCAGGTGGGGAGGTAAGGGAGGGGGTATGGAGTCTACAGAAAATGCGTGATTTGAAATTATTTTGATCCAGTAAATGCAGCATATCTCATCATATAAACTTTGTTTTAAATGTGTTCATACATGTACCTGGATACTTATAAGGCCTACTACTACACAGGTCTACTTCTCACAATTTATTATTACCTTGCACAAATTGCCTTTTCTATTCTTAACCTTTTAGTACAGAAAATCCAACCAGAAATGTTGGAGGATAGGCCAACATTTTGGCCTCCTCCTATGGAGGAGGGTTTCCACCATTTTCCAAGCCTGTCAACCACCATCTGGCAACTACGAGAGTTTGAACATTGTGTTCAAACATCTGAGCTATGGCTTGATATAGATCCTGGGCCAGTTGATTTTCACCCCAGGCTTTCACCCCAGGCTCAGTGAAAATTACCACCCAAGCACCCAGTCGTGTAAGCCCTATTATAGGTGACAGATGCCCACATACAGACACACATTCAACTGGAGAGGTTTGGGGAGGCCATGCGCTAGAGGTGAGATAGGACAAGGGAATGCTGGCCTGCAGCCACACTGGACGTTTAACAGCACTGTGTTTACACTGTAGCTTGCACCAATTGCGAGCGATAGTTCATTTACCCCAGTCCCCAACGACCAATGGTTTAAGGGTCTGGTATAAGCCATACCCAGACACCCAGAGGATGATATGATGTAGGGAAATTGTGCTAGAAGGTGCAGCATATGTTGCTGTTTCCGATTGGCCCAGAAAATCCTGCACAAATTGCCTTTTCTATTCTTAACCTTTTAGTACAGAAAATCCAACCAGAAATGTTGGAGGATAGGCCAACATTTTGGCCTCCTCCTATGGAGGAGGGTTTCCACCATTTTCCAAGCCTGTCAACCACCATCTGGCAACTACGAGAGGAATTCATTAATCCCATACTCATCCTTTTGTACCTGAACTTACCAAATGTAGTTGAGAACCCTGTCTTATCTCTGCTCTTCTCTGTGATGGGAATTTGAGGGAACGCCATCTGCAAATCAAGAGCTGAAATGAAATTTGGCTGCATCTGACCCACAGCATCAATGGCATCCTCTATCTTTGGAATAACCTAGATACTGTGGCACTGTAAGTGTGTTAATAATCTTTCTCATACAAGAAACTATAGTTTCTATATGAATCTAAATCAACTGCATCTTTGACTTTTACACAAGATGTCTCATTACATTCACTGGTAATATTTACCACAGTATACTGCTGTTTCAGCAATTTTATCTCTTGTGACTGCTGCTTAGTGATGTCAGCACTCTGCTTAAGAATAGCCTGAATTTCTCTCTGATTGGCAAGGAGAGACTGGTCCCTATTCATGTCAAAGTCTTCCTCAGCCTCTTTACAAATGTCTATAGCCTCTTGGAAAGTGGCTGGATTGCTCTTCGGGATCTTCTTTCTATAAGGACAGTCAACCCCCTGATGAACGAGAAAATCATATTGGTCTCACTCAGACCCATTCGCAGGTAGGCATAGGAGGCCTGAACTATAAAGTCTTCCAACTCCTGATCTAGCCTCAAGGATAACCTAGACAACCTTTCAAACTCAGCATTAGTCACCTTAGTGAAATTGTCTAGAAAGGCTTTCCTCACCTCAGCCCAGCTGGCTTTGTCCTTCACCTTGCTGACTATGTACCAGTCTCTAGCTGGGCCCTCAAGATAAGTAGGAAAAATCCTAAGAAGCTCGGCATCAGTATTCAAAAGACCTTTACATAGCGTTTGAAATCTTCCATCCATATTGATGGATCCATATTAGCACTGTTCTTGAAATTACTTGGGGGTTTGGCATATGCTGACCTGCAATGGTATATATCCTGGTCTTGACCTTGGTCCTGACCTTGGTCTTGGCCCTGACCTTGACCTTGAACTTCGCCCTGACCCAAAGCATTGATCTACCAACTCTGCCTCTTAAACAATTGTTCTATTTTTTGCTCTGTTCTTTGCTCCATAGTTTGAACATTGTGTTCAAACATCTGAGCTATGGCTTGATATAGATCCTGGGCCAGTTGATTTTCACCCCAGGCTTTCACCCCAGGCTCAGTGAAAATTACCACCCAAGCACCCAGTCGTGTAAGCCCTATTATAGGTGACAGATGCCCACATACAGACACACATTCAACTGGAGAGGTTTGGGGAGGCCATGCGCTAGAGGTGAGATAGGACAAGGGAATGCCGGCCTGCAGCCACACTGGACGTTTAACAGCACTGTGTTTACACTGTAGCTTGCACCAATTGCGAGCGATAGTTCATTTACCCCAGTCCCCAACGACCAATGGTTTAAGGGTCTGGTATAAGCCATACCCAGACACCCAGGGGATGATATGATGTAGGGAAATTGTGCTAGAAGGTGCAGCATATGTTGCTGTTTCCGATTGGCCCAGAAAATCCTGCATAAAATACAAAGATGGGGAAATGTGTAAGCAACGTACATGAAAGAGATACAACAGTCTAGTAGTAATATTATGCCTTGGTGCAACACTGACAAGATTGTTAAGTGTCCATGTGAGTTATACTTTTCCATCATTCATACATCAAAGAAGAGACCTATACTTTAAGGGTCATGTGTCATACAAAGCTCAGCTGTTATTGCTGTAACAGTTGGCTTTCACCCGGGGCTCAGTGAAAATTATATACCGTAGTGGCCAGTTTAAGCATGAAGCTCCATAGGTCTCCAAAGGCCCCACTCTCTCAAAATCGTCTTCTCTGAGATATAGGGCCTAGGTCAAGTTCCTATATGTTAAACGCTCCCTTTATCACAACATCATTTGCTACATAGGGGCTATATGAGGTCCCTAAGTCGTAAAAAAAGTAAAGTGGACCCTTGTAGAGGTCGGCAAAAACGTCTTTGGAAACACCAGGATTCGAACCCGGGTCCACTCTATGACTGAGCCACATCCCCGACCTATCTTCCACCTTGGATCGGTATGACACACATGGGGGCAACGCTACAGCAGATGCCAGCCCCTGAGGGCTGGTAGACCTGGAACAAGGCCGCTGGCTTTTTGCAGCAGAGCTAGCCCCTACACTCCTCCCTACCAGATTCAACCTATGGCTCCTACAGACTCCCAGGACTAGTACCAAATGTCACATCTGGAGGAATTAATAAGGGATGGGGCCAACTTGCAAGCGGCTGCTCTAGGTCACGTGGAACTAAACCCATTTCCTCTATGTTTCTATATAGCATAACACACAAAAACAGCCGCCTAAAATGTTCGTTGGTTTTGGGACTAAAAATCTCCATTGGCCAGATAAACTTTTGCATGCCTCATAAAATCCCCAAGGCCTGGCATAATATAAAAACACACCTACTATTCCATTTATTAACTATTTGGGAACACCTGTGATTTTTTTTCATAATTTTACCAATATTTCTTCTGTCTAATTCTAAACCAATCAGCAGTCAGAACCCCCTTCAGTGCAGTCCTGAATACCATATGACTCACAAGAGGGCAGCATTTACGTCCACGTAACCTCTACCACTGAGCTACATCCCGGGCTACATCCCCAGACCAGACGTTTTCTATCTTGTTATCCTGGTTCCTAATTCACCCCAAATGTGTTAAGAATCATTACCACCTTTAACCTGCATGTGACATAAACTATTTCGCCCATGGAGAGAGGTGGAGAGAAATGGGGCTCCTGGGACCTCCCCACACCTGTCAGTGACCTGCTGCATGTGGTCAGTGTGTCGTCACTGCCCTCAGAGGCCGTCATCAGGCCTGACTGAGCAGGCAGTCAGCCAGTGACGGGTGTTCACAGGGGTAAGGATTCGAATCCACACAGTGGTGTCCTTCAATGAATCTCAAGGCACCTTGTGTACCAAGTAAAATCTAAACATTCCCCCTACATAACAAAGACATAACATTTCTAGTTGTTTTAAAGCTTGAATTTACTAATTTGTTATGTAGGGTAAAGTTTTGTTTTACTGGGATGGGTCAACTGGCCAGATATTGAGCCTAACTGAGGCAAGTGGGCTCAGCATTGGGTAAAAAAAAAGACACTACATTCTTGCCTCCACAAAGGTACATTATATGAGCCTCAAGTCCTAATAAAAGTAGAAATTGTAAGAGAAGCACCTTACATCTGTAAGAACCCTGCCAGACCCCTACAGTGAACGAAAATATCATTGGGTCAAAAATCATAGAAAGTTGGCTTTTGCTATTTTTGCACTTCTGCTGGCCCTTATCCTTAGGATTTTGATTTTTTCATTATTTTTTGGGCTTATATCATCAGACCTAATGAGTTCTTTGTGTTACACATAGGTTTATGTGGTGGGAAATCGATATTTCATCTTACAGCGCCTCAAAATAGGCCAAATTTGACCCAAACTGGGGGGAAAATGATAAAAAAAATACACTAAAGTGAAAGTTTTCAGGATATACTACCAAATATGTGTAGTTTCATTTATATAACATATATTTTGTGGTTATATGTTGTATCAGAAACAAAAACCCCTCTCCTGGACATATTTCTTCTATATGCTGGGAGTATTTGAAGTTTGGTGAAGGTCTGTGTCTTCCCGAATCATTTGGCCTAAAATAACACCCCTAAAATAAATCAGTAGGGTATATGGGTTCAATTTTGTATTTAGAAAATAGAGGAAGGTAAGGTAAATATCTGTTAAAGAAAAAGATTAGAATTCCTTGGTAAACTTCATTCTGAGGATGCTATAAATGGCTTCCATGGAATATACCCTGTTTTTCTCATCTGACCAAAAAAATCAATGATTTTGCCCCTCCTGTGTAAAGTTGATATAATTAACTGTTCTAAAAATGGCAGTAATTTTCCCCTGGCACACACCTAAGTATCCAATGTGTAGAGTATTTGATTATTGCACACCCTGTGCAACAGCAGAGCTGGGAAGTGGATTTTTGTCTTCCCGAATCAGTGTCTTCCCGAATCATTTTTGAGTAACATACCATGTTCAGGACTTGATTTTCTACATAAACGCCCATTGTATTATTGTGAAATTCACAGATCTAGACTACTTTGACCTGTCGATTACGGAAATCAAGGTTTATTGATGTCAGATGTGTGCACATTATCATGAAATGCACATACTTTTAATAAACGTTTATTGTGATTCTGTTCACTTTTCTTGTCTGAAAAAAACACAATGATTTTGCCCCTGCTGTGTAAAGTTGATATATCTAACTGTTCTAAATATGACAGTAATTTTGCCCTGACACACACTTAAGTATCCAATGTGTAAAATACTTGCTTATTGCAAACCCTGTGCAATAGCAGAGCTGGGAAGTGGATTTTTGTCTTCCCGAATCAGTGTCTTCCCGAATCATTTTTGAGAAATATGCCATGTACAGGACATGATTTTCTATGTAAATAGTCATTGTATTATCATGAAATTCGCAAATCTAGATTATTTTGAGCTGTAGATTACGGAAATCAAGGTTTATTGATGTCAGATGTGTACTTATCATCACGAAATGCATGTACTTTTTAATAAAGGTTTATCGCAACTCTGTTCACTTTTCTTGTCTGAAAAAAAAATCAATGATTTTTGCCCCTCCTGTGTTAAGTTGATATTTTTAACTGTTCTAAATATGTCAGTAATTTTCCCCTAACACACACCTAAGTATCCAATGTGTAGAATATTTGCTTATTGCATACCCTATGCAATAGCAGAGCTAGGAAGTGGATTTTTGTCTTCCCGAATCAGTGTCTTCCCGAATCATTTTTGAGAAACATGCCATGTTCGATTGAAATTCTTAGGTTTACACAGATTTTTCCCCCATTAAAGCTATATACCACTTGAAAGCACATGTCATAGGAATTGTCTTCCTCATAACTAATAGTTCCCACCTGACTCTGCCTTCCTTTTATGAAGAATAGCAGATAATAAATTTTCTTTGCCCTGAAATTTACTTACAATCCTATATCAGCCCTGGAGGATAATGACCCATTGGCAAAGCAAAATCACAGAATATCGAGCTAAAACTCTATGAACCCAACCTTTAGACCCAGGAATATAAGAATAATGTCAGAACTGTTGATTAATAAAATATTGCTACTCATATAGGAGGCCTGAAGGCTAAATACCCCCATGAATGATTCGGGAAGACACCCTTTCAAGGGTATATAGTTTTGGGGTGTTGCCATAGCAACGGTTTTCATATTTAACTCATAATATTTTGTGAGGAGTTACCCCAATACCCATACACTATCCACAAAATATATCTTTGAGGTACTCATAGGTTTGAGTTCAGACCCCCTCCAGGGCCCCCCAGGGGCAAAAGCTCCGTTTCTATGACTTTTGACCATTGATAATCTGTTTGAAGTATAAGGAATTTGAGAGATAACCTTTTGAAACATAGAGACCTCACATCCCACGAATGATCCCTATATTAAATTATGTGAACACCCTTTTTAGTACTTAAGGTTATTTTCAATACCCCTGTACCCCTGCCACTTATTCGAGATCAGTACTAATTTGAGACCCTGGAGCATAAACGGGCCATTACAGTACCAAACTCTTAATATCGGGAAGTAGGTGTATATCTGTATCACTAAAATTTGCTCTGATAAAGCCAATAGTGATACTTTACAAATGGCCCGTTTCCCCAAGGCCTCCTGTGCCTTTGGCATTGTATTGTATGAATAACAGGTCGGCATACTGGGGGTGAATGGAGTAGACATTTCAGACAGATATCCCACAGACTTCATGAAGGGAAAAGTTTCTTCCTGCTTTCCATTGAAATAGTAGGGGCTGCTAAGGATTCCAGGGGAACCTGGACAAAACTTACCATCAACTAAATGGAAATAGGGATTTAATACCATCATTTCGATATATTTCATGACCAATGCTCTTGAGAAATAAGGATTTTAGAGAAATAGATTGAAAATATATGCCCTATTGACAGTCATCTTTGATTTTGGGGGGTTCAGGTGAAAATTCGTGTTGGCTCCCCATCTAGATTGAAAGCCTAAATTGACCTTAACAGCCCCTACTAATACGGAGACGATGAAGCACCTTTACCGTTTATAATTTATACAACTTCTTTGTCAAGGCAGTGTTCAAATTAATCATCAATGACACCTTGGGTATACTTAGAATTTTACTGTGACATGACGCTGTACCTACATGTATCAGGCTACATTGTGAGATGATCTGATTCTAAAGGTTTCCTTTACTAAATGTTATATTGACTTACTTCCCCTCGGGAAACTAATAGTCATCTACGTGTGCGTTCATACAGAGTCCTTAATGGACTTTCTGATTACTATATCAAACTAATGCACTGCCTGACTTTCCCACAATACCTGGTCTTATTTAACTGATCATCTTCATATCCACTAACCATTCGGTTTCTCCACCTTCATGAAATCAATGTGTACAATGATTGTCACGCCGATCAATACTTCTCGGTCAATAAGGGGAATAGATTATGGATCAAGTAGGATACGATTACAAAACACCGTTACTAACCGATAACAGTACTAATATAATCATCACTATAACAGCTTATATCCCAGAACTTAAGATGATATCCAGCTGGCTTGGAGAGCTATGCCAATGTCGGCAGACTAGCGAGGTCATCAATAACAGTTTGTTTTTTTGGCTATGAAATAGCTTCACCAGCAGCCACTAAGATGGTAGGGTGCCCCCAGGCACCCCATGGTAACTGACTCTTTAAAGGTCTTCTGTCGTGAATGGTAGGAACTCACAGGTATACTTAGAATAAACATGCCACTGACCCTCATGGAGCCAGGACTGTATCTCTGTTTTCTGATAAAAGGGCCATAAAACGACAGTCGGCCCCTACAGGGGTTAACCTCCCCCAAGCCGTGCTGCTGTAACCTCCCTAATTTGTCCTTGCTGATAAGGCCTCATTGTGTTTTACGGTGGTGTCAACGATATAATTAGTTCATCAGCGGTTTGATTGGTTTGATCAGCTATCATCGATCCTCTTATGGTAACCCAAACCGCTGCCTGCTGCAGGGTAGACAACAATTGCCCACTAATAGAGTTCCAGTACAAAATAGCCTTCAGCAAGGTTACCGAGGTGGTCATAATTACAGGCTAGTTTATATACATACGTTTATTGATCACTGTTTGCCATTCTAAGCTCTTCATCTAAGCTGATCTGCAGATTTCAGACCTAGTTTACATTAGCATAACCTGATAAATATACTTTACCTTAATTTGCAAACAGAACCTGGACATGTTAATAAATTGGAGAAGGATACAAAGTCACCCTCGCCATACATTTTCCAGGTAAAACCGTTTAGGTTCAACGAGGAATCGATCCCCGGCCACTGGGGCAGGAGGCGAGCTCACTGTCCACTATACCAAGCCGACCGGTGCTAGAAATCCATGTACATCAAGGATTTGAAAAAGTTGTCCGACATACATGAAGTTTACACACCTCGTTAGCCTAGAATCCATGGAACCTGGTGGAATTATTAACAGGGAAACATCATTAGATACCCTATATGAACATGCCATGCCTAATTTCTCCATTTTCTTCGAAATAAATAAAAATCTATTGCTTTTCCATAGCGATACGTGTCCACACCTGCCATTGCGGCTTGTTGACCCGAAAGTAGGTCAGGTACATCCGGGCACCTCCCCGCTTTGTCAAGAAGACGCAATGGCTGTGTACCAGGCCGTGTGCGCTGTAACGCTATGGGAAATCAATGGATTCTTATTTATTAAGGAGAAAATGGATACAAAATGTAGGGGAACACCAACTAGAGATTGTATATTTGGCGGTGCTAGAAGAACAGGGCTTGACACACTTGGATTATACCCGAAAAATGTGTGTAAAGGTGGAGGTATGTCGGGCAGAGTGACAACATGGCCACGACGGCTTGGCAAACCGAGCAGATCGCATGCACTTACAAAATGTCTTCTCATGGATTAATTCTGGGGTTATAAGATAAGAAATTGATACATAATGGATGAATAAGTGCGATAAACGCATTAATGCATTGATATTCGAGGACTCGGTAAGGGTTTGCTTGCAATATTCGCCCGACCGTCCTCGAATATCAATACAATAATAGCTTAATACAATAATGTAATGCTCTATCACTAACTGTTATTATCTCTTTCCCATCAATGTAATGCACCATACAGATCAGAACTTTTTCTTATTATTGTCAGATCAAGGTCTATTAATGCCTAAATAATATGTATATTGTGCTCAATGTCAATTCAGTGTTAAGTCCCATGGACTAAAAAAACTATCATTTATGTCTTAAATATGAACCGCTAACAATAATCATAACACTTATCCTGTTCTATACTTTTGTAATGGTTCGAATATATGTCTTGGATGGTTCGAAGTTAAAACCAAACAAGGGATCTCGGGTTAGTGGAATGTTAAGCTCGGTAAGGAGTGGTCGACAGGCAGAGCCAGACTAACGCCTTCCCCGGCCCCAGGTAGGAGCTGGGGCGAGGCGAACAGTGCTGCCACCGCCCCGCAGCGACCAGGGGTCGTAAGGACCTCTAGTGACTACCGGTGATGGGTGCACCGCTTGAAACGCCCTCTCGAGGAAGATGCTCACACTATATCACGATCTACGAGCCCCTACACTACCCCCACCAGAATAAGGAAAGGGGTGTGCAAAAAAAAACATATTAACAGTAGAACGATTTCATTATTCTACATTAAAGGAGCTTGAAGTAATAAACAAGAGTTCAAAGTAGAACGTGATATGTTATTTGTGTTTGTAATTATATATGGTAATATATGTTACATAACCCGAAAAGAAAAATTTTTATAGTTCACGTATGAGCCTTATATGATAGTTTTTTTTAACACAGTTTACAGTAACTGTGGGTTTTTTTACATTTACATATATATATATATATACCACTATTAACCTTGAACTATGATATGAACACATTAGGTTGGTGCCTGAGAAGTATTATTAAAGTAAATATATGTACTTTGAGTTACAAATCTTGTAGGTTTATAGCACCAAATCACTTCTTACTAGTGATAAATAGAAAAAATATTTATGAAATCGAACCTAGTGGACGATGTTAGGGTTGATATTTCAATAGAATAAATACTATACATAAGGTAGGAAAATAGTGGTTAACTATACAATATATAATATATAACTTTATAGCAGCCCACCAGTGTAGTGGGTCTGCTGCACAATAGTAATATACTTCGGGGATGTCTTCGGGGTATTCACTGCTTAACTTCAGATCCAACCGGCGAACGATGGACTTGGCGGTGGCAAGCCGCGTCTCTGTGTGATGTGCCCTGATCAAGATGGGAAGATGTAGATTCGTCCATTGGGTTTCCTGGGTCTGCATCCGTCCGGGCATCCTCCGAAGTTGGGCAAAGTTCGGGTATTCGATAGTTCCCTATAGAGGGTATGGTCAATAACTGCAACTACTTACATTGGAAACTTATAAGTCTGTCTCCATTACCGTGTCACCGGAGTCCAGACTTATCAGGTTGTGGAACACTGGGGCTGAATCAGGGATTACGGCTGCAGTGGTTACTCCAGGGGTGGGGTTCGATGATTCGGTTGGCTTGACCGTGGTAGTAGTCGGGGCAGTGATGGTAGCTCTGGGTTCCCTTCGGGGTCCGGCTGGGTTTCCAGGCTCAGTGTGCGAATCTGAGCCGCTCTCGTAGGCAGAGCTCGAAGTGGCAGTAGCATTCGGGGATAGGGTGGCAGTGCCGGGCTGTCGAGACGATCTGACCACCGCCCCACTCTCGTCGATGGTGATGCCTCGGCCCCTTCCAACCTCAGGTAAGGGCTGAGTGGGGTCCTTTATCACCATCTCTCTGCCTGGTCACTTCGGATCCACCGGTCAGACCCGTCCACGAGCGGAGTTGGTAACAGGACCAGCTGGTGGACCCATAGGCTTCAGTTTCCCAGATGGTAGTAGGGTCTGAGATTCGGGGCCTGGTTTCTGGGTGTCCGTCAGTGTGGGGAACTCTTCTGGGTTTGGTGCTCCTTTAGCCTATGGAGCAAGGCATCTTCCTCTGGGGTGCCCTGGTAGCGAAGGGTGGGCGCCGAGCACTGCAGTTTGTCCAAAGCCTTCTCGTATACCTTACGAGCTTCCTCGGCTTCGGACTGAGCACCATCGGCCTGTTTCTCTGACTTGGTCTTCTTCTTCCGAGACCGGCCAGCGCCGGCATCGGAGTCATAGTCTGAAGACTCCATGTCGATGAGGGTCGAGTGCAAGCACTCTTATACCTGTAGTGGAGCAAGCTCCCAGGCAATCAAGGTATCTACCTTAGTCGATGACGCCTCACGGGACACCGACACACAAGTAATCGAGACTCTAGCCAAAGCTCAACGACACACAAGGCTGACGTCTAATCCCCAGGGATCAGAGGTGCCAACTAGCTCTCAGACGCTCACTACAGAGGCTTAATTAACCTCCTGCTGCCGCCTGATTGGTTGGGGGAAAACATGTGACCCGCTGTGCGGCCTGTGATAGGCGGGACGCCAAAGCGCCACCTGTCGGTATTCTATTAATAGAATCATCGACCCAGATCAACGTCCTAGCGGTTTCTTTTCACACCGCCCTATATATATATAAATGCTAAATAACACGAAGTCTATGGCCTAATTAACAGAATAAAATGCCTTGTTTTACACTCCTGTCACCTTCCAACGGACACAGGGAACATATTGATGTAAATATGAACCTGCTACACGAGCAGAACTCACCAGACAATGCTGTACATCATTCCAAGGGATTATTTTCAGCTTTAATTCATGCAAACCTGGCGCCTTTCTTGTAGGTAAGGTCCAATTGGAGATCAATCTTATCATACTTCTTCTTGTGCATTTTTTTCATTATGCCTAGGTTTATAATAAATACTCTATCTACTGTTTCTCAATAGATTAGCAACATCCAAACCCCTTCCCCAGAAAGAGCTAGGATTAAAGTAATCAAACTCCGCCTGCGGCATCATAGAAGTTAACTGGTCAGACGTTCCTTTGAAGGTAAATTCGACTTATTTACCCCTCCTTTATGTCTGGGGGTTAAGAGACCGGGCTCTTGTCCTTCTTTACCGCCATACTTGTTAGGAGAACCCAATAAATTAGGCATTAAAGGCGTCTTGTTATGTAACACAGCAGCGGGCTTGCACCACGCAGTGTTGTTTACTTTACTTGACCATTTCGACTTCACTTAAATAGCACCCGGTAAGTCTCGGCTGTTATCAGGTTTGGTCTCAGAAGTAGATTTGTTACCCTTCACACATGTCTTGGGCTTGCGCCGACGACGTTTGTGTTGTGGTAAGGCATCTAACACTTCCACCCCTTTTACTCCTCGTACATTTTTTGTTGTTTCTGTCTACGATGAGAGGGAGCATGTTTATTCTTTGTACCACCCGGCGCCTTTACAAGAGGCTTCGAGGTAGTTTCAGTGTCAGCATTCTCACCTCGATTCAACTTGGCCAAGAGTCGAGAGTCGTCATCTACAGATTGTTGTGGTTGCAACAACTGGACAGTTTGTGTTAGTTCCACCCCCAACCATCGGAGGAGTCTATCCACATTACTCTTATACAACCTACCATAGGACGATCTCAGTATCACTGTGGATTCTGATATCACTGAGTCAACAATGAAAGGCCCATCCCAGTTAGGCGCTAACTTAATAGCTGCTTGAGGGGTATGGTACCGTACCACCTGCTCCCCAACCGAGAAACGTCGAGCCCTTAGACTAATGTTGTAACCAACCTTTTGTCTAAGGGCTGCCTTACCTGAGCTCTCTCTGACTAACTGATAACTCTCTCTGAGACGATCCCTCAGATTTTCCACATAAGTGATACTACATGGAACATCCAGGCCACCATCTAAAGTCCCATAGATAACATCAGCAGGCATTAGAATCTCATTACCAAATACCATCATATTTGGACGACAACCAGTCGAACTATGTTCAGTACCATTATATGCTCTGACTACATATTTAGATTGTTCATCCCAATCGTCCATATGTTTGTCGACCAGCATAGTAAGGGACTGAATCAATGTACGATTGAACCTTTCCACCTGACCATCACTTTGAGGTCTGTATGGATTGGTTCTCTGCTTGACTATCGACAAATATTCACACATTTCAGTAAAGAGACAAGATTCGAACTCTCTCCCTTGGTCAGAATGTAGAAGCAATCGAATCCCAAAGGTAAGAACCCAGTTATCCACAAATGCCTCAGCACACATTACTGCTGTGTGATTTGGTAAAGGTATCACTTGGACATACTTGGTGAAGTAATCCTGGATTACTCACATACAAGTGTTCCTGTTAGGAGTTGGTAGAAATTCTGATATAATATTCATGGCAATTCTACCAAACCTAACACCAAACATCTCTTGATGAAGTGGAGATTTACCCCGACCTTCCCCGGGTTCGACTAAACAGCAAGTTGGGCAATGGACTACCCATCTAGCTATGTCTTTTCCCATTCCAAGCCAGTAACACCTTCTCTTCACTTTTTCAAGAGTTCGTTTGCACCCAAAATGTGCCACTGTTCGATGCCCATGGCAGTAAGCTAATACCTCAGCCCTAAGCTGATATCGTACTACTACTTGTATCAAGCATCTACTTCTACCTAGGGTAATCTTTCATCGACACAAAAGACCTTCTCTAAAGGTTAGTAAAGGCCACTGCCCAATTGACTTTCGAGTTTCTGCACTCTCTATAGACACTTCAGGTCTAGTTGGTTTAGCCTCAGACACTAGCCAGTTTGCCACTCTTGTAATGTCAGTATCCACTAACTGAGCATCCACAAGTCCAGAGAGAGACCAAAATATACCACCTATCTTCTTACTTTCGATACTACTAGTGGCAGCTATTACAGAATTATGTAGACCACAGTCAGTGCAATCCAAATGCTGACATAGTCGAACAGGGATTTGACTTAAAGTGTCCGCGTTTAGATGCTTCGACCCACTTCGATGCTCAATTTGTGTGTTAGACAAACCAAACTCTGAGAGGTGAGCCAGCCATCGACCCATCATTCCCTCTGCTTCTTTAAAATTCAGAAGCCACTTCAATGAGGAATGATCGGTTCGGATAGTAAAATTTCCTCCATATAGGAAATGTCTGTACTTCCAAGTGTACACCACAATGGCTAATAATTCTCTTTTAGTTGTACAGTAGTTTCTTTGGGTTTTACTGAAAGTATTGCTTGCAAAAGCCAGTGGGACCTCTACTCCATCCTGAAGTTGGGACAGAGCAGCACCGATGGCTATGTCACAAGCATCTGTATCAAGTATAAACCTCCCGTCTGGCGTAGAGAACTTAAGTACAGAAGTATCCTTGAACTTAAGCTTCAACTCAGCAAATGACTTTTCTGTCCTTTCAGTCCAGTCAAATACTGCGTAACGACCTTGACCTCTTTTTAGCTTTGCTGTAACGAGTTCCTGTAGAGGAGCTACCAACTCTGCAAAGCCTGGAATGAAATCTCAGTAATATGAGCAAAAACCTATAAATAATCTAACCTCTTTCACATTAGTAGGCTCTGCCCATGTCGTTACAGCGTCAATTTTGTCCGGGTTTCCCTTAATCCCAGACTTGGATACAATTCGGCCGAGATAATCTACTGACGTTCGAAAAAGTTTGCACTTTTTGGGTTTCAGCTTTAATCCCCACTCCGCAACTCTATCCAATACCAACTCCAAATTTTCCATTGCTTCCTTCGTCATTTTCCCGAAGACTATGATATCATCGAGGTATACTAAGCATTTTATACCTAGCAAACCTCTCAACATATCCTCCATCATACACTCGAAGGTGGCGGGGGCGTTGCAAAGACCAAACGCCATTCGATCAAACTCATACAAACCCCTTTGGTATGAAAAAGCAGTTATTTCTACATCATCTTGATGCATCCCAATTTGCCAGTACCCCAACTGTAAATCAAGGCAACTAAACCACTTATTCCCTTCCAAGGTGTCCAGACATTCGTCGATGTGTGGAAGTGGGTAAGCATTTTTCGTAGTCACACCATTCAGAGACCTATAGTCTACACAGAATCTCATGGTTCCATCCTTCTTAGTAACCATTTGTACTGGACTGGACCATGGACTAGAACTTGGACTTACCACTCCCATATCCAACATTTCTTTCAATTGCATGTCTGCTGCAGCTTTCTTACTGAGAGGGATGCAGCGATAAGGAACGCGGATAGGTCTGGCACCACCGACGTCAATCCTATGCAGGACTCGATCAGTGCGCCCTAATGGTTCATCTGGACACTTGAAGGCTACAGCATGCTTACAAAGTAAGGCGGACAGCTGTTCCTTTTCGGTTAGAGTTTCAAGATGGGTGTCTTCAAACATCTCTGATAGGTAAGTCGGCAGTTCCCTCGCCATAGGAGGAGCTTGCACATGGGTGTCATTAGTAGCATCTGCAACTATACTACTAACTCGCACAAGTGCTTCACCTACCCAAAGTCTCCATTCCTATCAGCATATGATGCTTTTCCAAAGACAGTCCCTTTTTCTAACACAATATCTCGGTTCAGAGGATTGCAGACTGGAACCACTGAACGTTGAATATCCTTGACTAAGGTATTGTGGCCCTGTAATCCCATGCTGGTTAGCATAGCGATGTTGGGTTCTATTATACCTTGTCGATTTCTTTCAAGACCAGGTGAATGAACCAACACATCACATTGATGTCTGGCAGGTATTCGATAAGTCTGTGCTATACTAGCTATCGACGACACTCGTTTCAAGATGCATTGAAAGGTTTGTCTTACTGGCCAATCCAGAAATACCACACCTGACTTTGGATCGAGTGTCATTCCATACAGAGCAGCAAAGTCCAAACCAAGGATGCCGTCGTCGGCCGTATCAGCAATTATTGCGCTAACAATAAATAGCTCGATTCGACCTTAAGAGGTAAAACCAATCATCCAAATGCTGCATTTCTGAACCCGTGGCTGTACACGCCGTTATTCCCTTATAGAGATCATCCGATGGACTAACCAGTGAAGGTACCAATCTTCTGGTGATAAGGGAGCGGCTAGCTCCAGTATCTATCAAAAAATCAACCTTACACCCTCAAATTACTGCAGGCAGAAACCATCGCTTCCCCTCTAGAGGAGAATTGTCTACCATCATTTTCAATCCCACCCGAGTGCTCAGATCCATCCCATTCTGTCTTAAGAAAGTCAGACAAGGATCATCTGAGGGAAGTTCCAATGAGCAAACTCTGGCCAGATGCTTCATTAGGACTTCTCTCCCTACATCCTCAAAGTTTAATAACTCCGTGGAGGCAGAACCACTGGCATTAGGGCCGCCAGATCCCTGTCCCAGCGTCTGTTCACACCCTTTTATGTCGACACCTGTCGATACCAACCGGTGATCAGCCGGTGCCTTAATGGACTTAGTTGTATTTTCAGGATCCACTCTGACAAGACCGGAAACGACAGAGTCGTCAGTTTCTCGGCTCTCAATTGACAGGGCGGATGGGTAGCCGTTACCAGTCGCCCTCCTCAGTTTTCCTATTTATTTTTCGCTGCTAAGACCTTACCAAGGTCTGGACATTCTCGTGCAAAATGACCAACCTTCCTACAGCTCCAACAGCGGGCTTCGGCAGCCTTCGGCCCTCCTGAACTAGATTGTTTGTTCTTAACAGTTTCACCTAGCCCAGCTAGAATCTTCTGCAACTGTTCTATTGAGACCATATCTGAACTAACAGCATCTTTTGAAACAGGTTTATTTCCTGACTTTGCTTTACCAGTGGGGGGTTGAGAAGCCTTTTTCTTCCCACTTGTTTGACCTCCCCAGGCTGCAACAATAGCGTCCTGTTGCACCTCCTCGGCTAAGGTAGTGTCTCCTGTGCTAACAGCATTAACAACCCCTGCCAAAGAAGCCCAACCAGTAGAACTTGGCAAGAGCTGTATCTTCTTGAGTAGCTCCTCTGCCAATTCTATTAACTGATTGAGGGACATTGTTGTTCTCCAGCCTCAGGATACTTCAGTCACTAAGTCAGGGTCATACAACCCGTTAATGAACAACTCATTGACTTTGGTAATAAGCCAATCCACAGTGAAACCGACACCAGGGTAAGCATCGCATGCTAAACGTTTCAGAGATACCCCGAATGCTCTTATGCCTTCATTCTTCCCCTGGCGTCTCTTTTCCAGCTTTGCTATAGGGTTATCTAGTCCTGTAGTGAGTGCATCGGTCACCATTTTGACAAATCTTTCCAGTAGTCCGTCTCCATGTTCCTCCCATAACCATAAGGTATCGGAAGCAGGACTATTATCCAAAGCAATTTGCAACCGGACTAAGGTTTCATTCGAGTCCCAAACATTTACTCTAGCTATTCGACAAAACCCATTGTACCACTCGAGCCAGTCGTCTTTAGCTGTAAATGCTTGACATTCTACTGCCCTGCGTCGAGCAGGATCGAAACTAGTTCCACTCGAGATGAATTGACTTGACCGACAAGCCCTGTTGATTGCACGTTCATTCGAGTGTCTACTAACTTCACAATCCATCCCAAAATTATGCATTGTTGATGCTGCACCACTTAATCTCAAGCTCAGTAAGGAGTGGTCGCTGCGAGGTGTGTAGCATCGTCTTTGCCTCCTTTTACCCCCCCAGAGATATCAGTTACCTTTGAGGGATCTCTAATATCTGTATAACCAGGAGGGTTTTGTTTGGGATGTTTAATTCCTTGAGGTGTAGTAAACTGGTCTACTACATCACTCAATGGATTACAGCCAGCAAATGATTGCTCTAACTCTGTTGGTGTTCTCGACCGTGGTCCAGGCAAGCCCTGGCTTACTCGATCGATATGTGCCGACATGTCAGATATAACCTTTTGTTGGGCTGCCAGTTCAGCTTTTTTAAGTTCTTGAACTAAAAACTTAACTCTTCTTCTACCAATCACACATTTTTGCGAGTTTACTGTGCTTTACCGGACACGCATTTTTGCGAGTTATTCGCCGATTTTTGGCCGATTTTGACCGACTTTTTGACCCTCTATAACTTCATTGAAAATGGGTGAAATCTCACAATTTTTTGGGGATGTGCTCTATGGTATATTTTCTCTGGGCAGACCAATCCATTAGGCTGTATAGATATTACCCACTTGATGGTAGGCAGGTGAACATGGATGGGTTTTACTTTTGAGTGGAATGATTCAAGCAATATTAAGGGGGGAAATGTGAAGAAAATTACAAATCTTATCATTTTTTGGGTATAAACTGACTTAGGCTATTTTTTCATGAGGAAAACATTGGTGACAAAATCAAGAACATATTCTGATGCATTATGGGTCAAATCCACATTTCTTCCTGTTGCCATGGCAACAAAACAACTAGTATCACATTTCTGTTTATTTTGGTTGCTATGGCAACAGGAAAGAACGTTTTTCCTGAATTGCTTTCCAGTGAAAAATCTGATAAGTCATAGAAATAATCTAACACATGCAGTTTATTTCATCTTAAAAGATTAATTTTTAACTAAGATATTTCAATTTGAAAATTGATAGTATTGCATGATCGTTTCATTTACCAGCATTATTAAAAATGCAATATCTCTCTAATAAGGGCCTCTGTACACTAATAGTGGTGTCTCACTTTTTGATTTATTGAGACAGCATATTCCATCATAACTTCACTTATGATTGGAATAAATAGAAAATTCTTTCAGTTTCTGAAAGCCCACATCATAGTCCATTCACAAAATTTCCACCTTAATAAGGTCTAAGATTATTCAGTTTTGATAGACCTATATTTATGTAGAATCTGGTAGAAGAAGAGTTAAACCTGAACTCTTCGTCTTTTGACAAGCCTAGGGAATTCTCCTTTTTAGAAAGGTCCAACGCCTCTATATGAGCACGTTTCAACCATTCGTCACGACTTTTCTAGTCCATATTATCAAGGTTAAACGACAAAGGCCGATTTTGCTCGAGTTCCCTCTCGTGCTTCTTTCGAGCCTCAACAGACCTGACTTCTGCATCCCCTTTCAGAACTATGCTAAGTTATTGCTCTCATCTCGTCCCTTCCCTTATACGGGCTTCGTCGTATTCCCTACTAATTGATACTTGTCTTTTAAGACCATCAATAGACGATTGGAGATCTCTTAACTCATTTTCTTTCTAATGACTGTCATGGAGATTTTGTACTTGTTCCTCAAGTTTGAGTTTTTCCTCTTGGAGACGTAATTTTTCAGCTGATTCTGCAGCTTCAAATGCTTGTTCCAAACGGATTCGAGTATCTTCTTCTGCCTTATTGATCATGAGTTGATAATGCTCTTTCGTTTGCAACTCATCCTTTCGAGGAGCCTCTTCTTCAGCTTGTAATTGAAGAATAAGCTCCTGGCACTCCTCTCGCAGTCTCTGTACCTGATCTTCAAAAGATTCAATAGTACCTGAGACAGCAGATGAGTGCTCTTCTGACTGGGCATACATTTCTTTTCTGAGCTGGTTCACTTCATCTGACAAAATCGATTTTTGGACTTCAGAATCCTGTAATTTCAATTTTGTCATATCTGTCACTTCTTTGGCTTCCCTGAGCCAATTCCGAGCCTGCTCAAAATTCTTTCGACCAGACTCACTTATGCGCTCGAAGTAATTGGCATTCATTTACCACTTTCTTCATGTCGAGATTGCCTTTCAACAGTTTATCTCTTTCTTCTTTTAATGTTTTCACTTCTTTGTGTACTTTATCAAATTCAGATAATTTCTGTTGAGTTAGGCTAGTGGCATCCTGAGTCCCTCGTCGTAGTTGTCCCAGTCAAAGTTCAGCTTCCTGGCTCTTAACCCAAGAGTGCTCGGTGTTCTCAGCCAGCACCTCCAACTGTCTCCTGCCTTCAGGAAGTGAAGATTGTTGTTCATTCAACAATTCATCGTTTATCATTCGGCCACTATCGAAACTGTTATCCCAGTTGATAGATGGTTGATCAAACGCCCAAGAGCGCAGTTCAAAAGGTGTTCCATAACTGGGTGGGTGTCCAATGAAGGTCAATCGTTGACCTCTGCTGGCACCTCCATCCCCGAGCCCTATCCCAAGAGTAGGACTCATCCATACAGGTTGGCCCAACCTTTGATGGATTCCCCTCGTACTAAAGGAGTGGCTACCTCCTGTTTCGGGTGGGGACATAATAGCGGAAAGATCTCAGGCAACAGTTCTGGCCCTAGCTATTACTGGTCCTATAGTCTGTGGAGGAGTAAGGATGTGGGTAGGTTCATCCTTACCATCCTCCTTCGACACATCGACCTTAGCAATATCGTTACCTGCCATCGCTAGCAATGTATACGGACAAGAAAGCTCCACTGGTCACGGCACCAGTGTTGTGTTTCCCAAACCCAAGTCAATTGTATTTTTAATAAACAATGACGCACTACTCAGGTTCAAGCTAGTTCTTTACTCGTCTCTCATATACACCAGTAGACAAGCTTCGACATTAGTCGACTTATAGTACCAGAGTTAGAACATGTGTAGTATCAACAGTTGTCGATACAAACTTTCAGGGTGTAATTACCTTACTCTCCCCTAGGCGCAGGACTGAACCCAGGGAGACGACAAGACTCCCCTTTTATAGTAGTGGAGGGATCCACGTGACATGACATAAATAACATTGGATCCGGTCGTAGAACCGGGCGCCTCAACGCCTATCTAATAATACCTCAATATGGATGGATGAACATACTATAACTCTCGACGGTGGTCATATGTCATAACCGACCGCCACATAATGATAGCTTATCTCTGTGTAAACATGTGCGAATGTGGTTAAGTCATTGCTAAAAAATTTAGACTTTACATCTGTATTGGATTTAACCAATAAAAAAAGGTGTAAATGTAATATAAATACGGTCGGATTAACTTACACCATTTTGTTAGATACCGTAGTTTTATAAGTACTATTCAGTGTGCAATCTTTAAACATGAATGCTGTAATTATAGCTGGTGATCTGTTCGTTTTGGACAGGTCAACCATGCGACATGCACATGTGACATACATGTCAATGTACTGATGAGGCACCACTTGCTTACCTCACCCTCTTTTATCCAACATCATCACAACACTCATCCTTTTAATTTTTCATTTAAGAAATAAGGGGGGGAAAAATACTACTAATTTTTTATTTATGAAAAATTCTCATCTACATAATAAACCACCCCTAGGTAGTGACATTACCTTTGATACCTTTATCCAAGTCTCTGTTTCAACACATTTATTCAAGTGACTTTTCATAAGTAGACAAATAGTTCAATATACACCACTTTTTCATCAGTTACCTAGTTATCTTTCAGGATGAATGTTATTATGAATACAAATGTCATAAACATTAAAAGTATATAAATAAAATGTCGAAAACATTACTTTAAATTTCAACATTTTTACTTTGTTCACAGTTATATTATAGAATTTCTACTGGATAGCACCATCTAAGTCACTCATTTCTCTCATTTACCAACTCAAAAATTTCCCGTGTTATCCATGGTTGAGGTTCTTTTTTAATAATAAAGGATTTGATAGGACAGGTGGCATCTAGATATTCAATTAATGCTTCATACATGAATTGCCACTGGAATTCAGGATCCGTTGACTCATAGAATTCAACCCAATCAAGGTCTAATAGATATTCCTTCATATCATCATAATCATTGTGTTTGTATGATCTACCTGTAAATTCAAGCAGGTTATAAAATTCACGCGGCTTTTTTCAACATGCAAATATAGCAAAATGGTTGGCAATCATACAACTAAGCACTCCGTGATTACTGACTACATCACAATTTGTGATAATTTGGTCCAGACAGGTACCTCCATTGTCACTTGCATTTGGCCTGGTGATGTCATCAATCAGTCTTTTGATGCTATGCTCTCTACATTTATCGAATAATTCATTGGATTCATTAGAATTCCTGTCACGCACATTGATATTCAGATCACCCATGACCCAGACTTCATATTTATTACGGTCGATTGTGTTTAATGTGACACTCAATTTCTCCATAAACTCAGCAATATTACCCTTTGGTGGTCTGTAAATATTTAATATGATCATAGATTTATAAGTAGGCTTGTCAAATTCTATAGCTTGCACTTCTATGTCCTTTTGCTCACATTAACATTACAATAAGGACTGTGTGTACTGCTTACATAAGTTAATAGTCCCCCTCCCGTTGTGCTGACTCGATCATTTCTGAATATTGTTTTACCCCCCCCCCCCAATGGACTAGACTGTTATCAGTTCCCTGCTGTGTTCAGGACTCGCAGATGCATAAAAAGTCACAGTTTAAGCTTAATTTAACTTCTAGAAGTGTTTTCCTGTTCAGGCTGCGTGCATTACAACTAACAAACACTAATCCTTTTTGTTTATCAAGGAACTGTTGTGCATGTACTAGGTTGCGTCTGCGCTCAATATCATTCATACCAGCTAATAATGATACAGGTGATAACTGTGTATGGAGAGGGGAGGGGTTGGTGTATTCCCCGAGTTGTGTCACCAGGGGAGTAACCAGGGGCCGAGGAAGTATTCTCAAACCTAGGCCAGAAGGGCCACTGAAAGCTTAGTTTGAATCTACTCAATAGGACTAAAGAGTAGACACTTATAAGAGTTATAACACTTTAGAAACAGATTTAGAGGGGGCGATAGGTTAATTACCATGCAAGTAATAGTCATGTGAGTAACCTTGCCATTTACTGTCTTTAGTATCGACTATAGTTCTTTCTCATGCATTTGCCCATGTTCCTGCCGATCTTCATGGATGTAGTCAGTCTGGGGTGAGTACCGTCTCATAATAATTTGTACACATGAATAATGTGGTCAGGGCGTGGACATATCACATTCCATTCTGTGTTCAGTGCCATGATCATTCTGTTAACGGCATGGACTAAGTCATTTAATAGACCTTGATCTCTGTGGCGACCAAACAGATTGTGACTATGGCGCAATTCAACACTATAGATAGCACTGATTACTACTTGGGTTTCAGGAAAAAGGTTTTTTATCCTCCTGATACAGGCTTCATACTTCAGACGTAATCTATCAACTGTGCTTGTGATATGACGACACTCAGCTCTCAATATAACACGCCGGTTTTCATCCAGCTGAGTCAGATTGCATAGCCCAGCACAGATATATATACTATTTACATAATAGTGACTAGTGAGGTAATCTATAGCAGCAGTAGTGGCAAGTTCAATTGATGCACCAGGAATGGCGCGTGTGCAGACAAGGTTATTGTACTCACAGATTATACACCTAGCAAGATTTTGTACTCTGGAGTCTCCTATTGCTGCGCAGTTTACCTCTTGCTGGTACCACTGGTCCCATCTACTCTCTCTAAGATTTGGCCTCCAGCTATAGTCGAATATATCACTAGCAAAGGCCATTATTAGTAGTCAGACCCAATATATTAACAGGTATGTGTGTTCAGTCACCTGTACAGGCCTCCCCAACGTCACCACTCTCACTCGGCACTACATTCAGCAGGGAACTGGCTTTCGGTTCATGCTGTAGTATGTCACGCCGTTCCATCAATAATTCACCTAATTTATTTTGCCCTGGGAAAACTCCTAAATCCCAAAGTTTACTCTCGTACACAATTGCACCAGCCCAAAATCGCGATTTGGTCGACTCAATAAGGATCTCAGTGGTTGCCATGAGTTTTTTAGCAAGTTCTTCATTTTGCCTGAATTTGCATTCAATTATACGACTCATTACTTCTACCCTCATATTCCACCAAATGTGATCATTGGGCAACTTCAATTCCTCTTTGTCAATCTTTTTCACTTCAAAGGGATTTGTCTCATTTAGGATCCGATCAGCTATATCAGGTTTCTCCGCAACAATAGCCTTGTTGTGGATAAATGCTTGCTCATTACAGACAAATTCCAACTCAGGCCCTTCAAAACCATCTTCTAGGAGTGCTCTGTATTTGATTTTGGCTTTGTACATATTGCTGAATGCTGCTTTTGGCCCATTAAAAATCAGGCTGCACTTGGTGAGTCACATTTTTTCCTGCTTGAGTGGTTGTGCCGTGAATTTCCTATCTCTCTTGTTGTCAAGGTCAGTGAGGATTTGTTTTAGTTCATCATTCAGGACATCAGTAGGTAAGCGGTTGTGGGCAGTCAGGAGATATGTTGTGCCTTTGATAACCATACCATCATCTGTGGATGTGGCTCTGCTCTCACCATGTTCCTTATGGTACTTAACTATCTGTCTATAGTTCCATCTAATTGCTCTTACGTCATCATTTTCGTCATAATTGAAGAAGATGCGCTGTTCTTGACGTGGGGATCGCAGTCCTGACCTCAGAGTCATTGCTTCTTTCAGAGCTTTTACACTAGCGAAGCACACCATGATTTTATTGGTGATGGCGGGGTCTGGTGCCACTCCTTGTGGTCGCAGTCTATAGGACTTTATGATATCTTTTGACTCAATGTCGCCCCCTATTCTGTTCAGGAATTTCAGTACCAATGTTTTTGTGTCCTCTTTTATATCATCACCAGTTTCCTTCTCTATTCCAACAATAATCATATTTTTCTCTTTCGATGTATCGGCTTGCCATAGACTCCCACTGCACAGATCACTGCACTGGCTGAAGCCTGCAAGCCAGAGGGGGTGGACGGGAATACGCTGAGTGTAGCGTTTTGCTCAATTAAATTCTTGTGTTTATCCAGTGTACTATTCACCTCAATTTGAAATTCTTTGAAATCATTATGCCTTTCCTCATCAATTTTAGCTTTGGTCTCAAGTGTGTAATTTAACTCCCCAATTTGAATAACATTTTGTGCATGAAGAGTGTTAACCTTGAGGTCCAAGTTCTTTAATTGATCTGAAGTGGCCATGTTACCTTCCTTGCTAGCTAGCAGTAGACTCATGTCTTTTTGCATGTTTTGCATGTTGGCTAAGAATTCAGATAAGCTAATTGATGTAGTTTGCTGGAGGGGCGCCTGTTGGATGTTTGTTTGTTGTGTGGCAATGGGATGTGATACATGTTGAGTGTTCATATGTTGTTGGCTATTTACATGCTGTGTATTCGTGTTCATGTTAACAGGTGCAATGTACTGTGCAGTGGTCCACTACGTGGGCATAGCTGCTGGATTGACTCCAGCTGACTGATATGTACATGTACTAGACATGGCTGGGGAGGGCTGGCCTATATTTACTTCAGGTAGCGGCATGTCATTCATATTGCTGCTACTTGTCATGCCAGAACTACTAACATCACTACAGCTGATTTTCTGTGCGCTTTTCTTTGGTGGTTTTTTTTATGGATGTTGATTTGGTCTTTTTGGCAGTAGATGACAGCTTAGTGGGCGAGATACTCAGTGTTCTCTTTCTACTAGACCTGCGTGTGTTGGGCACTTGGGTTGGTGTGTCATTCAAAATGGCCTGACTCGACATAACCGTCACCGGCAAAGCAATAAGTAAACCCTCACCACCTACCTTGTGTTGTGTGTTCACTCTATTCAGTATCCAGTTACGTGCTTGATACATTCATGGATCCATATATCCTTTGGTTTAGATCCTGTTTTACTGTTTATCACTTCCTAGAAGGGAACTGTGCGGAGCCCTCAACAGACGTGTGTCTACTCGGCCATTGTTATTACTAGTCTTTACTAGTGTATGGTTAAGTCACTTGGCTAGATCACGTGTTGTTTACAAACAAGGGAGGTCACGTGGTTGAGCAACTCCAGTTTACATAATTGGGTCACGTGACCTAGACCATTAGCCAGTCAGAGACCTCCATTTAGAAATCACTCCACAGGGGGTCTAGGTCACGTGATCAAGGCAAGGTGGTCTTTTATACAAATGAGGTCTCATTAGCATAAAGGGGTGTGGTCTATTATGTAAATGAGGGCTCACCACGGGGGTCCAGGTCACCTGACCAAATGGAGGCCTCTGATTGGCTGCATCCCCAGTGAGTAATATCCTGTAGGTAGCTTTAGTCCCGTTCCCATAGATACTATACTACTCCCATATGAACAAACAAAATGTCGAAACAATATTTACGTGCAATCTTGGTTAAAGCCGGATTAAAAAATTGTTTTCGCTGACAGCTAAAGCACATTAGAAGCTAACCACATGCTTCTTCTAACTACAACTGCAATAAAGCTTACCCAATTGCACCACAATGTTGGGATGAAAGGTCTTTATGTACCTCAAACATGAGTTGTCTTCTCATGTTTGCTGTGCTGTTTTATTACACGAGAGTGCTGATTCCCTAGAATTAATAATCATCGATAATCATTTGTGTAGAGGCAAGGAGAAAGGGGCTCCGTGCTAAAGGTCAACTTTAAAATTCAGATCACTGGCTTTTCAGTGATATATTGCAAGAGAAGATACTCCTCTTAGTTCTAGAGGAATGGCTTGCTAAACGTAGGTAGGTGTGACCATTTTCTGAATGGCAATAAGCTCTAAGCCTAATTGATCATGAGATACATCTATAATAAGCATAATTTATGCTAATTAGCATAAAAAAAATTTCTTTTGACTATAACGTTTGATCTAAAAATGGTATTTTCGTTCTGTTTTCACCATAGTAAACCTAGTGAAAGCTTCTCTCAAATGGGATAATCGATTTTCCTATTTAGAATCATCAACAAAAATGCCTATTTAGGCCCAAAAACATTCTTTTTACATGCCTAATTTGGAACCTTTCCACCCAAAATAGAACGTTTTATCTAAAATCATTGAATTCTCCATAAAATAGTACCCTATAACAATTTTAGACATTTTTCCTGTTCTAGCCCATAGTGGTGCCCCCTGGTGGCTAAAACAGGTACTAAATCCCTCAGGAACCCCCATTTCTGCTTGCTGGCTCACATTTAGAACCTATATAACGTGGGCTCATACTGCCAAATACAATGTGACTTGCCCCTAGGCTATAGACATTTAAAGTAACACACGAGCTAGCCTACATGATAAAAAGAAATATCTTCTACAGACCATTAACAATCCCTCTTTATATTAGATTATACCACAATTTGGCAACTTTGAGTGTTTTTCTTATAACCAACCATGCATTACACTGTACAACAAATCTGTTTTTTCCTTGATTGCAGAAAAAACCAACATGGACTCTGACAATAATAGTATTCTTGAATCACCAGGATATAAATTAATTCCATTGGATCTTGATATTGAAAAACCGTATGGGTCTCATACCCGCCGTGTTTTGTATAACACTAACATTGATCCCAGGCGTGGACTGCCTACCTGCAATACCACCTGCTGACATTTCAGAGTGGGTCCCAATCCCCACCCCTAATTCCGAGAACCCTCCAGCAGAATTCAAAACTGAACAGTCAAGCATTTATCTACCAGTTATACCTCTAGCCGACACATTCAACTGGACGTATAAAAATGATCCCATACATGCGGAACTTATGCAGGACCTTTTTCTTAGTGACAGTGAAGATGAAGAAGGAGAAGAAGATGATAGGGTCAATGTCAATGAATATGGTAATAACTTAGCACTTTCCCTACGTACACGCAGGGGGAATGGCAGAGCCTAATAACTGAACATTACCAGCTGTGTTTTCAAATTATTTTTTATATATACATGCCAATATTGATCTGAAAAAAATGGACTAATTTGAGAAAGTATCAAGGGGTTGATAAAAATGTCTGTTAACTGATGGTATCGAACAGCGGTCATACCCTGTTCGGGGTATTGGTACCTAGGGGGCCTCCCACCTGTGTGACCCAGTGACCTACCTGTCACACACCTCTCACCTGCACAGGCAGGCACAGACATTCAGTTCAGTTCAGCTCTGTCTGTTTATTTTGAATCATGGTGGTATGTGACTCTTGTCAACATGAATATCATGGCAACAAGAGAGCATGTCCACAGTGCACATGCCCAAACCCACGCTGGAAGGCAGGAGACCAGATGGTGGGACACAGAACAACCAGGATTACAGAAGGGGCCACCGGGTCTCCAGACCAGGCGGCCGGGACTACAGACCTGACAGAGATGTCTGTTACGGAATTATTGTATGGCATGCAGGGGGTCTACGAGGTCCTTATTCAAAAGAATTTGCCTGAACTTCCAGCATCAGCTTATCTCGAACACATGAGATTTGTGAAACTGAAGGCGCAGGGAGGTTCTTTCTCAGCCAAACAGTTGGCCAAATATGATTACAAGGTAGTTACCAGGGTCCTCGAACAAAAAATCCCATTCTTCGTCGCGGGGGACGAAATATCCATTCAAGCCTGTCTCAGTGCAGAACATATGTCCTGTGTTCATGACCCGAAACCATTTCCTACACCAAATCAGGGTAACCGTAGACGCAACCGCGGTAGGGGGACCCGGTACGAAGATAAGAAATGGGAATATACGGTTGTATGTATTAATTGGAATTTCGATGCCTGTTCTAATGACGAATGCCCCCGCAAACACATTTGCAAACACTGCAGGGGTTCCCACAAGGGAAAAAATTGTAGTCTAGACCGCAACTACCAGTCAGCCAATCAGGGTGGTAACCAAGGTCAGGCATGACAAATTAAGACTGTCCTGGAGTTCAGCTGTAATAGCACTTATGATATGAAACTTAGTGGTCTCTTTCCGTTAACCTTTGATGACATTTGTTGTTGTAGTGATTTAAATGAGTTTCTTCAGATGTACACAGACTATGCTCCTTTATGGGACATTAATTCACCTCACTTTCTATGTGGGGTCAAATCGCAAATGAACTTAGCAGGCTGGAGGAACATGCTTTCAGGGGGCCATAGTCAGGTATACGGCAAAGGCATTTGGGATCATAACGCCCACTTCCTCCTAGATGGTATCTGCCACGGGTTTAAACTGACGGACCCAGGTGTGCATATAGAAGGTTACTGGTGTAAAAACTATGACTCAGCCACAGTTACAGCCTACCAGGACATCAGTGACATCATCTCGGAGGAGTTAGCCTCGGGGAAGCTAACGGAAGTGAGTGTCCAGCCTCAGTGCATTCATGCTTTAGGCACAGTTAAAAAACCATCAGGAGGCACCAGGCCAATAACCGACACTAGCCGTCCCGACTCGTGCTCAATCAACTGCCATATGAGTCAAACTTTCAAGTCATTTAGTTACAAATCGGTAGATACTGTATCGGACCAGTTAAAACCCGGCTCGTACATGGCAGTGACCGACGTTACGGCAGCTTACCGCTCAATCATGGTCCGGGAGTGCGACAGAGCTAGGCAGGGCCTGTCTTGGGAGTCTAAGTTTATTCACAACAACTTTTTATCTTTCGGTACCCGCGTTGCACCGTACGTGTTTAACAGTATTACAGACTCAGTAGCGCGGTACCTCATGGCACACGGTATTTTCTGTGTCAATTACTTAGACGACATGTTGGTTATGGCGGATAGCTTTGAAGCCTGTCGGGAAGCTCAGCTCTTCCTCCACAAGACACTGCGCTCCTTAGGTTTCTACATTTCCTACAATAAAGTGCGCTCCCCCAGTCAGATTCAGACTTATCTGGGAGTGGAAATTGATTCAGTATATATGCAACTGAGACTACCCGCAGACAAATTGCGCAAACTTCAGATGGAGTTGGATTTTTTCAGTGGTCGTCGCAGGACGACGAAAAAGCAACTTCAAAAATTATGCGGAGTTCTGGCACATTGCGCAACTTTGGTTCGGGGTGGTCGCACTTTCTCTCATCGCGTTATCGCAATGTTAAGTTGTTTCACACCCAGGAAAAGGTACATCACATTGTCCAAGTCCTTTCACCTAGATCTAGCCTGGTGGGGAGACTTCGCCGCTTGGTTCAACGGCACAGCGAAAATAATCCAGCCTCCTGTTTATACTTCTATGGTGTGCACGGATGCATCTGGTACTGGTTTCGGTGCTTACTCCGGCATGGATTGGTTGTGCGGTAGGTGGCAGGAGGACTTCGAGATGAAGGGAGACCGCCACAACCACTGTGTCCCCAAACCGGTCCATGATGTACCCTGTAATATTAATATTAGAGAACTGTACCCTATTCTGGAGGCCCTCACTAGATGGGGCCACATGTGGGTGGACCACCGGGTAGAATGCGTCACGGACAATACGCAAGTGGTGGCGGCTATAAACACTGGTAAGAGCGGAAATTCAGCCTCAATGCACCTCCTCCGCTCAATATTTTGGCTGACAGTGATGTTCAACTGCCATCTGGTGGGAGTGTATCTACCGGGCAAGGACAACCTGGTAGCGGATACTCTCTCCAGAGCTACCGTCATCAACGAGTTACCGGTCTTTTTGTGTTGCAGAGGCCCGTCAGCGAATCCGGGAACTGGACTACCTCGCAGCGGAGCTTCGCAGTCAGGCGTGGGCGCCAAGTACCTGGAAGACTAAAGCATCTCAGTGGCGCAAATATATCAAGTTCTGTGCATCAATTCGATGCCCGGCAGTACCCACAGACACAACCCTTATGTGTCGCTACGCAGTCAGTTTGGTTCCAGATCTGAAATATAGATCAATCCAGAACTATATCAGTGCAGTGATATCTCTGAACAATTATTCCGGTTACGACATTAAAAATGTTAGATCAGAGTTCAAGTTGATCGCCACCCTAGCGGGTATACGCTGTAGGCTTGGTGACCCGGAACCGACTTGCCCGTCTTTCACTCTTCGGGACTTATTATTGTTATCAGACTGTGTTAACTGGGATCGGGTGGAGGAGAGGGTCCTATGGACTTGTATAGCGGTATCGTTTCGGGCCCTTCTACGGAAATCAAATATTGTCCCTGATTCAGCATCAAACCCAGTGGGCCATTATCTTCGACGCGGAGCGATAGGTCTCACACCGTGGGGCATAGAACTGAGTATCTCCTCATCTAAGACAGTGCAATATGGTCAGACAATCCACAAAATACCTATAACTTTTAGTCGGGGTTCACCCCTTTGTGCAGCCTCCCTTGTACGGGATCACCTTGAGGAATTTCCTTCCTCCGATACCATGTCCCCAGCCTTTGTAGTACTCAAAGGGAATCGCCTCATCCCAGTAACCTACCCTATGCTGTTGGGGTACCTCAAAAAACTTATGATCTCAGCAGGCATGAACCCACAGAGGACGGGCATGCACTCCCTAAGACGGGCAGGGGCACGCTATATGTATAGTCTTGGTCTTACCCTGGAGGACATCCGTCAAGCGGGGAACTGGAACAGTATGGCTGCCCTTATCTATCTCACAAAACCTTATCACCTCCGCGTGGACACGGACCTGATTGTGTCTAAGTGCCTCAGTACTAATCTACAATTATGAACAATTACTCCTAGTTTGGGAGTTGCCGGCGTATTCGCGCAGGCCCAAGTGGCTACCTTGTCCCTGTTTCTCCCTCGCTAGGATCAATGGTATCGAACAGCGGTCATATCCTGTTCGGGGTATTGGTACCTAGGGGGCCTCCCACCTGTGTGATCCAGTGCCCTACCTGTCACACACCTCTCACCTGCACTCCACTCACCTGCACAGGCAGGCCCAGTCAATTCAGCCCAGTCACTCCACTCACCTGCACAGGCAGGCACAGACATTCAGTTCAGTTCAGCTCTGTCTGTTTATTTTTTCTTTTCTTTTCTTGTTTTGTTTTAAGTTGTTAATAAATAGGCCGGCGTATCCGCGCAGGCCCAACTGTTTCTCCCTCGCTAGGATCAATATTCACTAAGACCACACATTGTCTGCCATGTTGTATATGCCTAACGATGGTTCCTAAGGAAAGAATTGTTGATGCTCCGAAAAGTGCTCCCAACCACACTTCAGTCTTGAATTTTAATAAAGATGTATCCCTGATGAAGGACTAATGTCCGAAACTAGTAGGATCTTGAAAACATCATAATCTCTTCTAAAGTCTCTTTATTGATATAATTTGGGAAACAAACTTAGTGGGGTTTTAGGGAATATTTACTACCCCTTTTTCCATGGGCATGTACTAGTTACCAAGTTGAGTCTGGGTAGGTGTTATCATATATACTAAGAGAGGGTTGGCCACTCAAGTACCTTTGCTGCCCTCTGGCAGCTACTCTTTGAACTATTTCCTATACACATAGCCATGGGTGACAGAGGTGAGGGGGGACTTTACCAAAGTCTCCCCTCACCTCTGTCACCATTGGCTATGCATAGGAATAGAGCTGCCAGATGGCAGCATCAGTCCTAGTCCTCTCCTTAGTACAGAGATAACAGCGATGCAGACTCAACTAAGTAACTAGTACACGCCCATGCCTTTTTCTAAATCCGTTTTTTGCTTGTGGCTCTCAATTCTGAGATGCACATTTATATTTATACCACCCTATAATTGCCAATTTTGTCCTCATTAGCCAAATCTATATTAGTGCAAACTATACAAACCACAGATTTCACATAAAATCTGATCTATTTATATTTGTTTACAATTTCTAAACCCATATCTAATGAATTGCTCATCCTTTGACTCTGTAATCTGGGGTAAAAATAGTAAATAAGCTCAAAAAGTAAGCCAGTCGACACTTATTCGGGACTTCTTTGCTTGCCTCTTGTACACAATGTTGGGTTCATACCAGTTCATATCTTATTACTAGCCTACTAGAAGAGAGGGTAACCACTTTCTTTGGTAGCTTTTCTGACAGGTCCTGATGGAATCACTCCCCATGTATGTCACTTACTGAGCAACACTTTTTTGGGGGAAGACTTCAAGGTCAGATGCAGGGAGTGGATCTTCAAGGATGTCTTGCATTTGAGTTTCTGAGATGTGCCAGAAGTCTATCTACACACTCTACATAGTCCCAACCCTGTTGTTTCACAGAAATCCTCTTTATGGCTGCTCTGAGGGAAAGCCATGACTTCCATTTACTATATAGCCTTTTGGTGGTTATAATGCCAAATTGCAATCACTTTAATCACATGATTATGGATAATCCTGTTGTTAAGTTGCAACCTTAATCACAATAAATCATGGCTGGTTGCTCTACATGATCCAGAAGTCAGTGTTTCAAGGAAATTAACATCAAAATTTGGCTGTCATTTCTAAAATGGTTCCTCATGTCCCAAAGGTTGCAGTACACTAATTGACGGGAGGTGGCAGCAGGAGACACTTTGTAGCTCCGCACTGAAGGGTGTTGTACAATGATTATTGGTCTAAAATCTGACAGTGGGTAGGCAAACCAGGTATCAAATTAATCCTTAGGGTGTATATTAATAGATTTGAGTGTTATTTAGGCTGATATTTGATGGTAAGTTGAGGGGGGTGCACTCTATTTAATTAGAGAATGTATTGAAATCATTCACTGCAAAACCCCCAAATCTGGGTATGTCTGCACTCTAAGGCCTATAGCAAAAAAGTTAATCACATTGTACCACATGCCATGGCCCTAAATTATTGGGAAAAATGTATATCTACAAGAAAATAATAGTGGCTAAGCCCAGATACTTGCACAAGTATTTTATTTTCGCCCAAAAGCTATATAGGCCAACAGTGGAAAAATAATTAGTGTTCTGCAGCCCAAAATGAAGCAATATAACCCTGAAACCAGAGTTTAAAATGTAATGTACATTAAATCGAGGCTATTTGATGTGGATATATGTAAAATTTTGACCCCTAGTGGCATGATCCAGGTTAGACTCTTGCCTTTGGACTACCTACACTGCTACAACTATGCATATGGAGCGTGCTCACACTGAACACATAATAGTCCATAAAACTGGTTCCGACACCCGGAATAATAGAGGCCTAGGAGCCACTTTGAGTGAAATATGATTTGTAGCAGGGTCAAATACAGTGTCAAATAATTTAAAATTAAACAATATAAGCTTTATATAGATTAGTACTTCAAATACAAGAGAGATTAAACTTTAAAATTTTTCTTAAAGGGCACATTATAATCCAGGCTGAGTAAATCCAAGCCATTGTCTCCCTATCAGGCTAATCCCCTCCATTCACACCTAATACAATGGACCAGTACCTAAGGTGATTAAGATAGAGGCAGGGGCAGCTTATCAGTCTTATCAATTCCCATTGTTTTCTGTGGGTGGAGGGAAAGATACGAGATTACCCACAACCCTCTACCAGATCCAAGATGGCCATCGGGGGAGGGCAGTTACATAATTGATTTCAAGATGGCCACCTCCATACAGGAATGGCTCTGTTCCTTATATGTGTGTGCAACGTCCATCTACAAATGTGTGTTTACTGGGTAGATGTTGCTAGTCATCTCTGTAATTAGCATTGGACAGTTATCCAGTGGATGCATTCATTATCTCAATGTTACCTACCATATCGTCGTGTTTATAAGCGCCCAGGTGCTTATAGATTTGGAGGGAACATTACCCCTGGCCCTTATATAGGACAGGCGCCTATTCAAGATGTAGTCTTCAGTGGTTAAGAGATAATTATTTCAACTCCCCCTTGCCCCCAGCACTTATACAAGACCGGCGCTCATTCAAATCCTAGGGCTTAAACAAGACGATACGGTATTTGCAATGCATTGGAGCAATTCACTGGGATTCAGTAGAATCCAACCTCAGAGCAAAAAGGAAAGACTCACCTGTTAGACTAGAGAGAACAAAGATGTGGAGATCTTCTGCTGAGCCGGAGATGCTGGTGGCTAGGGTATCCCTGCTTGTCAGAAAAGGATCAATAAGCTTGCCATTTCAAATTAGCCTTCATACTTTAGACTAGTGCTGGCAACACAACATTCTTACAGAACATATTATGGTGCAGGAATTGTTGGGTAATCCACTGCCTCCAACAGAACTGGGGTGCTAATTAGAGGAGGGTGAGCTTTTACTGATCTAGAAAGACATGATGGATGGCATGTGGCTGCAAAGTGGCATGATTTATCAAGTGGCGCAAAAGAATGTTCTATACTTAAGTCACATAATCTAAAGGTTTATTCAAGGTACAGGTTAATTTAACACAGAGAACTCAACCCCCCCCCCCAATAACTTAGTAAGCTATATGATTGAATTTCTCGACCCCAAAAATGTAGTATTTTCACATCTTTTATAGCTAGGTTGCTTAGATTAGAAACAGATACAGAACAGATACAGACAACGTTTTTCAGTATACACTCATTGCCAACTTTATGTTTGTATGTTAGATCCAGACTGCATCTATACTCTTTTCCTCAATTATAGTGATTGCCTGAGTCTAAGAATGTGCGTTAGAACCATTAACTCTCAGATATATGGCATCTAGATCAAATAATGTACAAACACCACTGGCGACCATTTTTGACACAATTTCTAATTACAAATCAAAGGTTTAATGACTCTATTCTATTCCAAGGATATCAAACCATATACAGCCATATATTGCTACCCTTTTAACTATTTCTATCTAGCTATATATAAGAAAGTGTAGGAGATATAGGAAGAGTATCATTAGGGATGCCGTCTTGAATTTCCGAGCAGGGCACAGGGGGTATTTTTGGGAAGCTGTAGTATGTGATTTAGGATCCTTCTGGGCATCTTTCCTGAGAAAACCAGCTTGTTCTAAATTTGTGTGATGCGAAATTTTATAACGCCTTGCCTATCAATATATTTCTCAGCTCTATCAATTAGTTATCTCACTTAAAGAAGGTGTAATTTCTAAGAAGGGTTTCTTTCTATTGTTGATACCCCATTCAATAAGATACACAGAGCACTTTGAATAATCATAAGATAACGATAATTTCGAAGGGAAATGGTAAATAACTACATTTTGAGGGGTTAACTTTCGACTGTATAAGCTGGGCAACACGAGTAGATAGATGGATCTATATACTAAAACAGCTATCCTGATTGTATGCCGACTCCTAAGTTTACCATTCATCTCATGTCTCTCTTGAACTGATGAGTGTGTGTAGGTTAGGGAGTAACAATAGGTGATGTTTCACAGCCAAAAATTAAAAAGGTAATCCTACCTGGTTGAGAAAACTACCAGTTTTAAGATTTTTTATTTTCTTAAAACTGGTAGCTTTGTCCGCTACATAAGACAATCTCAGTTTCTTGAATCAAGAACAATATTTTTGGCTGTGTTGACGGCACCTATTGGTAATATACTGCTTGCATAAGTTACACACAGACACTATAGGTATCTACCCTGTATTTATCTCTTCTGCCAAGTCGTATATTTTTTTACAGTACTTGTGCATGACAAACAACATTAGTTCATCCCGCTGGTGAGATAGAAGTTGTACGTCACTCATCTCATGTAACTTCCATACTGAGTAGATCTTGTTGGGTTTTTTTTTTGTGACAGATCCTGAGTCCACTCTTTTGCAGCCTCTGCATCTTGTCTAAGCTGGTTCTGTTAACCTCTGGAGTCTCTCCTCAATCAACTTTGGCTGCTTGTGAGATGTAGATGGCTATGCCATCCACAAACGTCAAGCCCTTGAAACCTTCCAGGTGATTAACAAGGCCACCAATGTAATGGACAAAAGGATCCCTAGCTTACTCTAAAATCAAGCCGTAGACTCTGGGATGATACACTTTCAAAGCTGACACGCTGGACCCTATCTGTGAGGTGCCCTTTTTCTTTAGAATCTATGCACATTTAGATGGATTAGGATGAGTCCCTTCTTTTCCAACCCTTCTTCTATTGTATGTAACATAATTGCTCAGACAATCAAACAAGCATTCATACAAAAAAGAAAACCCAGTGTGGTCGATGAGATGGCGAACATAGGAGGTGACACATAAAGGCGATCCTGGTATGATGCTGAACAGGATTTCAGGCACTCTCTCACCATATTGAATTGTCTTTGTGCGAGGCAAGGTCAGGAGTAGTCCCTAATCATGGAGCAGATGTGTAGGCTCCAAAGGCATAGCCTTTACAGGCGAATAACTCAGCTTATGCTTGACCCCTAACATTGTCCGTTTGACCATGAAGTTGGTAGCATTGACTGGAGTGTATCCATGCAGGTGCTGCAGATACGACAAGGCACTTACATACTGTTCAATGCAGGAATACTTAAGCCTCCAGGCTAGGTAAGCCACATGTAAGGGTTTGTGGCCTTACGGACCTGGGGGGTTCGGGTCTTACGATTCGGAAAGAAAGAATAAGACGGTATTTCAAGTGTATGCCAACGGTTAGTTTTATTACTTAGTGCACACTCACGGCTGCCGAATGGTATAGAAGAGGCAGCTAATATTGATGGATAATGGTGTACATAGTGCGGAGGCCAGAAGGGCCTCTGACGTAGTGGCTGAGCCCTGGGCTTTATATAAGGACCCAGGTATTCGTCGTCAGATGTCCCCACAGACCCGGATCGGTGCTGCCACCTATCCGGAACCTGAGGAACATCCGACGACTCAACTCACCCGCCACGTCAGACGGTACCCAACTCTATGGTTAGACAATGCGTACCTCTACACCACTCCCCCAGACATTTAGGAGGGTGTTATAGTTATAGTAATATTACTAGGATAACATATCTATATGTCTAAACCATTAGTAATAGAGGTACAACCATAGATATAACGTTAACACCATGTTAAGTATGATTCGAATGTCATATACATATATTTGATAGTGTATGTAGTTACATAATAACAAATTGAATGCTGGAATATGATACCAATTACTTGAATGAATAACAGTTGTATGTATCGAAACTGTTAATTAGCTTATTATACCATAGGATAACATATCATGTGTACGGTATAAGTAATAGGACAAGTATCATAATTCGTATACATGTGACAGTAACAGTTATGTGTAACGGAACTGTTAACATTAAATACATCACGTAATAACATTCATATGCGTTTGTAGTTATTAATATCACATTTGATTATGTAGTCTTGAAAAAGACTGTAAGAGTAACTACACTATCTAATGACATATAATCTTGTAACATCATTGTATCATATAACCATATGAATCCGTTAAGGATTCCGTGAGTAGTACGAATAGAACCATTTGTATTATACACTTGAAAAGAAAAAAAATCACGGTGTAGTAATGAATATAATGATATATATGATATCACCGTGTACCAAATAACCTTTATAACACCAGATTAATATATTTATGATACAACATGTCTCGCAGGACAATAATACGTATGTTCTGGTGTAGTTTACCGGATCTTATTTTATAAATATGAACAGTAATTTGAGATCCGTACCAACAGATATATATATACCCGTATCACAATATATAGTAAGTTATGACCAGTGTAGTGGATATGCACATACAAATAACATTATAGAAAAATAGACATATGATAACATGTACAATTTAAAAAATGATAGATGCTGCTGGAGTCTTCTGCTGTAGTCTTCCGGATACTAGATGGTAGGTGTGGTCAGCTAACCACGGGATGGACGTGCTAAAGTCTATAGTTATTAGAGTGAACACGGTAGATGAATTTGGGGCAGCTACCCACAATCCTCTAGAAGTGCTATAGTTCATAGGTATATCCGAATGGTGTAGAGTGTAGAAGTAAGGTGTAGATCCGGTTTTGTCAACAGTGTAGAATCGTAATCCGTTTAAGTATTGTTGACATAAGTAAAAAGTCCAATATAGGCTGGTCCGGAAGTAGTAGTAACATATAGTATAAGTCCATTCGGGAGTATAGATGAATTGTAGAGGTAAATCGTAAAGTCCATCCTAGTAAGTGGTTAGCACAGGTAGCAGCAGAAGTCTGGAACCGGCATCCGGATACGTTTGACAGCAGCAAGTCTAATATCGGATTGTCCATAAGTGAAGTTCTGAATCCGAATAGACTATTCAGGGTACAATAAGGATTATACAGCCTGAATTATACAATAAGCTGGTCATAAAAGAAACCCGGAGCACATACAACAGGTGTTCATATACTAATGAAGAAAACATTCGCAGACCTGTAGGGTTCCGCAAAGACTATATCTGGTTATTTAGTGGTGGAGAAAAAAATTATGGAAAATAACCCGTAGCATGCTAAGGCGGATTTCTTCGCATGCTTCTTCTTAAGAAGAGCTAGAGCCGACTCGGGAGTGCCGTCCCACTCGTCGAGGTCGACTCCGAATACCCTCATGAACTTAGTGTTCAAGTTGGTATTCCGGGTAATCTCCTCTTTTACACGTTTCTCCAAGACGTGTACGTCCATAGCTGCCTTTTCTTGGGCAGCTGCGGCAGCCTCCTCCTGGGCCTTTACGTCGTCCCGAATAAGGGTCTCGAGGCGCTGCTTTTCAGCATCCGCAACCTCCTTCATGCACAACAGGGTATCATTAAGAAGTCCCTGATGGAACTCTGTGGCCTTCTCACGGACACACTTCTCCCAGTGGGTGTAGATGGCCTTCTGGACATCTGCCTCCCCTTGGCGAGACTTCTCAAACCAAACTTCCGCATTACCGGTTTTAATGGTAATGGCGTCCTTTGGTTTCGCAGGTGCAGCGACAGCCTTGGGGGGAGTCGATGCGGCCTGAGGACCACTTCCGGGTGTGGGGCTTCCGGACACGCCTGCTGATGGCACACAGTAGGCAGGAGGCTGGTTCTGCTTCAATCCCATTTGCAGGTAGAGGCTTAACTGCTCCTGGGTGAAGTTGGTTGGCAGGGCGGCTGGAGCGGATGCGGATCTGGCGGCAGCAGGTGCTGAGGTCTTCTTAGGGACAAGACGACCACCCTTTCCTACGACCAAGGTCTGGCTCTCAGGTCCAGGTCCCTGGGTTAAGGACGGAAAGTTACGGGGATTAACCTTCCCAGGCTTTGATACGGCTCCAGCGTATCCGGCAGGTTTGGGCTTCTTGAACACTGGAGTGCCCTGAGCCTGCTCGTAGGGGTGCCGAGCCAGAGGAGACCTGGAGCGGTCGTCTGCTCTGACCTTAGCAGTGGTGGTCTGACCATTACCGTTGCCACCACGGTTCTGGTCTCTTCTGCTCCTTTCACGAGCTCTCTTTCCCTCCTTGCCGGATTCCTCGCATTTCTGCCAGAGAGACTCGTGCATGTCCAGCTTACCCTTTCCAGGAGTCAGGACTATCTTCACGCGGAGTTTCGAATCCTTGGTCTTCGGAACCTCGCTGAGGACTTGGTCCCCCGGTCGGATCTTAGACCAAGCATCCTCGCTCAGACTATCGAACTCCTTCATGAGTTCCTGATGAAGCTCCATGATGCGCTTCCGAGCCCCGTCTAAACCTTCTGCGTTGCATTTCTTCTGGTGTCTCGCCAGATCACTACGTCGGCTATATTGCACCTTCGTAGTACACTTCTTGCCCTTCTTACCATAACTCGGATCACAAATGTAAACCGGGTGATGGTGGAAGTGGGCCTCTACCAGATGCCTTTGGAACCGGGCTGGAGTACTCCAGGTCCGGACCGAGACATCACTCGCATCCTGGCAGATAGAGAAGGAACAGGACTTCTGGTCGTCACCGTACCACTTCTCTAGAGCCCAACGCAGCTTCCTCCTCTGGGTATAAGTGTAATACCCTTCGGTGTGGTTTAGCATAAGCCACACCTTTCGATAGGCTTTGCTCGGATTGGGGTCCTCGTCCGAAAGACGCATCCAATCTTCATCATCTGACTCATTATTCTTGTTGACTGAGTCCGGGCAGGCATAGAGGGTAGAGCCGTCCTTCTTTACTCCGTAGGCACAGTCGGAGAAACACGTCGGAATCCGGGTTTTGAATCCGGATTTGGCGTTAGCCCATCGCTCGGCCTCGGTTTGAGTTGATGGAGTGGCCTTCTCATCATACTCAACCGAGGATTCGTGCACCGACTCCTCGTCTGACGACTCAACCTCCATGGCAGTACTACCAGTGGCTGAGGTGCTGGGTTACGGCTCGGCTCTAGCAGAATCCGGGAGATTCTTGAGCTTCCGAGCAGCGGACCTCCTGTTCTTGCTGACCTTCCAGTCTTCCTCCGGTTCCTGGGTTCCGGATGCCCTGGAGGTCGAGGCTTCTACCGGGGTGGTAGTACTGCCGGTGGCTGGTGTAGCACTGGCTGAGCTCCTGGTGGCAAGCTTCAGGTCGGGGATAGGAGGTGCGGGTACTTCCGCGGCCCTCTTAGCCTCTTCCTGGGCCTCCTGTTCAGCAGTCATTCGGCGGACGAGAACCGTCCGAAGGGCTGCTCTACGGTCCATACCGGTTAGTGAGTTGTTTTGGACATCCACTAACTCTTGCTCGGTTATGTAAAAACCGTCGTCCCACTGTTCGAAGTTAGCAGCGGCTTCCCGGAACTCCTTTGTGGTCCGGTACTGGGGCTGGGTGGCACAAGGACGTGGGTAAGTCTGCCCCTCGGGATCCGAGACGCAGCCTACCCAATCAATATTCGTAGCCTTGACGTTCCACAGGGACTTGTCAGGCTTCTGGTACGCTCCGAGCTCGAAGGCTCGGTTGGCTTCATACACGGTTTCACGGAAACCAGCGTCCACCATAAGTCCCCGTTGGAACCACGGCCAGTCTCGAAGCCACTCGGGAGGCATCCTGGTCAGCTGTCCGGGAACCATGACGCCCTCGATAGCTATCCTTACTTTCGGGTCCAACCTGACTGGTGTACTGTCCGCGTAGGTCACTTGTGCCTGCAGTTCCGGGTGGACATACAGGTAGCGACCATCGTACTCTACTGGGAACGGGTCAGCCACTGCTGGCTTCCACTGATCCTTCGGTCCGTCGACTTGTGTGGTCTCGGACTCAGTCGCTGCGGGTTCAGCACTCGCAGCCCCTCCGGATCCCTCGGGTGGGAGTGGAGATAGCATCTTCTCTGGCTCATTCAGTGAAAATGAAGCCAGCTTCTCCTCGAACGAGCGATCCGTGGGTTCCTCCACGTCCATCATCTCACTCTCTTCCTGTGTTACAGGTGACAAAGCTTCCGGAAAAGCTTCTGCGGACGGAGTCAGCTTATCCGGGTCACCGGATAGCTTGGCTGCAGCTACGGATTCCTCAGCCATAACTGGGGAATCGCCCACGGGAGTAGACTACTCCTTTTTCCGGCTTTTACGGCGCCGGGGCCGACACAAACGGAGTCTGTCTACCAGGAGACAGACTCTGGAGGAGCAGCGAGGAGGTTGCTAGCCGGTAAAATCCAAGAAGGGAGCGAGCGCGACCGTCTTGAACGTTACCGAAAAACAATATGGCAACAGGCCAGCATTCGTGACGTCATTTCCCCGTTGCACGCGGGGTCACGAGAGGTCAGCCGAGACTGGACACTGTGACGTCATGCGGAAGCGCACGTGCTACGAGCGGAACATCAACAAACTGATTGTTTTTAGGTAATTATCGCTCACGCCGATGACTCGTCTGGGGATTTAAGTGGAGATTATGGAAAGCTTAAGCAAATCCACCGGATTATCCGTCCACTACCCATTGGTACATCATGCGGCGGCGACAAATAAGCCTTTCGGGTCAGTTGTCATCCGTTCCTCTAAATGTAAACACCCGTTGTGTATACAGGTTAGGTCACTGCAGTCCTCTGGGCAATTCGAGGGCTGCGACGAACGTATCTCCCCTTCTCGAATAGTTCTTTATCGGACCTGACAGTCTGAAGAGCCTTTTCTAGGTGTTTCTTAGCCTTAGAGACACCTTTCCTCTTCTTTTTGTCTTCACCTGCCGAGACTTTTTTAACTCCCCCACGCTTAATCGGTGTTGGCGTGGGTGTCACTGATTCGGAACACTTTTTAGGCCTACCACGGCCTCGCTTCACTGTAGTGTTCTCTACCTGGTCTATTATGCTATTCTGGTTCAGGATCTTTCCGGAACCTTCACCATACATTTCTGTGGAGGTCTCCCTCCCAGACCATTTCCTTAATCTAGCCACATTTGACTTATGGAGTCGACCAAGGTCAGATTAAATAATTACGGTACAATCACTGATAACTTGTGTTACTGTGAAGGGACCATCCCAATTAGACGCTAATTTTATGTGTCTAAGTGGTTCATGTAGTCTGAGAACTCTGTCTCCGGATTGGAATTTCCGATGCTTTAGATCGGTATCATATCCAACTTTCTGCCATTTGGCACTTTTCTCCAAATCAATTCGTACAGACTCATATGCTTTTTTAAATCTGTCTCTTAAACATTCCACGAAAACTACATGGCAAGGTAGTTCCGGGTCCATCCCTACGACTCCAAATACTAAGTCGGCAGGCATTATTAGATCTTCTCCGAATACTAAGAGATTCGGAGTACAATTTGTACTTGAATGTACCGTACTGTTATAAGCATGTGTCACAAAATGACATTGCTCATCCCAGTCGTCCATATGTTCATTGACGAGTGACTTTAGAACTTGGATAAGGGTTCTGTTGAACCTTTCTACCAATCCGTCGCTTTGTGGCCTATACGGATTGGTTCTAGTCTTACAAATAGCTAAGTATTCGCACATACCCTGCCAGAGATTTGATTCGAATTCTCTGCCTTGGTCACTGTGTAACATTAATGGTACACCGAAACTTAGTACCCAGCCTTTTACAAAAGCTTCGGCACAAGTAACTGCTTTGTGATCCGGTAGTGGAAATACTTTAGTGTATTTTGTGTAATAATCACACACTACCATCATACAGGTATTATCATTAGCGGTTATATTCAATCCACTAATGATGTCTACCCCGATTCTTGCGAATCTAACTCCGAAAAGTTCTTGGGATAGGGGAAGTTTGCCCATCCCGGGTCCGGGTTTGTTTTTACAACAATCCGGACAAGTGATTACCCATCTTTGCAAGTCTCTGGTCATGCCAGGCCAGTAGTATTTTTTGGAAAGTCGTGCCAACGAACGTTTCCTTCCAAAATGACCACTGGTCCGATGTCCATGACAGAAGTACATAATGTCATGTCTCATGGCATGTGGTATTACCACTTGCATGATTTTCGCACCATTATTACATGGCTTCCAACGGTATAACACGCCTTTCCGGACTTCAAGCTCGGTCCATTGAGCAAGAAACCTTCTCATTTCTCGATTTTCCAGAGAGACCTCGGGTCTAACTGGACGTATACCCTTTGGTACTAATTGCAATAGCTGCGCAGTTATCGAGTCAGCTTCCTGGAAACGTCGTATGTGATCCATAGACCAATCCAGTACACTGGCAACTAGGGGTTCGAATGGTCTTCGAATCCCTGCTAACACTGCCCTATGAGCTCCACAATCAGTACTATCCAGATTATCACATTTCCGGATTGGTATTCGAGACAAGGCATCAGCATTCAAATGCTTCACTCCAGGTCTATGCTGAATCTGGTGATGTTCAAGCCCATATTCTGATAGATGGGCTAACCATCAGCCTAACATTCCTTCAGCATCTCGGAAGTTCAGTAGCCATCTTAAAGAGGAATGATCCGTACGTAATGTAAAGTTCGTTCCCCATAGAAAATGTTTGAACTGCTAACAACTCTCTTTTGGTTGTGCAGTAATTGCGCTGAGTTTTGCTCAGTGTATTGCTGGCAAAGGCAATCGGTACTTCTCTCCCATTTGGGACTTGCGAGAGAGCTGCACCAATGCTATCATTACTAGCATCAGTATCCAGTATAAAATGATCCGTTTCATTCGGATATTGTAATACCGGAGTACTCGTGAACAGGTCTTTTAGCTTTTGAAAAGCAGATTCCTGTTCATGCGTCCAAGGAAATTTTTCCTTGGTACTTCCTGGAGTCCAGTTAGCTATTGCTTGTAATGGATAACTGACTCTAGAATAATTCGGAATAAATTCCCTATAATAGGAACAGAATCCTAAAAAGGACCTCACTTCTTTGGGTGTTTTAGGTCTATTCCAATTCGTAACTGATTCGATTTTTTCCGGATCAGCTTTTATTTCTTCATCACTAATGATGCGGCCCAAGTAATTTATGGACTTTCTAAACATGTGGCATTTCTTAGGTTTCAATTTGAGACCATTAGAGATAATACGTTCTAGTACCATTTTTAGGTTATTATAACACTCTTCGAATGTTTTTCCGAAGACTATTACATCGTCAAGGTATGCAAGACATCTTTTCCACAATAAATCACTTAGGATTGTTTCCATCATTGCTTCAAATGTTGCTGGTGCATTGCACAAACCAAACGGCATTACGTTATATTGGAATAGCCCAATATGACTCGAAAATGCAGTTTTCTCCATATCTGAAGGGTTCATCCCCACTTGCCAGTAACCTGATTGCAAGTCTAGGGTACAAAACCAACTGTTCCCTCCTAAGGAGTCAATGGTTTCGTCTATTCTCGGTAATGGATACGAATTCTTTTTCGTTATTCCATTCAACTTCCTGTAGTCTATGCAAAAACGGATGGTACCGTCTTTCTTTGTTACCATACACACAGGACTACTCCATGGACTATTGGAAGGGACTATTACATCCTGTTCCAACATCTTGTTTATCTCCTCTTCAGCTACTCTCTTTTTCGCTAAAGGTAACCGTCTATACGGTATTTTAAAGGGTTCTGCATCCCCAGTATCTATTTTATGCACTACCTTGTTTGTCGTGCCTAGTTTTTCACCAGGTTTGGCAAAGGCAGTCCTATACTGACAGAGCAAATTATAAAACTCTTTCCGGTATTCCGGATCTTCTAATGAAGTTTCTTCATACAACTTGAGTAAGTCTTCCGAAATCTCATCAGTTCCTGTTACCTTTTGTAAGTTAAACTTACTATCCGTTACAGTTTCCGAAAGAGTCACGTTTCCAAAAACTTGTCCCTTTTTCAAGTAGATAGTACTGTTTCCAGTATTAGAGACCGGTACTACCGACCAGGATGCATTTGCTACAATAGTGTCTGCGGATGTTAATCCGATACTTGACAGAGTAGCTACATCCGGTTCTATCACTGCAGGCTTATTGCGCATTGCAGGATCACTTCTTACAAGCACATCACAGGCTACTCCCGGAGGGATTCGCACAGTGTGTGCTACACTAGCCATACTGCTCACTTGTCTACCTGTTGTACACACCTAACCTTTACGGGATACGGGTATTTCACACTCAACACTCCTGATTGGGGTTCCAACACAACTCCATACAGGGATGCGAAATCCAACCCGATTATCCCCTCATCTGCTATATCCGCAACGGTGGCGCTCATGACATAGTCATGTACTCCATCCAACTGTAGTTTTACACAAGTTCTACCATACGTTTGCAAGGTACTGCCATCAGCCGTCTGAGCACTTCCTCCCGATTTGAGAGTATCATGTTCATCCGGTATAAGATCGTAGAACCTCCTGGAGATACAGGAGTGGCTAGCTCCCATATCCACAAGAAATTCGGCAGATCTTCCGTTAACAGTAAGGCAAACATACCACCGCCTTCCGTTTAGAACAGAGGGCATATCCGTGAGGATCGGAACGTCATTGTTCACACCAGGAGTCGATCCACATCCTTTCAGGAATTCCAGACAAGGATGACCCGGGGGCAGGTGGGCACCACCAACCCTGGCTAACTCATAGCCGCCTGCCTCGTTACTGATATTGAGTTTCCCCTGTGCTCCCGTGGCACCTGTTATATCAGCTTCCCTAACCTTCCGGGTGTCTACAACCACCTCGGTGCTAGGCGAGTTTGCTACTACATGCAAACTAACATCACGGATGGTGATATCATGGCAAGATTTGTCACTGGGATCCCCTTCTTTGCCCCTCGGGAGACCCCTCCTCTGTACTTATTCCAGAGACACCTTCCTGTCTACGAGGGACAGGTTTCTCAGCCATACATTCAGGAGCGTAGTGCCCCAGTTTCTGGCATCTGAAACATCTCCTTTGAGATTTATCAACTCTCGGTCTCTTTAGAGCTTCTGTTAGTCCGGCTATTAATGTTTCCATCACATTAGTAGGAGCAACAGTGGCTGCCACAGTTGGCTTCGCCGTAGAGGCTGCATTGCCAGGTTGAGTTGATCCGGAAGCTGTTTTACCAGCAACAGATCCTCCCCTCCCTCTCGAATGTACCTTCCTATACCGTTTCTGTCGGTAATACTTTCCAGCTACCTGGACTGATCCAATATATTCTCCGTTTTCATCGGAGACATATTCATCCTCCCCATCAGCCTTATACGAATCGACCGGGGCTAATTGGGAATTTTCATATATCGGAGCAGGTGTACTTTCGTATTGAAGCGGAGCTGCTCTTACCGGGTTAGGTCCTAGACCTACCAATCGTTTCTTCATGTCATGTCCATCAATTGCTATGAACAAGTCACTGAAGGAAGTATCATCTTTCCAAGAATCCCAAACTACTTGTTTGTGATCCGGATCCCGCAATTGTATAAACAACTCTTGTAGATAACAGTCATCATCATGAGCCCAATTCGGACGCGCTTTTGATAGCAAGTCCTGTAGCTCCAAACCAAAGACCTTATGAGATTCTTTAGGTTTCTGTGTCCTTTTCTTAAAGCTTACCCACGGATCTTCTCTAACGATTGATCCAAATAGGTATGCGGCACATTCGACCAATTGATCACAGGTGCCGTATAATCCGTAAGCTGCTCTCCATTGGTTGAGGGCTACTTTTCCACCTTTATTCAACCAACAGATTAAATACGGCAGAGCTTCTTCTTTTGTCCAGCCACTGCAGTTGACTTCGTCGACAAAAGCTTGGTACCTATCCTTCCATGGATCATTAGAATCATATGGAGGGGGTATCCATGCCTGTCTACGTGCTGGATTATTACATCCGCGTAGTCTATCTGCTTCTCGCATGCTCCAGTTCATGACTTCCATGCCATCTGCTCCCTTTCGGTAGCAGTCAATGCCAAGATTTTGGATACATTGGCTCCTATCAAAGATGGTTTGCATCCCTGCAGGCATGGAAGTTCTTCTGTTTGGCTTCCTGCCATCTCCTCCTGATCCTGATCCTCCGGATCCGGATCCTCCTGGGCCGCCCGGAGGATTCCCTCCTGGTGGACCATTATTATGGTAGTTTCCGGATGAACCGCTAGGGCATCCACCACTGTAACCGGCGTTTCCAGAAGACGCATACCTAGGGTAAGAATTATTTTGATTCCATCCCTGGTTATAGTTATTACCATTTTGATAATTACCACTTCCTGATGGGTTATGATTATATCTATATCCATAGGAAGGTGTTCTTGGCCGGTACATACCGCCATTAACATTGTTTTGTGGCCGGTTTGGTCTTGGAAAACGTCCATCATTAGGGCCATTACCTTGACCCGGAGGTGGGTTCGGTAATCTTGGACCTGCTGGTGTACTGTGGCCGGGTTGGGGAAAATATGAAGGTGGTGTTATCATATGTCTTGGTGGTCCCGGTACTCTCAGTTGTGCTATGGGTGTATTATTGTTAGCTCCAGTAGCACTATCATGAGTCGCTTTAATTTTGTGACTCAAATCTGGTATTGGTGGTGCCAGACCTATCGTATCCAGCACTGGAGTTGCTGGTATAGGTGCGGTTCCATTACCTGTGGTATTATCCGGTTTCTTATAGACTCCGGATACTACATTCTTATCAGCCCCGTCGTCAGCGAATGGGTTGTATCTAGTTGGAGTTGCATCCTTGGATGTTTTCCCCAACATTTTAGACACCACAGCTGGATCTATATCACCTATAGTCAACTGGGCGGCTTCTACATATTTATCTAAGGTTATTGCAGTAGTCTGCAATTCCTGAAGCTCATTCGTGAGTTTCTGTCTGTCTTCTTCCAGTTGTTTATTGTAAGCTATAATGCCTACCCGGATAGTTTCATTGTCTTCAGCCTGTTTAGTACACTGAAGTTTCAATTCCTCTAACTCGCTCTGATAATGGCATATTTCGGATTCGAATTTTGCCTTATCAAGACTTAGTTGGTCGTTCGTATCTATGTATGTTTGGATACGAATGTGTCTATTGTCATATTCCTTATTGAATGACTCTCTCATTTCCTGAAGTTTTAATTCTTCGTTCTCGAGTTCCTTCATGTACTCACTCCTTCTGGCTTCGAATTCCTTCCGCATGCCAGTTAGGTCCTCTTCCAGCTGAAGTTTTTCATGGAATACTTCATCTTTAGCTTTGACCAAGGTATTTAGGTTCTCGTTCAAAGTTACATAAGTTTCATTTAACAACAGGACATCCGGTCGTTTAAATTCCTCACCTTCCGGTACTGCATAGGTTAAGTCGCCATCTATAGCACTGTAATCTAATATTGGTAGTCCGGGTCTGGGTAATCTATAAGGTAGTTCTCCGAATGTTACCCTTTTTGGCATTGGTGCCGGATGTTCTGGATTAGTACTACCACCAACTTCGAACATCGAATTAGTTAACTCGTCAACAAGTGATTGTTGGCTCATTAACTTACCCTGTCTCTGTATGGACTGTTCACGTCGTACAGAGTCTGGTAGATTCTCCTCACTATCATTATAGTGGGGTTCGGGATCTCTCCAAGATGCAGATTCCGCATCTTGGGAGTTTGAATGGGTTTGGAGCACTAATGATCCATTGCCATTCTCCTGGGCAATTAATTGCCCTGCTGGGTTAGCTTCCGTGAGGCTATCTAACCCATGTACCAGCCGTTCGGACGTTATAACGTCCGGGCTATACACCAGAATTAACTGGTCACGGCACCAGTGTAAGGGTTTGTGGCCTTACGGACCTGGGGGGTTCGGGTCTTACGATTCGGAAAGAAAGAGTAAGACGGTATTTCAAGTGTATGCCAACGGTTAGTTTTATTACTTAGTGCACACTCACGGCTGCCGAATGGTATAGAAGAGGCAGCTAATATTGATGGATAATGGTCTACATAGTGCGGAGGCCAGAAGGGCCTCTGACGTAGCGGCTGAGCCCTGGGCTTTATATAAGGACCCAGGTATTCGTCGTCAGATGTCCCCACAGACCCGGATCGGTGCTGCCACCTATCCGGAACCTGAGGAACGTCCGACGACTCAACTCACCCGCCACGTCAGACGGTACCCAACTCTATGGTTAGACAATGCGTACCTCTACACACATATAAACAAACACTCTCCTGGGTACATGGAAGTGGCTGAATGTAAAATAAAGCACAAAACTCATGATAGTCTTTCCACCTAGACCTGTACGATTTGTACGAGCTGTCAGTCAGGGTTTGGTCTTGTAGACTCCGGGCCTCCCGACATAACTGGGACAGACCTACAACACATGGGAAATGAAGGTGGGACTACTGCAACTTGGGGGTTTGCTAAGCGCGAAAATGTAATCAGCCTCAATATTACCACCTGATCTAGAAGCATTTGATGTTGACATTGTTGACAAAGCAAGCCAAAACAATTCTCGCAGTAGGTCCATGCTGACATTGTTACGACTCCTACCAGAGCTCAACATCCTGCAAACCTGGGTTTCATCACTCAAGATGAGGACAGTAGAGTCCCTATACACTGGACCCCACCTGACTAGGGCCATCAGTACCAGCCACAGTTCCTGGATGTTGATGTCATGAGACAAATCATCAAATGTAGGGACCGGGAAGAAATGGTCGGCATAGTACGGAAGTGTTGGTATGTACTTGTAGAACCAGACACTATAGAGCCAGTCTCCCATGTGGTAGGCTCCAAACCCCTGGGACGATGAGTCACATGAAATAACAGCAGAAGGAGTCTTGGGGCACAAAATTCTGGCCTTGCCGTTAAAGACTCCTGCAAAGGCTATCCACCACCTTAAGTCTGATTGGAGCTGATCATTTAGTCTCACTCTATGGTGCACCTCCTTGACACAATTGGTTAAGTTAATCTCCCTTCGACTGAAGGTACAGCCACCCCGAACCACTGTGGACAATGGCAGAAGATGCCCACCGACTGCTGGAGTTCGCGTTTAGTGGCCGTCTGCTTCGAAGCAAAGTCATACAAGGTCTGGTAAAGCATATCCCAGTGAACAACAAACGTTTGGAAACGTTCAGAAACGTTCTTATATGGTTTGAATGGAAACGTTTGTACGTTTAAAAACGTTTTTAAACATTATAGATGGCAGCGTTTTCATCTAGAAAATTTAGAAACGTTTCTATATGTTTAGTTTATGTCTGAACCATATTTGAAAAACGTTTTATAACATAAAAACAGTCATGTCCATTGTTTATTGGATATCCTGTTTGGTGAAAGTACTATACCATGATGACATCTTACTGAATACTCCCATCTTCATAGAGATATGATCGGGGCACAATTATAACCATCTGGTCAATCTAATACCTGCATAACGTTTATAAGTAACATTTAATACAAAAGCTATAGATCATTTATTATTTTCATCAACTATTTAATATCCATATTACCATCATTTTGATAAACACCCTTTTTGTAGGAATGAGAAAATATATGTAATTGTCCAATCTTGTACACTCTTCAAATGAATTCAAATGGTCTACTAGCCCGCTCCAGCCATGCATATACATGGATTTCTGTACTGTGGTGACTATGGGCAAAGAATTGTACTGTCCTGTCTAAATGAAGCAACACCTCTTTCCTATGGTAATAACGTGGAAGAATCAATACATTGTCTACCACCAAAGCCTATATATGCTATGGGGTGTTTGGAGGGCTGGTACAGGCGTAATTTGTATAGGATAAAAACGTTATTAAATGGAAGAACCCCAAAGGATAGAGATTGCTTTGATATCAAGGCCACAGTTCACAGATACCAACATATACTACCTAGTTTGCCTGCACCTCATGCACTATCTCTGCTGTGACTCTGTTGCACAATGCTTGGGCATAGGAAAAGCCAAGGTTTTGAAGTACTTGAGAAAGAGGTTCATGTTTCCTTGCTAGGAAATTTAACATAAAACCTAGGAGATGTTGTTCACGAGGCAACGCTATCTACAGGAGCCTGCTATGGACACCCTCAGACAGACAATATGGGGACCCTCCGATTCCAAGTATGGAAAGGTCAAAGCGGTAGAGCTAGTTTGGTTTCATCCCAAAAGCTCAAGTCCTTGCCACCTACTCCTGAAGCATTCAAACTCGTTCAAAGTTCACACTTCCGAGCCTGCATAATGACATGTATATGTAAACATATAATTTGCTGTTGTATTATATTTCTATGCTTGTTTGCTGGAAAGAAATAAGCTTTTCTAAATGTCATCATTTTTCTGGTGGACATTTTGGAAAATCGTGTTTTACGGGATTTCCCCAGTGATGCCAGCTTGGCATCATTTGGATCTGTGATCAGGATGGTCTTATGGTTCAGAATCACCAATAACCCACCGTATGTCCTTCGCTGCAAGGTCCCTCTAGATGGTAAATAGACTACTGACACAGAAATTTATATATAGGAAATGTATGGCCCAATCGTGTGACAGAGGCCAAGTGAACTATGGGGTTTAGACACCATTAATGTGATGTGCGCCATGCACGAAATGTGCGGGCTTACCTAGTTATGGTACATTTTCTGCAATCATAACCATGGTTACCAGCATAGCTATGCATACTCCAGGCAATAGTTCTCAATCATATCATATCAGATAGAGCGTCAATAGAATTGGAATTCCTGGAGAACATTCTTACTATACGTAGGAATCTGCAGCTAGGTTACAAAAAAGAAATCATTAATGGAAGAAGACTATAGGTGTGAAGGTGGTGATCTCTATCAGCCCATAGAATCCTTTTCCGCATTTACCCAATGGTAGAACAGGTGGTCCTCTCTATCCTTTAAAGCTACTTAACCTGAGCCAGATTATATCTAAGATGAAAATGACTTCTTTGGCAGCTGTATAGGCTATCGACTTAGTCAGTGCATTTTCACAAATGTACAAACGGTCAGATGAGCAAAGTGTAATATGACTTTAGGGTAGAGTCCAATGGGGCCTCCATTTAACAGTAGTTTTAATAGAGTGGTAAGGTGCGCCAGCAGCTGACCTGAAAATGTAGTTCTAAGTCCTCAATGAGAGGTGAATTTAGCAATCGACTGTTACCAAGAATTTATCTTTATTGGTATTAGCTGTTGATTAAACATAATGTCAGGAGGAGAAAGCCCAGGTCTGGCTTTGGCGATGAACTGAGCTTGAAAATAGAGCTGGTGCACGATGCTTCGATGACCTCTATGTGACTTTTAAAATGTGAAAGGAAGGGGAGAATGCACTTCCTATGTTTTATTTCTCCTCCCAATACTAATCATGACATTTTTCTTTTCCAAAAGATCTCAACTAATTTCATCTGCATTCCGACAAGAAATGTTACTGAAGTAAAACTAGTCTATTCCAATGTCCAAAGCCACCTGTAGAGAATAAAAACCTGCCGATGGTTGCCTTACTGACAACACTCAGACAGAGAGTGAGAGATGAGAAACCTTCATGACTTCCCATTTGTCAGAAGACGTGTAATTATTAGGATGGTTCAGTGGTGGTTCGGCCACATGTTAAGCTGCTCTTCTCTGCCCGACTAAAACCACAAGTATACGAGTTCACTTTGAATGCCCAAGAGGATGTGCATGATTCTGACACTGAGCCGATTCCTCAAGGGGTTCAGTATGAATGGCGTCTTTTATCAGGATAGAGCAGCTGGGGGTTTAGGAACTCTGTTATGGCTTATGGCACTGAAGATGCAGGATCTCCTATGGCATGCCATTCTAAAAGCACCTTCGTCCGCATTTCAGGATATTTTCGGTGGTATGGCACTGTGTATGTTACATCGACCCGTGCCATGTTGCTCATTCTTCTTTTTCTTTTTTTTCAAATCTGACCATCGACTATTAAAACGGTCCACCTATGCATAATATTTTCCTCTCTGCCTTATCAGCCTATATAAAATATTCATTTTACACTTTTTAATCTGGAATGGGCAGTCTGACCATGGTCCGATTTGCTGTTATAGCACTCAGTCAGTTTGTTCTTCACCAGTGAACTGATCAATACTGATGTTTGGAGACTCTGTGGGTGTATGGGTCATTACCAAAATAGTGACAAATTGTGTTTCTGTATTTAATCTTCAACTATTGTACGTTGACTTGTGACGGCCCATCACACTAGTACAGTATTTCCATACTCCCCACCCATGTGTACCAGGAAGGTATTTCTGAAGATGGTATGACTACACTCCTTCAAATCGTAGTAGGATCCCTCATTCTAATGTGATTATAGACCTGCATCTATTGGTCACTCATGATCGCTCTGGTGCGACTGCCCTACCAAACCTGATGTAATTACTACACTAAGTGTTGATCGTAGAGAACAGTCATAGTGCATAACCTACGATCACCCACTCTAAGTTTCAGAGTTTCAAATTGTAACGGCTGTATCTAGTCGTACCATATTCAAAAATGCCCTGTACCCTCCCAGGCCATTGCAGTACCCTCAGCCCTACCGCCAAATTCTATCAGCCCTTTAATATGGGTAGGGTTTTTACCCTGAAAAATTGTATGTATTATTTTCAGATGTGCTCTCTTTCACTGGCTTTAATAGAAGACAACGTTTGGGACCGAGGGATGTATGATAAAGTTTTTCCATGCAGACATGAAGCCCCACATCTGAATTCTACCGATATCTGCACTAGGGACACAGGTTTTGCGGCCCAATGTAACTGTGTAACACCCTGTTATGAAAGCCTCCTGGAAGCTATTTCAGAATGTTTGGTAAATATTTTTTATTCTTATGTGAAGTCAGTGAATTTTCAGGCAAGAATCTTGAGGGTAAAAATGTGGTGCAAACCTAAAACAAATACTTGTCAGACTTGAGTCCTGGCAAACATTCTGTCTGGCAAGTTTTCTAAAGGTTAAAGTAAATTTGACAACCTAAGTTGAGTTTTAAGAATTACATCTTTTCTGAAGGGAGTATTCTCAGGCACGTATGTCTAGACTTGAAGGGAGAGTAAATCTTGGTGAGAACTGCAATTTGCACTCTCCTCCTGAATTTTGACTCTCTTTGAGTTTGTGAATTACCATCCTGGATGATTTGGTCCCTAATGCCCCGTTCCTAACAGCTCTCCTCATGCTGTTATGTACTGGGACATGTCTGGCATGCTATGTCCAGGTACCCCGTTGTGTGAGCTGAACTGCAAGGTCTGGATGGTAATTCACAATATCAAAGAGAGTGAAAATTCATGAAGAGAGTAAAAATTCTCACCAAGGTCTTCTCTCCCTTTCAAGGCTAGATATGCATGCTTGAGTATACTCCCTGCAAATTCTCTCCTTAAAAAATGGTTCATAAAACTCATTTTAGGATACGTCTTGGAGGTATACTAATATGCCAAATTCACTTTTTTCTTATACTCTCTGGAAAACTCAACAGACAGAATGTTTGCTAGGATTCAAGTCTGACACATAGTTACTTTGGAATTGTGCCACATCTTTACACCCAACAAACTTGCCTGGAAAATTCACTCACTTCACCAAACAAAATCAACAATATTCCTGAAACTTACTGAATTAGCTTAGTAGCTTTATGGGCTTGGTGATAGCTAGTTCCTCTAAGACGCTAACCTTATATATATATATATATATATATATATATATATATATATATATATATATATATATATATATATATATATATATATATAAACGTCGTTTTACATTGTGTATTTTTATATACATTGTACCCTATTGATTTGAGTGCAAGGGGTAATTCTCCTATCTGGCCCGACTAATCGAATTTCCCAGTATTGCAAGCCTAATGGTGAAAATTCTTGAAGAGTATGAAAATTGTAGTTCTCACCAACGTTTATCACTTACTATGAGGCAAGACGTGCATGCCTCAGAACACTATTTTGAAATTCTCTCTTTGGTTATTGCAGTGTAATTCATAAAATGCATTTCAGGACATCTCCTGGAGGTATCCTAAAATGTCAAATCAACTATTTTTCTATATGTTGTAGAAGATTTGCCAAACGGAATGTTTGTCAGAATTCAATTTGAGGGTAAATATTCAATTCTGGGAGGTATTTTTTTTAAAATTGCACACTGTTCTTAGAATCAGGAAACCTGCCTAAAAATTCACTCACTTCACCAAAAACTCAATATTCTGAATTAGCTTCCTGGTAGAGGACGTTGTTTATTCTTAGAATCGATTGATGAATTAGACTTGGTGCAATTTGATAACCGTGTGGAGACATTTAAATCTTGTAAGGACCATAATGTCCTCTGAGGGACTTTCTCCACTAGATGTTATAAATGAGATTAATTCTAAATCAAAGATGAAAAGCGGGTATTGGTGATGGTTTGCCCTGAAATCCTGTCTTTTTCACAGATTTGATGATCGTTTAAACATGTTCAATAGGTTGAGGCAGATATAGGCTAAAGGCATCCTGAGTCTGACAGATACCTAAAGTTGGATACCTTTGCGTATGAATTACATAATCAATATGAACATTCGACCATCTCAGTAACTAAATATGACAGCTGTTGCGTGCTATCCTCTGCATTGTTCACTCTATTGTGACTTAATCCTTTAATTGAGGCTTTTCAAGACAAGATCTTTTATGGAGGTTGCATCGACGAAATGTAAACAGATGCATCAAAATATTTGAGAAAGGTATTTACATATCATTATCAAATTATTCCTAAAGTCGGACAGTTATTGCACCATATATTTATGCACGTGATTACTTCTCTAGATTGTATACCTTAACATAGATCCAGAATGGAATAGAGCTAAGTCAGTGCACTATATATACACATCTAGGGGCTTACATGCATTTAACCTTTGACCCACTAGGCCTCGAAGGAGGTGGTGGTGCACAGTATTAAATAAATAGCCTCTCTCATGAAGTATTTTTTACATAGGTTAGAGTGTCTTTCAAGCTACCTAATATTGTTAAAATGTCGGAGATGTATAAAATCTTTCTTTTTTTCAAATCTAGCGGCCCCTTTCCTGACAATTTGCTTATCATTCCGATGGATCTGATACAACTAGATATCAGCGTACAACAAATCTTCACTTTAAAAAAAAAAACGGAGCTGAGACCCCTTAATTCCTATGTATTTTTACCTGGGGAATTCAAAAGTAAAATCCGCTTTTTTGCTGACCACTCTCAATTGTGAGATACCCATACTAGACTAGAATTGCCAATTTTGTGTCCTCGGTAGCCAAATTCATATAAGTGCACACAGTACAAACATTAGTTTTTTTCATCAAATCTGATCTCTTTATGTTTAATTAACATTTCCAAACCCATATCTAATGAATTGCTCATCCTTTGACCCTGTAGTATACAGTAAAAGTAGTAAATAAGTTCAAAATGTTAGCCAGTCAACACTTGTTCGGGACAGTTTTTCCCAACTCGTGTACGCAATTGGTCCATCCCAAGTCAGACCCCATTAATAGCCTGCTAGAAGAAGGTAACCACTATCTTTGGTAGCACTTTTCCATCTCTGAGACATCCTGTTGGAATCTCTCCCCATGTATGTCACTAACCGAGCCACAGTTTTTTTGGGGGGAAGAATGCGAGGTCAGATGCAGGAAGTGGATTTTCAATGAAGTGTTGCATTTTAGTTTCTGGTATGTGTCACCAGTGTAGCCACACTCTCTACATAGTCCTCAGCCCTGTTGTTTCCCGGAAATTCTGTTATGACTGCCATGAGGGCAAGCCATGACTTCCATTTACTATGTAGCCTATTTTTGGTTATAATATCAAATTACCATCTTAATCACATGATCATCAATCATAAATGGTTGCTCTAAAGGATCCAGAAGTCAGTGTTTTAAGGAGATTCACATGTAAATTTGGCAAACATTTTAACATGGCTCCCCTTGTACCAAAATGAAGCAATATATATCTTGATGATCCAAGTTGGACTCTTGCTTCTGGACTACCTAAACTGTGACACCTATGTTTAAGGATCATACTAACACCAAACACATACTATTCCATCAAACTGGTTCCAACACCTGGAATGAGGCATAGGAGCAAGGATTGTAAAGTATCTGACTTCTTGATAGGAGCCACTTTTGGGTGAAATATGATTTCCAGCAGTGTCAGAGCCATTGATATTACCCAGACAAGTGCCAGGAATGACATAAGAAAGTCGTTTGGGCTACACTACATAGGTGAACATGCTGAAATCATTGCCCACGGGGGATCTTCAGCACATATGGCACCCTCAGCAGCCTCAAATTAGGTAAAATTGGTATGTTTGGTCTCCGTTTTTTCCCGTCATTGTACAGTGTATTCGTTATTGCATTTATGCTGAAACACTTCACATCATGAACGTTTCCATTTATACAGGCTCATGATCTACAATTTCCTACATCATATGACCAATAGCCATGAATCATCGTCAAGTAGCCTGGCCAAGGGGTCCCAAAATAAAATAGCTGCATGAGCTATTCCTTTTGTATATATAAACTACAAGTGTTGGTGCATAGGGCCCATATATGAGGGAAGGTTAAATAGGTTAAGTATTTCTTCACCAGCCTGGTCAAGTGAGGCATGCTTAGTACCGTGTGGTCACATCTACGACCTTATCTCTATGCAGAGATACATAGGATATAGATGTACAACAGTTATTATACCCCAATGATTGCTAATTATATTCAAGAAAACACTCCAAGTATGAAGGGGAATCACTTTACTTGTACATTTTTGGCCAGTTTCTGCCATTTTTGGTTTAGGAGAGAATAACGCTACTTGGAAAAAGGTCTAGCAGAAACTAACATGCTTCATTTCAGTTAGCACCACTCCTTGAAAAGGGGAGTAAGGCAATATATTTTTCATTTAAAAGAAAGAATGAACTTTAAGCTTCACCCTGGTATATAGATATAGGGGTCTGGCGTTGATTTCTGGGTGGTAGAGCTAGTGGAAATAGGTCGTAGACGTGACCACACGGTCGTAGACGTGACCACACGACCACAACACATGATGGAGAATTCATAGGATATAGAGGTACCAGAGTTATCATACCCTAAAGACTATTAAAAATATCTAAGAAAACACCCCAAGCATGAATGGAAACCACTTCTCTTGTATATTTCTGGCCAGTTTATGCTATTTTCTGGCTCAGGGGCATTGATGCTACTTGAAAAAAGGCCTACCAGAAACTAACATGCTTCTTTCAAGTTACCACCACACATTGCAAAAGAGACATCTAGGCAATATATTTTATCATTAATAGATAGCATTTCCCTTCAGCTTAACCCTGGTATATGGATTTAGGTGTCTGGGGTTGAGATCTGGGTAGTAAAACTAATGAAAATACGTGGTAGACGTGACAACGTGACCACTGGGGACAGACAAAATATAGAGAAAAATCTTATAAATAATTGATTCTTATGCCATTGGTTTGGTATGCAGAGTCTTTACCTGTTAGGAATACATCAGCACACCTATTTTCTCTCCTGTTAAGGTGGAATTAGCCTGTTTTGATAGAAGAAAAGTTGCAGGTCTTTGTTTAATGCCTTGCATATTCTTCGAAAAACCCAGGTGTTATGACTTCCTTAGTGATAGGCTACAGAATACACATGTATAGGGCCCAGTTTGGTTGGTACATAACCTCCAGGCCCAAGTGCCACTGACTGCAACACAAGGGTGGGGTGCATACAGTTTTGGCTAAGAGGGTAATGCAAGGTCGTAGATGTGACCACGCGGTCGTAGACGTGACCACACGGTCGTAGACGTGACCACGCCTATACTTTTCTTATGATATCTATGGTTCTATTGGGAATATATTAACCAAACTTACAGGGCTTATTGGTTTCATATAAAGGTATGAGGCACACATAATAAGGATAGTTAAATGTGAAACACCTAGCAGCATGGCTGCATGTGTGGTTGTAGATGTGACCACACATAAACTACCCCAAAATCAGATCATAGCAACTGGGCCATACAGTTCTACCAGTAGGTTCATTTTTTTTTGTGTGCTACATAAGTACATATAAGGTCTCTACATGGTAAATATTATTAGTCCATGTACTGTATCTTTCCTAGTGTAATGGAACCCGAAAAAGGTCGTAGACGTGACCACTCATCGATTACACAAAAGGTTTTATGCACCCAGTCACCACAAAAGATAATGCATGGACCACCAACCATTACAAAAAATTCTCTACCCTAGGGGGGATATCCTAGATGAGATAGATAAAGATTTGGCCTTTTATTTTATTTTTGCTAGCAAGGGAAAAAAATTGGTTCCTCATTTTTACCCAAAAAATAAGCCTTTTTGGCCATTTGAACCCCTCTATCTGACTAATTATGTATCACAGATAGGTAAAACCATGGTTCCCCTCGAAGCTCTGAGCCTTGACGACCAGAATACATAAAAAAATAAACTATATCTATTAATTTGAAGGATTTATTGAATGGTACGCAAAGACAACCTACTTGACGATGATCCATGGCTATTGGTCATATACAGTAATGAAAACTAATGATGCACACAGACGGCATCCGCCATATATGAGAACAGAGTGTTCTTATTATCATTTCAAAGTCTTGCCGGATACCATTTCCCAGTAGGCCTAATGCGAATTAACGTCACCCACAGGTTGCCTTTGTCTTACATTGGCTGTCTAGCGTTATTATATCAGTCTGCTCTTCTTTAATTATGGAGACTACCCTATCTGCATGACTGTTGTATTTGCTGAGGACAGTAGCTATCAGTCTCTGATAAACAGCCTGAATAGGTCTTATCCTAGATGTGTTTTGTCCAGTAGCCGAATGCCTTCCAATATGAAAGTATTCGATTTGCATGCCACATTCATGTAAATATGTGAGGCAAGATTTGATGAATGCATGTTTAATGTCAGGGGTTTAAATCAAGTGATATGGTTTTCATTTTGGTATTACTGCAACATAGTATTTGAAGATGCCGTATTTTCTTCTTGTTTTGATAGCAACGAATGCCCACTTGCCAATTCAGCACCAGGGCATGCTCTGCTAGTTCGACTAACTGGGGACTAGGTGTGATGGTATGCTGTGTTGGAATGACCTCTAGGGGCTTGTATCCGTGACCACAACATATAGGCCCCATAGGCCTAATATAGCCACCCTGTTGTCGCCAGGGATTTTGAAATAAATCTCTGGTCTATAAATTAAATTTTGGTTGCAGAAAGCTGAATCCTGAGGCATACAAAATACTGAAAATGGAACTGTTGAATTATATCCAATAGGGGGTCATATTGTAAATCATGTGGATTGGTGGTGACTTCTTGAAGCTGGCACGAGACCGACAGGCCCTATATGTTTTAGCAGTATGAGGCCGGGCATATGATGAGGATTGGTATTTTATATCTAAGGAGTAAAGACTTATTAAGCTACTCTAGGTATATTTGGGTTAAATCCCTTTGGCTCAGTATATAACAGAACCATGTGCTGGACCAATTGTCCTAGTACATAACAGCAGAGCTGTTAGGAACGGGGCATTAGGGACCTCATCATCCAGGATTGTAATTCACAAAATCAAAGAGAGTCAAAATTCATGAAGAGAGTGAAAATTGTAATTCTCACCAAGATTTACTCTCCCTTTGAGTCTAGACATATGTGCCTGAGAAAAAAAACTCTTCTCTTTAGAAAGGATGTTGTAATTTATAAAACCCAACTTAGGATGTCAAATTTACTATCTATCTTTACCCTTTAGAACACTTGCCAGACAGAATGTTAGCCAGGAGTCAAGTCTGACATGTATTTGTTTTAGAATTGCAGGTGGTGGGCTATATATTAGGTTGTCCTTCTGGTACATAGAGGTATTTATAAGTCCTATTATTTAGATGTCAATTCTCCATATTCGTGTAGGGTAAGCTAGTTTCAAGTAGTATGGGATTACAGTAATTCCGTAGAAAGTTTGTGTTTATGGAGGTTTCTCAGGTCGAATCTATGGTTTGAAGGGTGCTGGAAAAACTTATTTTTTAGGCTAATTATGTAAATTACAGTAATTACACCTTCATGAGATATTCTTTTCCAGACAGATGGCAATATCATCAATCTAACAGCACCTACACCCACTCAATCTGCTACAGGGAATTTGGAGGTGTTGTTCATTTTTTGCTATTAGCAATCGTTACCTAGCAACAGGCTAATTCTGCGATTCTCCCAAAGCAGAAGTATCATTTACAGCAGCAGTGCATGGGGAATTTAGATATTGAATTTGCATTGTGCCTAGGTGAGATAATCATTAGATGCACATCCTCCAGTGTCCAGAGGTTGCTTAGCAACAGAATTATTATACCTAGCATGTGGAAATCTACATAAGATTAGTACAGAAGTGTTCTTAAACAAGCCCATCTGAGGGTCCTGAATTGAGGATGTGTCTTATATGTGGGGTGTACGGTGTATAACAGGATTACAGGATTTCGGGCACATGTCTTCTTTTTGATCCAATACTATGATATTCTACCTGGAATTATGTCGATTGTCATGAAGAAAATGCACAAATGTGAGTCAGTATTAGAAAACCATTTGAAAGTCACACCTTTATGTTGTTGGGATACAGTTGCATTACTCTGTATACATCAGTGCAGAGTGCAGAAGGTGACTGGACCTCTATTCAGTTAACATGCATTGTCTGAGCCATTTCCTACTTCTGATACAAAGAGTATGTATTCCTTGGAAGAAAGCACACATTCATTTTGCTCTGACCCGAAATCTTGGGCCCTTGGCCACCCAGCCAGTAGTCTTGTATATTGTTTTGTCTAACATTCTACTGGGCAAAATGGAAAATTGAAGAGAAATCTAGAAAAATCACTGGCTACTGGTACAGTGTTAGTGCCTACCCTTGACCCTTGTTGAGTTAAATTGTTCCGCCTCAGGGCCCCAGCCAATTCAGTAACTGACTGATGCTGTTTTACTCTAACATAAGCCACAACTTCATACTTCAAGTATATAAGATTATGCCAAAGTCAGAGTGTTTCCTATATCCAGGGTAAAGATAAATATCACTAAGTAAATTTAGACTTAATGACCACACTAGGTGTGAACATGTATAGGTTACTGTAGCCTTAGTTGGGTGGGGAAGCCTCGCAGAGATGTCACCTTGACACCCCCCTCCCCTTCTCATACCTTTTATATATATAATTATACACCCATGTACATGTAGCTATGTGTTGTCACCATGATATTTTCACAACTTTTTGGTTCTCCCTTTTCAATCTCTACTGCATATTATGGCAAGGAGGTGGTGTACAACCACTATCTGTACCAACCGCTATCTGTAGTACTACAGATAGCGGCTGACCATCCAACAACTATCTGTGTAAAAAATACACTAACTGCAGTAACCATCCAACTGCTATCTGTATCAACAACCGTTATCTGTAGTAACTTTTTTGATGCTGAGTTAAGACACATCCAACCACTATCTGTATGAAAATATGCTATCTGTATCATACTGCTGTAGGTGTTGCAGTGACCAATGTGGTCAGTGTGTATGAGTGTAATGTGGTGGGTTGGGATGTCGTAAGTGTTTCTCAGCTAAAGTTTGTCTCTCAGACTTTTTCATATTAATTAGTACCAGATTGATTTGGCATATTGACATGTTTTGACTAAATTTGGGACAATTTTGGGTCAATTGACCTACGTTGTGCTAATTTGACAACTTTTGCTGGATTTGTCCCAATTAATCCAACTAGGATTGATCAGACTCAAATTGGGGCAATCCATGGTCAATTGACATATCTTGGGTCAATTTGATCTATATTTCTATTTGTATCTTGTATCTACTCCATGTGTTTCATTACAATATACATCAATTGTTCTAATAAATATACCTTGCTAATACACTCTGATTATGTCTGCATTACCTTATCTATGTCTATCTTGACAAGACAGTGGGGCTACCTATTTCCTACAGCTGTGGTGGAGGGAGGGGAGGGACGGTGGGAGGGTTGAGGAGAGTGGTAAGAGGAGGTGGGGTGGTCAAATGAGGGGGAGGGGAGTGGGGAGGACATGGCAGGGGTAGGGATGGATAGGGGAGGGAGCACACTTTTCATGAAAACTTTTACAAATGTATGACAATAATGACAGCTTTTATGGAAATGTAATTTTGAAGATATTCATATTCCACGAGCATATTCAGTGAACCTTTATTTCTGCATATCGTCAGAGAAGATACACTGCCACCAGTGCAAAAGACCACAAGTAGACTTGACATCACAGGCTCTTCACAACAAAGACAGTTACAGCAAAACTTCAAGTAGTGGAAAGAAAATAAAACAGTGGTAGAAAAAAAAATGCTGATTGTTTTGATCATAGACCTACATAAAGTTTATGTAGGTTTGTGTTTTGATACAAAGTGCATAATTCTGATATGCCTACTTGTGGATGATGAGTAATAAATAGGCTTCGATTCTGTACCACTTTAAAGATGCTGTCTTGAGTATTAGGCGAATGGGTGTCCATAACCATGTTGCGGGGAAGAGGGGAAAAATGAGAGGTTGCTTCATAAACATGGGCATGGTATGCAGGAGCTCCCGCGATTTTACTGCTATCATGCTGTTTCCAACTATAGTAAGCGCATAATGCATGGCTGGGCTTCCACTAGGTCCTTTTATCCCAGATTAAGGACCGAGCCCGAAGGGATAAAAGGACCGAGTGGAAGCCTAGCCATGTACTATGACGTTTATACCATGGTTTCTACCATTAAATTAACTATTTTACCTTATAAAGCCATGAAATGCACTGATTTTTGTTGAGAGTCGAGACGGTCCGATCCTCCGCCATTTTTGATTTCTTGTTGATGTTCTGCCAAGTCATCGGTACACATGCAAAAATATAATCCATTTACACTGTAAAAACAGCAAAGTTGGAGCTGTCGTCAAGAGAGCTGAACATATACAGCTATATTCAAGTCCTGTGGGGTGGAATCCATGATGGGATATGTAATTATCCTCAATTTAGCAATTTTCGGTTGACGACAGAGCTCCGATTCAAATCAAAACACGGCGTCTTCATCAGCGAGCGGACCGGACTGTGCGGACACAAAATAATATGTCTACGTGTGTACGAGGGGCATTTTCATAGTAGAACCGCCGGCAAGCAGTGCGCGCAACGGCCAGAATACCCTTAGAGCGTATGCCAACGTAACAACTTGTATCGAAATTTTCTATGGTGCCTTAGCACGTGCTAAATACATGGGTATATCAGGGTTGGGCACCGGAAATCAGTGCCAAAACATGATAACCATGGTATAAACATATATAGCTTACTTAAAATTATTGTTAGCAATTGCCACCCCACATGAGAGTGATATCCAATATCTAGGGGTCAGGCTGATAGACTATGTCTTTCAGTATCATTTCTATCACATACACAATAGGCTAGGAAATGGCTTCACTAGATCAAGAAGGGATTCTTGCTCAATAAATACAGCACATTTGATCTAAACTACCTTGTATTGTAATTGAAACGAAGTTCATCAAAGCAAAATTTCGTTTAGCTTGCATGACGTGTTCTGTGTGTGTCTGAATATATCAGTGTCAGTCCGATGGGAACACAACAAACAACGAGATAAAGGTCTCCCTTATCTATGCTGGAAAATAGCCTTCCTACCCCTGTCCCTTCGATGAGAGACAAAATGATAAATGAAACTACAAAAATAGGCAATGTCCTGGGGTGATAAACCAGAGATAAAGCACATTTACAAGATCCAAGGAAAGGACGCTTATAGAGATATGTATAAATGGAGAGGGCAGGCAGATCACATTTTTGTCACACTTGTTCTAGAGTTTATTTTTATATCCCTGGCGGCAATTTAGTGGCAATATCGGGCCTGTGGGGCCCATGTTATCGTGAGGGTTATTAGAATAAGCCCCATGTAACATTGGAAAATATCCTTACAATGTGTAATGCACGTTCTGCCAATAAATTTTAATTAAGTCACCAATATAATGCAGATGCAAGGATACAAATTCCCATGGTGCATAACCAAAAGAAGACATGTAAGAGATTGCCACAAGTCAGATGAGAGGGTGTATAGTGCCTTTGCCATTTCTAACTGATCAAAACCTGACATCATCAATCTAGATACATCTCTGCGCATCTCAATGTGGCTATAAAACATGTTATGGATTGCTGAGACCCTTTTTGGTGCACAATATAAACCATCCATAAAACGATTCCATAGGGAGCTGATACATTGTGTTGTTTTTTTTCAGAGATGCATCCCACTTGGCAAAAAATGTTTTTTCAACGTTTGCAAACGTTTTTATTTGGTTCGGATTAAAAACACTTTTGAAAAGCGTTTTTATACTTTGAAAAACGTTTTTAAACTTTTTTCAACCAATTTCCAACCAAATAAAAACGTTTTTTATTTATGTTTCTTTTATGTAAAAAAATACGTTTTTTATAGGAACTTGGCAAAACGTCTTTTTCGCCAAGTTGGATATTAAATTACTCCCTATTATAGTACCTGTTTTAATAGCAGTATAAGCACGGTGCATTTTGTAACAAAATGGGTCTGCAACCTGGCGATGAATGGCTGTCTTGTCTATTGTCGTTATGTACGTGTAGCTGTCATCTGGTTATTAAGGTTACAAAAGTGAATCCAATCCCTAACAGTTTCAAACCATTAGCAATACATCTTGTGATATTATAGATTAATAGTTTCCCATATTATTATGTAACTATATCCTATCATCTGTCTCTAATATGAGCCAACATACCAGTGTCATACATATATATATATATATATATATATATATATATATATATATATATATATATATATATATATATATTAAACTATATGAAGAGTTTGGTTCCAAAATGCAACAAATCCAATCGAGATTTTCAGCATATACCGAGCTTGGCAGTGCTCCCTAGAAGTCAGTTTCAGGGCTATAATAATGAAATCTTCAATATATAAACTCTAGACAGCTGAAAAATATATTTTTCAAAGAAAATGACTTCTTTATAACACTTAGCCATCTCTAACATGTTGGCCTATGAAATATTTGCCTCTTTTTTCAAAATGGCATTTATTGCGTTTTGGAACCAAACTCTTCATATACACTCGTGTATATATATATATAATTAGCTGCGGATGGTTAGGGACTACTTGCAGCACATAGTGGTATCTATGATGTCATAGTATGACGTCATGGTAAATAATCCTCCAGTATATAAGGAGCAGGTTTGAAGTAACCCTCAGTTGGCTAATCTCACCTGTACAGGAGACACCACGCCAGGTGTATCCTTGATTTTTAATGATTTTCTTGGTTTACGGGTTGATTTTTCAATCAAGATGGGCAGAAAATCAGCAGAAGGTGCTAAATCGGCTGCTGCTTCGAAGAAATCGGCCAAATCTACAGCAGAATCGGCCAACTTAGGATATTCAAGCGATGTGGATTCATCTTGTGGAGGTCAGGTGCCTTCACCAGCCGACCATGCTAATGGGTTTGAAGAGGACTCACTCACTGACCAGATGGGCAGGATTAATTCGCTGGAGGTGAACTATGAGAAATCAAAGGTCTTCTGTAGGATGGAAATGCTATTAGAAGGGACCTGAGAGATGAGATGTTGGAATCGACCGAAGGGGTGGGGCGCCCACATGCCGATGTTTACTAGCGTTCGATGATGTCAGGTTGGCAAGGACGCAGCCGCGTTTCCAGGGAGAGGCGACAGCGCTCACCAAGCGTCCATAGCAACGGTACGAGATGGGAAGAAGTGACTTGCCAGAGTCATCTTCGGAGGTCTTTATCGTCATTATTTGCTCGTCACGGGGCATGTAGCTCCTGAGGAGGGTCATCAGCGGACTCTACTGCATCTAGGCTCCACTTGGTACCAAAATCGGTGAGTTTGACCATGGAAACTATGTAAAAAAGCGTGATAAGATTAGGTTGAGAAATTAGTTCCGGTCAACTTAAACTTTTTATTGAATGCTTATAAGGAAGGTCACGACGTGGAGGGTATGTTGAAACATTTGCAAGTGTTGGTAGAGAAGGCAGGAACAAAGATATATACTATTGCAGCCCTGGTAGCTTATGATAAATCTGTTAGAGCTAGAGCTAACAATAATGGTATCGAAGCATTGGGTAGGATTGAAAATTCCGATATTCTTAGACATTTGTTGTACGATGGTACAGTCCAAGCTCAAAGAGCATTCGCCTCTAAATCCAAAAATGGGGTTAAGCCTAAAGTTTCAAACAACTCGTGGTATGCCTTCAACAGAGCCGAGGGATGTTTGAGAGACCCTCGCAAATATATACACATTTGTAGTGGTTGTGGTACTACTGGACAGGGCAAGTGCGAATGTCCACAAGTCTAGAAATGATTAGGAATTCGCAGGTAACCAATGTCCTATAGCTGGCCGTTATGTGTGTTTGATGCCGGATCCAGTTATAGTAGATTTGGCAGATGTTGGCTTACCTCCATGAGCAACTCCAGTACAGGAGTGAGGTTGATGGATTCATTCATTCGGCTGAGCCTGTATCAAAACATCTTGTTAACATAGTCTTGTTAACATAGTTAGTCAAGGTGTATTCGAAGAAATTAAATCTTTTGAGAATATAGAGGAGATTAATAATTACGTTAATCCAAATAATATGGTTGTTACATGTAGTGGCCCAGTACAGGGTGAAGATGAACCACTATTTTCTGTGAATGTCGAGGGTTTAACTAGCATCAGGGTGTATGACAATTGTATAAAAGGTGTATGTATGTGTTCATTACATTAGTGGGAAAATAGCCCAAATTTTGCCATGCAGGGTGGCATCTTTTCTCCAACAGAAAAGTCTCATTAATATTAGTGATACTGAGGCTAATTTTCTATGGCATGGCTTTATCCCTAAGATGGAGGAAAATGAGGCTACAGGTTATGAAACTCTTTCTTAGCAAGAAGTTCATCCAGAATCGTATGTTGAAAGACCTACTGAGGAAAACAAACAAGTTGTATCTAGTACATAGTGACCGCGATATGTTCTGGAGTGCTGGAGCTGAGTATGAAGATCCCTGTCTGGATGAAGATAGCTACAGAGGAGAAAACATGTTGGTTGTACTACTCGAGGAGTTAAGATCCCGCCTCCAAGAAGAATACATCATGAAGAACGATGTTAAACTAGTAGAAGATACACTCCACGAAGAAAGGCTAACCACACATGAACAACCCGACCCCATATACCAGAAAGATTAATATACGATGGCCGGTTTGGTCAATATATAGAAAAGTACTGTAAAAACTTGAAAAAAAGGACGGTTTTAACAGGTAAATTGGACCGTTTATCAAATGCCTCAATGCTAGAACTATAATAATTTTTAGTGTTCCTCTGGTAAATAAATCATGTATACAGGTGTACAATACAACATATGTGTTGTTGATATGGAACAACAATATATAACGTCCCAATACTAATAAAAGCTGGTGAATTGGGTATATTAGGAAATATCTAGTAGTAGTAGGTTGGTCTATTAATACAAGTTTGTTATATTGGTGTAGGTTTATTGATGTATTAATTAAATGTCAACTTTACTATGTCTCTCACCACGTGGACCATTACTTTGCATTTTTGTGGTTCAGTTACACCACTGCTCGGTGATACGGAGTCACTGTATAGAATAGCAAACGCTCCCGTTATAATGGTATTAGACCCTAGAAACTATAGTGTCTATACCTACCTAGCACATGTAAATATGTTAATAAGGGGATCCTCAAATAGTGGTTTATTGGTAAAAGTTGATGTCAAGTGGAACAGTTGTATATTAAAATATGGGTAAGAACCCTCAGGAGGTAGTCTCCGAGACAGGTTTGAAATACCTAGCACTGAATGCTCAGAGTCTACATGACAAATATAATTTCATTAGTAGAGATTTGCAAGGCTTTGATTTAATAGGTATCACTGAAAAATGGCTGAAGACAGCGACATTAAGTAACCAGCTTCATATAAATAATATGACTTTGTTTAGAAATGATCGTCATAGAGGTAAAAGAGGTTGAGTAGCTTGCTATGTTAGAAATGTATTTGTTCCCTACATAGAAGTACTCCAAGAATTCACAACAGTAAATAAAAATCTTTAATGTCTATGCTTAAAACTGAGCTATCCTGGTCATAAATGTAAGATCATTTGTATTGTATACCGCCCACCAAAGGGTAAAGTTCTTGAGTGTTATAACTTCTTGACAGCATGTATGGGACATGCCCGTGTTAAACATAATGAATGTTGGGTTATGGGAGATTTAAATGTCAACAGTAAAGCTAGAAATTGTATAAAATTTAGAAGAATGTCAAACTTCTTGAAACATACCAGACTTAGATATCTAAACACCCCATCTACGTATTACCACCCCCATTGGAAGTCCACTTTGGACCATTTTTATACAAATTGTGACTGTGTTAAAACACATGGTGTACTTGATAATCTATGTGGTGACCATATACCGATATATGTTATAAGGAAAAAAGAAAGAATAGTAAAACCAAAAGCAATATCCATACGATGTAGAGGTATGAGAAATTTTTCACAACAAGACTTTTTGAATACAATGGACAACTTAGATTGGAAAAATTTTGTACTGGATGATATGAATGTAAATGACAAGTATGAATGTTAATGGGTATCTAAATACAAAAAATCCTGTAAAGACTCGTACTGTGAGGGAGAATGATGTGTTTTTTTTATGAAGATATATGTCGTATGATAACAGTAAAAACGAGATTCTTCAATAAGGCCAAGAAATGTAGACCAAACAGAGTAAATATGGCTTTAGCCAGAGCTAAGCAGATCCAAAAAAACATTAATAAAAAATTGGATGTTAAAAGGAAAAATGTAACCACAAATATTTTAGAAAAGTTTAAAAATGATCCAAGGTGCTTCCAGAAAATTCTGAATGGAATATGGAATGGTCAGAGTTCAAAACCAACAATGTGTTTGAAAGATACTGATGGAAATATTATCGAACATCGACACACCTCGAATTTTGTAAATGACTACTACATAGATATAAGTGCAGATTTAGCAAGTCAAATAGTTGGTTCTGTGTACATACCAGACAGATTAATAATTAATAGTGTCATGAGTTTGAGAGAAGTAGCTGTAAACCAATGTGTCAAGATTGTGAAATCTATAATGGGATATAAAAGGTCATGTACTAAAGATATACCATGTAATATCATAAAGATTTTACTATGTCACAAACCGTATTTACTACAGAGCTTGGTGAATGAATCTATTGGTACGGGAGTTCTACCTGATATTATGAAACTGGGACAAATACCTAAAGCTGATAATTTATCAGATGTATCTAACTGGAGACCCATAACAATGACAAATGTCTTCTCTAAATTGACAGAGAAAATAATACACTCCCAGTTGATGAATTATATTACTGAAAATAATATTATCAGTGATAGACAATATGGTTTCATCCCAAATAGATCGACTGTAGATACAACTTTTGGGTTAATACTGTACCTGATTGAAGCTAGAAATAGAGGTGACTATTCATTGGTGCTTTTTTTAGACTTAAAAAAAAGCTTTTAATACTGTAAATTTGAATATAATGATGAGTAAATTATGCAGTGTTGGTTGTGATAATAACTGTTTAAGGTGGTTGAAAGGTTTTCTATATGATAGAAAACAAATAACAGTAGCTAATGATATTACATCGGATGAAAAGGTATTGGACTGTGGTGTAGCACAAGGAACGGTACTAGGTCCGTTGCTCTTCAATATGTATATAAACAGTATAACCAGTGTAATAAATAATTGTGAATTTTTTCTGTATGCGGATGATGTATCGCTGGTATTGAATGGTAGAGATACCGAGATTATGAGTAAATTAATGCAGAATGATATTGGTAATATTGAGAAATGGTGTAGACAAAATATTCTAACTATGAATGTAAAAAACCAAGGTGCTATAGTGTCGCTCAAATATGCAACGTATTGTTAAATATGATATTACATTGAACAATGCAAAACTGGCTTGTGTCGAACAATTCAATTATCTTGGCGTAGTAATTGATTTTGATTTAAACTTCAAACAACACTGTAAAAAAATGGATTCACAAGGCACTGTCAAGTTAAAGCAACTAAGAAACATTGTTAAATACTTGGATGTGGATACTAGCCTCAAAATCTACAACACTATGATAGTACCATTGTTAGAACACTGTAGTTACATATTGGAGAGTGGACCTGTTACATTAGTAGATCATTTAGACATCTTACAGAACCATTGTCTAAGAGCATGTAAAAAGGTTAGACAACCACAAGACATGCATGTCTATTACTATCATGTAAGGTGAAAAGTCTTGCAACAAGAAGAAAAGAGGTGCTTGCATGTATGATGTATAGATATATACAGGTACCTGAGAATAGAATAATCCCAATAAGACCTCGTAGGGGTAATGACAGAATAAAAATTAGGGTAAATCGACCCAGAATTGAACTATATAGAACAAGCCCCTTATATAGAGGCAGTATCATCTGGGACCATCTACCGGTACATGTACAGTCTGTAGATAATCTACAAAAGTTCAAGAAGCACTTACGTGATATAATACTATGACTCTGACTTAATACCTGAACTATGTTGAAATATAATATATATAGGACTAATTCCTCATATGTGACTGTTCATGGAAACCACTTGTCTAGCATCATTGAATGTATTTACACAAACTTACCTTTTTGAATAATCCTCTTAATTGTAAAAGCTTCAGTACGTTAAGATATTGTCGGCCAATAAACCTGTTTCAAACTCAAACTCAACTCAAGGCTTCAAGATTGTAGACCCAGGCTGTCAAACCACTTATGACTGTAAGAATTATAAGTCTATTCTGAAGGGAAATTTTACAATGAATTTTGTGGTATATCATTGGACGAATTGGAGGCGGGTCTTGTCTCAAAATCTGAGAGTAAACCTCAGTGTATACATTCTCTTGGCAGGGTAGAGAAATCAAATGGCAAGTTAAGACCTATAACAGATTGTTGTATGCCTGAAAAAATCTCCATTAATAACTTTATGAATACTACCAGTTCTACTTTTTCCTACAATAATATTAGCACGGTGACTGCTCAGTTAGATTTAAAATCTGCTTACGGAACTATAAATGTCTATGGTCCTCACACAACTATGCAGGGTTTCAGGTGAAATTCTGGTCATGGAGAAGAGTACTATGTTAGCAATAGATTAACCTTTGGTCTGAAGTGTGCTCCGTATATATTCAATAGAATATCAGATTTTATTGTAGAGGTGGCCAAGTTCTACGGTGTGAGGAGGATTGTTAATTATTTAGACGATTTTATAGCCATTGCGGACTCATATGAGGAGTGTCTCAGTCAAAGAAATTTATTGGTTGAATGTATGCAATACATGGGCTTTGGGATTTCAAACGAAAAAGTAACCAAACCAACAAAGGAGTGCAAGTTTCTAGGTATTATTTTTAATTCTAATGATTTGGAGTTATCCTTACCTAGTGATAAAGTAGAAAAAAATGAAAGGAATCTTATTAGACAATGTTAATAAGAAGTTCAACGCAAAAAAGAACCTAGAGAGAATTGGTGGACTCATGTCAGTCTGCTCTCAGGTGGTTAGAGGTGGTAGGACCTTTAGTAGAAGAATTTTTTACTTATGTGCTCGCGCTAAACCTAGAGGCTTCATTAGAGTTTCTGAATATACCAGACATAACATGTTTTAGGTGGTTGGATTTTTGTGATATGTTTAACTGTAAAAGTTTAATTCTTAATGACTAAGTAGATAGTCCAATGTATTCGGATTCGTAAATAATCCTCCAGTATATAAGGAGCAGGTTTGAAGTAACTGTCAGTTGGCTAATCTCACCTGTACAGGAGACACCACGTCAGGTGTATCCTTGATTTTTAATTTTTACTATTGTTATTACTATTTCATTACTGACTTACCTTTGTCAACTAAATAGTATGGTTGTCTTATTAATAAAGGCATGTATGGTGCTGATAGCTCCAAGGTCAGTATCCCACCATAAAAAAAACGTTTTTTAAACCTAAGATAAAAACGTTTTAATTAGAACTTGGTGAAACGTTTTTTTAGTCAAGTGGGATATCAAATTACTCCCTAGTATAGTACCTGTTTTAATAGCAGTATAAGTGTGGTGCATTTTGTAACAAAATGGGTCTGCAATCTGGCGATGAATGGCTGTCTTGTCTTTTGTCGTTATGTATGTGTAGCTGTCGTCTGGGTATTTAGGTTACAAAAGTGAATCCAATCCCTAACAGTTTCAAACCATTAGCAATACGTCTTGTGATATTGGTAACAGGTACTTTAGGGTGTGAAGACACTTAGGAAGCAGACACTTAGGGTGCACAAAAAGGACAGGTAGGGTGTAGGGTGAAAATACCAAGACACTTAGGGTGCAGTCAGTCTATAGCCCATCTGTCTATAGGGAGTCCCCTCTGAACAGACATTATGTGCCTCTAGCTCGCACCACTGATTTTATTTCTATGCGTATAAGGCTATGGGGAATAAAATCAGTGGTAGGGCTAGAGGCTGGTGATTTCATCTTTGTATACACAACAAAACTGCCGACTGACACCCGTCAGTCAGTGACGGACGGCGTAGGGACAGTATCCTTAGCCCTTTAATTGTTTCTAGTTCTATTAGAACTTGGAGTATGATTATTTGGTTCACCATTAATCCCAAATCTTTTTAATTCCACTATCACTGCCGACAGGAGGCCGCCAGCCTCTGAGGGGGGGGGGGAAACACTCTGAGGGGGGCAGAATTGTTTACAGTTTACAAATCTAGACCAGTTTGTTTTGCACCCTAAATGTCCTGCCGTTGCACCCTATGTGTGTCCTTGCACACCACTTGTCCTGTGGTTTGCACTCTACATGTCCTAGCACCCTAAGTGTCCACCTGCATGCACCCTAAGTGTCTGCACCCTAAGTGTCTCTGCTACCTAAGGTACCAGTATTCGTGATATTATAGATTAATAGTTTCCCGTATTATTATGTAACTATATCCTATCATCGGTCTCTAATATAAGCCAATACAAGTGTCATATATATATATATATATATATATATATATATATATATATATATATATATATATATATAATTTATAAAACCACGATACTTCCTTATATGGACTACGCAAATATCTGTTTCTCAACAACTTATGGTAAATATTTGGATCCACTACAATATGCTCAAAATAGATGTCTGAAAATATGTCTGAAAGTACCCCATATTACAAACACAAACTTTATATATAATATTACTGGTTCTGATAAATTAAAGGACAGAAGATTTGCTCACACTGTAAACTATATATATAGCCGTTCGAGATCTATAGATTACAAAATTATACAAAGGCTCCAAACTAGGCAAAATGATGCTCCCCTATGTAAAACAATTACTCCAAACTGTTTGTCCTATATAAGAAGTGTGGAGTTTCATGGTGCCATAACATGGAATGCTCTAACATGTGGTAGAAGGAACGCTGAAACTTTGGAAAAATTTAAAAAGGATACTAGAACATATCTTAAATCCCTTCTACCCTACACTTAACTTATAACAGATTATTGTATACCCTACTCATTTTCCATGAATTCTCTCCCCTACCCTTTAAATTTCTATTATATGTTTACTTAGTGTCTAGTTTCCTACTTTAGTAAAATGATTAATTAGCTAGGACCAGAAGGATCAACCCATAACACTTAACTAGTCGGGATGAGGTCCATAGCTTTCTTTTTGCCACATGAAATTACCTTTTTTTTTAATAACTATTATGTCTAATTTCTCACTGTCTTCCTTATTATTTAATATTACATGAATTCAAACAGAAGACTTGATAAGCTTCTGCTTGTCACATTGTTACTTTACTACTGTGAATGTACATATATATCTTTCTATACTTTCTACTAGAAAATAATAACTGCTAGAATCCTAGAAATTATGACATCAATATAAAGACTCAATTTGTAACGGTAACATACTTTATTGGCAATAAAGATCTTTAAAACAAAAAAAATTGTCATCGTCGTAAGGTATAACTGCCATTGGACCATATCAGCTCATGACGGAACAACAAGGTGGGGTGTCAATCACATGGAATCGTTATCCTTCAAAGCGCCGTGTCGGTAGGCCCTGAGGCAGCACGGTTACATACATGGGCCGTCATATCTTCACACGCAAATTCATTAGTCGTCTAATAGGTGGCCATTACATGTATTTTTGGCTGTGTAGTGTAGCGACCTCACCACTCACTAGGTGGCACCTGTGTGGTTCTCTGGTGGAAGCTCTATAAATGAACTGATCGAATGGGAGGCTTAGGGGGGCTTGATCTTTTTAAGAATATGAATATATATCATTATCCATGCATTAGTATCTACAAACCCTAACCATAGTGCATTTTATCATTTCACCAACATACATAGATTTTATGTCAAACCTAACCTAACAGATATGGCAAAACAGAAGCAACTTTGAGAACTTTAAAGATTTATCCAATTACCTCTGACTGGTCAAAAGCCAAAGGTGTGATAATAAATTCTGCAACTATTGCCATCTATGCATTATCTTTAAGGCTAGTCTAAGACAATTTAATTGAGCTGTAATTAGTCATACCCCAGTCAACTGTACACATGCATACATCTTATAATAGCAAAATAGATTAAGGTTCAGCTTCACATTAGTTTATATATATGCACAGTAGCACACACAGGTGGATGCCAGTGTGTACTTAGAACACGATGGTTAAGATGCCCGACGAGGGAGGACATCTATATCCCATACAAACCCCATAAAAGTTTCTATCCTATAGACGAACCCCACAAGTTAATATACAACTCGTCATAACTAGCAGGTGTTTCTATAAAGGTCATTATGATATTCTAATGTGTTTTTGCACAATATGACCGAACCAATGTAAGGGTGTTTGTAACTTTGTAATAATTTGGTCTTAGAAATGGATATTATGTTACTATCATTTTCTGTAGATCTTTGGATTGTGAAACAGTGAGCTGTGTACTGTTTCACAGGATGGCAATATTTACAACTGGTTATAACTAGATGTGACATTAGTTTTAAGATTGGTTGTAGGCTTACACTAGCAGGTGTTTCTACAAAGGCCATCAGTATATTCTAATATATTTCTCAATATGACCTGACCAAGATAGGAGTGGTTGTAACTTTACAATAGTCATAATATGGTTATAGAAATGGCTATTTTATTACCTTTATTATCTTTGGCTTGTGAAACACCACACTGAGATATCATTAGGAAGATGTATAGAATCCACAAATATTATCAATAAATAGGTAGGCAGATAGCTGTTAGAATCTGAAATAATGAACTAAAACCCATTTATCACACAAAGATCTAACAAGATCTTACATACGTATATGAATTTCTCGATATCCTTTGATTTGATATAATACAATAGCCAATCAAATCTAAACTATGATATATCGAGAATCTCTCCCTGCCATATTCAGATAGTTATACCAGTAGCTATTTTATAACTTAGAGGTCATGTTTCAAACAATTTTTTATATAAATGGACCCTTTAGGAGAAATGCACTTGGCTCTAGCCATAGATTAAAAGATTAAACGCGTGCAATGCACATCTGGCCCTGGAGGGTGTTGCTCCTATTGTAAAAAGAGCTGTGAGTATAAAGTGCCCTCTTTTCTAAACAAGTCGTGCACTGCTTTACCAAAGTACTTGCACTCACCACATCAGTCTGAAAAGTCACCTGCCTTGTTTAAAATAGAGAGAGCTGCACTACCAGGTACCTACTCATGTCACACTTTCTATAGTTTATTATACTGACTGACTTCACCCAAATAGGTACCTACTCAAATCCTCCTTTTTTAACACCATACTTGAATGCCCACTTGTGAGCAACAAAAGGGACAAGTTATAGCTACATGAAAAGAAAGGACTGGAAATGAGGGCACTTTTAGCCAGCTCTTCCTTTTACTATAGGAGCAACACCCTCCAGGTCTTGCACTACATACTGTAGGTGACTGTCAATATAGTGACAGTGTGCATGGTGTGTCAGAGTTGTCAATGGTTAAGGCTATGGAGAATGCACCCATTATCGCTCACATCTTTCATAGGCGAATAACTCCTCTCTTGGAGAGTAGAGCATTGCAGAATGTCATGGTGTGCTTGAATAAGGATCCATATTAACCAAAGAAATGCATGAGAGACTGTAATTCTCTTCCATTTTGTTTTAATCCAGCAGTTTCGATAGCACCGTAAGGTGATCGTCTCACTGTCCGCCATTTTGGATTTTGATGTTCTGTGTGCATGTGCGACCTGCTCCTTGCCGGAAGTCACATTTTCAATGAGAAATGATAGATTCTATCAAGTTAACTTGAAATTAATGGCTTTTTGAATAAAGTCCATGCATCTTTAGCAATATCAATTAAATTGAATCAAATATACCCACTCAATTAACTGTTAAACAAAAAATCAAATCTGACGACCGGTCACTCTGCGCGCATGCATCAAGTCTCCAGACCGGAAGTGAGGCGGTCGACATAACAAAAAAATGGTGGTCCGATTTACACACTCATATATAAACAGTCCTAACCTGTCGAATACAGAGATTTCCTCCTCACCTTCTGAAAAAAAAGCATCTTAATTGCCCTATTCCCATAGGAGTCAATGTGTTATTTTGACCCCCTGTCGACTGCCCAAATTGACCGCAAAATGCAATCCTATGGAGTCCGTTTTCGGGAGAAACTAGGTCAAACATGTCAGGTTTTTTCTTCAGCTTTTTTCATAGCTAAAGAATTTTTTTCCAGGAATTGTGCATGTGCAATGAAAGACTAGATCCTAAAGAACATGTTTCCATGATTGTTTGTTTATTTATCCCCCGATTTCGATAAGCAATTCCCACCTAAAGTTCCAATTCATGATCATCAGTTTTTGACTGAAAAGGCGCCGCCAATGACCCAGGAGGACCTGGGCCAATTACATAATACTTCATGAACGATTCAGAGCATTCTTGGATCAGAGCCTCACAGGAAATCCTAATGTAGCAAAGCTCTCCCCTATCCTCATTTGTAAATACAACAAAGGGGACGTGACTACATGGTAGAAAAGGGGAAATTAAATAGAATGAAGATGATGTTTGTACACCAAGTCATACAATCGAAAGGCATCCCTAGGGAGATGTTTCTAAGTTGTTGGGGGGAAGAATTCCAGTTATTGTCAAACTTCCACAGTAGCACTATGCCAGGTGCAAGGAAGCACATCATATTTTTTCCCAAATGTGTAACACTGTATATCAAATTGTCAAGTTATTTGTATTACAGAAATGTCCCCAACCTTTACGAACAGATTCAACCTTGCAGAAAAGGAAACATCAAGATCTTGCAATTGAAGGATTCTAGTAGTACTTTGTTGCTTTGCTGCATTTTCCTATGGAATCAATAACAAATTCGAAAAGGGAATAAACCATTCGGGAAGCCGAGAATCACATTTACCGAGGCTATATGGGTTTGTTCTTCCTTGGTAGTGAAGATAACCAGTGGAGGAGAATTCAGAGTAGACTGGCACAAGTGTCCCAATGTATCCAATACACACTAACAACAGCCATTAACATCAAGTGCCTCATTTACAATAATGCCCTGTACACTTGAGTCCCTGGACAGTGCGCAGATTTTCCACTAGTGGGATATGGTATACCCTAGAAGACCCACCTAGATAACTGTAAAACCAAAATGATGCTAATATCCAGGGCAAACGGTAACGTGTATACATCATAGGGCCATATCCACATTTAGGTCGCTAAAAAAAGAAAAAAAGTGGTCGTGATTTTCTGATAAGGAATAAGCCACAATTCTCGTCACCAAAACTGGTTGCTAGTATTAGTGTCCTAAACAGTGACTGTGATGCATCCTTACCTAACCAGGCACATGTCGGGAAAATGGATTTCAGGGTTATGCTGTGTTCACAGAAAGTACATCAAGAGCTTCAGAATACTTTTTGTTTCATTAATATATCTTTATTTGTCAATATTTGCTGAATTTTCAAAATTATAAATTGGCCATCATTCGTTCCAAGAAATAGAGCTACAAACATACTCATACACCAATCTTGTCTTTCTTTATTTGATTTTTTTCAAAAGATTCATTGAGATTATATTGTGGATAAACCAATGAAAATTGTCAGGGCGAAAATCAGCGACAACTATCAATTTGGCCAATTTTCATCATTTCTACTATTTTTTTGTATTTATCCTTATCACATGAAAGGGAAGATAATAATGGAAGCAAATACCCAAAATGACTATAATTAGCATGTTTCACCTTTTGACCTCATTATCTTTGGTTCATTAGGGGCGAGATCTGCCTGATTTGGTTAGGATGCATCAGGTATTTATTATATTAATTTGATTTACTAAGATCATGCCCATCAGTGAAATCCCATCACAGGGAACCTTTACCTGGGTGAATGGATGCAAGAGGGTGGTAGCTTTAACTAGCCAAAAACATCTGCGGAGGGCAACCCCTAGAGGCACACACACTGATTCTTGTTAATCTATATATACGTTTCTATTGGATGGTGGTAGGATACAGCCAGCACCAGGTGGAAAGGAATAGCTTTAGGTCAGGCAGAAGAGAATATATCAGTGCTCCTGAATCAGATACGATTTTCACTATTTTTCATTGTCATATTGATTCTATATGACTTTCTCAGGGGGTAAGATTTCTTTATCTCATGCTCAGCCTTATATCCAGGGGACGATAAAATCTACCACGACAAAATCCGTCGTTCATTTCCGACAATAAACCACTTTTATCGTCCATTTCTGATGTTAAAGGTCAAACATCAGCCAACTTTGGCCATACATTTCCCGAAGAGGCCCAGTGGACTATGGGTATTAGACAAGTCCATCGGCAACTGTCGGCTGACAAATAGCAATGCCCCACCATTAAATTTTATGGCAAAATTCTGCAGCCCTGTCGGCCAATGTTGGTCGTGTGATGGGATCAGCCGATGTAGGGGCATCATACCGAATGGTGGAAAATGGGCTGAAAGCCTTTCCAGTCTAACTTCAGCCCACTAGCAGTGTGACCTACAGGTCAGAAAGGGCAATCTGTGTTCTCATGAATCTCAGTGTGAGATACATTTGCATAGGACCTAGGATTCCAGATTCAGTCTCAATACCAAAGTTTTATGGTAGTGTAACATAATATTGGTAATCCATTTACCTGGTCAGTACAGGAGGCTCAATCAAGCATAATGACAACAACGCTGGAAATTTATATAACTTGGAACTTTATCCTGTGAAAGTTAAAGTGAATATATGTTATAGGATAATACATGTATAAGCGAGGAAGAACATGTCAATGTAATAACCCTTATATGTGTGAACCTTATGGTTGTAGAATGTTTAAAATAAACACCCTAACTTGGGTGGAATGTTTGAAACATGGTAATAGTACAAGCCCACTCACATCTCTTCACAAGAGATGAGGTCCTGTGATGGAGAGTACCTTTCACAGAGATGATCTCAGTGAAGGTTATCACTTCAGTTTCTCAGATATTGTTTTCACTGGGCAACCTCAAGTGAAAAGCTACCATAGCTATGGCAACCATCATCGGCTCTTTCACATGGCCTCCCTCCTGTGAAGGATGCCAGTAATAAAAGCCATCAGGGTACCTGGCTTGCCAAGTCAGTTTTAAAAGGAATGTCTTCATTCTTCTTCTTTTATGAGGCACATATATGCCTCTATCTAACTGATATCTAATGTTTTTCACAATATATATAAAGGAGCTGAATGATCATTTCTTTAGTGCTCATTCCACCTCCAGTGAAAGTCTACTGCAGCTCTAGGCCCTGGAGGGAGTTCTGGGAACTAACCTTTCACAGACCCACCTCCAGTGAAAGTCTACTGCAGCTCTAGGCCCTGGAGGGAGTTCAAGGAATTAAACTTTCACACATCCACCACCAGCCTCTGGCAAGACTCGTATCCGGACTGGTCACTAGGGGTTCGCCAGCAACCAGCAGCCACCAGCGGACCTTCAGGATCCCGGAGAAACCACACTGGCCCCAACCCTTTCCATAAGTCTATGAATCTCCTAGATCTCTGAGATTCATATTTGCTGACTGCTCATAGGCCGGAGATGGGGGTGGATTTTGACTTGATTTGAGGTAAGGTGTCATAGTTTACACTTGTCTTTCGGGATGCTTGATAAAGACACAAAGTCATATTAACTTCAGTACTTACAGAGAACTAGGCTGAGCCTACTGCCGACTCTGAGTCTCTACCTTGTCAGTAGACCATTATAGGTATTGTACTTATCATATTTATTTTTCACCTTGACTCTACCATGTAAACCAGTGTCCGAGTCTACCCACAAGCCATGCCACACCTATAGACCAAAGGCTGGCGGTGTCAACTGCACTTAGTGACCCCGCCTCCTCCCATTGGAGGATACGCCCATTAATCACGAGCAGCTCACTGCATGCCAGGAATTCCTAGCAGCTATGTTTAGACCCAGTCCTCCTACTGGAGGACACGTCCATCAATCATGAGCAGCTCACAGCATACCAGGAATTCCTAGTAGCTATATTTAGACCCACTCCTCCCGCTGGAGGACATGCCCATTAATCATGAGCAGCTCACAAGCATACCAGGAATTCCTAGCAGCTATATTTAGAATCACACTGAACTCAGTGACCCCCAGTGCTATGTTTAGATCCACCTGCACATGCGCACTGGAAGTCCCCAGTTACTATATTTAGCTCACCTGATACTATTTTTAGGATGAGCTGGGTGAGCAGCTCCCTACTATAAATACCCCCTAGTGGAGCAGCTCACTCATCTTTCTACATTCATACTTCATCCCTCACACACTCATGTGGGATAAAGAGCCCCCAGCTCAAGGCTAGGCTTGGACACCATTGGGCACGATATACTGTATCACCATCTATACCTTGTCGACTTTAATGAATAAAGTGGATATCAAACTGGATCCCTGATTTGTCTGTATTCATCCTCATTCATCATTTATGGACTCGTTGACAACCTCCTGGGAGTGATTGAATTTTGGACGTTGCCTATAAAGGGGTCGTTTCTACAAAAAAATCAAATTATTTTGTAACTACCAGTGACTTTTCCTATGCGCACAAGGATTTTCATAGGAATCCGTTTAGTAGTTGCGGAGAACAAATCGATTTAATTCCAGACGTTGCCTATAGGCCTAGGCTTGAAGGGGGTCATTTCTACAAAAAATTCAAATCATTCTGTAACAAGCAGCGACTTTTCCTATGCTCACAAGGAATCCAGATTTAAATTCTCATAGAAATTGGTTCAGTAGGTGCGGAGAACGAGTCAATTTAATTTCCGACAATGCCCATAGGCCTAGGCTTGAAACAAGTAAATTCGACAAAAAATTCAAATCATTCTGTTACTAGCAGCGACTTTTGCTTTGCTCACAAGGAGTCAAGATTTTAATTTTAATAGGAATCCATTCAGTAGTTGCAAAGAATGAGTCGATTTAAATCGGACGTTGCCCATAGGCCTAGGCTTCAAGGGGGTCATTTCTACAAAAAAAAAAAAAAAAAATTCTAAATTTTAGTCCCCCCTGCATTTTATCTGTTTCTACCATAAGGCTAAGATCAATATCTATTTGTGGTCCCTCCTGTCAAAATTTTAGCCCCCCCCCTTCCGTTTTAGCTAGTTTTCTACCCTATGGCTAAGATCTGTCTGTTTTTCTGGTGCCTCCTGTCAAAATTTTAGCCCCCCCTGCATTTTATCTCTGTTTCTGCCTTAAGGCTAAGATCTACATGTTATAATTTGTACACAGCCCCCCTGCTGTCAAAACTTTAGCCCCCCCCATTCTGTTTTTACCTAGTTTTCTACCCTATGGCCTGTACAGATTGGCCTGACCATATCTAGAATAGCAATTATAAAAAGGGAGGCTCTGATTTCATGTCTGCAGTAGTAAGTGCTAAGCCTGATACCAGGTTTGATTGACATGATAGGCGATAGTCTTTTCTTCTTCAGTGTTGCATGTCCTGTTTGGTGAGGGTGAAGTTGTGTGGCTACTATAAGCTTTTTACCAGTAATTGGAAAGCCAATATGTTTTGCTGCATGAAGTATGTGCTGGAAATGGAAGCACCATTTATAGTGAGTATAATAATGAAATTAGTCTCTAAGTTACAAGTTACATATATCCTGGCTGTTGGAATTGGGATACGTAGACAGCACATATTGTGCAGCTTTAGTGGTAAGATTAAAGCTGGTATGCTTAAAGCTGGTATGCAGACAGAGTTAGTACTAAGATTAGTAGTAAGATTAAAACTTGTATATAAGAATGTGCTTAGTACTGCATTAAACCGTCTAGATATTACTGGTTAATTAAAATTAAAACTGCTTGTACTATACGGAAATATCTGTATGCTTAATATATAGGCTTTCATTATAATATAATATTTGGTAGTTGTTGGTCTTAACTAACTTGGATTTGGAAGTTGATAGGCAATGATGATACTATAAAATCGAAACAGGACTCTGTAGATTATTTCAATGAGTAAATTTTCTGGTATTGGTGAAGTGTTATGTCATAGCCTTACTGGACGAGGACATGCGTGCAAACAGGTTTTTGATGAACCAGTTGGTGGTAGAGTAGACAGAATCAGAGTTGATGTTGGTTTGGTCAAGATTCTTGTTGATGATATAAATATTAATAAGACCTCCAGCATAGAGGTAATCAGGTGTGATATTCTTAAAGCAGCTCTCCAGTATTTATGGTCTCAAATAACATGGTTGTTCGAACTATCGTTTGATACCTCCATCTTCCCTGATGAGTGGAAGCGGGCACGTGTGAGCCCAATACCAAAATCTGCCAGTATGAAGCTTATCAAGAACTGGAGACCAATCTCACTTCTTCCAGTTCAATCTAAAATTGCTGAACATATTATGCATATTCATCTATGCGAAATCCTCGAAAAAAACAATATTTTGAGCAATAAGCAGTTTGGTTATCGAAAAGGCCATGGTACAGGCGATGCCATCTTTACCTTCTTGAACGACATATATGAAAACAGGGACAGGGGTCATCTTACTTGTGCCTGCTATTTAGACCTTAAAAAGGCCTTTGATAGTGTTCATCACGGTCATTTAATTGAAGTCCTTGGGAAAATTGGTCTTGGAGATTGTGTATTAAACTGGCTAATGAGTTACTTAAGTTGTAGGACTCAATATACTAAAATTGGAAGTTACACTTCTGACACTAGGTCTATCAGGTATGGGTTACCTAAAGGGTCTGTGCTTGGGCAGTTGTTGTTCATCACATATATAAATGATGTGACAAGTATCATAAAAAACTGTAAATTTTTGTTAAATGCCAATGACATGGTAGTGTATACATGCAATAATAATATGGACTTAGTGGCCTCACGATTACAAAAAGCTATTGATGATATAGGAAGATGGTGCATCTCGAAGAGGCTGACCGTTAATATTGATAAAACCAAAGTGTGCTGGCTTGGTGGTGCTCAAAAACTAAAAAAGAGACGACCACATAACTTTTATTTGTAAAATGAAAAATTAGGGGAAGTAAACTGTTACCCTTACCTGGGATTGAAAATTGATTCTGCTCTAAGTTTTGGTCAAGCAATGTACAATCTAATTGCTAAAGTAAATAATTGTCTATTTACCCTGAGTAAATTGCGCCATCTACTAACAGAGAATGTATGTATACATGTTTATAAGTCAACTGTTCTCAGCTTATTTGACGATGCAAGTTTTGTGCATGATGGAGCGAATGAAATCTTTCTGAAAAAATTGGAGAGGCTACAATCAAGAGGTTTAAATATTTGTTTCCGTGGCAAAAATATGACTGAAGATGATATGTATAAAACTGCTGATGTTTGTAAGTTAAATAGGAGAAGGCAACAACTAACATTGTCATATATGTTCAAGTTGTCAACATGTCCTGAAATGATAGATGATGCTCCTAGCTGCGAGGGGTTGAGGTCGGAGGGCCAAAGTCTTTTTCGAGTTCTTAGAGCCAGAAATGGTGGATATTTGAACTCCCCACTGAGCAGAGGAGCAACGCTGTGGAATTGTCTAAGTGCCTGGCATCAGCATAGCCCAAGCAAATTTGTTTTTAGCAGAGAATAGCTAAAATTGCTGATTTGACCAAAAGCGCACCACCACCAGAAGGTGCTACATATGAAATGTAGTGTTGATCACAGCCTAAACAAGTGTCTAAACTTTTGATCTATTCATGGTGTAGTCGATGTGGGGATGGGTTGTAATGACCTCACCTGCACTTCACTTCATTGTGCCTGGGTCAAATGTCAGCCAGGTGACGGGGATGGGTTGTAGTGACCTCACCTTGTTGTTCTGGACTGCTAGACTATTTCAGGAGGTGTGGGGGATGGGTTGTAATGACTTAACCTACCGCCTTCTTAATGCAACTGCTACATCTGATATAATTGTAGCTGGATACATGGGTGTATTGTTTCGCATTATGAGCTTGCTGCTGCATATAGATGGGTGTTTCTTACATGCACAAAATTGATATAATCAAATGTACTTAGTTAAATCAGTAAAAACCAGTCACGTTGTCTCTTTGGATATATATTAATGTTAGTTTCAGCATTTTGTGAGTTTTTTTCTTAATCTCAAATCTTTAAGTTCCCCTTGTCTCTTTATCAAGCCCACTTATTAAAATTATTGTGATTGTGAATTTCAAGTGTGCAGATTATGAATCTGCTTTCATGGTATTTTTCTCAACATGGATCAATTTCTTCTTGTACATTTTTCTTTCCTTCTGTATTGTGGTGGAGACCGAGGGCTTGGCGGAGGAGCTGAAACCACCCTGGCATGGGGGCGGTGAGGCCGTTAAGCTTGGAGTCAGGTCAGAGGCCAACGATGGTTACATGTTGGCGGAGTAGGTCCCCCGAAGCTGGCTTGGTGGTTCTCCAGGCCAGAGTTGGAGGATCGGCTAGTGTATATAAACCGGGAGACGATCCACCAGAGCAGTTCGAGTAACGAGCTGACCGGGGACGTTCTCCAGGGCTGGCCTCCAGCATTCACCTACAAGTATTGGACTTAGATGGTGTGGCGAAGACTGCCAGGTAATAAAGTACAAACAAGTTGAACACAAGTTGGCGGAGTGGTGTCATCCTTTATTTAGACGGAGTAGGCGAACGCTACATTGGTGACAGCGGTGTTTGAAGGATCCACGGAAGAAGGATGGCAAACTATTCAACAGACAACGACATTTTTTTTGAGGTTTGAAAATGTTTTATTGTCAAGTCACTATTCATACAGAAAGTGGTAAAATTAGACAATAATGTGAATCCTCGTTCAGTTATTACATTAAGTGGTTGTTTGCACATAGATCAATGAATAAAGATGGGAATTTATACAATGAAGAATAAGAACAATAATATAAACAGAAAAAATAAAATCTATATAACAAACAGTATATACTATGTACACAAATAGCAACCTCTATAATCTTACAATAAAATTTCAAAAAGAAGGGCAGCAGGCATGGTACACCAGTTTGTTACTATCAACAAGTTTTATACTAGCATGTATTACACTATACCAATAGGATATATATGGACAGATCAGTAGGTACAAAAAATATCTTAAACAGATGATCAGCAGATATACATTATGAGAGTATAGTCACTGTGAGCTCATGGATGAAATTCATGCGGTGTAGTCTTTCAACAGCTCCACATGAATAAATTCTAATAGAGGGTGTAGTCAGCAAACAACAGCTCCCTCTACTCAATCAGGATAAGGTGTAGTCTTTCAACAGCTCCCTAACCTGTATCTTTTTTTCATATTACTCATTCAGCTCATTCAGCTCATCACCCATTAACATCATCTTGGACAAGTCTTGTATCTGCCTAATTCTTGCTTTAAATTTAAGTTTACTTTCACTGTGTTGGACATCAGCTCGGAGATTGTTCCATAACTCAACTCCTCTATATAGCGGCGAGTTGTTGAATCCCATGTTACATGCTCTGGGAATGACTATCTTGATCTTTGATTCTGACCTCATACCTGGCCTTCTGATTTCCTCATCGACCCAATCTGGATTTCTTGATAATTTGTACATGAAGCTAAGCAATAATTCTTGTCGTCTCCTCATCAGGAGTGGGATATTAGCCCGTTCATGGAGCTCTTCTTCATTAAGATCCAAACCTCTGAAAGAAATTTTCAGGCCTCTCTTCTGCATTCTGTCTAACTTTTTTAACAGGCCTTCATTAGCCCCCTCGTAGGCAAAACAAGCGTAATCAAAAACAGACATTATGGTGGTTTTATAGACTGTTACAGCAACTTTTTCAGATAACATGTTTCTGAATTTACTGATTAAAGATTGAGTTGGAGGGAGGTAGGGAGGATAAAGGAACTCTCCTGGAGATAGTGGACGAGGAGGTGACGTTAAGAAGGGGAGGGGTGGCCCGCCAGGCGGAGGACCACCCAGAGAGGCAGGCGGAGCCCGCCGACAGGGAACCCGAAAGACTAGCCAATGACCCCCGGGTCCAGGAAGACCAACAGAAAGAAGAGGATACTTACCGGTGGCCGTGGGAGACGGAGGGCAGGAAGGACAAGGCGGGGCAGCCCCGATGGAAGGTGCCAGGCAAAGATGTATGGCCGGGGTACGTCCCGGGACGAGACAGGGAACCTCAGAACGTGTGGTGGACGGAGGGGGAGAGGGCAGAGATAAACAAGCCCCGGGCGGCGGGTCAGAGGAGAGAAGGGAAGGAGGTTGAGGCGGAGGAAGAAACACTCCTCGACAGAAAGAGGAAGGCGAGGTACGGCTGGAGGTGGAGAGTGGTGCTGAGGCTGCGAAGGAAGCAAGGGAGGATGTTCCCAGGGGGGGAGCCGATGGAGAAAGAGGTGGTAAGAATAAACCAGTGGTGAAGCCCACTAAGTACGATGGGACGACAGACCTGGCCGACTACCTCAATCACTTCGACCTGTGCGTGAAAGTGAACGGATGGAGCCTGGCGGAGGCGGGGATGTTCTTGGGGCTTAGCCTGTCGGGTGCCGCAAGGCGACTGCTGGCGGAGCGGAGGCCAGCTACGCCGGAGGGTTATGCGGAGTTGCGGAAAGCTCTAGTTGAGCGGTTCGAGCCCACCAACCAGGAGGAGACGTATAGAGCCTTCCTGAGGACCTGAGTGCAGAGGAAAGGAGAGGGGCTGCAGGAGCTGCAAGAAGATCTGATGAAATATACCAGATTGGCCTATCCGGAGGCGGATGCTCGGACTACGGACACCCTGGTGGTCGACAGGTTTCTCCTGTGTTTAGATAACTCGCTGAGACAGTGGGTATACCAGACACAGCCCAAGAACTTGCAGGAGGCAGTAATGACGGCAGTAGGGGCGGAGGCCTATCTGAGGAACAAGCAGGAGTCTCAGCAGAGGGTGAGGTCCGCCGACGCTTCCATTAACGAGCACCTCCAGTCCAATGAAGAGAAGATGAGTAAAATGGCGGAGCTCATAGAGAGGCTGGTAAAGAGGTTGGACGAGCCGGCGGTGGTAGGAAAGAAAAAAAGGCAGAGCAGCACGGCGTGTTTCGGGTGCGGCCAAGAAGGGCACTTCAAGAGAGTGTCCCAATAGAAAACCCAAGGAAGGGGGCCAGAGGTCGGAGGAGCAGGCACCTTCGGTGGCGGGAAACTAGAATCGACTTATACCGAGGGCCGGGTACAGGTCAGAGGAAATGGGCCAACAAATACAATCCAGGGTCGCAGGGAGAGAGGCGGCGGAGGATTGATAGTAGAGGGCCAACTAGCCGGAGCGCCTATCCAATTACTAGTGGATACGGGGACCTCCTTGAATCTAGTATTGGAGGGATGGTGGGATCGACACGGCAGAGAAGGGGCACTCCGGGATACGGCAGTTCATTGGTCTCTGGTCTACTCCGTGGACCAGAGACCAATGAACATAAAAGGGAAGGTCCGAGCCAATCTACAGCTGGGCCATAAAGAGATAGAGGCGGACATCGTAGTTAGCGACACGGGCACGAAGGGAATCCTAGGGGCAGCCTTCCTCCGCACCCATCACTTGATGGTTGACGTCGCAAGAGGACGGTTAGTCTGGACAGAATGGGAGGAGGCTTGCCGAATTGTAAGCACCCACCCGGCCATCTTGGGCTCGGGACAAGAGTCCATGGTGGAGGGCACAATAAAAGGGCTGTGGCGGACGGGGAATGACGGAGTGGTGGAAGGCATGGCAGGGCACAAAGGGGAGCCGAAGTTTTTGGTAGGCCGGGGTTTGGTGTGGCCGGAGGGGAGGGAGATCTGGGTGCGAGTGCTCAATGCGGGGCCTGAACCTATAGTTATTTATTGAAACATGACGCTGGGTGCAATCCAGAAAGTGGGCGAAGTGGCAGAGGGGTCAGGAAAAAAAAAAGAACTGGTGTCGGGTGGCGGAGACGTTGGGAGAGGCGGACCTCAAGGCTCTGGTGAAAGAGTTGGTGCAGGGGACGGAGTCCCACCGGCGGAGGCAGCTGGCGGAGTTACTGCGGCGTCACATTGGGGCATTCCAGTGTCACAAGGGAGATAAGGGCCATACCTCGCTGGCAAAACACAAGATCGAGACGGGGGATCATCCACCAGTCAAGCAACCGCCCAGGAGGTTGGCACCCCATAGGAGGGAAACAGTGGAAGTGGAGGTAGACAGGATGCTGGAGGCCGGCGTGATTGAAACCTCCATCAACCCGTGGCCCTCTCCGGTAGTCCTAGTCAAGAAGAAGGATGGGACAATGTGATTCTCCGTGGACTACCGGAGGTTGAATGCCGCCACAGTCAAAGACGCTTACCCCTTGCCCAGGGTAGAAGACTGTTTGGACACCATGGTCGGGGCCTCCTGGTTTTCTTCTCTAGATCTCGCCAGCGGGTATTGGCAGTTGGATATAGAGGAGGAGGACCGAAGGAAAACAGCGTTCACGACACACAAGGGCCTGTACCAGTTCAGGCGGATGCCCTTCGGGCTGTGTAATGCTCCTGGCACCTTTGAAAGGGTCATGGAGGTGGCCATGAGGGGCCTCCAGTGGAAGACATGCCTGGTTTATCTGGACGACATTGTTGTCTTCTACGCCTTTTTTGACGAACACCTGCTCCGTCTGGGGAGGTGTTGCAGAGGTTGGAGGAGGCGGGGCTAAAATAAAGCTGTCCAAGTGCCAGCTGGCCAGGAGAAGGGTCCTCTTCCTGGGGCACCAGGTCAGCGAGGAAGGGGTGGAGACAGATCCGGAGAAAATAGAGGCTGTGCAGTCTTGGCCTATACCTAAAACCGTGAAGGAGGTGCGGAGCTTCTTGGGCCTGGCTGGCTACTACAGGATGTTCGTTCCCGAGTTCTCTTCCTGCGCCAAACCCCTGAGCGCCCTGGCGGAGAAGGGACGCGTATTCCGGTGGACGGAGGAGTGTGCGGAGGCACCCATCTTGGCATTTCCCAGGGCGGACAGGCAGTTGGTAATGGACACTGACGCCAGTGATACGGGAGTCGGGGTGGTGCTGGCTCGGAAGCAAGACGAAGCAGAAAGGGTGCTGGCCTATGGTAGCCGGACACTGAGCAAACCGGAGAGGAATTACTGTGTGACACGGAGGGAACTCCTGGCCATCGTGTTTGGGCTAAGGAAGTTCAAGAACTATTTAATAGGGCGCCCTGTAGTGGTAAGGATGGATCATGCATCCTTGCGGCGGCTACTGGACTTCAAGGAGACCGAGGGGCAGTTGGCCAGATGGTTACAGGTGATAAGCACCTACGACATAGTTATCCAACACCGCCCGGGAAAGCTGCATGGCAACGCCGACGGGTTGTCCCGCCGACCATGCAGGCAATGCGGAAGGGAGGACGAGGCAGAGTTGCTGCACTGCCGTGTCTTCACCCGAGCTCGGAGGATGGAGATGAAGGAGGGCCCTGCGCCAGCGGCGGTGGGGCCCACTCCGCCAGAAAGGATTGCTTGGCAGACGTTGCAGGAGGAGGACCCTACACTGGCAACAGTACGGGGCTGGGTGAGTGGAGGAGGAACACCACCGGAGGGGGAACAAAGAACGTGGGGGTACGAAATTAGGGCGTGGCGAGCTCAGCTGAACAGGCTATGTGAAGAGAAAGCGATGCTGGGATGATGGTGGGAAGATCTAGCAGGGGCGAAACACTTTCAGATAGCAGTGCCAGAGGCCGGCCGGAGAGGGGTGCTACAGGAGGTGCACGGGGAACCCCTAGCTGGCCACTTGGGAAGGAATAGGACCATCCGTCGCCTTCAAGGGGGGTACTACTGGCCGGACTTCAGGAAGGATGTGGCGGCGTGGTGCGCCAGCTGCGTGCCATGCTTGAGGAGGAAAACAGCCCCACCCCCGCACAGGGCTCCAATGGGGCATGTGGGAGTGGGTTTACCCCTGCAGAGGGTAGCCATGAATGTTATGGGCCCGCTGCCCCTCTCCTCGGCAGGGAATCGGTATATTCTAGTAGCAGTGGACTACTTTACCAAGTGGACGGAGGCCTATGCGATGCCTAACCAGGAGGAGCCCACGATGGCGAGAATAGTGGTAGAGGAGTTCATCTGTCGGTTTGGGGCCCCGGCGGAGTTGCACACCGACCAAGGTAAAAACTTTAGTCGGGACTATTCCGTGAAGTGGTAGCACTCCTTGAAGTCAGGCAGACGCGGACATGTGCTTTTCGACCACAGGGCTATCTCCTAACATGTTGATGTTGGGTCGGGAGACAGTGGTTCCGCTACAGCTGGTATATCCATTGGCGCCTAACAAAGTAGGGGGATGGGGATACGTGGCGGAACTACAATCGCATATGGCCGGCGCCTATTCCGCGGCGAGAGGGGCTCTAGGTAAATCCACCTGCCGGCAGAGGCGAAATTACGATGCAAGGGCAGCTGTGGCGGAGTTCATGGTGGGGAGCTACGTCTATTATTACCACCCCCAGCAGAGGAAGGGCCTGACCCCAAAACTGCAGAGTTATTGGACTGGGCCATGGGAGGTGGTTAAGAGGCTAGGGGAGGCAGTATACAAAATCAAGAAGGGGAGGACGAGTAGAGTGGCCCACTATGACATACTCAAAAAAGCGGTTCCTGGTTCCAATGCGGGGAGGGGAGCATGGAGGAGGCATTGGAGGAAGGAGAGCTCAACCTTTCAGAGGCGACGGAGGACGACTCAGAGGACGAGGCGGAGAACGGGGGAACCAGCGTCATACGGGCAGTCCTGTTGGCGCTAAAGCGGGGTGCACGGCGTAAATCCAGGGTCCTTGCAGGTGGAGGGAAGATGTCGAGAGAAAGCCAGGAATGGTGTGGAAGATGGATAGAACAGGAGAAGCGGTTAAAGAAGGAGGCGGAGGACGAGCCCCCGTACAAAGAGTGGTCCTTGGACGAGATGGGACGGTCGGATGAGGAGGATCCGGCCAGCCGGAGACGGAATCACCTCCAGTAATCGGGATCCGGGAAGAGAAGGCCAGGAGGGCCAAAGACCCAAAAAGACGTGAGATACGGGCCAAGCACGAGGAAAGATGGAGAATATTCGAGATGATTGAGGAGGCTATCTGTGACAACCAGGAGAATGAGGAAAGGGAGGCCGGACATGAGGCTGGAGCCCAGCGGGCGGTGGCGCCGCCTGGCGGCGACAGAGTCAACCACGCCGGGGGTGGGTTGTTAGCGCCCTCTAGCAGCGGAGGGGTAGGCGGAGGGCGGGAGTCACCTAGCAACGTAGTAAACAATAATGATGTAATAAAAGGAGGTCCACTGGAGATAATGGGGGGCTTTCAAAACGCCATGGCGAAGGATGCAAGGAGAGTGATTCTAAGGGGTGGAGAGACTAACGGAGGAGGAGGAGCCCTCCCAGACTATGAGGAGGAAATAGGCTCGGGAAAGGTTACCTCTACTGTTTCCCACCGCTCGAAAAACAGTTCGGAGCACAGGGAAAGTCGCCGGCGGAGGAGAGAGAGAGGGCACTCTCCCCCACACTCCTCGTCCAGCAGATCCACTAGTGGTCATCAGAGGGGAGGACGGCACTCGGAGTCGGGTCATAGTCGGCGGAGTGGGGATCAATCCAGCAGCACTAGCCGAAGACGGAGTGGGAGGGGCGATCGCTACGAGACTGCTTCAGGACGCGAGAGGAAACGCTCCCACAGGTCCAGCAGTAGCCGGCGGTCGAAGAATAACGACGTAGATGGCCGAAACGGAGAGCGTGGGAAAGCAAAAACTTCCCACGGTGGGGGAGACAAGGACAGCCACCACGGCGGAGGACCTGCCCGGGTTGTGATTGGTCGACTGCTGGAGGGGGGCGGGGACCTGGAAGCTCCCGGGAGGGATATAAACGGCAAGCATCCTCCGTCACAGTCAATTCCGGTTAGTTTCTGGACTATGCCAGAGGTAATCATGCCTGTATTTAGGAACAAAGAACAGCCTGTGCCCACGGAGGTGGTAGAGGGGGAGGAGGTACCCCGCTATCGTTGTGAGGTCTACACAAAAGAGAAGGCCGGGAAGCAGTGGTTCTTCATGAGATCGGATGGCCTAAATAGACACTTACGGACGCATGCCAAGACGTAGGAGGGATACAAGTGTCCAGGGACTCAGTGCGGGCACATGGTGGCCAAAGATAGGGTGGATGACTTGAGACGGCACAGTAGCCGCAGGCACCCCGGGATAGAGAACTGGGCCCCCCCCGGAGGAGTGTTTACGGCTACCCTTGGGGAAAGCGGCGGAAGCAGAGGAGGGCACTGCCAGCACCTCCGCCGACGCTTCCCTGGAAAAGCCGGTGGAGGAGCAGAAGGAGACCCCCGCCAATCTACCTAAGAAAAAGAAAGAGGGAAGCGGCGGGCGGGGGACCAAGGCATCGACAACCAGACAAAGCAAGCCCAGCACCTAGGCAGCCGACCAGGATAGCCCCCAGGGGTCAACATTCTCCTCGGCTACCTCCCCGGGAATCTCGTTACTGGAGGAGGCAGAAGCCGCCGCTGCCTCGAAGTATCTGGAACAGTTAATGGGGTACTCGGAGGGCGGGGCTACTCAGCAAAGTGGTGTGTCCACCCGGTCCGCACGGGGTTCCGGGGGACAAGGAGTTAAGAGGCTATACGAGCAGGAGGCAGAGGGAGTGATGGGGTCAGTGGGAAAGAGGGCTAGGAAGACAGTAGGTGAGGCGGCGGGGACAGCCACAGGAGAAGCTGGTCCTAGTACCCCCCCCCCGACCCAGAGCCTTATAGCCCTGGCACTGGCTCTGGAGGCAGGTGAATTAAACATAGATGACGAAGTAGCGGCCAAATTAAAATTCGTTATAGGACTTCTGGTAGAGAAATATGGACAAAAGGGGGAGACCCCGACGAAAACTCTCCTCCGCATGCAGCGGGACCTTCCCCCGGGTATGGTTAGTATCGAGGCGCTAGAGAAGGAGTACGAGGAAACCAAAAAGGAGGTGGCTACTACCAGGTCTTCTATTAAGCTACCAGAGTTTGAGGATGTGTCTGCCACTAGCGGGGAAGACGGGGAGAGCCTGGGTCTAGGGGGCAATGGTCTGGACTCATCCCCCGAGAAAGTGGGTCCATATGAACTAGTAAATAAGCCGAAGCCTGCTATTGTAAAGACAGTGACCATTATGACACCGGGGTCGCCAGAGAAAGAGGAGGACAGGGGCCCTGACGAGCAGGATCCCTCGGAGGAAGGGGGTTCAGGTGAGGTGGCGGAGGAGGAAGAGGATACAAGCGAGGAGTCGGAGGACCACCAGTTTGTAATACCGCCCTACGTGGAACGATGCCCCAAACTGAAGGTCCAGTTCTAGATGACGCCAAGCAGCAAAGCCAGTCAAAGAGACGAGAGAGAGAGGAAAGGAAAAAAAAACAGAAAGAGGCGGAGGAACGGAGACTGGAGAAGGAGCGTAGAGAGGTGGAGGAAAAGAGGCTGGAGGATGAGCGCAAAGAAACGGAGGAAAAGAGGCTGAAACAGGAGAGACTGAGTAAGAAGGCAGAGGTGGAGGGCCAGCAAATGAAAATCACCCTGAAGAAGTCACTTAAAGATAAAGGAAAGGGCAAGACTACGAAGAAGCACAGCCTGGAAGCCCTCCTGCTAGAGGCCGACGCAGAGAGCCAGGCTAAGGGGCAGAGACAACAGGTGGGGCCTGGTATTATGGGGGAGGCCACCGATCAACTGGCAAACAAACGACAGACTGTAAGAGTCGGGGATACCCTCACAACGACCCCTACTCCGGCCAGCGGTGATAGAACAAGCACGATGGTTGCCTTACCTAACCTGGACTGGTACCCAAGGACTGTCAAAGTGGGGCTAGACGGGCTGGTGCTGTGCTCCCCGAGAGGGGAGTTCTTGCTACAAGTTGAACTCGGAGGGGAAGTAGGGGGAAAGGCGGAAACGGTGGTGTTGGTGCCTGAAGGGGTGGATACCCATGTAGGAGGACTAGACGACAGTGAGCCACCGCCTCTCACAGATAAGGACAGGGTCCTCATACTGACTGGTGCTTCCGTTGGGAGTAGTATATACATGCAAACTGAGCGCAATGGATTAGCTACTAACTAGGTCATGACCTACTGGTAGACCGGAAGTGACCTAGTTTCAACCAATCAGAGGGCTGGATTTGACAGGAAGTGACGTCATAAGGTCATGACCTAGTTTTTTCGACCAATCAGAGAGCTGGATTCCATTTGACCTAGTGACCTGACCTAAATGCATAAATTAAAAGAATTGTGCAATACCTAGAGCTGACCTACTTACAAACCGGAAGTGACCTACTAACCTACTTGCAAAAACGTATGACCTACGTATGAGGGTGCATTGCGCAATCCTTGAAAGAAATTACACAATAACCATGACTCATTTTCTGATGCAATGTTCCTATGAATTTACGCAATACTTATGACTCACTATTTTGATATGAGATTAAATGCAACAAAGACACAACTCGTTTTTTTTAATTCAATCTTTTTATTTTTTCTTCCTATCAGAGTACATGCTAGGTATGAATCATTATAATCAGATATGCTTTGCAAGCAGAGTACATGGATATTATATGGAAAATGAATTCTTGTTGCAGTACCAACTGCACCCGGTCTTGGCTGGAGTAGGACTTTGACTACGATCCTCTAAGGCCCGCATTCTCTCCATTAAATCCTTCAAGGCCTTTCTTCCTATGTCGTTCTCCTCCAGGGCTACCACTTTGTCCATTAACTCGGCCATGATGATGAGAATCTTGTCTATAACTTCCGCCGTGCTCTGAAGCCCGTCTATCACGTCCAGTTCACGTTTAACTTTTCCTTTCACCAAAAGATTGCTCACGTCTGCTTTGACTGCTACTTCTTCTGGACTCATCTCGAAATTCATTGCCTCTTCTTCTCTCTTTTTCTCAGGAAGGGCCTGACTATTTTGTCCATTAAGTTGAAGGGGACCTGAGAAAACCTTTTCACAGTGTGGTGTGGATCCTTGGTCCGACATGTTTCTATGAGGAAGTTAATGCAGTGGGCTCCACACGTTTTAGCGTAAAAGTTTTGCACTTGTTTTCTGCTGAACGACCCGTGACCATCTGACGACTTTTGCATGAACCTCTGGTGATATATAGTAAACGGAGGTAAGCCATAGGGATCAAAGTAGAATACATTCCCGTTATGAGAAACGTAAAACGCCACCCAGTGCTGACCAGGTTTAGAGCTTGGATCTGTGTTACTGACGAAACATGTAGAGGGAATTGGTTTTTTAGGACATTGATTACTGGCAAAAGTTCCCAGGTAGAAACGCCTTGTGTGTGGATGGTTCCCCAGTGCACCTGTTATGTCTGAAGTTCTCATTTTTTTTCTCAGTTCATGTGGTAGTCTGTGACAGGAAGACAGTCAGCCGTTAGTTGGATGTTGTTGTCGTAGAAGGAACACAAGACGGCAGATATGGCGTGAGTAGTCGGGGCGGCAAACCTAAGGGAAATGCCCAGCTTTCCTTGCTTGATGAGATTTATACGACTGTCTTCAGGTGCTCTGTCTGGGGTGAGGTCGAAAACAAAGAAGGAATATCCATCTTTGAAATCTTCCAAAGTTATGCCACAGTCTTGCCCCAAAGCCGACAGCCCACTGTCTATGAACATTTGACTGTAGGCTCTGATGCAGTTGCCTGTTTCGAAGTCGGTCTTCAACTCAAACTTTTGATCGTCATATCTCACGCATATTTCCTTCACGTTGAAATGCCTGCAGTTGAAAGGATTTTCTGTCTTAGTCCCAGCAGCTGCTGTTTCCTTTATCATACACAAGACTATCCTGGTGGGGATCTGAGTAGTGTCAGGTTGAGTCCAACTGTAGTCTTGTGAGCCACCGTCCAAAGTGTGTTTAGTTACTTTACACCTGGCTATGTGATAGTTGAAAGGGCCCCAATGTGGATTCCTGACACTGCTGACGTGAGTTTTCACCACCTCGTCTTCGACACATTTTTGGAGAAGTGTCATTTCAGCTTTGGTGATTTTGACCCAGTAGTTTTGATCGGCTGCTTGCATCATGTAGTAATTGGGCTGATTTTTTTCGAATATGAACTTGATTTCACAGTTCGGAGGCAGCACCTTGCACTGTTTAATTAAATCCAGGTGCGGCTTCATTACTAAGGCATGCTTGTTGCGGGCACTGAACTCTGCTCTCCGTGCCGTCCATCCAGCATTTTCGCCCGCTCTGGCTTCCATGTGACCACAGGTGTCTTTCATGTACTTTTGACACCCTTTCAACCGAGTCTCTTTGTCTTCTTTGTTGCAACAAATTGTGTCCAAAATGTAGGCCTTGAGACCATAGTCTTCATTGTTGCCGGTGACTTTCTCCCCATTTATCAGCAACTGGCAGGAAGCAAAGAGAGCGTGTCCCAAGTTGTTGACTGGAGCAGCTTCTATGCCTACGGCAAGGTGAGTTGTTCCGTCTGCCGCCACGGCTTCCAGTTCCATGTACAGCTCAGTTTCTGAGAGGTCTGTGTACAGGTTGCTTGGTTCGAAGGTGAAGTCAAATGATTCAGTGTGTGGAGTCAGGGCATTGTTGGTAGTTTTGGTTATTTTTTGACATTTTAATATGTCCTTTTGAGTGACAGGCAAGGCGTGTAGGTCTAGTTCACCTACTGCACATACCTGACCCTTGGGATGAAGGAGACTCATGACTAGAACAAGGTCCTTCCTCTAGCTTGTCCTCTGCCTCTGCCGCGTTGCCCCTTACGTCCTCCGCGCTTGCCGGTTGCTCGTCGTTTGACTGGAGGAGGTTCAGATGTACCTTTTATGTATCCTTGAGCAGAAGAAGCAGCCCTTTTGAGTAAGTTCTTCCCTGTAGCTTTACTTCTCCTAACTACACTTTTCTTGAAGCCTTTTCCTGTTACCACGTCGGACAAGACTCCAGCTCCTGTAGTAAGCAAGGCTTTGCCTGCAGATTTGGCAGCTGAGCGTCCTATTTTACTTAAGAGGGGAACAGCTCCTCTCAGTAAACCACCTATTAACGAACCAAGTCCGTGCCCTCTTTGTCTGCCCCTGCCACCGTACGCTGGTAAAGCACCGTTCCCAAACTGTGATTTTCTGTAGTATTCAGCGTACTGACCCCTAGGGGCCAGGTATGGAGGTGTTCCATAGTAGTGAAGCATGGTAATATACTCCTATCCTTGAAGAGGTCTGAAGGCAAGTACCACCGACACTGATCCGCTTTCAAATGGTATAGGTTCCCCAGTCTTGTCTCTTAAGTATATCCCTATCTGTCTGAAGGTGGTTTTAGTGACTGGCAGATATATCAAGTTCTGGAAACTTATGGTCTGCATGTCACCGTTGTAGCGATTTATGTTGATTTGCCTCAGAAGGGGTGCTTTAGAATCACCCACAAGACTGTGCTTGACTATGTCAGAGTACACGAAAGCACATCGACTTTTGTACTGAAGGTCTACCACATAGGGGCTTTGTGTTTTTCCACTTAGGAAAACACTTCCGTCAAAACCTAATTGTTTCCCTAAGTTTTCTGGGAGTTGCATAACCACACCAGGAGGCAAGGAAACTACACTTTTCATTGTGTATTTGTTGTAGTGAAACACGGTGGCTTTGTTGTTTTTCCTGTAGTTTCTTAGTTTTCTCACCAACATGCTCTGTAGTTTATTTATGGTCCTGTTCAAGTATCCTATCAACTCTGAGTTGCTTTCCAGGTTCACACCTTCTAAGGCAAACATATTGTAGATACTACCTTCCTTGAAGTAATACTTAGACAGGTATCTGCTAATTTCCTTGAAGCGTGTACATATTTTCACAGCCTGTAACTGACTGGGAGAGAGCGGAGAAACGTTAGCAGAGTCTGTGAAGACGGCCTTTTCTTCAAAAAAAGAAAGAGACCTTTTTTCCCTGTCATCCATAGACATCACTTCAGCCACAGCCGACGATATTTCCCTTTTCTCTCTGCCTGCCGTGTCACGCTCCCCCTCAGCCTCCTCCTCTTCCTTTTCCTCCTTCTCTGGCGTGGGTTGGTTAGAAGTGAATCCTCCAGATGGCGTCTCAGTCGCAGCAGCAGGAGTTGGTGGACTTTCACTTGCAGGACCAGCAGGAGGAATGGTTTCAGTCGATCCCACAGGGTTGACATGACGTAGGTTTTTTGTTATTTTTACTCCTCTCTTCAAAGCAGATTGGGCTGATAAATTTGATGTAGAGCTTGAAGCTCTACTGAAGACACTATGGGCTCCTGGTTTTTCCAGAGGAAAAAATTCTCTTCTGCGTTTGTTCAATAAAGCTACTACAGAGCGGAGGTTGTTTGTCAGGTCGTTTTCTCCCTGTACCAAGAGAATGGGTTCTTCTTTGACGTTGTACCACGTGGTAGGACAGGTTATTTCTTGAAGAGCACACTCTAACTGAGTAGGAGAGTTAATGTATTCTGCCAAAATTGTATTGTAACTAGTTAAAGTGTTGTCAGGAAAAACGTTCATAGATGAGTTACTAGGTAAAGTTAAGGTAAACGCCATTTGCTTATGTTCTTGACAGGTTCCCAAGAGTTAAACTTGTCTCCATAACCCTTCCACTTGATCAAGGCTTCTCTTTTCTTGCCTTTTCCTCTGTATTTTACTATTTTTTCTATGTTGTAGCGTCTTCCGTGACGGACTTGCACCTTCTGAACTTCAGGTTCGTAGAAGCTTCCTTTTATCTCTTCTCCAAGGAGATCTTTCAGGTGGTACCCTTTGGGTGAAATGTTGTCGACTGTGTATATTTCCTCAGTCCAGTTAGGTTCGTACCCTCTGTTAAATGTTTTCTTTGTTTTCAACATTCGCACTTGATTTTTTCTCTTCAACTGAAGGACAGGAACTTTTTTCTTTTGAGGTTGATCGTACAACCTGTAGAACAAGACTTCAGAGTTGTTTTTATTTATGTCTGAAGGGGCAGCTCCTAAGGATTTGTGGTAAGTCAAATTGTAGGACTTAACCAAGTCGGGCAGCAAGTCAACCCATTTGTAGTTATTGAAATGAGAGAAACATCTCCACATTTTTCCTTGTAAAGTAGAGTTGAATCTTTCGGCTAAGGCACACTTCACGTCGTCGTTCTCTCCTGTGAAAAAATTGATTTTTTGATCTTCACAGTGTTTTTTGAAAATTTTGTTGACAAACTCTTTGCCCTTGTCAGTTTGAATTTGTTGAGGTTTTCTTTCTTTGCTCATTTTTTTGAAAGCCTTTGTCACGTCATCAGCTCTCTTACTTTTCACAGGTTGTCCAAAACCATACCTTGAAAAAACATCTATTCCCGCTAGAATGTACTGGTATCCTTTGTTTTCCTTTGAAAATTCTCGCATGTCTATGAGGTCAAGTTGCCACTGTTTGTCTATCCCCCATGTTTGTGTTTTTCTTCTTGGAAATCTTCTCTTGTAAGGTTTGTGTCTGGTGTAAGCGTCTACATCTTCCAAAGCTTGTTCTATGTTTTTTTTCTTTGTTTTCTTGAAGTGATGACGTTGAAGTTTAGATACGCTGGTGAAACTTCCAGGTTGTTTAGGATCTGTGTAAAACCTGAGGACATCTTTTTTCAAAGCCTTGTGCGCCATATAAACTTACGTCCAGTTCCTTTTTGACTTACTTTCCTCTTCTTGATAGGGGAAGCTCTTTTCAAGGGACTGGCAGCAAAGGAAGGACTGTGCCCTGCAAAAGCCGACTTGTTTTTGACAAATTTTAAGGTGGGGTTCAGCCTTTTAACTGCTCTCATGAAAACCTGACTTCCTTTAGGTTGGTCCTTTTTCAAAGACTTTGGTCGGGCAGCAAAAGCTAACAAATCTGTTATGTCAGTTCCAGGCACACGTTCCCCGTTAACATATATTTCTCCGTCTCTGTTCCAATTCAAAATTTGACTTCCGTGACGAGATAATTCTCTGTAGAGATTTTTAGCAGTCGTTCTGTAACTTGCAGGTATTCTTTCTTTTATGTCGGCGTCCATACCCTCTGTGTTGTCTCTTGCACGAGGTTTAAAACCTTCCTCCCCTTTGAACTCGTCTACACTGTCTCCGTCTGAATCGTCAGGAAGTGGTGGATCGTCTCTAGTCTCTGTGAAAGTGTGGTCATCATCGTCGTCGCCGTCGTCGGTGTCTTCTAAAGAATTGTTTACACCCCCAGCTGCTGCTGCTGCTGCTGCTCCTGCAGGGCCTTGTCCTACTGCTCGACCAGGATAGGGACCTTCCCTACGTTGTCCTAAGGCCTTGGCTTTTTTAGTTAAAATTCCCGACTTTATCATAAGTTGATTGTACTGCCTTAACTTTTCCTTCAGTTTGAGGTTAGGAGAGTTAAGCACCTCATGTGCTTTACTTTGAAGGTGGTTCAGGACTTGAACCAGGCTGGAATCAGGAGTTAAACCTTCTCTTAAAAGTTGAGTGCTGTAGTACTGGTCTTGAACACTAGGTCCAGGCTGGGGAGGAGAGGAAGGACTAACAAAAGAAGGTTTTTTTTCTCGGGGAACAAGATCCGCCCTTACGAGGGCCATCCTTGAATAAGACATGATTTTTTATCGACGTGCTCCTATGAGACCTGTTATCAGGGGTAAGGCGAGGCCCAAAATGGTTCCCAAAAATCCACCCTTTTGCTCAAAGGTTTTCCTCTTCTGCTTAACGGTAGCCTTGTGCCTTGTGACTGACTTGAGTTCTTTCTTGTAGGGTGATAAACGTTTGACTGCGTCGGACTCGTTACGCAACAGGTTTTTGTTCATTACGTTGACGCAAATTTGACTCATCAACCTAATGACCTCATCGCTGAGACCTTTGATAATGTGGGAACACTCTGCCGAGGAACACTTGGATATGTGTTTCAACAAGTGGTAATGTTTCCTAATTGTTTTAAATTTTCCTCCAGAAGGAGATCTTTTGGTCACCATTCTATCTTTTTCTTTTCGAAGCTGAAGCTTGAGGAATGAAAACCAAGGTGTTCCAAGGAGTTGTTATGCTGTTTCTTACCCTAAGCTCGTTAGGTGTGCTCTGCTTAAAGTCCAATAGGATGTATGAATGTTTCTCTTTGGTTTCTGAGTTATATACCTCCGTCAAAAAGGATTTCTGTCCTGGAAAGGCCTGTTTGCTTATGTGCTCTATCTGACTCATGTCTCTAGGGTTTTTAAAAACAACTAGGTAGTGTGCATTTAAGCTCAAGGTTCTGAAGGCAGGATTGTTGAAAAACAAGTTTTGAGTAACAAAAATTACACTTAAACTGCGATGGTGAGAGCCCACAGTGAAAAGTTTCATTATGGTGGGAACGTACTCGGGATCCATGAGATCGTCTATTACGACCAGTCCATGTTTAGTCACGTCTCTTTCATCCTCGAACAAAAAGTTTTCTGAAAGAAGCCCTTTGTTAAACTTAACCCCCAACTTCGCCATTTCGTCGAATCCATCTTGCCATTGACTGTAGCAGTAGTATATGTCGTGTATTTTTGGAGTAACAAGCTCGTCTACACCTTTAATCAACTTGAAAACAAGTTGACTTTTCCCACAAGAAGTAGGTCCAGCTATGATCATTGTGAAGGGGCTTTGTAGACGTGGGTCAAAAATGATCTCCTTTTCCTTGTGATCCATGTTGGATGATATCTTAAACCAAAGTGACCAAAGGAGCAACCTCGTCCTCTTTTAAACCAGTAGAACCCTTGTTCAAACCTTCCACGTAAAGAGCTACATCAGAAAGTCCCATGTTGTATAGACTGGCTATTAGGCAGCTTGGATGAGATATTTCTCTATATTTCCAAACCATCAGAACTTCGAATACAGGATTTGTGACACCTTTTTTCCCTGGAACAGGGGTGGATATCAGGTTAAGCTCGTGGTCGCTCAATCCAAGTTGAGTTCCCAGTTTCCTCCAGTCAAGCATTTCGAACTTGTCTGCCAGGTTGACGAACAAAGTATCAACTTTCCACTGTTCTGGAGGAATTTCACAATGGTCCACTACGTTGTAATATCCCATGTACCATCTACAATAATCAGTTAGATCGTAACGACCTATGTCACTTAATGCATGTCTCAATACCATCCACTTGCAACGCACGTTCTTTCTGCTCCATGAAATAAGCATTTCTCTCCCCATAGAACGAAGAGACGGTATTTTCTCCATGTAATCCATTAAACTTAGTCTGAGTCCTAAGTAAACCCCTAATCGAGGGTAGTCTTTTTCAGATATTTTTTCACTGACCTTGAATAACAACTCGTCCGAAAGGTGAAACTCCATAGCGTCCAAATAAAAGGCGTTGAGCAAGTAAGGTAGGCAGGTAGGAAGGCAGGTAGGTTATGACAGGCTAGAAAGCATACAGTTGACTTATATAGGGTAGGGTAGGGTAGGGTAGGGTAGGGTAGGGTAGGGTAGGGTAGGGTAGGGTAGGGTAGGGTAGGGTAGGGTAGGTGGGTAGGTGGTTTAGGTGGGTGGGTGGGTGGGTTAGGTGGGTTATTTTGGGCGGCCAGCCCGGGCCAACAAGCCCCAAACCCCCCATACTTGAGGGGTGCCCCCACCCCCCCACCCCATAGTTTTTTAAACCCAACCCCATCCTTTCCTACCCTACCCTACCCTACCCTACCCTACCCTACCCTATATTATCCTACCCTATTCTATCCTATTCTATATATTTCCCCCATTCCCTTCCCCCTGTTTAGGTAAGCATGTTACATCGTTCTTCGTTCGTTTAAATTTGTTATGACGTTGAGTGTAAAGCGAGCTGATTGTGGTGAAAACAGTGAGTAAGGGAGATAAGCTGGGTGCACCACATAGCCAGATAAAACCAAACTTTTTCTTTCTCCTCTACACTGAAACGATCCAGGGACAATGATGGGATGTGAAATATGGGGCAGGAGGAAAACAAAGTTTTGGTTTCTAAGCACTCAGCTAGAAGTTCCAAAATAGACATGAAGAAATGAAGACGCTGGTTAAGTAGGCGGGGATTTTCTTTGGCGTGATGCTCTTCTGCCGCTTTCAATGCTTCCAAATGGAAGGGGTTTTTCAGTGGGCCCTTTCCCTTTCTTTCATGCTTCAGGGCATAACCCAAGGTTTCCACCGCTGAAAATTTCGACAAGTTATGACTCAAAACCATTTTCCTCAAGGTTTTTCTGTCTTTGGATGTAAAACTTGATTGCACTGAAGAAAAAACTAAGTATAATTTTTTCCGGTGAAGAACACATTCTTTCAAGTATTTGCACACGTACCTGAAACAAATTGAAGAGCAACATATAATTTCATTTCTTTCCCTCACGTATGTCAGAACTTGAGTGTCGTCGGGGTGACGTTGTTCTAATACACGCTGCAGGGAGTAACGCGACATAGTAGGTCGAAGGTTGTCGTGTCAAATAACGATGGTTTAGTCCCCGTTTAACCTTTATAGGAAACCTGTCAGTCTTTCCTTATCGCACTTTCCTGAAATGATTTATTGCTCAAGGACGAAACAAACGTCAGGGTCAGTGCCTGAGCGTTCTGAAAAGAGGGGAAAACATGTGGAAGGGTGGGTTTGGCCCAGGGGCCTTACCCGGAGGATCATCGTTTATTTTTGTTCAGTTTTATTAGGAGGACCAAAAATTAGATACGGGGTAGGCTGTTACCACCTTCAGCTGACCTTTTTCATGGGAGGTAGTTATTTCAGTTATAACTCTCACAACATGACAGCATCCATGGTAATTGTGTCCAATTTCTGTCCTGAAACCTCTTTCATAGAAAATTTTTGAACCTAAAGAGTGTGTAATTTTGTCTGGGTGAAGTAAAGTGGCTTTAATTAAAGCCTTCACCATAGTAGAATCGATGAAAACTGAATTACCAGGCCCTCCCCCCAAAGGTTGATCCCTTAGAAAAAAGGGTTTTTGTCTGTCTGAAATGAATTTCTTTGAACTTCCAGAGGAAATGGAATGTCTAGACATCAAGTGTACCATGGCACCATGTCCCAAAAGAACACCTGAAAAAAAACTTTCCCCATTTTCTGAGATAAGTTTTTTCACAGAGGGTCCACCAGGAACCAATGCAGTGGTTTGGTTGTGCAGAAAGCATTGTTTGAAGTTACAGTTAGGAGGGATGTAAAGATCCCTGTTCAAATTTTCAGGACAGAATTTCCACACAGCCCACACCTTACCTTCTTCTACGCCCCTCCTGATGTCTGAAATAAACACCTCCTGACGCCTTTTGTGACCTACGGTCAAAGACAAAGGCAAAGGACAAAAGTTAGCCATGTCTGCTTGAGAGAAGCTAGTTCTGATAAATGACGAATGGTCTGCGTTAATTACAGAATGGTAACAACAAGACTCGTTTTACAAGCCTCACCCTGAACGTTGACTGAACGTTATCACGTTTTTTATTTGAGTTAAGCTTTTTACTTTTTTCCAAAACAACACTGACTAAGTGTAAAACATACTATGAATGGAAAAGCACGGTTATCTACGACTCATGGACGTGGTTGTACGTTATCTGAACGACAAGGGAACGTCCCAGCATCGTATCAGGATAGTTACTATAAAGTAGACTTGAGCTGCTCGATCTTCATCAAACCTTTTCTGACGTTTGTCTGCTGTTCGCCGTCCTGCTCCTGCACCTTCCAGCCCTGCCACCCTTTCATCTTCAAGGAGAACAATGCCTGGTCGCATGAAGACGGGACTTAGTGTCAGGAGAGGAGGAGCTAAAAAACTGGCTCCACTAACTTTTACTACTTCTAAACAGACAGAGGAAAAGACGTCGGGCATCGCCCCTCCTCCTACCTCTCCAGCCTCACCTGATAAACCACCTGCAACTCCTGCTCGGCTTCCAACTGAAGTGCCTGATGCAGGAGAACAGGAAGCCGCTCTTGCAGCTCTTCATGGCGAAATCACTGATTTCCTGGATCGCGTCCGGGATCGCTCTCCTCAGGAAGCTGGCGACGGCGATTTTGACATCAGGGAATACATCAATCCCCCGGCACCTTTGAACTACCAACCCCCCACTGAAGCACCTACATGCGCCTCTTACTCACCCGTGACTCCGGAAAAACCTTCTCCCCAGGTCAGTCCAATAAAGGTTATAGACCTTACAACCTCATCACCGGCAGTTAAACCCATAGAAGTGGTGGACTTAACACAAGGGACACCTTCACCTGCTCACCGCGGGGGGTATTCGCAGGTAGAGGTTATAGATTTAACCGGCCCTTCTCCTCTGTACTCTCTCCCGGTTCCGGTAGAGGAGCTGCTTCTTAAAAGCCCGCCGGAAAAAAGAAACTGTTCCAGTGAGAGAGAAGGGGAGCCTAAGAAAAAAAGACAGAAGCGCGCCTACCACAAGAAAACCCCTGTCTCTACCCCTGCTTCAGTTTCCTCAGCGACTTCATCCTATGGTGCCGAGCCAATTGGTTCTGTCCCAGGTGTTCCTTCTCCTAAAGACAAGTCACACAGGCAAAAGTTTGGGGAGGGCACTGCCCCCAGTTCTTCCAGCAAGCTTGTGGGCTTCAGGTCAGTGCCTTTGGTGGTAAAAAAGTGGCCTGCTCGATTTGGTTTCCAAGAAAAGTCACCTGCCCCCAACCAAGTTTTTTATCCGGAAGGGGATAACAACGCCTGCATAGAAATATACAGGGAACCTAGCATCAGGGGAGTATGCTTAAGAACCTACCTGGACAAACCTTACGAGCGGTGCTTGAACCTAGAGGCGCGTGAATTCAGGAACTTAGTGGACCAGATAGAGTGCATCCTAGGAAAGTACAAGGAGTTACACCGCCTAGCTGCCCTTGGAGAGAGGAAGGTGGATAATCTTTTGTTGTCCTTGAACCAAGACTGCACCGACCCCAGTGGAGGCCGGGCTATGGTCCTGGTAAACTTGTACAAGGGAACTCCTAAAGTTCACATAGGAACAACCAGCTACGTGGAGGAAATGAATGCCTCGGTGTCTTCCAGCTTCAGAATGCCCCCCTCAGCCACACACTGCGGACACACTGTGTCCCCCTTCATTCTGGAGGACATAAAATCACGAGTTGGTCCCTTCCTAGACGAAACGACCGATTTCTACTCTGGGTAAGTGGTCAACTTTGTATAGTGTCTGGTCAACAGCTCCTTGTTCAGTGCTTTTACATTATCATGTATATCAGCTAATTTGTAGTTAGATTTAGATGTACTCCGTTTTTAGTCAACATAGCCCAGCGTAGGTTTAAGTTCCATATGTACTCCATGTATACTTAGGTTAGGTTTTAGTTATAAGTTTGTATATAGAACATAAAGTGAAACAAGAAAAAGAAACCTTAAAAAAAAAATGCCGCCCAAAAAGGTAAAACAACTTTACACCGTCAACTGTCCAATGTGTAACACCCCTAGACCTCCACGTTTGGTTACTGTAGAAAACAGTGGAAAAACTTTATGTAACTCAGATTCTTGTAGAAGAGAAACTTTTTCCGACAGCTTAGAACTTCCAAAAGAAATAGAAAAAAATTCTTTGCATAAAAGCAGTTACCGTGACAACTTCAAGTCCATAGCTTCAGGTTTGGCTGTGCTTGGTAAGCTTCAGTCCATTTTCAACGTCAGAATGACAAGTTTCAACAAAGACTTGGGAGCCAAACAGGTAATAGAGGCGCTTACCTCTATTCATAGAAATCAAGTTATGGCTTACAAAGTGGCTGTCTCTTTTGGAAGGTTGTTGTCTTCCTCTAAGGAGGAAGAAGAAGAAGAGAAAGTCATGTACTTTCATGCTTCTGCCAACAACTCGTCTTTGTTCTATGACAGTGAAAGTCATAGAGACCCTTACATTTTTATAAGGGACGACAAAGACTTTGCAGAGTGTTTAGATTTAATAGAAAACAACATTAAAGAAGACACTCAAAGACCCTCTACTAAATGGAGTGTAATAGGCAACGTGAACGCCAACATCACACTGATAAGGGCTACGGGAGGAGAATATCTTTTAGGTAAAATGAAAACTGTTCCACCAGGTTTAAGACAAAGAGGAATGCAACACTTTCACAGAGACCCTAAAACCAAAAGGGCGTACAAGGACAACTTGTGTTTCTTTAGATGTCTGTCTTTCTTCCTGTATGAATCTTTAGAAAAAACTCAAGAGCTTTTCCTTGAAGCCTATCCAGGGGTGAACAAGGAGACTTTTGAGGGTGTTAACATAAGAGATTTAGACAGGTTAGAAAAAATGTTTGAAGTTAACATAAGAATCTTTTACCTTCCCTCTTTTGGTAAAAGAAAGGGGCGACCTAAAATTATAAGGTCAAACATGTGTTCATCCAAAAAAATCATGAACTTGAACTTACACAGAAACCATGTAAGTTTAATAACTAACATGGGACTGTATGGTAAAATGTACCCCTGTGAAAAGTGTCATAAAGTTTTCACTCGTAGCTTCCTTTTGAAACAACACAATGGGGTGAAAAAAGATTGCACCAAAGTCAGCTTCAGGTACAAAGGTGGAGCATACAATCCATCCAAAACAGTTTTTCAAGTTTTAGAGGAACTGGGAATAGTTTGTTCACCTGAGAAAAAAATATACCCCTATAAAATTGTTTTTGACTTTGAAAGCTATTTCGTCCAACCTGAAAATTCGTCCCCAGAAAATGCTAACACTGTGATAGAAAAAACTCACATACCCCTTTCTGCCAGTGTAGCTTCTGATTTTCCTGGGCATACAGAACCAGTGTGTTTTGTCAGAAATTCCAACAGGGACGACGATCCTTTGGTTAAAAATGTGTTGGAACACATAAACAACTTGGGGCAGATGATAGGAGAACAGGTGAAAGAGAATTTTAGAGATGTTTTAGACGAACTAGACTCTCTAGAAGAAAAACAAAAGGAACTAGAACATAAAGCTAGCAAAGTTTTTCCAGCAAAGAACAAAAAAAATCCCAAAAAAAAAATCTCCCATGTTCTTGAAGTGAAGGAAAAACTTCTTACCTACATAGAAAGAGTCCCTGTTCTAGGTTTCAACTCTGGAAAGTATGACATTAATTTGATAAAAAAGGAATTTCATTCTTTTTTTATAGACACAGACAAAACAGAAATGAAAACCATAAAAAAATGCAACAAGTACATAGCAGTGTACACAGACCATCTTCTTTTCCTTGACATGTTTAACTATTTGGCACCAGGTTATTCCTACGCAAACTACCTGAAAGCCTTTCTAAAAGGGAAAGCTGAAAAAGGTTTTTTTCCCTACGAGTGGATGGACAACATAAGAAAACTGAACAACAAAGCTCTTCCTCCACGCCACTGCTTCTACAGTTCTTTGTCGGGTGGTGGAATAAGCAAAGAAGATTATCTTGAATGTAAAAAGGTCTGGAAAGAAAACAAAATGAAAACTATGAAGGACTACTTGATATATTACAACAACCTGGATGTTAAACCCTTTGTTTTAGCCATAAACGAGCACACAAAATTTTTTATAGATCGTGGGGTAGATATGTTCAAAGACGGTTTAACTTTGCCAGGTTTAACCTTGAAGTTTCTTTTCAACAACACTGCACCTAATGCCACTCCTTACATTCTTTTTGGTGAGAAAGAAAAGGATGTTCACTCCTTGCTCAGACGCAACTTAGTAGGGGGTCCCTCTATTATTTTTCACAGACATCACAAAAGTGGAGAAACAAGAATAAGACAAAAAAAATACGGGTCACAAAGCAAAGTATGCAGACACATAGTAGGGGTAGATGCTAACAGCTTGTACCTCAAGTGCATGGGTGAAGAGCACTGCACAGGTTATTATGTGGTGCGCAGGAAAGAAAACGATTTTCAAGCTGTTTGCAGTCAACAAATTAGCTACTCAGCCACAGAATGGTTGCGATACAAAACTGTGACAGACAAAGTCAAGATATTACACCAATACAACTACGGGGAAGTAGTATTGGGTTCAAGGAAAATAAAAGTGGACGGTTATAATCCAGCTTCAAAAAAAGTATACCAGTTTCACGGGTGCTACTGGCATGGTCACATATGTCACCTCACTAAATCAGTTTTGAGAGACCCCAATGGAAAGGCATGGTTAGAAGAAAAAAACCAAAATACCATTTTGACTACCCTATATCTTCAATCGTTAGGTTACCAAGTAGAGGAAAAGTATGAGTGTATGTGGTTGAAAGAAAAAACTGAAAACTTGTGCAGAGAAACAAAAAGTGAATGGGAAATTAAAAGACCGTTGTGCCAAGGCAGAAAAAGTCAGGATGAAATACTGAGAGGGGTTTCTAAAGGAACAACTTTTGGACTTATCCAGGTAGACATAGAAACACCTGAATACTTGAAAGAAAAATTCAGTGAAATGACACCTATTTTCAAAAACTGTTTAGTAGGAAAAAAAGACGTAGGTGAACATATGAAACGTTACCTGGAAGCAGCAGGTAAGCTAAAACAACCGCAACGCCAACTTATAGGCAGCTACCACGCAGAGGGAATTTTGTTGGGAACTCCTGGAGAAAGGTTTGGTAGTTACGACAGTACACCTTCTCGTAGAATACACTCCAGAACAGACTTTTTTACCCTTCATGGACGAAGTAACCAAAGCTAGGAGGAAGGGCGACGAAAATATAGACTGTAAGATTTTGTCAGATCTGTACAAACTTTTGGGAAATGGTTCATACGGAAAAACCATATGCAACAAACAAAACTTTGTTCAAACAAAGTATCTTCACCCCTCTAAGGCAAGACGTTTGGCCATGCACTGGTCAGTGCAAGATGTGCAAGACATAAGTGACAACACGGTAGAACTGTCCTGTTTGCCCACCTCCATCACCTACGATCTCCCAGTTCAAATAGGGTTCATGGTATACCAATATGCCAAACTTAAAATGTTGGCTTTCTATTACGACTTTCTCCTTGAATACATAGACGAGAAAGATTTTGAAATGTGTGAAATGGACACTGACAGTTTTTACTTTGCTTTAAGTGCAGAGAAAATAGAAGACGTAATTATTCCTGAAAAACGTGAAGCTTTCTTCAGAGAACGTCACAAATGGTTGCCCTCTGAATCATGTGACAACAGTCACCACAGAGAGACCTATGTTCAGACCAAAGTATTGGGTGAGCTGTGGCTGCCTCAACCATGTTGTAAGAGCCGTCTGGCGTTTGACAAGAGAACCCCCGGGTTATTCAAAGTGGAGTGGGAAGGTGACGAAATGACTGCCTTGAACTCCAAATGTTACATAGGCACAGGAGTAAATGTGCCCGTTAAAATGAGTTGCAAAGGTGTAATTCAAAAACAAAACCCCCTGACCACTGACAAGTACAAAGAAGTACTGGACAGTGAAAATGTTGTTACGGTAGTCAACAAAGGATTTAAAGTAGTTAACCACAGCGTTACGACTTACTCTCAAAGGAAACAAGGTCTAACCTATCAGTACATAAAGAGACAAGTATGTGAAGACGGTGTAAGCACCCTACCCCTTTCTATATAAAAAACGGTTTCTTTTTCTAGTTTCACTTCCAGTTGTACATTTCGTTGAAAGAAAAAAGTTTTAAACAAATTGTTCAAATGAACAAATTTCCTTCATAGAAAACAGTGTTAAAATGGAAAATGTTCATTTGAAAAATTGTTCAAACGAACATTTGTTCAAATGAACATTTTTTCCCATAGAAAACAGTGTTAAACTGGAAAATGTTCATTTGAACAATTGTTCAAACGAACATTTGTTCAAATGAACATTTTTTTCCATAGAAAACAGTGTTAAACTGGAAAATATTTTTGTTCAAATGAACATTTTTCAAATAAAAAACAAAGGTAAAAAAAATGTGTACTGTATCATGAAAAAAACTAATAAAAAAGTAAGAAAAGTGAACTGTATCACCCAAAAAATAAAAAAAACTTTTCACAAAAGTGAACGCTGTACATGTTCACGACAAAAAATAAAAAATCCGGCGCTGAAGAAATTAAGTTGGAACAGAAAAAAAGTGGTACCAGATTTCTTAACTCATAGCGTCACGTTCACCAGATTATTAGTATCTGGTTAGATTTAAGCAACCATTTTAACATGGAAAGTTTAGAAGCTATGCTTGTGGAGCAAACCACAGAAACTCCACCTTATGACTATTACATGCGTCCAGTTTTACAAAGTGTTGCTTCATATAATCAAGCTTCTTCTATAACACCTGACAATGATATAAGTTCTGTAGCATGTGGATGTTCAGAGAATTTCTTTTGGGAAATAATACCTGCAGAAAACATTGGTTATTTTAGAGGAGCTGAACCAGACACTGTTGACCACTGTATAACTAGTGTTAAAATGTACAAATATTTCTCTTCAGCTTTTTGGGACGCCTACAGAAACTGCATGTACTATTGTCGAGTGAAAAAAGTTAACTTGATAATGCATGATTGGTGTATAGGAGTATATCAATTGCACACTGAACCTGGCTGCCCAAGACACTACACAAGGTACACTTTAGGAAGTGTAAGAAAGTTTGCTCTTACTCTCCAAGAGTTAGAATGTAATCCCATAGTAGGAGTGTTTTGTCAGTGTAATTGTAAACTGGAAGTATCTGCTATTGCTAAAACTATTTGTTTCACATGTCTGCAGGTCTCTCTGGAACTTCATGCCTTAAGTATACCTGGAGTGAAAAATCATTTCTCCTTTGAGGTAAACTTTAAGGATGGTTTTTTATCTGGTCTTTTACCTGGACCCAAAAACAGTCAAACTTACTTCCTGGCCCAGGCTTTGTTCGAGCATGCTATATCTAACATAGCCAAACTTAACAGTTATTGTTTCCACAACACATGGAAAACTAGTCTCACTGGCCAAAGCTGGTATCAAGCAAGTAAATTCACACACAACAAATGTTTTTGTAGTATATGTGCACGCCCCGGAAATGGAAAATCTGTCTTCATCTGTAAATATTGTGTCTAATAAAAATATAAGCTGTTATGTGAAATAAATGAGTTGTGTTTTATTTTAATGCATGAAATGAAGAGACATAACAAAATGAGTCATAAGTATTGCGTAAATCCATAAAAGTATTGCATCAGAACATTGTGTAATTTCTTTCAAGGATTGCGCAATGCACCCTCATACGTAGGTCATACGTTTTTGCAAGTAGGTTAGTAGGTCACTTCCGGTTTGCAAGTAGGTCAGCTCTAGGTATTGCACAATTCTTTTAATTTATGTAACTAGGTCAGGTCACTAGGTCAAATGAAATCCAGCTCTCTGATTGGTCGAAAAAACTAGGTCATGACCTTATGACGTCACTTCCTGTCAAATCCAGCCCTCTGATTGGCTGAAACTAGGTCACTTCCGGTCTACCAGTAGGTCATGACCTAGTTAGTAGCTAATCCATTGCGCTCAGTTTGCATGTATATACTACTGTTGGGGAAATGAAAGAAGGCGGGGTAGCCTCCACCCAGGGAGTGGTGCACATAGAGGCAGTGAGCCGACCAGGGGCAGAGGTACCGGCGGCCGGGGAGGAAGAGAAGCGGAGAGGATTGAGGAAGGGATGCCTTGGCACGGGGACTAAACGGGGCCGGTAGCACAGAGTATTCTAAAACACTGGGGCTGCCGCGGGATCTGGGCCCGGATCTGCGAGTGGTGCCAGGGGGGGTGCAATCCTCCTCCATCCAGTCCCTTACCAACGGGGACTTTGAACTGGTACAAGTCATAAGGACTCGCTACGGTCAAGGGGACAGGACGAGTTGCTGCGGTCATTGTGGACAGAGGTGGCCCACCAAACCAACGCCTAGCGGGGCTACGGGGGAGGCGGAGGAAGGGGCGGCGGCGGAGGGCGAAGACCAAGAAAAATTGGTAAGTGTACTCCTTTGATGTTGGACAGAAGGAAGGAGGGTCCAGTACAGGGCTTGCCAGAGGTGCTACCGAGTCAGAAGCGGGGCTACACAAGGACGGGGAGCTGAGAAGGAGGGGACGTGAACCGTTGGCTAACCAGTATAGGTTGGACCGGGAACAGAGTAAAAGGGCAAACCGGCGGGGTAGCTGGGCGGAGACAAAGCACTGGTTTTGACGGGGTCCTGAGAGCTATTTTCCTGTCTTACCCTGCAGAGTCGGACAGGAGGGCGGAGGAAGGCGACACCGGCTTCCGGAGGAAGCGGGCGGCGGTCCGAAGGAGGAGCGTCGGAGTAGGTGGGGCGCTCAGGGACCAGGCGGAGGTTCAAGGCGGAGTATGTGGCTCGGACGGAGTCACGACGGCAGGGAACCAGGCGGAGTATGGGGCTGAGACAGAGTGCCGTGTACGGAATAGAACATTCCCAAAAATACTTGACGACGTATTATTGTATAGATTGTGCTTGTATATAAGTTATATGCTGTATAGGGGACGACAGCACGCATGAGTTTGGAATAGGCACCGCCCGCAGGGGTCAGGGAAGTAGGACACTGTATAACTATGTTTTTCCGGGAGACGATCCACCGGAGCAGTTCGAGTAACGAGCTGATCGGGGACGTTCTCCAGGGCTGGCCTCCAGTATTCACCTACAAGTATTGGACTTAGATGGTGTGGCCAAGACTGCCAGGTAATAAAGTACAAACAAGTTGAACACAAGTTGGCGGAGTGGTGTCATCCTTTATTTAGACGGAGTAGGCGAACGCTACAGTATATAGTGCTTTTTCTGTTACCCTTATATTTACTGTTTTCTCATCCTTCATCATCTTACATAAATTATTAATCTCATTACCTTATGTGTTGAAAACTGAAAACCTTGTGAACGTAAGGATATCACCTTTATTGTCAGATTTTATCACTCATGTATAATTTGTGACTTGGCAATAAAAACTTTCAAACCTTAAAAAATACCCCCTAGTGGAGCAGCTCACTCATCTTTCTACATTCATACTTCATCCCTCACACACTCACATGGGATAAAGAGCCCCCAGCTCAAGGCTAGGCTTGGACACCATTGAGTATGATATACTGTATCACCATCTATACCTCGTGGACTTTAATGAATAAAGTGGATATCAAACTGGATCCCTAATCCGTCATTTATGGACTCGTTGACAACCTCCTGGGAGTGATTGAACTTTGGACGTTGCCTAGGCTTGAAAGGGGTCGTTTCTACAAAAAAAAACAGCGACTTTTCCTATGCTCCCAAGGATTTTCATAGGAATCCGTTCAGTAGTTGCGGAGAACAAATCGATTTAATTCCAGACGTTGCCCATAAGCCTAGGCTTGAAACGAGTAAATTAAAAAAACATTCAAACCATTCTGTAACTAGCAGCGAGTCTAGATTTAAATTCTCATAGAGATTGGTTCAGTAGTTGCAGAGAACGAGTCAATTTAATTTCCGACAATGCCCATAGACCTAGGCTTGAAGGGGGTCGTTTCTTTAAAAAATTCAAATCATTCTGTAACAAGCAGCGACTTTTCCTATGCTCACAAGGAGTCCAGATTTAAATTCTCATAGAAATTGGTTCGGTAGTTGCGGAGAACGAGTCAATTTATTTCCGACAATGCCCATAGTCCTAGGCTTCAAACAAGTAAATTTGACAAAAAATTCAAATCATTCTGTAACTAGCAGCGACTTTTGCTTTGTTCACAAGGAGTCCAGATTTTAATTTTCATAGGAATCTATTCAGTAGTTGCGAATAATGAGTCGATTTGATTCCGGACGTTGCCCATAGGCCTAGGCTTGAAGGGGGTCATTTCTACAAAAAAAAAATTCTAAATTTTAGTCCCCCCTGCATTTTATCTGTTTCTACCATAAGGCTAAGATCAATATCTATTTCTGGTTCCTCCTGTCACAATTTTAGCCCCCCCCCCTTCCGTTTTAGCTAGTTTTCTACCCTATGGCTAAGATCTGTCTCTTTTTTGGTGCCTGCTGTCAAAATTTTAGTCCCCTCTGCATTTTATCTGTTTTTGCCCTAAGGCTAAGATCTATATCTATTTCTGGTCCCTCCTGTCAAAATTTTAGCCCTTCCGTTTTAGCTAGTTTTCTACCCTATGGCTAAGATCTGTCTCTTTTTCTGGTGCCTGCTGTCAAAATTTTAGTCCCCTCTGCATTTTATCTGTTTTTGCCCTAAGGCTAAGATCTATATCTATTTCTGGTCCCTCCTGTCAAAATTTTAGCCCTTCCGTTTTAGCTAGTTTTCTACCCTATGGCTAAGATCTGTCTTTTTTTTCTGGTGCCTCCTGTCAAAATTTTAGCCCCCCCTGCATTTTATCTCTGTTTCTGCCTTAAGGCTAAGATCTATATCTATTTCGGGTCCCTCCTGTCAAAATTTTAGTCCCCCCCTTCCGTTTTAGCTAGTTTTCTACCCTATGGCTAAGATCTCTCTCTTTTTCTGGTGCCTCCAGTCAAAATCTTAGCCCCCCTGCGTTTTATCTCTGCTTCTGCTCAAGGACGAAGATCTATCTTGTTTTCTAGTCCCTCCTGTCAAAATTTTAGCCCCCCTTTCGTTTTTACCTAGTATTCTACCCTATGGCTAAGATCTATCTTTTCTTTTTTCTGGTCCCAGGGGCTGTGTACAATTGACGTCATGCAGGAGGGGGGAGGGTGGGGAGCCGGCCAGCCATGACGGGATTAATTTCCCATATACCTTCAGCATTGCAAAGTTGGCAAAAAGCATGACGAGGACATGGAGGGGGGTCAAAAATAGTAAAAAAATTGTACACTGCCCCCCTGCTATCAGAACTTTAGCCCCCCCATTTTGTTTTTACCTAGTTTTCTACCCTATGGCCTGTACAGATTGGCCTGACCATATCTAGAATAGCAATTATAAAAAGGGAGGCTCTGATTTCATGTCTGCCGTAGTAACTGTTAGCAGCATAGCTAAGCCTGATACCAGGTTTGATATAGCTGTGGCCCTTCGATTTTGATCAAGAGTCGTTTACCTATGATATCGATGCAATTATGCATTAATATCATGTCCATTAAGATGTCAATAGGAGGAGACTGCATGGATGTCGTAATCCTCTTTCTATCCACTTTTAGATATGAATTTGTGGATTTAAATGATAAATTCCTTTATAATCCTATATGGATTTTAAAGCTCTGTATCTCCAAAATATGCCTGGGACTCCCATGTTTTTAACGCATATTTTGGTTTGTACACGGGTCAGGTCGCCAGAAAGCAGTAGATTTTGTGTTTTTGGGTCATTTTGGACTTTTATGGCTCTGGAGAAAGAAGTTGTGAACCAATCTTGTCTTACATAGACTCATTTGATTGAGAACACTTAGGGCTATCAGAAAAATGTAAATTTGTGGTCATCCATTAAAAACTTTAGGACTTATAGCCTGCCGAAGTGAAAAAAACGGCCAAATTTGTTCTTTTTTATACTTTTTGTATTTTTTACAAGTGTCCTGTATTGAATAAAGAACACTATAGAGTATCCCAAAGTTATTTTTTTTGTATTGTATATGATCATAGCTATCATTTCCATGAGGTTTGGACATGTTACTAAGTGAGAATTTTTCATGATGTGTCTTTCAAAATGGAAATCTGTAATTTGTAACATCTGGTACCTAAATCTAAATCGGTTATAAAACATGGAAAAAATGAAGCTTCAAAATCTTTGTTATTACCCATATGAAGGGCTCTATCATCCCCTACTTTGGTGAAGAAATTGTGTGTCTACCAGCATTTGTCTCCATATGAGAGCAGCTTATGTGAAATAATTCTGATAAAAGTACCAGACGTTACGTAACGTCCGGTACTTTTATCATCATGTAGGAGGCAGTCTACTGTGCATGCATAACTCAAATTTTGATCCATTCTGTAATTGAAGTCAATAATAGACATATTGGCCTTGTTATCTCATGTGTTTGTTATGCATAATGGGACATTTTTATATTACTGAGAGCAACTTTAATTACCTCAATATTTCATTATTTTGGTACCGGACGTTACATGACACAAAACAAGCAATAAAAATGGAACTGGATGGCCTATATCAGTATTTTTTGGTCTTCTGAGCTGAGGAGATGTACCTTGACAATTTTGTTAAGGTTATATAAAGTAATTAGAAAATTAGTTTTTCAGGGCCTTCAAGGGCAAAATCTTACACTTTCTGACGACCTGACCCACTGTAATTTTTGGGATTCTGATGAGAATATGATGAAAGTCTTTCAACTTTTAGTCTATCCCCACCATCCACCTTAATCTGTGCTCCTTGTGTTAACCTTATAAGGGCTTTAGACCTTTCAGGGGTTCAGGGACATTAATGCAGCATGGCCATTGGTCACAATGAGATAGATAGCTGCATTTAACACTTTCTATACATTTTGTCCCTTGCATTGTATGGTCCTTGGTGAGGCCCTAAAACGCAAGGACTACTGCAAACTTGGCCCTAAAACACTATGAGATTCGGAATGAGTTGATCAATCCTTACATTTAATGGCCTCCACAAGGGCCATACAATGCAACAGACAAAATCACAGAGATATTGAAGCCATATTGAAGCCATGTTTCCAGTGGTGTTTCGGAAATAGTGTAATTTTGACACTATAGATGCTAAAAGACAAACATATTTGACCAGGCAAGCAAAACACCCCTCTGCAGGGAAGTTCATTTTCAAAGTTCACCTCAAGATCTTTAAAATGAGACATCATTGGGTTAGATATTCCTAGTAGTTATGTCAGAACCCCTCCTCGAAAATAGGTATCTGAAATTGATGATTAAGCTCTAAATACATTATAAACTATAATAATGCCTAAAAACACAATAAATCAGCCTTTTTCATAAAAAAAAATACATAATAATATGATGATTTTGATTGTAGATTTTGATTTAGAAAGGAATTTTCCATTTCTGTTTTCAGTTTGGGTTTTTGGTGAGTATCCCCAAAATTGTTCATTTTACCATCCAAATATGGGCCATTTCTACCGAAAATGGTGCATTTTAAATGAAATCACTGAATTCTGCATCGAAAATTAGCTTAATGTATGTTTATAATGATTTTAGAGTAATTTTGCCCTCCAATGCCTCCAAGGCTTGTGACGTCACCCCCAGCACGCCCCCTTGTGGCCTGACAGTGCAACTCCCGCTCCGATCCGGTGGCGGCCGCCGAACCGTTCAATAATGACATGTTTACATTCATTACATCCCTCCCTTCTTAATTTATACTTTAATTATCAAAATTTTAATAGTCCTAAGGTCATTCTCCCTTTTTAACTGTTTATACCAAGGCTAACCAACAATGGGCCTTCGATAAGAGAGATACTAGCATCCAGATATCACTAACTGAATTTCTATTAAGAAGATAAAGGAATAGCCTACAGTGGCCCCTTGTCTACTTTTACAGTCTTATTTTATAACGTGCTTAGGTAAATTTACACTTATATACATGATACTGCAGACAACATTATGGACAGGTCTAGATGGGCGCTGTAAAACGGTGGAGGTCCCCTCCTCAGTCGCCCTGGGTGTTCCGACGGCTCTTTTCCCTTCCTTGCCTTATCCACCGCCCTCTGCTGGAACGTCCGCTCCCGGGCTGCTCGTGCGACCGGGTTCAGAGAGGATGAGAGAGAGAGGTTTCTCGGTAAGTACTCAATCCCCCACCGATACTCCCTCCCCCCCTCCCCTCCTACTAACGACGCCCTGCTCCTCAGCCCTACGCTCCCCTCCAGGCTCTGCTGACGCCGCTCCGACTAGCCCCCTCCGGTCCTCCTGGGAGGAACTCCACCACGCTACTGCCCGCCGTCTCCGGTCCCGCCTCAACAATTGTCTCGGCCATCTGGTCTGCCACCCCTTTGGGCCTCCTCCAGAATCATCAGTCTGATCCTCTCTGCGATATCGGGCCGGGTGGAAGTGGAGGAGCCTACTCTACCTGAGGAGGTTCCCGGCTGCGGTTCACCCCGACCCGTGGCGCCGCTAGGAGCTATCGTGTGCCCTCCAGACGTGCCATAGTTGTCTCTGGTGGGGACTGGTTGTCCCTTTGTCCCCTGGTACTGCGGAGGTGGTGGTGGGTGTGCGTGTGCGGCCGGCCCAGGCTGGTAGTGGGATGCAGACTGGTATGTTGGGTGATGACTCGTCGCCGGGCGCCGTGGAGGAAGGGGTGTATTCACTGCAGCCCCTGGTGGTGGCTGTGGTGGTGGCGGGGGAGGTGCCATCTCCTGTGGAGGGACGTAGCGCTGGATGGTGGTAGCGTAGTAATGAGTTTGCACCATCCCCCGCCCCACCAGCTCCACCCAGCCATGGGCTCGACCTCCCACTGGTTCGTACTCCTCCCCGAGGTCAGGCGACGGCGCCAACCCCGAGGCCCATTTCTGGAGCCGGTCTGGGTGCTCCACTCTCTTCCAGGGGATCCGTTCTCTGGTGTCACTCACCCATAGTGGTCGACCGTGCAGCGGGTCCACGTTTTTGGCCCGAGGTGGCGCTGGGACCTCCCCCTCCGGGACTGGCTCTCCCCACTCTTCAGACCACTCCCCCCGTACAGAGCTCTGTCCCCCTCGGAACCTCGCTCGTTCGGCCGTGTCTCTTCTTCTGCAGTACTCTGCATAATCCCTCCTGCTTTCCTCCTCTCGCCTCTCTCTCTCTCTTCTATCCCATCTTTCCCACTCTTCTCTGTGCCGTTCGTCTCTCTCCCTCTTATCTCTCTCGTCTCTCTCTCTCTTCTCTTTAGCGTTATGCTCCTCCCACTCTTTCTTATCTCTCTTTTCTTTGTCCTCCCTCTCTTTCCTTTCACGGTCTCTCTTTTCTCTGTCCTCCTTTCTCTCTTTATCTTCCCTTTCCTTCTTCTCTCTCTCTTTCCGCTCTCTCTCTTCTTTGTCTCGCTTCTCGCGCTCCTTCTTATCTTTCTCCTCTTTATCTCTCTTTTCTTTGTCCTTCTTTTCTTTATCCTCTTTCTATCTCTTCTCCTTGTCCCTCTTATCTCTCTCCTCCTTCCTCTCTCGATCTTTCTTCTCCTTCTCTTTCCAGTCCCTATCCTCTTTATCCTTTGTCTCCCGTTCCTTTTTGTCTCTTTCCTCCTTGTCCTTCTTTTCACGATCCCTCTTCTCTTTGTCTTTTCTCTCCCTCTCTCGGTCATCTTTGTCTTTTCTATCTCTTTCTTTCTTCTTCCCACGCTCAGCCTTCTCTGCTGTCTCGCTATCGCTCGCCTCATCCCTTCCACTTTTCTCCTTGCGATTCTTGGCCTTACCGCCTCGGGCACCAGCTTTTCCTTTTCCTTCAAGCTCACCGGGTGGGGTCACTTCTGCCGTAGGGGGCTCCCGGGGCTCAGTGTAATGAGTTTCGGTAGGCTCGACGGTGGAAGGTGTTACCAGCGGACCTCCCATCGACACCGTCCTCGTCTCTTGTACTTCCGTCTCGGCCAGGTGTCGCTCTGCCTCGTCCCGCCTCAGGACCACCTGGCAGTCCTTGACCAGCTTGGAAGGGCTCTCCCCTCCCTCTTCGGACTCCGTCGAGAAGGTGATCGACTGATAGGTCACCGGGTCTTCCCCCTTCTCCTCTTCTTCCTCCTCCTCCTCCCAGTCCAAGACCTCCTCCTCTAGCTGGTCCTCCTCCACACGCGAGGCGATGAGGCCCTCCAACGACTTGCCCGTAGTGGGAGTATTGTTGTCGGACACATGAGGCAGAATGGATGGAGGGGACGAGCACAGGATCATCCAGACCTGCTCCGTCGGCAGGGTCTTTGTCGGGGTCTCTCCTGTTGGTTGCTCCACTGACTCGGGAAGGGCTTCCTCTTCCTTGTCTCCTTCCCCCTGCGACACACCATCCCCAAACAGGGGGGACCCACTTCCTCCCCCGTGGCTGCCACCCACTTCTTCTCCTTGATGGCCCGAGCTATGAGCTGCTTTTGATACTGGAGGCGTACCACCGCTGCCATCTCGTCGGCCATCCGGCTGGTGCGCTGCAGCAGACCCTGGCTCACCTCGGGCGGGACTAGCTCTCCCCCTTCCCCCACCAACAGGGATTGCCGTCACCACCCGCTCCAACACCTCGTCTGCTACCGGGTCCAGCACCTCCGTCGTAGCTCCCAGTTGTTCGGCCAGGATACGGGCCGCCTCGTGATCCTCCTGGGAGTGAGACGAACCCGGGGTATGGTCACCTTCCCCTCCCATTGGTGGCGCCGTCTCCTCTGTCCCAGGTGCAGGCTCCGCTGCTTCACTCACCATCGTCTTGAAGACTTTGGCGGGGGGGCTCGCTCCTGTCTCTGAGACCTCTCCCGTCTCCAGCTCGATGCTCGGGGGGTGGGCATCCCACGGTTCCGTAGGGCCAGCCGGTGCGGAGTCGCCCTTCCTTTTGCTGTGCTCCTTCCGGGGGGTAACGGGCCGGACCACGCTCCTCAGACGGGACCATTGAGGGCGTCGCGGAGAGCGGCGTGGGGTGCTCGGGGCGGGTGAGGCTCCCTCTGCAAGGCCCAGTGACGCCTCTTCTCCCTCCTCCTGCGCGCCGGCCACCATCCTTTCTGAGGCCAAGTGAGCAGCCTTCCGGGAGCTGCGCCGGGTAGGACGGCTGGGGGAGTCGGGGTCCTCTGAGGAACCCTCACTCTCTTCTCCTTTCTGATGGCCTCCCATACTTCCAGTGCGCCGGCTGGTCCCGGGCGGGCCAGTCTCCCTCCCTCGTGCCGAGCCTCCCGCGGTGGCTACTCCTCCGGTGGCCGGTGACTTGGTGGCCGGTGACCCGGTGGCCGGCGACTCGGTGGGAGTGGTCCCCACCGACTTGTACTGTATGGTAACAGTCGGTGGCCTCTCCGCCGCTTTCAGTTGAAGCCAGGCGTGGCCCGGATGCTGGGTGGCCATGTGGCCCTGGAGATCATCCCACCGGCCCTTCTTCGCCTGAAACGTACAGGCCAACTCCAGGCAAATCCACCCCGGCAGTTGCCCGGCGGACGCCTCCCACCGACAGGTGAGTCCCCTCTCTCCTTCCTTCAGGCCGATAAATTATCTCATTGTTATTTTCTTTTCTTTTCAACAGGTTCCAGTGCAGAAAGGATGCCTGCAGCCGTTTTCCTCGCCCAACAAGCTCTTCTTCGCCTTCCATGAACCCTTCACTCATCCCGGTGGTAGCCACCCCGGCGGGAGTTACCTTGGCAACCGTCGCAAGACCCGGATGTGGCGGGAAGTCTGCCAAAGACGACAGATGGCGCTCCGGTGGTGGGTCCACCGCCATGGCCCTGGGGGACGCCACCGGTGCCCACCTCGGCGGTGGAGGCCTCACCACTCGAACCACTTCTTCCACTTCTGCTTGCTCCTCCCGGGGATATTGTGTTTTTTTCAGAAGATCGTAGTGGACAATCCAGGTTTTCTTGCCCATCCGGATCTCCCATACGGGGCCCCCTAGGGCACGGATGATTGTCCATGGGCCAGACCACGGACGCATAAATTTAGGACTTTTGCCCATTTCTTTCTTGGGTACCACATAGTATACAGTGTCACCCACAGCTAACTCTTCCCCTCTCACCCGTGTTGAATAATTTCTCTCTTGCCGACGAACAGCTTCCCCCATGTGCTTCAACGCATAGGCGTGGCCCCGCGCCATCCGAAATTGCATCTCGGCTGCAAACGTCTGGCAGTCGGCGGATGACGCCACTTTCTGGTCGGGATTCGGATACATGAGGTTCCCCGGCAGTAACGTCTCCCGCCCCATCATCAAGAAATTCGGCGTCTGATTGGTCGATGCTTGTGCAGAAGACCAGTACGCTGCCATTACGAAAGGTAATTGTAAGTCCCAATCTCCGTGATGAGAATTGACAGTCATGCTCAGCATAGCTTCTACCGTGCGGTTACACCGCTCCACAAGCCCGTCCGACTTAGGGTTGTAAGGGCAGGTGCAGGTTTGGACTACGCCGAGTAGCCTATGCATCTCCTGGAACATCATGGCCTGGAAGTTCCGGCCCTGATCAGTATGAATGGCCCCCGGGGGTCCTAACCGGCACACTACCTCCGTCACGTAAGCTCGCGCCACGGTACCCGCCTCCTGGTCCGGAAGGCAGATCGCCTCGGCCCAGCGGGTGAAATAGTCCATGACAATTAGGATATAGCGACTGCCGCATTCCGTCCTCGGCAATGGGCCCAAGATGTCCATAGCCATACGCTCCAACGGGAGAGACACGGGAAGATTCTTCATAGCAGAGCGGGCCGGGTGTGGAGCCGATTTCCTACTCAAGCACTGAGGACACGTGGCCACCCCCTCACCACGTCTCGCCTGTAATTTGGCCAATAGTAGGTTTGTTGCACTCGGCGCATGCTCTTAGCTCTCCCAAAGTGACAGGAGAGCGGCGACCCATGTATCTCCGCTAACACCCCGTCCACCATGTTATCCGGGACCACTACTTGTTCGAATGACCTGCCGCCTGGTTCCCACCACAGTCTGGTGAGGATCCCTGAGGATACACGCAACCATGGCAACTGTTCCGCCAGGGACCGGACCATGTACGGCTCTCCCGCCAGCTCTATCTCCGTAGGGGTTTTGCCTTCCTCTACCCACCGATATATCTTACTCAGGGCGGGATCTTCTTGCTGGGCTCTCCTCCAGCGATCCTCCACTGGCGAAGGGCATCCCCTATCTTCCTCTTCCTCCCTGGCGGCCTCCGGCATCCCCTCCTCTATCACACTTTCTTCTCCCAGCGTCTGACTCCGGGTTACTGCCCGGCATTCCGCCTGGTCATCAAACAAAGGAGACCCGCCTAGGGGATCCATGCCGCACTGGGAGCATGGTCGCCTTGACAGCCCGTCCGCATTCCCATGGAAGTGGCCAGGTCGGTGCTCGATTACATGGTCGAAGGTCTCTAGCAGTTGCAGCCATCGGGCCACCTGACCCTCTGGCTCCCTGAAACTAGCCAACCACTTCAGAGCGGCGTGGTCTGTGCGGATCCTGACGGGGCGGCCTACGAGGTAGTGGCGAAATTTCTTGACCGCAAACACCACGGCCAACAGCTCTCTTCTGGTTACGCAATAATTACGCTCGCATCTACTCAGGGTTTCGACTAGCGTAGGCTAGCGGTCGCTCTCTCCCTTCCTGCAACTGGGACAGCACTGCACCCAACCCGAAATCGCTAGCATCGGTGTCCACCAGGAGCCTGCCCTCTCGCAGGGGGTAAGCGAGGACGGGCGCTCCTACCAGCTTCTCCTTAAGAATCGTGAATGCCTCTGCGCAAGCCCTATTCCAAGTGAATCTTTTATTCTTCTCGGTCAGCTCCGACAGGGGACGTGCGATTGCTGCGAATCCTGGAACAAAGCTACGGTAATATCCGCATAAGCCCAAGAAGGACCGCACTTCCGTGACCGTGGTCGGAGTTGGCCATCCTTTCACCGCTTCTATCTTATCAGGATCCGTCCAGATTCCTTGTCTGTCTATTCGGTGACCTAGGAAGTTAACTTGCTGGCGAACCAGCTGACATTTGGATGCTTTAATTTTCAGTCCAGCGTCTCCCAACCTCTTCAAGACTGTCTCCAGCCGCTTGGCATGTTCTTCCAGCGTCTTCGAGAAAACTATAATGTCATCCAAATAGACCAGGCAAGTGGTCCATTGGAGGCCTCGCATGATAATCTCCATTAGCCGTTCGAACGTGCCCGGGGCATTGCACAGTCCGAAGGGCATGACGCGAAACTGAAACAGACCGCGATGCGTGACGAACGCGGTCTTTGGTTTCGCCGACTCGTCCATAGCTACTTGCCAATACCCCGAGGCCAAGTCCAGCGTGCTGAACCAGCAGGCCCCGGCCATGGAGTCGAGGGAGTTGTCGATGCGAGGTAACGGGTACGCGTCCTTGACGGTGACAGCGTTCAACTTGCGGTAGTCGACACAAAAGCGCACCCGACCGTCCTTTTTTTTAACTAGGACCACCGGACTGGCCCAGGGTCCACTTGCCGGTTCTATGACTCCCTTCCTCAGCATCTCTTCTACCTCCTGATCCACCACGGCCCGACGATGAGGGGCTAATCTTCGGGGAGCCATTTTAATAGGTAATGCGTTGCCCGTGTCGATGGCGTGTGTTACTAGGTCTGTACGACCAAGATCCCCATCCCCGTCCTGGAATACGTGTCTGTTCCTCTCTATCAGGGCCACCCACTCGGGGTCACTCTCTACCTCTGTCCCACCTAATAACGAAAGGATGAGATTAGTCACCGTTCCAGGGGCACACTCCGCGGAAGAAGTTTCTTCTCGTACCCTGCGGCACGAGCCTAGTTCCTCCCCTAATACCTCAGCGGTTGCGACGTGCATGTCTTTAAAGATCTTGACCACATCCGGACCTTGGTTGCACACCAGGAGTGGGACCTCCCCCCAGCCTCATCTCTAAATGCGTTTAAAGCGTGGGGAGCTTCTCTGTAGTCCCTTTCTCTAGTGCCCATACCGTCTTCCAGCAATATCTCCCTCCCTACAGATAGTCTTGGTGGCCACCACTTGTTGTCTGCTTCGGTGGTTCCGGTGGTTTCAGTGGGGACCGCCCCCGGAGGCCTGTTTACCCTAATACTGACTTCTTCGTCTACCACTTCTACCAAAGTACCTCTCCTTCCTTCTCCTAACATTTCTTCCAACTCCCTCCTCTCATCCACTACCTCCTTTGGGCTACTCGTAGACATTCTTGTTATGTCGCGAGTTCGTAAAGAAAAAAACACCGCTGTCACCAGTGTAATAAACAAGAATGACGCTTGATGCCCAAATAAAGTGTGTAATTAAAGACTGGCTTTATTTCTTATGTGCCTTAATGTGTAACAACGCTTGCATCAATTCTTGGCTTAGTCTCAGAGATGACCACCCCCTTAACTGTCGTTCGCCACCTGCCACCGGACACCGGAGCCTGAATCGCACGTCAGTCACCACCGAGGCTCTACTCACATCTGGCCTCCAGCCACCGAAAACCATCTTTTATACCGACATCACTGGCGTGTGACGTCACAGGCTTTTACTGTTATATAGGGGACCAGGGGTATGAAGTCCTGACATAGGTCCCAGCATGCCTCTGACGTCTACACCCCCACCCCCACACACACAGACATAGGGGAAGCATGGTGTGAAAAGTAGCTTAGAAACCTAAACTCTCTCATAGGTACAGAGATGAGTTTAGGTTCCTAGGCTAACACAAATGGGGACCAGGTGTAGGTGTGACGTCCTAACAAAGGTCTCAGCATGCCTATGATATTTTCCCACCTAGACCCACATAAAGGGGACTGGGGGGCAGGGTCTGAAGCCCTCACATAGACTTTGGCAGGCCTCTGATGTTTACCATCATTTATTTTTAAAACACTCATAGATCATGTGAAATTCGTTATAAAGGCACTCTTTTACTATACAAATATATGAAAATGAATTGGGAAAAGTGAATGGTTGGTTATAAGCAAAATCTGTTATTTCAGGATTCGTTATACCAAAATTTTACTGTATATTGAAAATCATAGATGTTTTTTTTTTCATTAAATGTCATTTCAGAGGAGCACAGACATCAAACTTCTACTGGACTTGCAGGACACAGTCAGGACACGAAGGAAGGGAAAGAGGGCTGCAGAAGCTATTTCAGTTATTGATGTAAGTACTATACATTAAGGGTCATCACTCACTGTGCCCAATTAAACAATTTGACATGAAAAAAATCCATTAGTAATATGTTATTCTGTTTACATCTTATATTGTCACAATTGTACATAATATTGCCTTTATTCACCACACAGTGGTATCTGTGGAATGTGAATTGAGAAAATTCTTATCTAGCTCTTTTCATTTGAACAGCACACTGGGTTCGAATTCAAAATCTTTTGTTACCATAAAACCCAATGTCCAAGCCACACACATGTATAAGCCATACCCAGAGTTTAAATTCAGCTATAAGCTGCATCTGGGGTTTGAAAATTATAATTTTGGTACTGTTCTGTTTACGGTACATATAATCTCGGTGCCATTACCCAGGTTCTTTTGGTTTGAGATATTCTCATTATCAAGGTGTACTTTAATAGTCAAAGTAGTAGAGCAGAGATGTTGTGTTTTGTAATATAAACAAAACAGTTTGAAAAGCAGGGGAAATCTTCATAATCTTAATATCTTTAGTTATCATGCAACTGTGCAAAATGGCTCTTCAGCTATCCAGTAATACTCAAAGTAGTAGAACCACTAAAAGATGTGTTTTGTAATATAAAAAAAATGTTGTAACATAGGGGAAATCTTCATAATATTGATATTTTGTTGTAACATAGGGGAAATCTTCATAATATTGATATTTTTAATAATTATTCAACTATGCAAAACCGCTCTTACATCTTCTTTAGAGAGGGCCTTTCTTTTGGGAATCACTCCTAGATCGGACCCAATCATTAGATGCCATAGGGAATATTATCCCATAAGTCTGTTCAAAGGGACAGAGAGAGAATAGAAGTTTCCACTTACATTCCACAGACCTACCATAGATGGAAGGAATTTAGATGGAATACATTAAAGTAAACATTCACACAGGATAAACAAAAGCCATATATGACATGTGTCTCTCTAGCAACTTAACTGTTTGAATGGGCTTGCTGATGACGACCCCTCAACTTTCAAACACAAAAAGTAAATACAGTATATGTGATACCAGATGAATTCAAAACGTTCTGTTTAGTAATGAGCAGTCTGCAGATGCTCCTTAGGCCACACCAAATTAGGAAAGTGGTACATGAATTTGTAAATAGATTATTAAAACTCCCATCTGTTGTTAATCCCTGGTTGAAATAAAACCATAGTGTTGTAGATTTTAATACAATAGTAGAGAATAGTTCTGTGAGACATGGCGCAGCGACTTGTAATCTTGTGTCTAGTTTTAGTTGGTAAGACAGATAGGGCATACTATCACCTGGGCTTTTGGTAGTATATAGCACAAATTCAACCTGAAATACCCACTGCAGCTAAGTACTAATAGTCTGTAGACTGTCCATTTTGCATGCACCTCACTCGGCTGCCACAGGGACCTGTCTTATTCAATGTTCAATGCCATAGTCAACAGGTGTGTCATTATGAGTGTACACTGTTTTAGATTGCCAGGAGCCTGCTCTGCCTCCCCCCCCCCCACCACACACACCCAATTGCCAATCACTTGTAATAGTCTATACCTCGTCACGGGCCAGTGGTCAGCAAACCGGCCAGATCACTCCACCTCTCTGTAGAGGGGGAGCACAGTGTAAGTGCCTCGGTGTACATACATGTTTTCAGTGTTCAACAAAATCGTTTATATAATGAAAGGAGTAATCAAATTAATCTTTCATCACCAATAGTAGATACATATTCTGAGAATGCATTATTTCAATGTAAACTAAAAATTTTACACAGAAAAGAATGTAGCAGTTCCACAAGGTGGCCTTACACTTCAACCTCCTCTGATTTACAAAAATGCACATATGGCAACACACACTTTAGCACACTTTAGAGATCTTTGACAGTGAATACTTTGTTCAAATACAGAAAATATGATCCAATTGTACCATAACCCACTGAGATAAAACCTGTACTACATATATATAGTAGTTTCAAAACGAACAATTCTAAAACAAAGGCTACAGGGATGCATTTCTGAATCTTAAAATGCTCTAATGCTAATCTGCCATAGGGCTCCAAATGATGAAATATCTTATCTGCGAATAAAATCAAAAGTATGAGATATATTCTGAAAATTCCTTCACTGATAAGTAAAGTACACACACTGTTGTTATTACATTAGAATAGTGAGCAGGAATAGTCCATAGCAGAGGAGCCACAAACAAAAATAGATTGCAAGGCCTCCCTATCCCTTACACCGTGGCGACTGTGAACCATACACTAGTCTACTCATCTCACGAGTAGTACTCACTAGTCGCCGCGCTAATAACATTGCATAGACACAGGGTGTATTTATTGTTGCATGGAGCAATCTGAGAGGGGACTCCCAGGGGTTAGGTGCTGTAGCAGGGGGAGGGCATTGTATACCCGTGACACTGACCTCTGTCATTTTCTGAATGTACATTATTAGAATGCTTGCATTTTATGTACAACATAAAAGTGTATTTTAGTCGAAATCCAGAAAACAATTCAAGAGTATTCCCTCTCCCTTACGTAATGAAATCATGAAACAAGGGCTAGTTCAATAACCTAAAGTAGTAGTGACTAGAGTACCAGTGTTTTATCTGAGACAAGAAGTAGCTCTGTGTTGGGTACCCCTGAGCCATCCTGTACACAATGTAATAATTCTAAATTGTACATTTTCTGTTCTTAACAGGTTGCAGAAATCAGCCTATAAAACCTCACCCTCCAAGTCAGCACCCAGGCTTGTGCTTGTGAATGAAGAAGAGGACAACATGTCAGCCGTCATTCTGGCAGATGGCAACAAGGTCAACATTACAAATGCTCCAATCTGGCAGATCATTGCGGACTTGTTGGCGGTCTACTATGCATGGCAGTTGGCTTACCAAAGCAGTACCGAATCCTTGGGTTCTTACAGCTGCACTACCTGAAGGACACAGACAATCAGTTTGAGTGGGCAACTGGCTCACTGAATTTCACAAGAAGTATGAACTCAGCCTTGCCCAATAAAAATTCTCCTCTGAGGCAAGAGGTTGGGGATCAAGGGTGAATCAATGTGAGCTGCCTGACATCTTATGAATAGTATTATGATACTGATTATCTAAACCATGTGCCAAAAACTGTCAATAGTTAAAGTGTACAATTGCTGACTTTTGCCTGGTTTTATGGAGAGATAATAGCATGAGATCACCCAATGGTTAATTTCTGAGATAAATAAACACAAGCTTCGTGGCCAAATGTGTATAACTAGAACAAATGGTGTAATTGTGTTATGTCTAACTGCACATTATCATTTCCATGGCCTGGCTAGGGTGGCTAAATCAGGAAATGTTGACAACTGGAAAAAAATGTAAAACTGCAAAATACATCTCCCATAAACAAAAATGCAGATATTATGACTGACTTACATGTATTTCTATAGGTTTAATGTTTGTAGAGTTCATACTGAATGCCTGAATTTCTGGTTATATTGGCCCAAAATAGGGTAAAAAGTTTGTAATAGTTGGCAGCGCTGTATCAATCAAAATATTTGACCTTCCTGGACTGATGGTTCTTTAGATGGCTCATGCTTTTGGATGGCTATTCACAACATAGCATTATTGTGTTTAATGTGTTTTTTTTTTATAATGGGAATTATAAGAACTAGACTTGTAAATAGGGGTTATTGTCTAGTATATGTGAGCTATGTATGCTCTGGTGTATGTGTGTTATGTACCTGTTGAGCAAATGTATGTTTACCCAATGTTTCTTATAACTGGAAATGAAATTTTACTTTAACATCAAAGAGGGGAATCTCAATTGAGTAAGATAAGTATTATTGCAAACTTAATACATTGTATATGATGTTATTTTACCTCAGGATAATGTGATATTTATTGTCAAAATATTGTATTCTATGACAAAATGATGGTTGTCACGTAATTGAAATGAGGTTAATAAGAACCCATGAATAATTGGTCACTGGTAATGATATATTAGCTGTATCTGCATTTGCAAACCATGTAATGGGTGTCTATCTCCACCTGTAGCCTCTACTACCGGTAGTTATGATATTGGCCCTTTCACATGTTGTGCACAATGTTTTAAATGTCAATATTGATTAGTCCAGACATTTAGTTCAAATATTGCAGGAATAATCATTAGCCATTGTAGATTAGTATTGTAAGATAACATATTAAGCTTTGCTTCACACCATGTGTGCAACATTCGAATCATATTACAATACTTAACAAAAAAAAAGGTTTATATAACGTTCTTATTCAAAATGTGTATATATGTTCTGGTTAAAAAAAATGTTTTCTAGACATAGACGCCTACAACTAGATCACATAACACTTTTTGAAGTCCCAGTATTTTGTATACCAACTACATGCAGTAAACATTTAGGGTGAGTTTTGGAGGAATCTCTCACTGAGGTTGTAACTCCTGCAAACCCCTGTGTATATGCCCCACGCTTGTGTACACCACACCCCTGAATCTGGGTCTTGAAAATTGAAGGTTTAGTAGTGATCTAGTGTTATATACACATGCACTGGTCGGCCTATAAACCATACATTTTGTTTGGGTTGATTCCATAAGCCATGCCTGGGCTCTGGTCCTAACTGCAGCTTGTACACAGGATTTTGCAATATATCAGGGAACTATTAATTTCTATCAGCGCAAAGTTTAGGCTTAATGTTATATCTTTGAATATATTGAATTGTATCATTCTCAGGAATGGAATAAAAGATTGTTTTTAATCATATCATTTATTTGTTGTCCTTATTTATCTGGAAGTGGATACTACATACCTGAATGGGGGTGGGTTAACACGCATTACATGACTACACATATTTATCTAAACACATTTATGGTTACACACTTTTTATGCCTACACACTTTTGAGATTAACACACTTTTGACAAAAGTGTGTAGTGTGTTAAAAAAATAAGCGTGTAAAGTGTGCTGCAAATAAGTGTGTTATAAAGTGTGTAAGTTTAACACACATTTCTTACAGTGATACTCATCTCCCATGACATCTATATAAGAACTTTGAACAGCGTTCTGTCTTTTACTCATAAGCGAACTAGTGGCATTCATTATTGACCAATGAGAAAATTCCATTCATTCGATGCAGACCTTTAGGGTACATTGCATAATACCTGGTACCCATTGTGCTGGTTGTATCAGTGCTTATCTCACAGAATACCAGATCAAGCAATGGTGCCCCCTACTTAGGCCTAAAAAAGGTTTGGTTCAAGTTACCCGGCTGACCCTAGCAAAAGAGGCTTAAAAAATGTTTTTGATTCTGAGAATTTTTGTTCATTTTTCAATATTTTTTTCGTACTTTTCGTTATTTTGCATCCTTTTTGTTCATGAAGTTCATCTCAGTGTGTACAGGTGAGGGCTTAGGTATGTATATCTTTGCATAATTTTCACTTGTCCCGTAAGTATTTCATAATTTCAAAGAATCTGACATATTTGCCCATATATTTCTATACAGAACAATAAAAAAATAAGAAGAAATGAGCCATGTAGCTGGAAACATCATATTTTTTTTTGGCTTAAGGAACCTGCAAACTTGGTATACTCTGCAGGCGACATGTGACCCACGAATAGAGGGCACAATATATATGTGACAAATATCTTTAGACATTCTGTGCATACTATTAGGATACAGTAAGCAACATCCAGGGTATTCATACATGACATAAAGGCCAACTACGCGAAAAAATGGGTCTAAAACGCCTGTGATTCTGGATATCGGCAGCCTTGGAGTCTTGTGGAACTTTGGTCCTGATTCATGAAAAATATACAGACCTCTTGTGATTTACTAAAGATTCTTGTTTTCCTCTAAATCACAGGGAATTTCCCTATATTACAGAGATTTCTGGCCTCTTGTGAGAAAAATATCAAAAACTTTTGATGTATTTCACTCCTGAAATAACAACACTTTGGCAAGGGTTCTTAGCTGTTATTGGACTTCCTTGGATGATAATACCACCCTAAATATCGGCTGAATAACAACATAAAATTATCCTACATCACAAGGATTTTCTAACTATTTTCGCGTTGTGGGATTTGGCCTTAAACGTGTGACCATACATAATAGAAACATGTCATTAAAAACTAAATTGCGAGCGAAATGTAAGCAAGGAAAGATATTTGGTTTTGCCATTTTTAAAGCTTTGACTAGTGGCTTCGCCACTAGAGTTTGGGGCAATACAATCAGTGATTATACACATCTGCATAAGTAAGCACAGCTAAGTAAGTAGCCTACTTAGGAAGTACCAGTGCAGCTCCCTGGTGTCTTAGATTGGAAATGTGTAACTTAGCGACGTGTTACTTAGCAACGGTGCGTACTATAGCAAAGTCAAACAATTTTTCACTCTCCAAGCAGATTCTCTCAGAGGTTAGCTTTCTGGTTGATATCTCCGGAACTACTTGGCCAATTCTAATGTATAACATATCATATTAAAGATCTCATTGAGTCGATCCAAGAAAATACATAATTGAGTGGATGGGATTGAGATTGAGATCGTAAGAAGCTCCGATCTATTTGGATCGAGATCCAAGATGGTGTCTATTGCAGCTTGGCTGACGAATTTTGAGGTTATAAAACGTTTACCAAAGAATAGAGAAGATAGAATCTTAAAAGTAAAACCATATGACAAATCAAGTAGGTATTCAATTACTTATTCATGAAAATATTTTTGTTATCATGTATAAGTAGCATGTCGTGTTAGCTGGCACTTTCCTCACTGGTTCACAGCCTGAGAATTTTGTTTCATCTGGTACCCTAAGGGTATTCTACTCTATAGCAGTCACATATTGATGTTTTCTTACCAGCGGTCTAGCAACCCATTTATATATATAGTGTAATCAGTGGTTACGTGTAACATTGAAATATCATATGCGTTTCACTGATTCCCTTTCATTTTCTCACATGTTACAAGGTTACATATCATAGAAAAGTCATTTTGTATACTGGTTCCTTGAGTGTGCACCACTTTACTCTCCCGGTAGACATTGTGTTTATGGCCTTTAGTTGTTTGGGACCATTTTGATAGCTAGGGTCATATTCATCATGAGGACCACAGACAAGCCAAACCAAAGATGAATATACTTTAGTTTCCACGTCCGCATGTGTGGGCGCTAGAAACATGAAGAGGGAACAGACAGGATTAGATGGAGACACCGTGAAGATGGTTATGGAAACCCTCCTAGGATAGAAGAAACACCAGCAGCGCCACGCGGCACCAAGACAGGTGCATGGCAGTCTATGTCAGTCCTCTTTATGTCACAACATTTTGCCATTGTTATTAAGCAAGGTAATGCGTACAGTGGCTGAAATAAACTCTTCTTACATTCTTTTATTGCATCAGATAATACGACAATACCATGCCTTTGTAAAATTGTACGTTCACCCTGACAAGGATGCAGCCGCTCATTCCACCCATACAATGTTTACATAGGGTAGACGCGGACAGGGAAATGCCATCTTGGTGTCCCCTTCAACAGCTGTCGGTCCATGCAGAAGCTCTAGCTTCTATGTTCAATCAGGAGCTGTATTCCGCGTCAGCCTAGCTGGCAGTTCAATTATGCACCACTGTCCCATTAAACAACCCTATCATGATACTTCTAATACCTATGACCCCCTCACCCCCCCCCCCCAAAAAAAAAAAAAAAAGAAAAAAAAAAAGAAAAGAACCATCCACCTTTACCACAGGGGGTAACAGGGGCTGGTATATAACCATCATGCCCCCGTAGTTACAGTATGGCCCTTGTTGGCCCTTGTTGAGGCCATAAATCGCAAAGACTACTGCAAACCTGACTCCAAATCACTGTGGAATTCGGAATGAGTTGAACAATCCTTGCGTGTTATGGCCTCCACAGGGCCATACAACACAAGAGACAAAAGCGCAGATATTCAGGCCCTATTTCGCCATGTAGGATTCGACCTTACCAATGCCCTCCATCAATCATTTTGTAAGTTTGGCTATGCTTATCCTCTGACACACCTGTACATATTAGAACCGCCTTAGTGCAAGAAGGTTGTAACTGTACTTTTCACCTTTTGCAGGAGAGGCAAGAAGTGCTGCAGTTATTTGAGCAGAAAGTGGATACTGCACTGAGGTCTATAGGCACACATAACATAGAGAGATCTTCAGTACTTTCACATTAGGTAGAGAAGCGGCAATATAATCTGATATTAAAAACTGAGAAAACTCAACTTTGCCAAAATGTCAGTAACAACCTTCTTGGACTAAGGCGACGAGATATACGTGTCCCTGGGTACCACAGGGACTGGCATGTCAGGAATTACAAATTAGTGTATTGTAGTAGAACTGCAAACTCAGAGATGGGAATAGCTTCCCCTGGGAGAGACAGATACATAATTCATAAGCCACCTCTCGTCTAACTGTTCAGGGGAATAGAGGTGCAGAGGTGGGCTTGAGCCATAAGGATCAGCTCCCACTTAACATCCATACACGCAGCATCCACAAAAACACTTTGACAGGTTAAAAAAAAGAAGTTTAAGAAAACCCAGCTAATTTGAATATTACACTTTTTTAGACCTTAGTAATTGGAATATCAACATTAGAAAAATAAAGTGCCCTCGGAAAAATTATCTCCAAAATTGTTCTCCACTCATCAAAACTGAAAAACCTGATTTTCGCTGGTGTACATTCTTTTAACATATATACTTTATTAAAATGTTGTATATGATAAAATAAAACGTTGTTTATTTTATCATATCAATAGATTTTGTATATACATCAATGAAGAATGGTGTTATGGCCCCTGTGTCAGGGCAGACCATGCATGCACGCCGTATACGGTAAGAACAATGCACCCACCTGACTCTACTACCTCTCCAGCATGGAGGTGCCACCTTGCCTTGCTCTGCGTCGCCGTGCAGCACAGAACCATGAAAAACTGCCAACCTACCAACTAGAGATAATAGAATATCAGAATGCACCCTAAACGACCAACAGAGACACAGGAGCCATTAATAGAGCTGCCACATACCAGCATGTCACCACCAATCTGGGCGGCACAACACAATGGATGGTGCTACACGATTGCTACACTAGTAGGCCATAATAATGAAATATAACATAGATATCATGCAACCAGGTTTATATATTGGAGAATATAGCCCGAGGGGTGCAGTCCTGAGTGCTATATCTCCAATATATAAACCAGGGTCAGGGTCAAAACCAGGGTCAAAACCATCATTTACATTGGCTTCTACCACCTGCTCGGTAGCCCAATGGCTTAGACTCCCGTCTTTCATCAGAGCGGCCGAGGAACGAGTCCCGTATGGTACCAACGGTTTTAACTTGAAATGTATGGTGAGACTGACATTCTATGTCCGCCTTCCAACTTGACCTCGAAAAAGTATATCCAAAAGTTCTAAAAAGGCACTAGTGTGGTCTATGCTCTGATAATGCACAGCAAAAATGACCATAACAGCACCGAAAGTACCAGAATCGTGGTATAACGTGAGTTACAGTTATTACACGACTTCTGTGATTTTGGGTGCTTTTTCTGGATATTCCCATTCTGATACCTGTCGATATTCCAGGTCCTAGGAGCGCTGATAAATTATCCTGGATATTGGCACTCCTAGGAGTGCTGATATCCTCATTCAGTGTATCGTAGGATATCGAACCCGTTTGCCTATACCTGCTAATTATGTCTTTGGGAAATATTTTGAATGTAAAGTTATTATTTGGGATTCTTTAACAATTAAGACATATTGTATGTCAGAGCGTCTTTTAAATCTTTATCTAAGAAGATATTATGAATATCCTATGAGTGTTCAACTCATCATGCATCTACCTGACCATGTGTAGGCAATGTTTGCCCGCATGTAACAGCTCTGGGGCTAACTGTAACTCTACTGAGCACCCAAGCCAACCAATTAAGCCACGCTAAAGTGAGTAGGAGGCCAGTTAGAGTGAGCACTGACTGTGAGATTTTGACTGGATGTTGGATTAGGGTGGAACAAATATGGCTAAGATTCGGGGGGCCTAGTGTCAGGGGGGAGGCCTATTATCTGGTGGCTAAAATTCCAAAGGGCTACCAATCAGAGACCCTATTTTCCTGCTGGTGGCCTATCATCTGAGGGCCATTTTATCTTTGATAGTACACACGAAAGAAAACAATTTATAAGCTAAAGAGCAAATGCCTTTATTTTAGTGGGAGGCATATTTTAACATTTTGAACCTGCGCTTCTTTACCAGTCAGCCAAACTGGTGCACATTGATGTATTTATGACAGGATTTTGATGTCTACCCGGCTTTCATCTATCTTGGGACTTCTGTTCTCAGCTCTTAGAAGTCCAGAATGGCCTTGTGTGGTCCATGCAGGATCCAGCTCATGCAGGAAGAATTATGCAAGAGACTCAAATGTTGTGGGCCTTTGCTAAATTGCTAATCGATGTTTGACCATTTCTTTCTTTTTTAATATCTTTCTAGGGGAAAACAAACATTCTTCCGTTTAGGTAACCGTGTAACCTACTCATTTACTTTGCTATCCGGATCTGTCTCAATTGGCCCCTTGAAAGAAGGGATGGCAATATTGGGCATGCCCTGGATCTCCAGGGGGAGATGGCTGTGTTGGTATGCTGCTAGACTGTGCTCCCTGTGTACCCCTATCCTGCAGGTAAACACACCTGACATTGAGACCGTTTTCTATTGGACAGGTAGTACACACATCCTGCACACAACCCACACCTCTCACTAGCTTCACGACACGATCTAAGGGCCTGCAGGTTGGTTTAAAATGGTTTAACTATAGCATTTGACCCACTATTTCGTTTCAAGCTCTGATTGTGAATGCTGTGATATGAGAATAGTAACAAACCAGTGGGTTATTTACAGCCTAACATCAACCTCTTGTGATGTTATCAAGGGGTGATGCCTATCGCTCTTTTAGTATGAGGCTGTACCTATTCAAATAGCTTGCACTATTTATGGGGTTATCTTAGTGACAGAAGTGGCTACCCTAACAGTGCTGTACTGAACACAACACACATAAAAGGTCGAATCACACATGGCGAAAAATTGCTAAAATATCTCTGCGATTTGTCCCTTGCATTGTATGGCCCTTGTGGGGGCCATAAAACGCAAGGATTGATCAACTAATTCCGAATCCCACAGTAGTTTAGGGTCAGGTTTGCAATAGTCCTTGCGCTTTATGGCCTCAACAAGGGCCATACAACACAAGGGACAAAATCGCAGAGATATTTCAGCCATTTTTCGCCATGTGGGATTCGACCTTATGGGAATAACAGTGGTTGCCTTGCAAAGTGTTCTAACACAGGCTGCACTAACATCAGTGCCTTAAACATTGCAGAAGGGATCTTTTGAAATAAGCTCTATGTAAACCAGTGGATTGCCTGCTACAACAACGTGGGACAAGGTTCACAGAAACTCCTAAATCGAGCTCCTGTCTTTTTTGAATGTATATTATGATTTTCAAGTATTCAACACTGTAAAAAATATTCCGTTGAAAAGACAGAGATTCACCGTTTAATTTTACAATAAATCTCTGTAATTTCAAATCCAGTGAAGCTCCGTAGATATTGACCATATGACAAGGAAATTCTGTAAACCAGTACATAGAAACACCTTTTTCCTAAATACGGTGAAACCGAGTATATATCAAAGCATTAACGGTAATGCCCATTTTGAATACTTACAAAGAATCTCCATAATTTCAATTCTCGTGAAACTCTGTATATATTGATCATATAACAAGGAAACCCTGTAAACCAGTACAGAGAAACACCTTTTTCTTTAATCTGGTGAGACTCTGTATATTTCAAAACATTTACCATGAACCACAGTATGGCATAACTTGTAATTCTAATCCTGGTCAAACCCTGTAGATATTGAGCATATAACAAGGAAACCAAGAAAATATGTTCTGAAAAATACATTTTCCTGAATAGTGTGAAAGCTTGTATGTACTAAAACACTTATAATAATGCATAGTATATTTCAGTTTCTCAAATTGAGAGTAGGTGGTGCCATAGAAAACAATAATCTACACATATAAAAAGGTTTGATTTTTGTATTGATTTAGTCCCTGTGTGTGTGTGTGTGAATCAAAGATGCTTGTGTGTCTGTAATGTATTTACAGAGGATCACAGTGAAAATTACGGTGAATTAGTGTAGTGACTAATTATCAATATTGAATATCTGTAATCTACCACAGCGAAACACCGTTTATCAAATTACAGAGAATTTGTGTTTTGATTATTGTTTAGTTTGATCACACTAGGTGGCAGCCTCTTTCATGATGAGATAATGATTTACAACTTTTGAATTAAATGCAGCATCAATATTGATGGCCAATTATGGGGCTGTGAGAATATGGTTAATGGTATGGTAATCTACTTTTGTGAGATATTTTGTTGAGACAAACACCTATTCTGTGGTGATAAGAAATGTATATGTCCACCCAGCCATGCATGTAGCTTTGTAGCAATCCTAGGGTGCTGTCTGCCCCTAGATTGTAATTACAAAGTGTGATGAACTATTCTATGATGCTTTCATGGAACTAGGGATTGGAACACAAGTAAACTGGACTATAGAAACACCATAATAATCCATCCTTTGATGCCATATCAAAATGATGGGGATTTGAAGTATTTCCTTGAAATAACGGTGATTCTCCGTTATAATAACAGTAATTCCAAGAGAACAGTGACCGTAGTTATTACGGAGAATGGACGGCACCCAGTGGTGCCAGAGAATCTCCGTTTTTTTGACGGAATTTTTTTTTACAGTGTAGCAAAGGGATATATAAAATATATCCTACCCTCCTAGCGCTTTTGGCACAGAATTCTGTTTTCAACATTATTTCTTTGGCAAAGATTTGATGAGAATTGAAGTTCAAAGGAATATCTTTTTATCTTCTTGGTGTATTAAATCTTTTTACAAAATGTTGTGTTATCGGGGTCATAGGCTAAACTTGATATGGATTTTCCTCTACTATTAGTGTGCGACCATCGCCTCCATTCCCCTATACTAGTAGTGTGGTATCATGTACACTTTTATTATGCCATAAATTGTAACATATGATTGTATTAATGCATGAAAATATGAGGCATTAATACATATCAACTCCATATGAGCGTTCATGCTCCACTGAACACCAGCTATGTGAATATACATAAGTTAGAAGGCCAAAGCCACCGACCTCATGGTCTACTGAACATGAACAAAAGTATATTTAATGATGAAAGTCCTAAGCAACCGGTCCCATGGTCCACTGACCATGAACAATGATGTATATAAATGTTTAGAGTCACTGCAACCAACCGTCATGGGCCGCTGAGCACCGCAGACCGCCGTCACGGGTAGCTGAGCACCAAAGACTGAACAAAAGGCTATAGAGGTGACGGCATTGTGAACTTCGGGCGGCTCTCGAGCCGCCCCACGGCCACCGAACTCAAATATGAAAGCAGGTTTGTAATTGCCAATCTAAGACAGACACAATGAGCTTAATATGGGCATTTAACTCTCATTATTAAGGAAGTTAGGCGACCATAAGTGTTTTGAGCTTCAAGTGTGCCACAGACACACCAGGGCAAATTATGCACCTAAGCAGCAAGGCATGAAAAGCTGACATGTTGATCTCTGCGCATGCACAATTTGGAAGCTCTAGATGCACAAACGACTGAGTTACGGGCGTCTGAAGATGCAGTACCAAGCGGGTAAATGGGGGCGCTTGGAGGCTAAAAGGGGGCATCCTATGCACCCCCATGGACATGAAAGACTCAGCACTAATGGACAAAGGCAGTGGCAGATGCCACTGGCTCCAGCCAGTCTGGGAAAGCAAGCCAGGGGTTGGCTACGTATACCCAGAGTGGGACCTCCAGAAAGCAGTATCCAGAGAACCACCTCAGTGAGAACATCTCCAGTCCAGCTCTCCTGCAAGCCTGCTATGCATCTGCCACAAGAACACTCTGCTGGGTTAGACTATGCCAGACAGGCCTAGGACTACACCCCACTTGTGGCCAGAGACTATATATCTTCTACCATCCATCTACCAGAGGGTAAAGTTACACATTTATATTATCCCTCTAGCAGCAGGCCAGGAGCTAGGTTGTGGGAACCCACCTAGAACTATATTGGACAGTGTATTATTATTATTATTATTATTATTATTATTATTATTATTATTATTATTATTATTATTATTATTATTATTATTATTATTATTATTATTATTATTATTATTATTATTATTATTATTATTATTATTATTATTATTATTATTACACAGTGGAGTGGAACACTGTTTTATACCCATATTATATTTACTGTGTGTGAATTACCTGCATATTAACATTTGTACTATTGATACATAAGTTCTACTGTCTAAGCTGAATAAACCAGTGATAACTGGAATAACACTAATTAGAACTTGATATTCTTACTCACTATAACCACTAGTCATATTCCTCATATGACAACTTGATCATGCACAATCTCTACCATGACAGTGGCACCCGCGTCCATTCCCCTATACAGTAGCGGATTTAGAGGGGGCGCGGGGCGCACGCCCCCCCCTTTTTTCGTTGTACTTAAAGAGTTTACCAAACTTTTTTTACTATAGAATTTGGCTAAAATTAGGGGCTAAATTCCCCTATACTACTAGTGTAGCAACTGCCTCCTCCATGTCCCTATACTACTAGTGTGCTTCAATCATGAATTCAGGCAGTTTCAATTTTTGGTCACCAGGTGGCGATGGCACAGATGGTGGAATACATGTATATGATTCCGCCTTCTCCCTTTTTTCACATATATGGTGTGATTCCCCACTAGCCACCATTCACCACCACTTTAGGGAGCCAATATTACCTTTTGCACACTCTTTCTTTCCGTCCCTCTAATATAGGTTTTTTTTTTGGTGAAGAAAATAGGACTAGCTCACACCGACAAGATGCTGGTGAGAATCCTCTAAATTCTAGAGGAGAGGAGTATCGTTTTTTTCTCAGAGACATTTACCATTTTTCGATGTGTTAAACTGACATTCTGTCTAATATCTGAAATAGGAGTTTATTTGTTAATAAGCTTGACTCGAGATAATTACTACCAATTCAACCACGGCAGTGCTTTTTCATCAAAATCTTCCATACTATATATAGCCTATGGTCGTGTGATGGTAGGTAAAAAGATCATCTTTATTTCATTACCTGATATTTTCCTCTCTTTCTTAAATCCACTTAAATAAATACATTTGAGGGGCTCCCTGATTTCGTCTGCACCGATTAGATCACATCTTGCAGATGTAAGATATATCCTCTATAAGTAGTATTTGAAATAAAAAGCCTGCACTGAAATCCTATGCCAGGGAAATGATAATCACAGTAGATGGGTTTAAGTAAGCTTGTGCTTATGATGAACAAAGGTCAAATTGTCGGTCTGAAATCATAGAAGGTGTGAAAATGGGAATTTTGGTGAAAGTCAGCCCCCTACACTTAGGATTTTGATTTTTCCCCAAATTTTTGTGGGTCATATTTTTGGGCTCAATGAGTTCTTGATGTTACATATGGGTTTTAGTGGTCCAATATCAATATTCTGGGCTCCAGGGGGTTGAACATACCTAAAATTGACCCCTTTCAGCTTGGAAAATCAATGAAATTGACAAATTTCATCATTTTTTGTAGAATGAGGACTAGGTATGTGTCTGTCCACTTTTATTATGTAAATTATAGAGTCTTGTGGTGAAATAGGAGCAGAAATTATGTTCCTGGTCGGATTTTTCTATTCTTCTGGAGCATTTTACTTTTTGTAAAGTGGTCTGTCCGGGCGATAATTTGGTCATTTGGCCTCCCCCCATTAAATACCTAAAAGTGAAATGGGTTCAATTATGCCTTAAAAGATTTGCTACATGTTGGGGGTAAAGTATGTTGAAAACAAAATTTGATTTCCTCCATAAACTTCACTGTGAGGGGGCAATGATTGATTTTCCTTGAAAATCCCCCTTTTTCCTTGTCCGGGCGAAAAATCATGTTTCTTCCCCTCCTGTGTAGGATTAACACATTTAACTATCCTAACTAAGTCAGTTATTTACCCCCTACATATACCTAAGTGCCCAATGTATAGGGCAATAGATTACTCTCCATCCTTTGCAGTAGCAGAGATGGGAAGTGCTATTTTGTCCGGGCGAAATCGTGTCCGGGCGAGTGACCATTGAATAACATGCCATGTTGAGGGGTTGATTTCCTACAAAAATTAGAATTTTATCTTAATGAGAATAACAGCTCTAGACCATTTAGACCTGTAGATTACAGAAATCACATTGTTATGTATATCAGATGTGTCTTTGATATCATGAAATGAGTGTACTTATAATAAATGTTTGTAGTGATTCTTGGCATATGTCCGGGCGAATGTCATTTGAGTAATATGCCATGTTGAGGGCTTGATTTTCTACAGAAACAATTGTGACCCATCCTAACAAAGTGGTACTGAAGTCGCACATTTAGAATCCTAGATATAGGCTTCTCAAGTGGTATAGTGTCAAAAATATCAGATTTTTTAAAATTGATATTTTAGCATTTTTCTAACCTATGGGTAGATATCTTTCAGAATCCTTGCCTACTAAACTGAATTTAAGCCCCAAATGCCTAGAAGACATAGCTATAGTTTTCTTGGTTATATAGAATTACATGGGAATTATATAGGATTCATAAATTATTACATGTTTAAAATGTCAATTATTTCAGTTTAATCGATTTTTAATTCATCCAACTAAATTTACAGATGGAAGATCCTGAGGGGACCACCTGGTTCAAATATGCAAGTGTTATATACCAAATGAGAGCTGTTGATGAGCTGTAAATACATATGCCAATAACTAAACATTTTGTATGGGCGACTTCCGTACCATTTTGTAAGGATGGGTCACAATTGTCATATTACCATGACAATCTCAGATCTAGACCATTTTAACCTGTAGATCATGAAAATAACATGTTTCTTTATGTCAGATGTGATCTTATTATCGTAAAATGAGAATACTCTTAACGGTTTTTATCATGATTCTGCCTACATTTCTTGTCCTCACACAAAATTCAATATTCCTGCCCCTCCTCTGCACAATAGGGATATTCAAATATCCTAACTATGCCTGTTATTTACCCCCTACATATACCTTAGTACTCAATGTATGGGACAATTGATTGCTGCTAAACCTTTGCAGTATCAGGGATGGGAAGTGCTTTTTTGTCCAGGTGAAATTGTGTCCGGGCGAGTGACCATTGAGTAACATGCCATGTTGAGGGTTCAGTTTCCTACAGAAATAATCATTTTATCTCATTGAGAATCACAGATCTGGACCATCTTGAGTAGTAGATGATGGAATTCACATTGTTATCTGTGTCAGCTGATTCCGTCCTATCATAAAATGAACCTACTTTTAATGGATTTTGATCACAATTCTGAACATAATGTCCAGGCGAGTGATGAACTACAAGGTATTTTTAACAGAAATTACAGATTTTTTCACCATCAAAACTATATACCACCTGATAGTACATGCCGTGGGCATTGTATTCCATATAATCAATAGTTCCTACCATAGTCTGTTAAGCTTTTATATAGAACAGAAAGAAATGAATATCTTAGAATCTGAGATTTACTTGAATTCCAGGCTAGGCCCTAAAGGAAAATGACCTGAGGGAAAGGCAAAAAGCCCATTACGTCTGACTACAATACTCCAAACCCAACCATTAGACCCAGTACTACAAGCAAAATCATAATAACAGTGGACCAGAAGCATATCATAGGTCATTTTGAATCAATAAAGGGAAAATACCCCGAATGGTCACTCGGGAGGACATCGTTTCCAGGTAGATAGGTTCTGGGCATTGCCATAGCAACGGTTTTCATATTTAACTCATAATATTTCATGTGCAGTTACCCCAAGACCTATACACTATCCACAAAAAAATATTTTTGAGAAACTACATGATTTTTTCTCAGACCTCTCAAAACTCCACCAAGGCCTATTTGCACACTTTCTATATATGATTTTTGACCTGTGAATAACCTGTTCTCGCCAACAGGGGATAGATAGCTGTACTGATGATAATAACTAACCCATTACCACAAACGCATAAAACTAAGAGTGTGATGCAAAATTATAGTTTAAATGGGAGATGTGTTGTGAAACCAAGTAAGTATTTTCTGCCCACACGCTTCATGTTACAAATAAATTTGTATATAAAACCTATGCATTACCTTTAATTGATTTTTCCCACATATTGTTCAATGGAGCCAGTGTTTCAGGTTTAGATAATTTACATAAAATACAGAATAGGTGCCTGAAATATTGTCTGAAATTGCCTATGTTAGCTTCCACAGATTATATACACCAAGAAGCCGAGCTACCGTATCTTGTGTATAGAAAACAATACCATGCAAGGGTTCAAGGGTTTAAACGGGCATCTTAACCTGAGTTTAGGCTGATTCATAATGTTAATACTAGAGCAAATACAGTGCCACTTTTAAAATATCATACAATCAACGCTGCTAGTTATGAAAGGTCAACTGAAGTTTTTTGTATCGAGAGAATGGAATCAATTGACACCTGAGGTTAGGAATACTGAAACCTTACCCCTGATTAACATGTTGATGAAAATTTGTTTAACAAATACAATACCGAAAGACGTCCCCTACAATCTATAGTCAAGCATTTGTTTACCTCAGCCTTATCAAATTGGTCCTAGCCTTTTGCCTAAATCTTGTACCACATATTTATGTTTATTACCATGATTGAATGAACAACACGGTCTGTGTTCACAATATCTGTTTTATTATGATACCGATATATGGGTAGTATATTGCAATTGTTTTACCACTGAAGTTATCTCAACGATTACAAATCTTATTGAAGGTCATCAAAAATGTCAATGCATCCAACAGGTGCACAGAAACGTTCTACTGGGAATTACATATTCTCTCAAGCTCATGTAATTTCAAATATTATCATAGGGCTCGTTCTATTTTTCGTATTGTCCTGTTAGTCCTGTGGTGTCCGTTTTTTTCTGCTTCACTAATACAATAAGTGATGTATTGATATTTGTTGGATACAATAATCCCAGCCTGGTTATAACCATCAGTGCTTCTGACCACCATCCTTACCATCTTAAGCGGGCATTATTATGTATTTTTCCTGAACATCGTAGGGTCTCTACCATTTATCTATCATATTAAGCTTATTTGGTAATATATGTGATATATAATTTGTGATTGAATTACCTCATATACTTGGTGTACTATCTTCACACTGCGGTCTAATGGGATGCTCGGATTAGCTTTTATGAGCAGGATAAGGCTCAATAAAAGTTAAACTGTTTAAAAAAGCATGGACACCTTTTTGGTGTCAGAAATAATATAAAGAAGTATGGGGATATCAATCCCCTGGTATTTATACCCTACCTATGCCTTAATGGGCATATTTCCAAAAGAAAACCATATTGTTAGTGATTATCATAAAATGAAAACGTCATCAATATATTAACCTATTTTAATCATACATTTGACCCAATGTTTTGTCTAAATGTGGGAAAAACTAATCAATACTGATTGAATTTAGTAATCACTTATGATTACCCAAATGATGAAAGGGTACTCTGACCAGTCTGCATCATGTTGAGCACCCGAAAGTGATCAGTGCTCATTGCCTTTTGCTCATTTAGCTCATCTGTATGACGGAGATCTGACTCCAGGGGTGGAATCATTCATACGAAAAACACCCCCCAGGGTTGGTGGAGGACGACTGGTATGAGGCGGTCACAGGCGGCTGCTCTGATTAACTCTTGATGAAATTGGCCAGCTATCTCTGTCTACAGAAATCACATCAGCCAATATTTCATTACTGATCTCAGCACTAGGGGACCAGCCAGCAGAGATCTGGCTGAAATGCTGTAGGTCTATAGTCGTCTACGGTCTCCAACATACAGAAGGGGTAGACATTAGCTTTTTTTTAGCCACTGGCCACGAGGCCCAACAGCCTCAGAAATCTATTGGCCCGCAGCTAAAGCTGTTGGCCTGGGATTTGAAGGTGGAAAATCATGTGTAATGTAATTTTCTTTTTATTAGAAAAAGTCCAGAATTTCTAACTCAATCCCAGTTTAAACCCCATACAGGTATACAATCGATTTTTCCTTTCTTCTGACACAAACAAATCAGAAAAGTAATGGTCCCCTGAGCATTTTGTGATAGATATCACAACCATCAATCTTGATGAATAAACCCTCATAGTTACTCTGAGGAAGTTAGTTCACTTGAACTCCACTAGATGGCAGTTTTAAATTTCCAATCACAGTCTAAATTCCAAACAGCTGTATATGAGAGACATGCTGGACCGTTTGGGGTGGAAGAGGGCCCCCTTGTGAGTATGTGTGAAAACAGGGGATGATTGGCAGGTAGCTTCTTAAGTTTTTAGGCATGGTCTGCCAGTATACATGTCTTCGATATACAGGCAGGTAGCCATCCAAGGGTGATTATTGCTTGGATGCTGTATTGCACCCCTGAGTACACTAACTCACTGCCATGCTGCCTGACATCATTCAGTCAATGCTTAAACCTTGGAGAAATCGTTAGATTGGTCTATACATGCGAATGTCAGCGAGTTAAAGCTGCAGTAACTGTTAGAATACCCTTCTCTAATGTTTATCTCAGATAATCCTATGGCTATTTTCCTCAAATACAGTGTCATTCATTCTAGACAGAGGTGAACTGTAATGCATACAAATAAGGACTTAGGTATCAGCTGCTCTCTTCTTTTGGTGGGAAGAGACAATGCTCAGGTAAATAGTTTTGACTCATTTCCCCAGGTGGCAGGGCTGAGTAGCCAGGCCTCCAATGCAGAGCTCTTCTCACTGTAGAATACCAGTCTTATTTCTAATAACAGACGTAGCCACTGAGCTGGCCTAATTAGGTGTGTGTCAACATGGATAAAATGCTGGAAGCATTTTTGCACATCTGTATCCTTGGAATGAGGATGGTTAAAGCTCAGAAAAAAACAAATCGGATTTAACCACCACATTCTAATAAGTGGGCTTATGCTAGAAATGGAGGAAACATAAAATCTACATATTTGACGTTTTGTAGCAGCTTTAAGTCATTAAATACACAGCAGATATGAAAGCAGTGCCATCTTCCTGCTTTTTTTATGGTAGTACACACAAGACAGTCTGACTGATAGACAGACAGAATGAAAATGAAAGTATTTTGGTGGGTTGTTTATAAGGACAGTGAGAAATATGATTTCGGGAGTCCTTTTTTTCCGGTTCCCAAGAGATGACAAAGACTCAAATAGATATCCGAATATATTGTAGCGACTGTTACTGTTAGAAAGCTGAGGGATGTCGCATCATGTGTTTGACCTTCTGTAATCTGAAATAAGCTTATTCAGTGAACACAGCCCTGGGGTGTGTGGGGCTCTTATCTCTCAAACAGTTCTTAACCCTCAAACAGGTTTTTGTTTGAGGGTTAGGAGCAAACACAGGATCAAACATATCTCTTAAGCCTCAACCGCTCTTATCCCTCAACCACCCTTGAGGAGGGGGTGGGGCAGTATAATTAGGATTGTGCTCACTGATGAAGGCCAAGGGAAAAGGGAGACAGAGAGAGTAGGAATCATACGAACTACTCCAGACCAATGGAGTATGCAGGCATCTTCCATTGACAGCAAGCTAAAGTACAGAAATTGACAAACTGACAGCATCCCTGCTGGTATGATTCATGTAAATGATATCTTTCTATGCAAAACTGACAAATTCTTTACATAAAAATAATGTGGATCACATGAGTTTTTCTGCAGTGAAATTATTGCATGTGACAGCCAAACCTACTTAGAATATACTGCTATGTATGACACATGACAAATGCCACAGATACAGGTGTGTCTACATAGAGGCCAATATTGGCTTTTGTGTATGTGAGACCAATAGCTTTATGACTGGGGAGGAAAGGGCATGCTGATTGATTTTTCTTTCTATGGTTCCCTTCCATCCATCCCCTTTATTCTCTCACTCCAATATGCTCTTATTCTGTGCAGGGTATGTTACAGGTCTGCCTCCATCTCTATATCGATTCGATATACAAAATGTAGTAGGCTATAGTATACACATCTCATTAGGGAAGCAATTCTCATACAGTTACCTTAAATGGGATTTAGGGATAAGATCGTTTGAGAGATAAGAGTGGTTGAGGGTTTAGAGATGTTTGATGGATAAGATCCCATGGTTGCTCTTAACCCTCAAATGGAAACCTGGTTGATGGTTAAGGGCCATTTGAGGGATAAGAGGGTGCATGCATAATATATATATATATATATATATATATATATATATATATATATATATATATATATCCAGTTCGTCCAGTTGTCCAGTTGGTTTTCACCCCACTAAAGAAAAAAAACCTCATAACTATGAGGGTTTATTCATCAAGATTGATGGTTGTGATGTATATCACAAAAGGCTCAGGGGACCATTACTTTTCTGATTTGTTTGTGTCAGATGAAAGGAAATATCGATTGTATACCTGTATGGGGATTAAACTGGGATTGAGTTAGAAATTCTGGACTTTTTATCAAATCCTAGGCCAACAGCTTTAGCTGTGGGCCAATAGATTTCTGAGGCTGTTGGGCCAGGTGGCCAGTGTCTAAAAAAGTTAATGTCTACCCCTGCTCCATATATGCACAGGTGTAGCAGTTTGTGTACTCAGCAAGCAAGAGTCCAACCTGGATCATGCCACTAGGGGTCAAGATGTAGGTATTTCCACACTAAATAGCCTTGATTTCATGTACATTGCATTATACCCACTGATTTTCAGGTTATATTGCTTCATTTTGGTATAAGGGCAGGCATCTTAAAAAAAGACAATCATATTTCCATATTATTCTCCTCTAATCATTGACTTCTGGATCATTTAGAGCAACCAGCAATGATTTATGGTGAGTGAGGTTGCAACTAGAGATCACAATATTCCATAATCATGTGATTAAAGTGATGGTAATTTGATATCAATTTGATTATCAATATAATTGGACCAAAAATAGGCCGCATAGTAAATGGAAGCCATGGCTTGCCCTCAAAGCAGTCACAACATGATTTCTGACCACTGAGGATTAAGTAGAGAATGAGTATACACTGCTGGGCACATATCAGAAATTTCAATATAAGATGTCCTTGAAGATCCGTATTTTGCAGCTGACTTCGCATTATTGCCCAGAAAACTGTGGCTCTGTAAGTGAAAAACATCTGTAGAGATAACAACCATCTCAGAGATGAAAAATGCTACCAAGGATAGTGGTTAACTCCTCTGCTAGCAGGCGACTGAAGGGATCTGAAGTGGGATGAGCCCAACAGCGTGTACAAGAGATGGGCAAAACAGTCCCGAACAAGTGCTGACTGACTAACAATGTAAGTTTATAAACTTTTACTGGAGATTACAGAGTCAGATGATAAACAATTCATTAGAAATGTGTTTGGAAATGGTAATGAAAGATAAATAAAGCATATTTGATGTAAAAGCTGATGTTTGTATAGTTTGCATTAATATGAATTTGGCTACTGAGGATGAAAATTGACAATTCTAGGGTAGTGTGGGGTATCTCCAGCAAAAAAAAAGGATGTTATTTTTGAAAATTAGGTAGCCCCTCTTGAGGCACTCTTATCCCTCAAATGTATGGCTATCAAGAAACACGCTAAATTATCTACCTAGGCCACTGTCTTACGTCTAGTTTGTAGAAGTGTGAAAGAAAAACTGAATGGCCTCAACTGCAGATGTATTTCTCTTCTCTTGGACACGGAAGGTATATGACTATCATCCTTAAGGAAACGTCATATCCAAGATGACTACGGTACATGCTATCGGGATTGATGTATACTTCAGTCTTCAACAGAATATGCATACTGGGTAAATGCTTTGCCTTCTATCACTATCATTATTGAACAAGGATATTATTCTTTCACCAAATAAACGTGGCATGTGACTCAGAATTTAAGACCTGGACGAAGTTTGTATATGGAGAATATGCAGGGGAATGCCACCATACCATCATTGTCAACACGAATCATCAGGACATATGTTTATTGTTGGAGAGGGTTTTGACATGGTCTGCGATGAAACAAACTCTTTAACAGTGGGGTAGATAAATATTGATGGACAGCGGTAGAATAATAGCTCCTCCAATTCTAGTCAGCACACAAGGTTAGTCTACAGTAGATATCTAGAACACCACAGGTTATTTTCAGGCATGTCTTCTATTGTATAGAGCTCTTTTTATACATAAACACTATATATTCGTGCTTTGTCATCCAATGTACACCTCTGTATTGATTCTTTGTGTATAGCTTCACCCAGACATGACACCCATATTAACAGGCATACACAGTGCTGCCATTCAAACTATAATCCTGTAGATCCCGCTAGGATTTATGACAACACCGACTGGCATCTCTGACCCGTAGGTCAGGCAAAGGGTAAGGGCTATATCCACTCTAAAGGAGAATCACCCACTGCCCCCCACTTCCATCCCCCATGGGTTGGCCTACCTTTTCTTGCCACCCATCCATCTTTTTGCCTGCCAAAAGCATCTAAATCAACACTGTTCACAGGGCTAGCATGTACAGCTTGCTGCCCTCTCTTGCCAGATTCCTGAACTAATCTACCTGTCTAGACTCTTCACCCTGGCGATAGTCAGAAGCAGTAATGTGAGGTTTCTTCACATTTATATTAAGCGTACATTTACATGCATGGATACGATCATATGTAGGTTGCACTATAAAAGATAAATGTTGAAAGGGATCCTTGTCAAACTTAACAGTGGACCACCATAATTATATAGCATTGAACCAGTGTAGTTTTTATAAGAAACCCCAGGGGCAGTAGGCCTACGCTGGTACACAAATGTACAAGGAATCTCTGTGGAAAATGAAGACGGATCTCTGGGAACTTTGGGAGGAGGATTGCACTGTTATTTCGACGACATTCAGCTTCTGCCTTAGGTAAATGTGTAGGGATGTGCTTTCTATACCTCCCTTGACCTCATAGATTTGATCATCATCACCATGCACCCCTGACAAGACCTGGAAGCTAATTTTGGTGAATATTTTTGATTTTTAGGTAAAGTCATTGACTTTCCAGGCAAGAATCCTAAGTGTAAAAATAGGGTGCAATTCTAAAACAAATACTTGTCAGACTTGACTTGGCAAGTATTCTGTCTGGCAAGTTTTCTAAAGGATACAGCTAGATGGTAAATTTGACATCCTATGTTGAGTTTTATGAATTACAACATCTTTACTAAAGATAGAATTTGAAGGGAGTATTCTCAGGAAAATAAGTCTAGACTCGAAGAGAGAGTAAATCTTGGTGAGAATTGTAATTTTCACTCTTTTCATGAATTTTGACTCTCTTTGATTTTGTGAATTACCATTCTGAGCTGTTATCTAGGGCATAAAGTAACCTTGACAACCAACTAACTGAGCATGAACCACCTTGAGCAAGTAAACACCAGTGGATTACTGCCATGATAAATCAGTAATTACATCTCTATACTACCTTGTAATCTTCACCCGGCCACCTTGGATGGTCATGTAGCTAATAACCACCATGGTTTTCTATTTGATCATCTTTACTTCAGCAAAGGTCCTGAGGATTGGATTGCTAAGCGTAGTATATTGACCGCATTACTATAGGAAATGAGTAGCTATATGAGTAATTATGTGGTGAAAAAATGCACGCAGCACCAATATGTTGCTCTGTGTGGTGACAGGCTCACCACACCACGGGGACCACACAAACCACATGATAGACGTACTAAGTGCATCTGATTGCTGTAGTCGGGGATAAGGCACTGAGAGAAAGAGTAGTAAGTATTAGAGCAATACAACAGCTTGCAACAAGCAATGCTGTACTAACTTAGTCGCTGCCTCTGCCTGGAGTTGAAGGATGTTGCTGACACCTATATTATTCCTAAATCATTCTACTTTAATTTTCACAAGAAGGTGAACTCGCCCATGTCTGTATCCGAAATACTAGCTTACCATGCAAACCTGTTGCATCAGCATTCTCGATTAGCACCTTTTGCTCGAGCTGGCTTAACATGGAAAAGGTGGGGTTTCTTTTATCTCTGTGATGTGTACAACTGAGAATCACAAAATAAGCTCTACATTTATGCATTATGTCCTATCAAGAATACTGATAACGCAATAAATACAGTTTTGTTGAAAGATAACCAAAGAAATGTGTTGTTTTTTATCATAGAATTGGTTCTACATGGATTTTTAGGTCTGTTCAAGGTTTTGAGTTCCTGTAAAAAAGGTGTTTAGTAGTGTAGAGGTATATAATAATAACTGGTGCCGTCTGGCGTGGCGGGTGAGACCTGTCGCTTAGTGTTCCTGAGGTTCCGGATAGGTGACAGCACCTGTCCGGATCCATGGGACACCTGGCGACAAACCGGGAGCATCAATATAAAAGGCTCTGCACTCACCCACCACGTCAGAGGCCATGTAGGCCTCTGTACATGTTACATGTAGCAACATGTTTCCCTATCCATAAAACTACAGGGTAACCGGAAAGTGTACTAAATAAACTGTTGGCATACACTCGGAATACTGTCTTCGTCTTTCCTTTCCAATCAGGAGACCCGAACCTAGCTGGTTAGAAACACAAACCATTACAGTAGAGTGGCCCAGCAGGGTCAAAATGTGAATTGAAAAGTGAAATCAACTTAAAAAATTGAAATGCCAAATGTAAATCCAAAAGTGATTATCAATGTACAAATAGGTGCTGCCAATCTGTCAACCCATGCAAAACAACTTGTGACGGCACCTTTTAACATGGAGTTTTGAAATTCGCACAGTTAAAGACAAAATGCTAAGTCAAAAGTGATTTACAACTTGATGCTGTCAAACTGCCAATCTGTCAACTCATGCAAAAGACCTTTGACAGGTATCTTTTACTGGCATGGTACCGCACCCACGGAAAAGTCACACCTGCATAAGCTACATGAGTGCATCATGCCCATTGGTCATCATGATGCAGCATTGAAGTGCTGGTGAGTCTGCTAGCCAGCACTTCATTGGGGCATCATGCTGACCCTCCGGGAGGGTATCAATCCCATTCGGTTGACATGCTGTATACACGCATTAGCAGCCCTTAAAGGCTTTAGGAGATCTCCTTTTTGTTTTGTTTTGTTTTATTTAGGGGGAGGGGTTAGGCAGGGGTCATACTTGATAAAGTATCAATCACAACTGACCCTCTGATCCCTTTCTGCACTCATAACTCTATAAATACAGATCAGGCTGGCTCTCCAACATAAAGCCTTCCTTGGCAGTACCTAATCCCTTTAAGGGCCGCATATGCATTAATACATCATGCCAATGGGACTGGCATATTCCATGTAACATTGGTGGAGGATGTGTGAGATGGGGGATTGGGGGTCAGGGTGAGAGAAAAGCACACCTTATGAAGTATCAAACTTGAAATATCGAAAAGTGGTCAGGTTAGCAGAAAAACTCACACTGTAACTTTTCAAAAATCACAAATTTCAGAAAATGGTCAGGTTGGCAGAGAAACACACATTTGACGTATCACATTCAAGATTCTAAAAGATTGTCAGGTTAGCAGAAAAACACACATTGTGACTTTTCAAACTCAAAATTTCAAACAATCAAAGTAGGGTCAGGTTAGCAGAAAGACACACTTTATCAAAAACTCAAATTTCAAAATATGGTCAGGTTAGCAGAAAAATGCACATTGTGATTTTTCAAACTTAGAATTTCAGAAAATGGGCAGGTTGACGGAAAAACACACTTTGTGAATTTCTGAAATTTGGAGTTTGAAGTCACAATGTGTCTTTCCACTACACTGACCCATTTATGAAATCTTGAATTTGATAAGTAACAATGTGTTTTTTCTGCTAACCTGACCATTTTCTAAAATTTTGAGTTTGAAAAGTCATGATGTTTTATTTTCTGCTAACCTGACCCTTTTCTAAAATTTTAAGTGAAAAGTTACAAAGTGTGTTTTTCTGCTAACCTGACAATTTTTCAAATTTTCAGTCTGATATGTTATTAAGTGTGTTTTTCTGCTAACCTGACCCACTCTGAAATTTTGAGTTTGAAAAGTTCCATATGTGTGTTTTCTACTAACCTGACCACTTTTTTAAAATGTTGGGTTTGATACGTCATAAGGTGTGTTTTACTTTCAGCATGACCCCAACCATCCCTAATCTGAGTCAATTTGAGTCCAAGCCAAAATATGCATTTTCCAACAATGTGACATTTTCTGAGAAACTGACCATTCTTACAAATTTTGAGATTGCACACTTTTTGATAACCTGACCCCTAATCCCCTTCCTCACATATCCTCCACCAATGCTATATGAAATATGTTAGTCTAAATGATAAAAGATACATAAGCAAATGTATCCTTTGTGAGGCTGTCCGCATTCAACTCGGCCTATAAGGCCTCGTTAAATACGGACGCCTCACCTCTGTGAATACGATGCGAAATTATTCACGGGTCGTGGACATTTGCATTTATTATATGGCCTTACGGGATGAATTTGCTTTAAAATCAAGAAACACAACTATTATATTTACTGTTTTTCAACTCGTCGAGTCATCCCGGTTTGTTTTCATCCGCCATGACACCTTGCTCGACGAAGTAGCTCACGTGATACGGAGCTAGCTGCTGCTTTTAGTTTCGATATAAATGTTCCTTGCACAGGGCAATATCTTCTTTTTTAACATGGCGCTAATACAAAGATATACCTTAAACAATTCATAACATGTTATTTAACTAGTTCAATCATTCTTTTTTTGCGTAAAACTTCTAATAACCATACCTAAATACGAAACTAATAAGCTCTGTATAAATTTCAAAATGGCGCCGCTGAATATGCAAGGATTGTATTCCGTCCCCCCATTGAATACGGCGTAAGAAGTACTAATCTATAGTGTCGTCGATATTAGCCATATAATAACTGTCAAAGGTCTTTTGCATGAGTTGACAGATTGACAGTTTGACAGCATCAAGTTGAAAATCACTTTTGACTTAGCATTTTCTCTTGAAATGTGCAAATTCACAAATTCTATGTTTAAAATATGGCAGTCACAAGTTGTTTTGCAAGAGTTGCCAGATTGACAGCACCTATTTTCAAATTAAAAATCACATTTGGATTTATATTTTGCCTGAAGAGGTCTGATAAAATCAGACGAAACGTTGCATCTATTCACACAAAGGAAAAATCCCCTGCCCTCGTCTTGATGTCAATAACCAGTGTTAAAATTGAAATAACTTGTCTGGTTTTGTGTGGATATTAGTTTATTTAGAAAGGATTTATATTTTACATTTCATTTTCAAAGTTGATTTCATTTTTCAATTCACATTTTGACCCTCCTGGGCCACTGTAGTACAGAATCAAAACACATTGCTCAACATTTTCTTGTCCCGTTTTTGAGGACACTTTATGAACCTAAACATGTTTAGCCTCATAATGTGATTAGCCTTTGTGTTTAGATTTCAATGTGTTTATGTCAATCTGTAGGTTTGTAAATTTACTGTGTTGATGTTTAGGTTTGCCCATGTGTTTAAGTATGACATGTTTAGATGATATTTCAAGGTTATAGTGTTTAGCATTGCGATATTGTGTTTAGATATGGTATCCATAGATATCAAACTTTGTAGATCATCTCAATTATTTTACTCAATCAATAGTAGGCAGAGAGTACATCATACTCTCAAGGAATAACATCACATCTGTTATCCACAATAGGGAGTAACCCTATGTATGTAGATTAAAACAGAATGGATGAATGATGATAGCTTTATTTATTCTTGGACTAGATAGAAAGTGTGTCTATGGAAAGATTTGCTCATTGATACAAAATAACATAGGATCTAAATGGCCAATCCAAATTATTTGATAATAGCATTGATGTTCTTTCATATTAAATTTCTGATTACAAATTTACAAAGGATTATTGACATTTTTTTTTATGAGAAGAGGATATACTTTTTGAAACTCCATTCAAGCACAGAGCTGCCACCTAGTGAGTCTTTCATACCTAAACACCTCAACATATACATGCTGATAACCTAAACACATAAACATCTAAACATGTTTAGCAAAGGTGTTTAGGCATTTAGGATGAAAGTGTTTAAATCCTAAATAGATAGCCAAGAGTACACAGCCTATCCAATATGTTTAGATTTTAAACATGTTTAGACCTAAACATATTTCGTCACCACAGTCATTTACAATTTAAAAACAATTTAATTGTATGCTCAGTAATGATCTAAGCACTACACTTATAAGAACATAGGTAAATATCTTAGTTAACAGTGACTGACTTCTGATAGTCAGGTGATGGTGTGGTACATTAAATTAGATATAATAATTTTGGTGAACCAAGCATTGAATTAGCTGAATTCATGCTGTAGTCAGTTGACCAAGAATTTGATACTTTGATGCTTGATTATTTTAACTGTGACTAATATGATAGACAACTGTGGTAGCCAGTTCCCAACTGTTGCTTTGGGTTGCCAGCTGACTGTTGCCATGTATGGGACGTTTTATACCGATTTCAGTAAATTCATCCTTTGGCCCCTAGGGTAAATGCACCCTGAGTCGGACAGACACCTACAATCGGACACCTTATGGATAGAATTACATATTCAATATGAGAAATTTAGCTTTCATATGAAATAGATATGAAAATTAAGATATTATTCTAACAAATCCAGCTATAAAGATATAAGGCTCTATAAAATGATTTTTAAAGTCTCCTTAAACAGGGTGCTTTTGCTATATTCTGATAATCAAAGATTGTTTGTGAATGGGAAAACTGGTTTAATTGGTCAGTCAGTTCTGTCTTAACTTTCATGCTCAGAGAACTTCTGTACATGTCAATGGGAATATACACATTTCTGCCACTGGTTTGACTTACCAAACCTGGATACACCACTAACATTGTATTATGGGAGTTATTCATATATGACCTTTGAATTGTACCTACAGTTGGACATCTACTGCACCCCAGCTTGGACACCTTTATATCAAGGTTCATATGCATTTGCAACAGGCATTTTGGCACAAAGATAATCCATTTACTATATCCTTACTGCCAGTCATGGATATTATATCTGTATGGTTGGTTTGCTAAGTACCTAACACCTATATTCAATCAGACCCCATCTGCCTCACGAAGGTCATGCTCATTTGAGTCTACACCCTGATCTGTTAAAGGTATGCGAAATTGAATATCTTAAAGTATTTTGGAGGGGGATATAATATTAGCTTGTATTCCTCAGTGTTATGCTGCATGCCTTCATAGTATATTTCACACAGAGTTATCCACTCTGTCTATATCTATTTGATATCATAGTGTCCAACTGTAGGGTCATATCTAGCAACAGCTGTCTGACTTTAGGTGCAATTTGATGCTTTGAAGACAACATATGTACAGTCCCTTTATTCTTAGATAAGGGAGAGAATTAATAAAACTTCTTTATATAGGGATAAGTAGTCACATATCATGTTTCAACTTGTGCAACAGAAAGTAGAATACACACAGATTGAAGGTAGTAGATTTGAGGATCAATTATGGTCACCTTTTGTATGGCCAGGAGCGTCCGAAATGGGTGCCTTTGCCCTATGTTGCCAGTGATGTGCATGTTGCAATTTGTAAAACTGCAGTTACAAGTTGTATAAGAAGTTAAAAGGTATGAAACTCCCTGCAATGACCCTTAGGTAATGATTTAACTCATGCTTGGGCCATATTGAAATAACCAATGTTTGTTTCTTTTGTGCCAAGGTGTCCCTGTGGGTTAAATTATTTAATATAAAGCACGGATATGAACCAATCCAAACAAGCAGGGAATGTAACTAAGTTTCTATCTAGCTCACCGTGCCCCTACAAATAGAACACAGGATGTAATGTTGGTATAGTCATGCACTAATAACCTATTTAAACACATATATAGACTCTATATGTTGGGAAGGGACATTCAAAAAGGAAGTGTAGGATATCTCCGTGATATAAAACATATCCAATACAGCGTCATACCGCAGTTATTGTTCTAGGTAAGTAAGCCAGTAAGTGTCTTAGGAAACACCCCAGATGAGGTTCATACCAAATCACAAACTATTTATACTCTATTAGAGATTTGTGCATCAGGCATAATGTTGGTGCTTGGTTATTTTAGAACGCAATGTTGCTGTGAAGGGTGGTATGTGAGAACCCTCCTGTGCATGTGCAAAGTATAGGTTAAGTAAATTGAGAACCTCCTGTACATGTACAAAGTATAGGTATAGTAAATTTGAGAACCTCCTGTACATGTACAAATTAAAGGTATAGTTAATTTGAGAACCTCCTGTACATGTACAAAGTATAGGTATAATAAATTTGAGAACCTCCTGTACATGTACAAAGTAAGGGTATAGTAAATTTGAGAACCTCCTGTACATGTACAAAATATAGGTTTAGCAAATTTGGGGTCTAAGTAAAAATTGTTCAGCACTACAAAGGTTAAAAGACCATATATGCACTAGCTAGCAGGCCAATCAAGTCTAGTGGGTATGACTTGGCTGGTAACAGGTCCCACTCAATCCAGGGTGGTTGAAAAACAAGTCATTGTTTCAGGCAGTATGGGGAACTGGGAGGTTTAAGTAATGTCCTATGTTCAGGTATAGACACTTTACTTTGTAAATCCACTTACATTGTTGCCTGTCAATTGAATGAAACTCTGCTAGATATCCATTTGTAAAATGTTCCCTGGTCACAACTAAATCCTCTATCACTTTGTTGTGGTGTCACTCTGTGGAGCTGAGATCCGGCTAGCCTTAGCCCCCTCCCATAGAGGGGGAGGTAGTACTGCCTCAGACTGGTCTAGTACTGCCTTCACACTTCACTGACTGTGAGATAGGGTGGTTAGCAGTGGGCAAACAAGTTCAACCCACATCCCTAGAGGTCACTACTGGTATGAATGTAGTGTCTCCATCTGGCCAAAGTGGTCAGAAAGGCAGCCAAATATGCACCACAGCACACCACAAAGTCCAAAGATGGCCAACTTGGATCCAGGATTTTGATAACTGGGACACCTTTCAGGCTACAACAACCATACAGTTAAGTATATGAAACTATGAGAGGTTCAGGCAACCACAATAGGGCATTAATTTACATATCAACCCACCTTATTGGTCAAGGCTAGGATATTTATGCCTCAAACTCAGTGACTTTCCCAGCCCCCACTGATAGTATGGGACACTGTTATCAATGTACCATACACACTATGTACAGGCGATGTAAATTGACTATATATATATATGCACCAGTGTTTTATTAGGTCCAGGGGTAATTATAACAATACCCTCCAAATTAATAAATGCCGGGCCTCTTACTCATGACCATATGATGTAAGTTCACCAAAATAACCCCAGGGTATATAACCCATTTTGCTCTGAATATTTCTAGATACTTCCCTAGAATGTGCTTATACTAGACAGGATTCGGTTCTGGAAATGTTTATTCCTTTGGTTGATTTGTAGGTCAGATGTCAGCTGAAATCACACCGAGGGAAGAGTCACCAATGTAGACAGATTGGAAAGGTTCATGACCCTTTATTGTGTCTGTAGACACCGTTGACTATGGCAGAGGGTGGTGGGTCTAACCAGGACCCTACTAACTGGTTCCATAGGCTGTTCAGACGCACCTCTACAGGTCATAATCAGAGACAAGACGTCAAACAGGACCACAAACCAAACCGACCAACTGTCTGTGTTCCTAATTGGACAAACCGACATGATTCTAAATCCCAACGTAAAAGGTCAGCCATTTTCCAATCTATTGTCCATGAGCAGAATGTAGAGCAGCTGAGGACAATCCTGGACACGGGATGGGATGTGAATGAGATCCTGGAGAAGTATGATAGTCTATATGTGACTACGACCCTCCATGAAGCAGCGCGTCAGGGTTGGACAGAGGGGGTGAGGATGCTGACAGATGCTGGTGCTAGGTACATGACACCTGGTACATCGGGAACACCATTAGAACTCGCACTACAGAACCATGACTGCTCACCTGATATGGTAAAACACCTTCTTAAAGCTGGTGCTGGTCCTAAATTGTCCAAGAAGGATTCACTTTGTCTTAGCCAAGCCATCCTAGGCATGTCACAGAATGACAACTTCACCAAGATTGTGCACCTGCTGCTGGAAAACGGAGCAGACCCAAATGTAGCGATCCAAATGGAATCTGATTGGATAATCCATATCCAATCAAGTATCCTCCTTAAGTACCAGGTTTCCTATAAACTTGGCACACTTCCCGTGATTCTAACTTTGTTGGCTAATCCCGTATCTAGCGTTTTGAATGAAGAGGCCAATAACTCAACGTTAAACATGTATAAAGTTAAGCAACTGACGAATTCTAATGCTGAAATCTTTAAAAAGCTCGTTGATTTTGGAGCTGTTGTGAACAATCCGGAAGTGCCTGGAATGAGCTCCCTGGTGCACACAGTAGCTCTGTTCTCAGTACAAAACCATCGTTGTCACTGTTATACAAACATCTTCCTGAAGGAGCACCTTGATGTGCTCTACCAGAGTGGTCGTGACATCAACATGGTGTATCGTCATCGTGGGACAGCCCTGGAGTACACTGTGAGGAATCTTGGTCACAGTAACAATGTCAGGTGGCTCATGAGACATGGGGCACTTATACCTCCTACCATGATTACAGTGTTAGGAGGACATTTATCACTGAGCCATCATGGTACTTCAATTCTCTACCAGCAGGTGGAGGATACACCGTTACTTCTACTACAAGCTGGTATGCGGGTCTCACATCGAGTACATGTACATCTTATGGAGATTGAAAAGGAGCTGTCATCGTTGCAGGAACTGTTCAATACCCATGGAGAAACATATGGCAGTACTTCATCTGAGGATAGAGTACACAAGATATGGGCTAGATTGGAGGCTAAAGCATCGAGTGGCAACAGTGTAAAATTTAGGCACTGTGAAGTAACCTTGCAGCTTTTAAAAGCACAGATGTCTGACCTGGACAGCCTCAGCAATGATTCATTGCAGGTTTACCCAGAAAGGGACACAGAGACGTATCAGACCAAAGATAAGATGATATTTGTCTTAGATCAAATTCACACAGTTCTGGAGTTTCTGAGCCAGCCTAAGTCACTGAAATGGTACTGTCGCCGCTGTGTGAGGGAGAACCTTGTCTGCCTTCAACCATCCATGGTTAAGTCCCTCCCTATACCACCAAAGCTGAAGCGCTTCATCATGTGTCATGAACTATGAACAGTAATGGGCATACACACATCAACAATAAATGACAGGATACATGTACTGCCTAAGATCGATGTAAGAAGTGTCTGTGAAACTGGGAAGCTGGCTAACATATCAGCCCAAAAAGGTCACCAACATATATGTATGCAGCAGCAGTAGTGGCTTAACCTGTTGCATTTAAAGACTTAGATTCTTCTTCCTTCATTTATCACTTGGTGTAAAGTTGATATTGGGACCTGGCAACTACATACTTGGTCGGGTTCATATTTAAATGCATCTCCATGTGCAAAATCTAATGCAACTCTTGTTTAAGTAATCAATTAAAACAGTGGCTGTCAGAATATATCAGATGATTGTATAGTAAGATTTCAAATGAACACATTAGTAGTATATACATGCAAACTGAGCGCAATGGATTAGCTACTAACTAGGTCATGACCTACTGGTAGACCGGAAGTGACCTAGTTTCAGCCAATCAGAGGGCTGGATTTGACAGGAAGTGACGTCATAAGGTCATGACCTAGTTTTTTCGACCAATCAGAGAGCTGGATTCCATTTGACCTAGTGACCTGACCTAGATGCATAAATTAAAAGAATTGTGCAATACCTAGAGCTGACCTACTTACAAACCGGAAGTGACCTACTAACCTACTTGCAAAAACGTATGACCTACGTATGAGGGTGCATTGCGCAATGCTTGTAAGAATTTACACAATAACCATGACTCATTTTCTGATGCAATGTTCCTATGAATTTACGCAATACTTATGACTCACTATTTTGATATGAGATTAAATGCAACAAAGACACAACTCGTTTTTTTAAATTCAATCTTTTTATTTTTTTTCTTCCTATCAGAGTACATGCTAGGTATGAATCATTATAATCAGATATGCTTTGCAAGCAGAGTACATGGATATTATATGGAAAATGAATTCTTGTTGCAGTACCAACTGCACCCGGTCTTGGCTGGAGTAGGACTTTGACTACGGTCCTCTAAGGCCCGCATTCTCTCCATTAAATCCTTCAAGGCCTTTCTTCCTATGTCGTTCTCCTCCAGGGCTACCACTTTGTCCATTAACTCGGCCATGATGATGAGAATCTTGTCTATAACTTCCGCCGTGCTCTGAAGCCCGTCTATCACGTCCAGTTCACGTTTAACTTTTCCTTTCACCAAAAGATTGCTCACGTCTGCTTTGACTGCTACTTCTTCTGGACTCATCTCGAAATTCATTGCCTCTTCTTCTCTCTTTTTCTCAGGAAGGGCCTGACTATTTTGTCCATTAAGTTGAAGGGGACCTGAGAAAACCTTTTCACAGTGTGGTGTGGATCCTTGGTCCGACATGTTTCTATGAGGAAGTTAATGCAGTGGGCTCCACACGTTTTAGCGTAAAAGTTTTGCACTTGTTTTCTGCTGAACGACCCGTGACCATCTGACGACTTTTGCATGAACCTCTGGTGATATATAGTAAACGGAGGTAAGCCATAGGGATCAAAGTAGAATACATTCCCGTTATGAGAAACGTAAAATGCCACCCAGTGCTGACCAGGTTTAGAGCTTGGATCTGTGTTACTGACGAAACATGTAGAGGGAATTGGTTTTTTAGGACATTGATTACTGGCAAAAGTTCCCAGGTAGAAACGTCTTGTGTGTGGATGGTTTCCCAGTGCACCTGTTATGTCTGAAGTTCTCATTTTTTTCTCAGTTCATGTGGTAGTCTGTGACAGGAAGACAGTCAGCCGTTAGTTGGATGTTGTTGTCGTAGAAGGAACACAAGACGGCAGATATGGCGTGAGTAGTCGGGGCGGCAAACCTAAGGGAAATGCCCAGCTTTCCTTGCTTGATGAGATTTATACGACTGTCTTCAGGTGCTCTGTCTGGGGTGAGGTCGAAAACAAAGAAGGAATATCCATTTTGAAATCTTCCAAAGTTATGCCACAGTCTTGCCCCAAAGCCGACAGCCCACTGTCTATGAACATTTGACTGTAGGCTCTGATGCAGTTGCCTGTTTCGAAGTCGGTCTTCAACTCAAACTTTTGATCGTCATATCTCACGCATATTTCCTTCACGTTGAAATGCCTGCAGTTGAAAGGATTTTCTGTCTTAGTCCCAGCAGCTGCTGTTTCCTTTATCATACACAAGACTATCCTGGTGGGGATCTGAGTAGTGTCAGGTTGAGTCCAACTGTAGTCTTGTGAGCCACCGTCCAAAGTGTGTTTAGTTACTTTACACCTGGCTATGTGATAGTTGAAAGGGCCCCAATGTGGATTCCTGACACTGCTGACGTGAGTTTTCACCACCTCGTCGTCGACACATTTTTGGAGAAGTGTCATTTCAGCTTTGGTGATTTTGACCCAGTAGTTTTGATCGGCTGCTTGCATCATGTAGTAATTGGGCTGATTTTTTTCGAATATGAACTTGATTTCACAGTTCGGAGGCAGCACCTTGCACTGTTTAATTAAATCCAGGTGCGGCTTCATTACCAAGGCATGCTTGTTGCGGGCACTGAACTCTGCTCTCCGTGCCGTCCATCCAGCATTTTCGCCCGCTCTGGCTTCCATGTGACCACAGGTGTCTTTCATGTACTTTTGACACCCTTTCAACCGAGTCTCTTTGTCTTCTTTGTTGCAACAAATTGTGTCCAAAATGTAGGCCTTGAGACCATAGTCTTCATTGTTGCCGGTGACTTTCTCCCCATTTATCAGCAACTGGCAGGAACCAAAGAGAGCGTGTGCCAAGTTGTTGACTGGAGCAGCTTCTATGCCTACGGCAAGGTGAGTTGTTCCGTCTGCCGCCACGGCTTCCAGTTCCATGTACAGCTCAGTTTCTGAGAGGTCTGTGTACAGGTTGCTTGGTTCGAAGGTGAAGTCAAATGATTCAGTGTGTGGAGTCAGGGCATTGTTGGTAGTTTTGGTTATTTTTTGACATTTTAATATGTCCTTTTGAGTGACAGGCAAGGCGTGTAGGTCTAGTTCACCTACTGCACATACCTGACCCTTGGGATGAAGGAGACTCATGACTAGAACAAGGTCCTTCCTCTAGCTTGTCCTCTGCCTCTGCCGCGTTGCCCCTTACGTCCTCCGCGCTTGCCGGTTGCTCGTCGTTTGACTGGAGGAGGTTCAGATGTACCTTTTATGTATCCTTGAGCAGAAGAAGCAGCCCTTTTGAGTAAGTTCTTCCCTGTAGCTTTACTTCTCCTAACTAGACTTTTCTTGAAGCCTTTTCCTGTTACCACGTCGGACAAGACTCCAGCTCCTGTAGAAAGCAAGGCTTTGCCTGCAGATTTGGCAGCCGAGCGTCCTATTTTACTTAAGAGGGGAACAGCTCCTCTCAGTAAACCACCTATTAACGAACCAAGTCCGTGCCCTCTTTGTCTGCCCCTGCCACCGTACGCTGGTAAAGCACCGTTCCCAAACTGTGATTTTCTGTAGTATTCAGCGTACTGACCCCTAGGGGCCAGGTATGGAGGTGTTCCATAGTAGTGAAGCATGGTAATATACTCCTATCCTTGAAGAGGTCTGAAGGCAAGTACCACCGACACTGATCCGCTTTCAAATGGTATAGGTTCCCCAGTCTTGTCTCTTAAGTATATCCCTATCTGTCTGAAGGTGGTTTTAGTGACTGGCAGATATATCAAGTTCTGGAAACTTATGGTCTGCATGTCACCGTTGTAGCGATTTATGTTGATTTGCCTCAGAAGGGGTGCTTTAGAATCACCCACAAGACTGTGCTTGACTATGTCAGAGTACACGAAAGCACATCGACTTTTGAACTGAAGGTCTACCACGTAGGGGCTTTGTGTTTTTCCACTTAGGAAAACACTTCCATCAAAACCTAATTGTTTCCCTAAGTTTTCTTGGAGTTGCATGACCACACCAGGAGGCAAGGAAACTACACTTTTCATTGTGTATTTGTTGTAGTGAAACACGGTGGCTTTGTTGTTTTTCCTGTAGTTTCTTAGTTTTCTCACCAACATGCTCTGTAGTTTATTTATGGTCCTGTTCAAGTATCCTATCAACTCTGAGTTGCTTTCCAGGTTCACACCTTCTAAGGCAAACATATTGTAGATACTACCTTCCTTGAAGTAATACTTAGACAGGTATCTGCTAATTTCCTTGAAGCGTGTACTTATTTTCACAGCCTGTAACTGACTGGGAGAGAGCGGAGAAACATTAGCAGAGTCTGTGAAGACGGCCTTTTCTTTAAAAAAAGAAAGAGACCTTTTTTCCCTGTCGTCCATAGACATCACTTCAGCCACAGCCGACGATATTTCCCTTTTCTCTCTGCCTGCCGTGTCACGCTCCCCCTCAACCTCCTCCTCTTCCTTTTCCTCCTTCTCTGGCGTGGGTTGGTTAGAAGTGAATCCTCCAGATGGCGTCTCAGTCGCAGCAGCAGGAGTTGGTGGACTTTCACTTGCAGGACCAGCAGGAGGAATGGTTTCAGTCGATCCCACAGGGTTGACATGACGTAGGTTTTTTGTTATTTTTACTCCTCTCTTCAAAGCAGATTGGGCTGATAAATTTGATGTAGAGCTTGAAGCTCTACTGAAGACACTATGGGCTCCTGGTTTTTCCAGAGGAAAAAATTCTCTTCTGCGTTTGTTCAATAAAGCTACTACAGAGCGGAGGTTGTTTGTCAGGTCGTTTTCTCCCTGTACCAAGAGAATGGGTTCTTCTTTAACGTTGTACCACGTGGTAGGACAGGTTATTTCTTGAAGAGCACACTCTAACTGAGTAGGAGAGTTAATGTATTCTGCCAAAATTGTATTGTAACTAGTTAAAGTGTTGTCAGGAAAAACGTTCATAGATGAGTTACTAGGTAAAGTTAAGGTAAACGCCATTTGTTTATGTTCTTGACAGGTTCCCAAGAGTTAAACTTGTCTCCATAACCCTTCCACTTGATCAAGGCTTCTCTTTTCTTGCCTTTTCCTCTGTATTTTACTATTTTTTCTATGTTGTAGCGTCTTCCGTGACGGACTTGCACCTTCTGAACTTCAGGTTCGTAGAAGCTTCCTTTTATCTCTTCTCCAAGGAGATCTTTCAGGTGGTACCCTTTGGGCGAAATGTTGTCGACTGTGTATATTTCCTCAGTCCAGTTAGGTTCGTACCCTCTGTTAAATGTTTTCTTTGTTTTCAACATTCGCACTTGATTTTTTCTCTTCAACTGAAGGACAGGAACTTTTTTCTTTTGAGGTTGATCGTACAACCTGTAGAACAAGACTTCAGAGTTGTCTTTATTTATGTCTGAAGGGGCAGCTCCTAAGGTTTTGTGGTAAGTCAAATTGTAGGACTTAACCAAGTCGGGCAGCAAGTCAACCCATTTGTAGTTATTGAAATGAGAGAAACATCTCCACATTTTTCCTTGTAAAGTAGAGTTGAATCTTTCGGCTAAGGCACACTTCACGTCGTCGTTCTCTCCTGTGAAAAAATTGATTTTTTGATCTTCACAGTGTTTTTTGAAAATTTTGTTGACAAACTCTTTGCCCTTGTCAGTTTGAATTTGTTGAGGTTTTCTTTCTTTGCTCATTTTTTTGAAAGCCTCTGTCACGTCATCAGCTCTCTTACTTTTCACAGGTTGTCCAAAACCATACCTTGAAAAAACATCTATTCCCGCTAGAATGTACTGGTATCCTTTGTTTTCCTTTGAAAATTCTCGCATGTCTATGAGGTCAAGTTGCCACTGTTTGTCTATCCCCCATGTTTGTGTTTTTCTTCTTGGAAATCTTCTCTTGTAAGGTTTGTGTCTGGTGTAAGCGTCTACATCTTCCAAAGCTTGTTCTATGTTTTTTTTCTTTGTTTTCTTGAAGTGATGACGTTGAAGTTTAGATACGCTGGTGAAACTTCCAGGTTGTTTAGGATCTGTGTAAAACCTGAGGACATCTTTTTTCAAAGCCTTGTGCGCCATATAAACTTACGTCCAGTTCCTTTTTGACTTACTTTCCTCTTCTTGATAGGGGAAGCTCTTTTCAAGGGACTGGCAGCAAAGGAAGGACTGTGCCCTGCAAAAGCCGACTTGTTTTTGACAAATTTTAAGGTGGGGTTCAGCCTTTTAACTGCTCTCATGAAAACCTGACTTCCTTTAGGTTGGTCCTTTTTCAAAGACTTTGGTCGGGCAGCAAAAGCTAACAAATCTGTTATGTCAGTTCCAGGCACACGTTCCCCGTTGACATATATTTCTCCGTCTCTGTTCCAATTCAAAATTTGACTTCCGTGACGAGATAATTCTCTGTAGAGATTTTTAGCAGTCGTTCTGTAACTTGCAGGTATTCTTTCTTTTATGTCGGCATCCATACCCTCTGTGTTGTCTCTTGCACGAGGTTTAAAGCCTTCCTCCCCTTTGAACTCGTCTACACTGTCTCCGTCTGAATCGTCAGGAAGTGGTGGATCGTCTCTAGTCTCTGTGAAAGTGTGGTCATCATCGTCGTCGCCGTCGTCGGTGTCTTCTAAAGAATTGTTTACACCCCCAGCTGCTGCTGCTGCTGCTGCTCCTGCAGGGCCTTGTCCTACTGCTCGACCAGGATAGGGACCTTCCCTACGTTGTCCTAAGGCCTTGGCTTTTTTAGTTAAAATTCCCGACTTTATCATAAGTTGATTGTACTGCCTTAACTTTTCCTTCAGTTTGAGGTTAGGAGAGTTAAGCACCTCATGTGCTTTACTTTGAAGGTGGTTCAGGACTTGAACCAGGCTGGAATCAGGAGTTAAACCTTCTCTTAAAAGTTGAGTGCTGCAGTACTGGTCTTGAACACTAGGTCCAGGCTGGGGAGGAGAGGAAGGACTAACAAAAGAAGGTTTTTTTTCTCGGGGAACAAGATCCGCCCTTACGAGGGCCATCCTTGAATAAGACATGATTTTTTTATCGACGTGCTCCTATGAGACCTGTTATCAGGGGTAAGGCGAGGCCCAAAATGGTTCCCAAAAATCCACCCTTTTGCTCAAAGGTTTTCCTCTTCTGCTTAACGGTAGCCTTGTGCCTTGTGACTGACTTGAGTTCTTTCTTGTAGGGTGATAAACGTTTGACTGCGTCGGACTCGTTACGCAACAGGTTTTTGTTCATTACGTTGACGCAAATTTGACTCATCAACCTAATGACCTCATCGCTGAGACCTTTGATAATGTGGGAACACTCTGCCGAGGAACACTTGGATATGTGTTTCAACAAGTGGTAATGTTTCCTAATTGTTTTAAATTTTCCTCCAGAAGGAGATCTTTTGGTCACCATTCTATCTTTTTCTTTTCGAAGCTGAAGCTTGAGGAATGAAAACCAAGGTGTTCCAAGGAGTTGTTATGCTGTTTCTTACCCTAAGCTCGTTAGGTGTGCTCTGCTTAAAGTCCAATAGGATGTATGAATGTTTCTCTTTGGTTTCTGAGTTATATACCTCCGTCAAAAAGGATTTCTGTCCTGGAAAGGCCTGTTTGCTTATGTGCCCTATCTGACTCATGTCTCTAGGGTTTTTAAAAACAACTAGGTAGTGTGCATTTAAGCTCAAGGTTCTGAAGGCAGGATTGTTGAAAAACAAGTTTTGAGTAACAAAAATTACACTTAAACTGCGATGGTGAGAGCCCACAGTGAAAAGTTTCATTATGGTGGGAACGTACTCGGGATCCATGAGATCGTCTATTACGACCAGTCCATGTTTAGTCACGTCTCTTTCATCCTCGAACAAAAAGTCTTCTGAAAGAAGACCTTTGTTTAACTTAACCCCCAACTTCGCCATTTCGTCGAATCCATCTTGCCATTGACTGTAGCAGTAGTATATGTCGTGTATTTTTGGAGTAACAAGCTCGTCTACACCTTTAATCAACTTGAAAACAAGTTGACTTTTCCCACAAGAAGTAGGTCCAGCTATGATCATTGTGAAGGGGCTTTGTAGACGTGGGTCAAAAATGATCTCCTTTTCCTTGTGATCCATGTTGGACGATATCTTAAACCAAAGTGACCAAAGGAGCAACCTCGTCCTCTTTTAAACCAGTAGAACCCTTGTTCAAACCTTCCACGTAAAGAGCTACATCAGAAAGTCCCATGTTGTATAGACTGGCTATTAGGCAGCTTGGATGAGATATTTCTCTATATTTCCAAACCATCAGAACTTCGAATACAGGATTTGTGACACCTTTTTTCCCTGGAACAGGGGTGGATATCAGGTTAAGCTCGTGGTCGCTCAATCCAAGTTGAGTTCCCAGTTTCCTCCAGTCAAGCATTTCGAACTTGTCTGCCAGGTTGACGAACAAAGTATCAACTTTCCACTGTTCTGGAGGAATTTCACAATGGTCCACTACGTTGTAATATCCCATGTACCATCTACAATAATCAGTTAGATCGTAACGACCTATGTCACTTAATGCATGTCTCAATACCATCCACTTGCAACGCACGTTCTTTCTGCTCCATGAAATAAGCATTTCTCTCCCCATAGAACGAAGAGACGGTATTTTCTCCATGTAATCCATTAAACTTAGTCTGAGTCCTAAGTAAACCCCTAATCGAGGGTAGTCTTTTTCAGATATTTTTTCACTGACCTTGAATAACAACTTGTCCGAAAGGTGAAACTCCATAGCGTCCAAAATAAAAGGCGTTGAGCAAGTAAGGTAGGCAGGTAGGAAGGCAGGTAGGTTATGACAGGCTAGAAAGCATACAGTTGACTTATATATGGTAGGGTAGGGTAGGGTAGGGTAGGTGGGTAGGTGGGTAGGTGGTTTAGGTGGGTGGGTGGGTGGGTGGGTTAGGTGGGTTATTTTGGGCGGCCAGCCCGGGCCAACAAGCCCCAAACCCCCCATACTTGAGGGGTGCCCCCACCCCCCCACCCCATAGTTTTTTAAACCCAACCCCACCCTTTCCTACCCTACCCTACCCTACCCTACCCTATATTATCCTACCCTATTCTATCCTATTCTATATATCTCTCCCATTCCCTTCCCCCTGTTTAGGTAAGCATGTTACATCGTTCTTCGTTCGTTTAAATTTGTTATGACGTTGAGTGTAAAGCGAGCTGATTGTGGTGAAAACAGTGAGTAAGGGAGATAAGCTGGGTGCACCACATAGCCAGATAAAACCAAACTTTTTCTTTCTCCTCTACACTGAAACGATCCAGGGACGATGATGGGATGTGAAATATGGGGCAGGAGGAAAACAAAGTTTTGGTTTCTAAGCACTCAGCTAGTAGTTCCAAAATAGACATGAAGAAATGAAGACGCTGGTTAAGTAGGCGGGGATTTTCTTTGGCGTGATGCTCTTCTGCCGCTTTCAATGCTTCCAAATGGAAGGGGTTTTTCAGTGGGCCCTTTCCCTTTCTTCCATGCTTCAGGGCATAACCCAAGGTTTCCACCGCTGAAAATTTCGACAAGTTATGACTCAAAACCATTTTCCTCAAGGTTTTTCTGTCTTTGGATGTAAAACTTGATTGCACTGAAGAAAAAACTAAGTATAATTTTTTCCGGTGAAGAACACATTCTTTGAAGTATTTGCACACGTACCTGAAACAAATCGAAGAGCAACATATAATTTCATTTCTTTCCCTCACGTATGTCAGAACTTGAGTGTCGTCGGGGTGACGTTGTTCTAATACACGCTGCAGGGAGTAACGCGACATAGTAGGTCGAAGGTTGTCGTGTCAAATAACGATGGTTTAGTCCCCGTTTAACCTTTATAGGAAACCTGTCAGTCTTTCCTTATCGCACTTTCCTGAAATGATTTATTGCTCAAGGACGAAACAAACGTCAGGGTCAGTGCCTGAGCGTTCTGAAAAGAGGGGAAAACATGTGGAAGGGTGGGTTTGGCCCAGGGGCCTTACCCGGAGGATCATCGTTTATTTTTGTTCAGTTTTATTAGGAGGACCAAAAATTAGATACGGGGTAGGCTGTTACCACCTTCAGCTGACCTTTTTCATGGGAGGTAGTTATTTCAGTTATAACTCTCACAACATGACAGCATCCATGGTAATTGTGTCCAATTTCTGTCCTGAAACCTCTTTCATAGAAAATTTTTGAACCTAAAGAGTGTGTAATTTTGTCTGGGTGAAGTAAAGTGGCTTTAATTAAAGCCTTCACCATAGTAGAATCGATGAAAACTGAATTACCAGGCCCTCCCCCCAAAGGTTGATCCCTTAGAAAAAAGGGTTTTTGTCTGTCTGAAATGAATTTCTTTGAACTTCCAGAGGAAATGGAATGTCTAGACATCAAGTGTACCATGGCACCATGTCCCAAAAGAACACCTGAAAAAAAACTTTCCCCATTTTCTGAGATAAGTTTTTTCACAGAGGGTCCACCAGGAACCAATGCAGTGGTTTGGTTGTGCAGAAAGCATTGTTTGAAGTTACAGTTAGGAGGGATGTAAAGATCCCTGTTCAAATTTTCAGGACAGAATTTCCACACAGCCCACACCTTACCTTCTTCTACGCCCCTCCTGATGTCTGAAATAAACACCTCCTGACGCCTTTTGTGACCTACGGTCAAAGACAAAGGCAAAGGACAAAAGTTAGCCATGTCTGCTTGAGAGAAGCTAGTTCTGATAAATGACGAATGGTCTGCGTTAATTACAGAATGGTAACAACAAGACTCGTTTTACAAGCCTCACCCTGAACGTTGACTGAACGTTATCACGTTTTTTATTTGAGTTAAGCTTTTTACTTTTTTCCAAAACAACACTGACTAAGTGTAAAACATACTATGAATGGAAAAGCACGGTTATCTACGACTTATGGACGTGGTTGTACGTTATCTGAACGACAAGGGAACGTCCCAGCATCGTATCAGGATAGTTACTATAAAGTAGACTTGAGCTGCTCGATCTTCATCAAACCTTTTCTGACGTTTGTCTGCTGTTCGCCGTCCTGCTCCTGCACCTTCCAGCCCTGCCACCCTTTCATCTTCAAGGAGAACAATGCCTGGTCGCATGAAGACGGGACTTAGTGTCAGGAGAGGAGGAGCTAAAAAACTGGCTCCACTAACTTTTACTACTTCTAAACAGACAGAGGAAAAGACGTCGGGCATCGCCCCTCCTCCTACCTCTCCAGCCTCACCTGATAAAACACCTGCAACTCCTGCTCGGCTTCCAACTGAAGTGCCTGATGCAGGAGAACAGGAAGCCGCTCTTGCAGCTCTTCATGGCGAAATCACTGATTTCCTGGATCGCGTCCGGGATCGCTCTCCTCAGGAAGCTGGCGACGGCGATTTTGACATCAGGGAATACATCAATCCCCCGGCACCTTTGAACTACCAACCCCCCACTGAAGCACCTACGTCCGCCTCTTACTCACCCGTGACTCCGGAGGAACCTTCTCCCCAGGTCAGTCCAATAAAGGTTATAGACCTTACAACCTCATCACTGGCAGTTAAACCCATAGAAGTGGTGGACTTAACACAAGGGACACCTTCACCTGCTCACCGCGGGGGGTATTCGCAGGTAGAGGTTATAGATTTAACCGGCCCTTCTCCTCTGTACTCTCTCCCGGTTCCGGTAGAGGAGCTGCTTCTTAAAAGCCCGTCGGAAAAAAGAAACTGTTCCAGTGAGAGAGAAGGGGAGCCTAAGAAAAAAAGACAGAAGCGCGCCTACCACAAGAAAACCCCTGTCTCTACCCCTGCTTCAGTTTCCTCAGCGACTTCATTCTATGGTGCCGAGCCAATTGGTTCTGTCCCAGGTGTTCCTTCTCCTAAAGACAAGTCACACAGGCAAAAGTTTGGGGAGGGCACTGCCCCCAGTTCTTCCAGCAAGCTTGTGGGCTTTAGGTCAGTGCCTTTGGTGGTAAAAAAGTGGCCTGCTCGATTTGGTTTCCAAGAAAAGTCACCTGCCCCCAACCAAGTTTTTTATCCGGAAGGGGATAACAACGCCTGCATAGAAATATACAGGGAACCTAGCATCAGGGGAGTATGCTTGAGAACCTACCTGGACAAACCTTACGAGCGGTGCTTGAACCTAGAGGCGCGTGAATTCAGGAACTTAGTGGACCAGATAGAGTGCATCCTAGGAAAGTACAAGGAGTTACACCGCCTAGCTGCCCTTGGAGAGAGGAAGGTGGATAATCTTTTGTTGTCCTTGAACCAAGACTGCACCGACCCCAGTGGAGGCCGGGCTATGGTCCTGGTAAACTTGTACAAGGGAACTCCTAAAGTTCACATAGGAACAACCAGCTACGTGGAGGAAATGAATGCCTCGGTGTCTTCCAGCTTCAGAATGCCCCCCTCAGCCACACACTGCGGACACACTGTGTCCCCCTTCATTCTGGAGGACATAAAATCACGAGTTGGTCCCTTCCTAGACGAAACGACCGATTTCTACTCTGGGTAAGTGGTCAACTTTGTATAGTGTCTGGTCAACAGCTCCTTGTTCAGTACTTTTACATTATCATGTATATCAGCTAATTTGTAGTTAGATTTAGATGTACGCCGTTTTTAGTCAACATAGCCCAGCGTAGGTTTAAGTTCCATATGTACTCCATGTATACTTAGGTTAGGTTTTAGTTATAAGTTTGTATATAGAACATAAAGTGAAACAAGAAAAAGAAACCTTAAAAAAAAAAATGCCGCCCAAAAAGGTAAAACAACTTTACACCGTCAACTGTCCAATGTGTAACACCCCTAGACCTCCACGTTTGGTTACTGTAGAAAACAGTGGAAAAACTTTATGTAACTCAGATTCTTGTAGAAGAGAAACTTTTTCCGACAGCTTAGAACTTCCAAAAGAAATAGAAAAAAATTCTTTGCATAAAAGCAGTTACCGTGACAACTTCAAGTCCATAGCTTCAGGTTTGGCTGTGCTTGGTAAGCTTCAGTCCATTTTCAACGTCAGAATGACAAGTTTCAACAAAGACTTGGGAGCCAAACAGGTAATAGAGGCGCTTACCTCTATTCATAGAAATCAAGTTATGGCTTACAAAGTGGCTGTCTCTTTTGGAAGGTTGTTGTCTTCCTCTAAGGAGGAAGAAGAAGAAGAGAAAGTCATGTACTTTCATGCTTCTGCCAACAACTCGTCTTTGTTCTATGACAGTGAAAGTCATAGAGACCCTTACATTTTTATAAGGGACGACAAAGACTTTGCAGAGTGTTTAGATTTAATAGAAAACAACATTAAAGAAGACACTCAAAGACCCTCTACTAAATGGAGTGTAATAGGCAACGTGAACGCCAACATCACACTGATAAGGGCTACGGGAGGAGAATATCTTTTAGGTAAAATGAAAACTGTTCCACCAGGTTTAAGACAAAGAGGAATGCAACACTTTCACAGAGACCCTAAAACCAAAAGGGCGTACAAGGACAACTTGTGTTTCTTTAGATGTCTGTCTTTCTTCCTGTATGAATCTTTAGAAAAAACTCAAGAGCTTTTCCTTGAAGCCTATCCAGGGGTGAACAAGGAGACTTTTGAGGGTGTTAACATAAGAGATTTAGACAGGTTAGAAAAAATGTTTGAAGTTAACATAAGAATCTTTTACCTTCCCTCTTTTGGTAAAAGAAAGGGGCGACCTAAAATTATAAGGTCAAACATGTGTTCATCCAAAAAAATCATGAACTTGAACTTACACAGAAACCATGTAAGTTTAATAACTAACATGGGACTGTATGGTAAAATGTACCCCTGTGAAAAGTGTCATAAAGTTTTCACTCGTAGCTTCCTTTTGAAACAACACAATGGGGTGAAAAAAGATTGCACCAAAGTCAGCTTCAGGTACAAAGGTGGAGCATACAATCCATCCAAAACAGTTTTTCAAGTTTTAGAGGAACTGGGAATAGTTTGTTCACCTGAGAAAAAAATATACCCCTATAAAATTGTTTTTGACTTTGAAAGCTATTTCGTCCAACCTGAAAATTCGTCCCCAGAAAATGCTAACACTGTGATAGAAAAAACTCACATACCCCTTTCTGCCAGTGTAGCTTCTGATTTTCCTGGGCATACAGAACCAGTGTGTTTTGTCAGAAATTCCAACAGGGACGACGATCCTTTGGTTAAAAATGTGTTGGAACACATAAACAACTTGGGGCAGTTGATAGGAGAACAGGTGAAAGAGAATTTTAGAGATGTTTTAGACGAACTAGACTCTCTAGAAGAAAAACAAAAGGAACTAGAACATAAAGCTAGCAAAGTTTTTCCAGCAAAGAACAAAAAAAAATCCCCAAAAAAAAATCTCCCATGTTCTTGAAGTGAAGGAAAAACTTCTTACCTACATAGAAAGAGTCCCTGTTTTAGGTTTCAACTCTGGAAAGTATGACATTAATTTGATAAAAAAGGAATTTCATTCTTTTTTTATAGACACAGACAAAACAGAAATGAAAACCATAAAAAAATGCAACAAGTACATAGCAGTGTACACAGACCATCTTCTTTTCCTTGACATGTTTAACTATTTGGCACCAGGTTATTCCTACGCAAACTACCTGAAAGCCTTTCTAAAAGGGAAAGCTGAAAAAGGTTTTTTTCCCTACGAGTGGATGGACAACATAAGAAAACTGAACAACAAAGCTCTTCCTCCACGCCACTGCTTCTACAGTTCTTTGTCGGGTGGTGGAATAAGCAAAGAAGATTATCTTGAATGTAAAAAGGTCTGGAAAGAAAACAAAATGAAAACTATGAAGGACTACTTGATATATTACAACAACCTGGATGTTAAACCCTTTGTTTTAGCCATAAACGAGCACACAAAATTTTTTATAGATCGTGGGGTAGACATGTTCAAAGACGGTTTAACTTTGCCAGGTTTAACCTTGAAGTTTCTTTTCAACAACACTGCACCTAATGCCACTCCTTACATTCTTTTTGGTGAGAAAGAAAAGGATGTTCACTCCTTGCTCAGACGCAACTTAGTAGGGGGTCCCTCTATTATTTTTCACAGACATCACAAAAGTGGAGAAACAAGAATAAGACAAAAAAAATACGGGTCACAAAGCAAAGTATGCAGACACATAGTAGGGGTAGATGCTAACAGCTTGTACCTCAAGTGCATGGGTGAAGAGCACTGCACAGGTTATTATGTGGTGCGCAGGAAAGAAAACGATTTTCAAGCTGTTTGCAGTCAACAAATTAGCTACTCAGCCACAGAATGGTTGCGATACAAAACTGTGACAGACAAAGTCAAGATATTACACCAATACAACTACGGGGAAGTAGTATTGGGTTCAAGGAAAATAAAAGTGGACGGTTATAATCCAGCTTCAAAAAAAGTATACCAGTTTCACGGGTGCTACTGGCATGGTCACATATGTCACCTCACTAAATCAGTTTTGAGAGACCCCAATGGAAAGGCATGGTTAAAAGAAAAAAAACAAAATACCATTTTGACTACCCTATATCTTCAGTCGTTAGGTTACCAAGTAGAGGAAAAGTATGAGTGTATGTGGTTGAAAGAAAAAACTGAAAACTTGTGCAGAGAAACAAAAAGTGAATGGGAAATTAAAAGACCGTTGTGCCAAGGCAGAAAAAGTCAGGATGAAATACTGAGAGGGGTTTCTAAAGGAACAACTTTTGGACTTATCCAGGTAGACATAGAAACACCTGAATACCTGAAAGAAAAATTCAGTGAAATGACACCTATTTTCAAAAACTGTTTAGTAGGAAAAAAAGACGTAGGTGAACATATGAAACGTTACCTGGAAGCAGCAGGTAAGCTAAAACAACCGCAACGCCAACTTATAGGCAGCTACCACGCAGAGGGAATTTTGTTGGGAACTCCTCTCTTGAAGTGGTACCTGGAGAAAGGTTTGGTAGTTACGACAGTACACCTTCTCGTAGAATACACTCCAGAACAGACTTTTTTACCCTTCATGGACGAAGTAACCAAAGCTAGGAGGAAGGGCGACGAAAATATAGACTGTAAGATTTTGTCAGATCTGTACAAACCTTTGGGAAATGGTTCATACGGAAAAACCATATGCAACAAACAAAACTTTGTTCAAACAAAGTATCTTCACCCCTCTAAGGCAAGACGTTTGGCCATGCACTGGTCAGTGCAAGATGTGCAAGACATAAGTGACAACACGGTAGAACTGTCCTGTTTGCCCACCTCCATCACCTACGATCTCCCAGTTCAAATAGGGTTCATGGTATACCAATATGCCAAACTTAAAATGTTGGCTTTCTATTACGACTTTCTCCTTGAATACATAGACGAGAAAGATTTTGAAATGTGTGAAATGGACACTGACAGTTTTTACTTTGCTTTAAGTGCAGAGAAAATAGAAGACGTAATTATTCCTGAAAAACGTGAAGCTTTCTTCAGAGAACGTCACAAATGGTTGCCCTCTGAATCATGTGACAACAGTCACCACAGAGAGACCTATGTTCAGACCAAAGTATTGGGTGAGCTGTGGCTGCCTCAACCATGTTGTAAGAGCCGTCTGGCGTTTGACAAGAGAACCCCCGGGTTATTCAAAGTGGAGTGGGAAGGTGACGAAATGACTGCCTTGAACTCCAAATGTTACATAGGCACAGGAGTAAATGTGCCCGTTAAAATGAGTTGCAAAGGTGTAATTCAAAAACAAAACCCCCTGACCACTGACAAGTACAAAGAAGTACTGGACAGTGAAAATGTTGTCACGGTAGTTAACAAAGGATTTAAAGTAGTTAACCACAGCGTTACGACTTACTCTCAAAGGAAACAAGGTCTAACCTATCAGTACATAAAGAGACAAGTATGTGAAGACGGTGTAAGCACCCTACCCCTTTCTATATAAAAAATGGTTTCTTTTTCTAGTTTCACATCCAGTTGTACATTTCGTTGAAAGAAAAAAATTTTAAACAAATTGTTTAAATGAACAAATTTCCTTCATAGAAAACAGTGTTAAAATGGAAAATGTTCATTTGAAAAATTGTTCAAACGAACATTTGTTCAAATGAACATTTTTCCCCATAGAAAACAGTGTTAAAATGGAAAATGTTCATTTGAACAATTGTTCAAACGAACATTTGTTCAAATGAACATTTTTCCCCATAGAAAACAGTGTTAAAATGGAAAATGTTCATTTGAACAATTGTTCAAACGAACATTTGTTCAAATGAACATTTTTCCCCATAGAAAACAGTGTTAAAATGGAAAATGTTCATTTGAACAATTGTTCAAACGAACATTTGTTCAAATGAACATTTTTTCCCATAGAAAACAGTGTTAAACTGGAAAATGTTCATTTGAACAATTGTTCAAACGAACATTTGTTCAAATGAACATTTTTTTCCATAGAAAACAGTGTTAAACTGGAAAATATTTTTTGTTCAAATGAACATTTTTCAAATAAAAAACAAAGGTAAAAAAATGTGTACTGTATCATGAAAAAAAACTAATAAAAAGTAAGAAAAGTGAACTGTATCACCCAAAAATAAAAAAAAAACTTTTCACAAAAGTGAACGCTGTACATGTTCACGACAAAAAATAAAAAATCCGGCGCTGAAGAAATTAAGTTGGAACAGAAAAAAAGTGGTACCAGATTTCTTAACTCATAGCGTCACGTTCACCAGATTATTAGTATCTGGTTAGATTTAAGCAACCATTTTAACATGGAAAGTTTAGAAGCTATGCTTGTGGAGCAAACCACAGAAACTCCACCTTATGACTATTACATGCGTCCAGTTTTACAAAGTGTTGCTTCATATAATCAAGCTTCTTCTATAACACCTGACAATGATATAAGTTCTGTAGCATGTGGATGTTCAGAGAATTTCTTTTGGGAAATAATACCTGCAGAAAACATTGGTTATTTTAGAGGAGCTGAACCAGACACTGTTGACCACTGTATAACTAGTGTTAAAATGTACAAATATTTCTCTTCAGCTTTTTGGGACGCCTACAGAAACTGTATGTACTATTGTCGAGTGAAAAAAGTTAACTTGATAATGCATGATTGGTGTATAGGAGTATATCAATTGCACACTGAACCTGGCTGCCCAAGACACTACACAAGGTACACTTTAGGAAGTGTAAGAAAGTTTGCTCTTACTCTCCAAGAGTTAGAATGTAATCCCATAGTAGGAGTGTTTTGTCAGTGTAATTGTAAACTGGAAGTATCTGCTATTGCTAAAACTATTTGTTTCACATGTCTGCAGGTCTCTCTGGAACTTCATGCCTTAAGTATACCTGGAGTGAAAAATCATTTCTCCTTTGAGGTAAACTTTAAGGATGGTTTTTTATCTGGTCTTTTACCTGGACCCAAAAACAGTCAAACTTACTTCCTGGCCCAGGCTTTGTTCGAGCATGCTATATCTAACATAGCCAAACTTAACAGTTATTGTTTCCACAACACATGGAAAACTAGTCTCACTGGCCAAAGCTGGTATCAAGCAAGTAAATTCACACACAACAAATGTTTTTGTAGTATATGTGCACGCCCCGGAAATGGAAAATCTGTCTTCATCTGTAAATATTGTGTCTAATAAAAAAATATAATCTGTTATGTGAAATAAATGAGTTGTGTTTTATTTTAATGCATGAGTCATAAGTATTGCGTAAATCCATAAAAGTATTGCATCAGAACATTGTGTAAATTCTTACAAGCATTGCGCAATGCACCCTCATACGTAGGTCATACGTTTTTGCAAGTAGGTTAGTAGGTCACTTCCGGTTTGCAAGTAGGTCAGCTCTAGGTATTGCGCAATTCTTTTAATTTATGTAACTAGGTCAGGTCACTAGGTCAAATGGAATCCAGCTCTCTGATTGGTCGAAAAAACTAGGTCATGACCTTATGACGTCACTTCCTGTCAAATCCAGCCCTCTGATTGGCTAAAACTAGGTCACTTCCGGTCTACCAGTAGGTCATGACCTAGTTAGTAGCTAATCCATTGCGCTCAGTTTGCATGTATATACTACTCACATTCTACCATTATCTTTCTATTAGGGAGAGGTATTGTATCATAGGTGCTCTAATTATAATTCAGAAAACTTGCAATGTTCAAAATTGAGCTCTCAAAATTTGTTTAAAAAACTGATAGCGGCGAACAAACTACGACTACTCACTTGTTGGTATGTAAAAAAATAGTATAATGCCCATGTCTTTGGTAAAATGGTTTGAAAAATGAAAATATCTAAACCTAATGTAAATACAGTATTAAACAATTAAAGATATTGTGTTAAAAGGTCCCCACTCTCTGGGGCATACAAAAAGCCCACGATAGTTTATTTCTGGCTATAAATACAATAGTCGCGATGTAAACGTTAGAAATATGGAAGAAAAATTGCCTTATTTAAGTTGTTTTTGATGAATAATTTGACCACTTTACATGCATGTTTGTACATTATTTGGGATGGACCTATACATATATGCAAACAAACAAATATCACCTATAATGTCAGATGACTATTAAATACCTTCATGAATCGTCGAGAAGGGTACATGTAAGGTAGACTACAATCTACGCTGTTATCCTGCAGGTATTGAGGACATTCCCCTATTCCCCTACTCCCCCAGAATCCTGGATCCGCCCCTGCATAAGGCCTGAAGACCTCTTTTCATTGAAGACCTTTTTTCATATCTAAATTAGGTAGGTGTACGTGCTCTACCTTGCATGAGAGTCAGGTATCCTTTATCTCGGCAAGTTAAGTTAGCCCAATAGGTAGAGCATGGAACTAAAGGCCCTAAGGTCCTGACAAAGGTTCCCACATTATCTGACACCCCTTTTTCTTACAATTAAAACCAAAATGTAACATGTGTTGATATATTTTATTGAACTTGTAAAGGCTTCCATATCTAACTATAAGCCTATAGTAATAATAGATAAATAATGGGTAGTTCAAAACTTCACATATGATGTCCCAGAAGCTGTTCTCGCCTAGCATTTTTAGTTAGCCCTGCTCATTGTGTTAAGTTCATAGGCCAGGGTCCAATACCCAGTGCTGGCTTGGGTTTTTCGAAAGTGTGATATTGGCCTCATTTTACAGAACTTACTTGTTTAATATGTCAATCGTTATTGGTCACATGATTGTACATAGAGCAAAACTATATGCACATGAGCAGTAAAACCAGTTGCAACCATGGTTCAAGCCCAGGTCAAATTGGGCTTTCCCGGTCTCTATGATATAGAGCCAGGCCACACTGGTCTATATCCACAACTAAACTTGTTGTACTTCGCATTTCACTCACTATGTGGCCTCCCGCTGTTGGGTCGGTCATATTGGTGTTTTTTTTAAGTTTTAACACTGTTTATTGGCTAATGGAAAACACCACATATATGTAGTTATTACAATCATTCGCCAGATGAAATAATATCACGTGTTTCAAGTATTGTAGGATATTCTAAATGGTATATAGATGGTTTCCATGAACTTATCGTATCATCCCATTAGTCCTAACACATATATTTACAGCACTATATATGAGATGGAATTTATACATATTTCTGGGATTTGATGAATGGGAATTGAAAAAGAAGTCATTTTTGAGGGTACTTTTTTCAATAGCAGATACTCCATTTATTAAGGTCTAAAGAACCATTTGAATTTCCATAGTTACCAAAGAAATTGAAAAAAAATATAGAAATTCCATCTCATAGTGCTGTTCAAAGCCAAAGAAGCCAAAAAAAAAGGAATGTTTTTGTTCCATTCTGGTTGTGTAACCATGGAAATGCCTCAATCAAGGAAAAGAATTATAAAACTATTATAGATGGTTATGATGGTATATGATATTAACTAAGTAATGTATGAGCTAACAGGCACCGCATTACTTGTATCATAGGATATCAAAACGAGTGAGCGTAAGAAATCAAAACAAGTGGGCGTAGTCCACAAGTTTTGATATCCTACAATACAAGCAATGAGGTGCCTGTTAGCTCATACCTTACTAAGTTTATTACAAGATTCATCAATGAATTATGAATAAATAATCAATAGAATATCAATAAATACAAGTTGAAAACAAAAATTGTTTCCCTCCCCCAGGCCCGGGACTGGAATCCTGCCATAGTGTGTTTACATACTACAAAAAAAATGTACGCCCGGACCGGGACTCGTCCCGCCTACCTCTAGCAGCTGAGCACAATGCGATACCCACTAGACCACTGGGTCTCACACCTCGGCGCCCGGCTTGGCTTGGTTTGAATGCGTCCAGCAGTCATCTCTAATTATAATGCTATTCTAACCTTGCGCATGTGAGAGTTGTTGTGAGGGGACACAACCATATCAATGACTTATACAGACCTGCTTCTAACCAAGCGTTTCTCATCAGTCCCTGTGGAGCAATGCATAGGGAGTTGGATTTGGGATCAGAAAACTGCAGGTTCGACCCCTACCCTGGCAATGAAAATTTTGTAGGTTTTAACATGTAACATATGACATATTAGAACATGTACATGACATGTAAGTAGGAGTGGCGATATCCAGGATATCAGCACTAGGACCTGCAATATCGACAGGTATCAGAATGGGAATATCCAGAAAAAAGCACCCAAAATCACAGAAGTCGTGTAATAAGCATGGGTATGAAACATTTCTTCTAAACCATACTGGCTAAAGTGTTCTGCTTTAACCACCCTATTGTGCTCCCTTAACCCGTGGATCTATGAGGTTTCATGCAAGTGTTTTGCTGCCCCCTGGTAAACAACAGCTATAGCTTATACTGATACTGCTGCCAAGTATGACCCAAGTTGGCCCCAACTCGACCGCTATAGTGTGAGTCGTCGCTGGCTAACATGGAAGTTGGGTAAAAGTAGTTTTGCCTGCTGGTTGCTGAATTGCTTATTTGTAGGTAGGTACCTTGCGTAGTAATCTTCCCAGAAAATGGGGATCATCATGCCTAAACACGAGAGAGGTATTCCCTAGATTGTCGAACAGACAAGATTGCATATGACCGTGTAGATGTTCAAGCTGGGTGAAGTTCCAGGTGTGTTTGTACATTATTGTGACAAGTGGCCCCATAGTATATATAGGTCCCATGTCGACCTACATTTACATTGATTATTCTCTGTCATAAAGGCCACACGGTATACGGATCATGTTGCAGTATAATATACCCATATTATCTGACACAGTAACAGGCCCCTGAATGGGCCATGATCCCAGAATAAACTAACACTATAAATGAGCCTATTTAAACGGTATAACCACTACTAGACTATACAGGCCAGGGAAGAAAATAACCTGAGGATGTTCCCTGAACCGTAACGTAGGTAGGCCTACACTTTAATACTGTAGTACTACGTACATGCAGTATAGGAAACACAGGGAGGTACGTACTATTTGAATGGAATCATTGGTATTAGCATGGCTGGCAATGACTTGTTCTGAAAGTCCGAGATAGAGGTTTGCTGAGTGGTGACACTATCTCCTTTAAGTGGGTAGCGCCTATCGTCAGGTAGCGATCTATACTTTCATGGTAGCACAGGGTTACTGACAGTTGTACAGGTGGCTCGAGTTACCTGAGTTAATCTCTACCAGCGAGTGAGACTTGGTTCTTCACACTCTAGATGTGGCCACGTTCAGACGAGGGAATGCTGAATGCCAATATTCAATTAATAAACATTTGGATTTACTAAACAGTAAATGGCATGGATGACCACCAGCTAACAGAGAGGAGTGCCATCAGTACAGGCCGTGGGCCACCTCCAGTTACTGAAAACCCCACCGCCTTCAATACCCAGACCAACCAGCACGACGAACCCGAGGTTAGTAACAGACATGAGGGTTCAGGGCGTACCCCCTTGTTGTGTGTGCTGACATTGCTGGCTGGTCTGGGTGGGTTCCTGTTTGGATATGACACAGGGGTGATATCGGGAGCTCTACTGCTACTCACAGATGAGTTCCAATTGAGTACCCCCCTGCAGGAGGCTGTGGTGGCAGTAACAACAGCAGGGGCCGCCCTGTGTGCTGTTCTGGGTGGGGTGGGAGTGGTGGATGCTGTAGGACGCCGGCCCGTTATACTGCTGGCTAGTTTGGTGTTTGGACTTAGTGCTATAATCCTGGCAGCATCTTTCGGCACGTGGGCACTGCTAACTGGAAGACTGGTGGCTGGAATCGCTATAGGTGAGTTACTCTAAGTTACAACCATTATGTCATAAGGCATATAAGGCACTTGTAGTTTGTAAGGTCTTCACAGCGAATAGTAAATAAAAATAATGTGCTAAATGGTACCTTACATGTATATATATATATATATATATATATATATATATATATATATATATATATATATATATATTACCAGCGAGTTTTACTGATAACACCTATCAGATGGATACCAGTAGGCCCCCGAAGGACCGCAGTGAATAGATTGGGGTCCTCTCATTGGCTTATAATTAAACCTGCTAAGTCCGTATATATATATACGGCCTTAGCTGGTTTGATTATCAGCCAATGAAATGACACCAACTATTCACTGCGGTCCTCTCGGGGGCCAACTGGTACCCATCTGATATATATATATATATATATATATATATATATATATATATATATATATATATATATATAAAATTAATGATTACAAAAAAGAGTACACACGGAAAAGCAACAATTGACAATAACGCACCACCAAAGAGAGCCAGTGGAACCTTATTTTTTGAGATGATGACTTTGTGTCTAATTATTAGGAATTAGAGAAATTGGAATTTCAGTATCGCCAACTTCAGTTTTCTCAACACATCACAGTTGATAAAAATCCCGACCCCCTCACTTGTGTGTCCGTGTTATGAGAAGCGCTGGAAAAGGGGCATTTTTCTCAGGCATGTTATGTCTGCAGAAAGGGGTGTATGCCTCAAAGAACCTCAGTGCTTTTCCAGTTTGATAAAATCCGCGGAAAGTTGTTTTATTCACAGCATACCATACACATGGTGTCAGCATGGAGTTAGGAGTAGAGGGAGGGAGAGATAATGACAGAGCCCTGGGTGTGAAGGGAGTGAGGTGTGTGTGGAGTACGTGAGGGGTGAAATGAGAGAGTGAATGATGCAGGGAGAATGAGGGATGGGGAGGGAGTGAGGGGTGGAAGAGAGAGAGAGAGAGAGAGAGAGAGAGAGAGAGAGAGAGAGAGAGAGAGAGAGAGAGTGAGGGATGTGGAAGGAGTGAGGGCTGTGATGGGTAGAAAGACAGAGTGAGGATGTGGAGGGTGTGAGGAGTGGAAGAGAGAGAGAGAGAGAGAGAGAGAGAGAGAGAGAGAGAGAGAGAGAGAGAGGTGTAGGGAGTTAGAGGTGAAAGAGTGATTGATGTGGAGAGGGAGTGAGAGGGATGTGGAAGGAGTGAGGGGTAAGAGGAGGTGTACATTGAGGGAGTGACGGCAGGAAGGAGGGAGAGGTAATTGTGGAGGGATCGAGGTAACGGATCTGTTAATTCTTCTTTCAGTCACAAGGTGCTGCCCCTTTCAAAGTGTAAATAACCAAAGTTTATCAATTATAATGCCGACCATCCGGAAGTTTGCGTATGTACCCATAGGGTCGGCATGATGGAAGCATGGCGAGCAACTCGCCAGGGCTGCATGCATGCATTATGACGACCAATGGACAGGATGCATTAGCGGCCCTTAAGGGGTTAAGGGTTTTGTGCCAGTTGTAACTGGTAAACAGACTTTTTATATGGGTAGTACAGCTAAATCCAGACCTTGGTCAGCACACCAGTGATCACTTGTGACATGAGCAGACAAATTTATTCCCAAGTTCAAAATTCTACTTGGCTTATTCTTTTCGAAAGTGATTTTCGAGGGTGGCATTTTATGAAAAACTCCTGACTGATCAGGGGCGTAGGAAAAGGGGGGGGGCCTGGGCCCCCCCAATCATGAAGGAGGTGGGGCCTGAGTATGTCTGGGCCCCCCCCCCCCCAATATTTTCCAAGAACTCATAAACACAATGGAAAAGAAGCTAAAACATTACATCTCAAATTAGATTATTATGGTGATGTCATAGGGAGAATGAGGGTCTGAGCGTAAAGTCAGATCCAAAATTTACCAAAAATCACTTTTCTCTATGAATTCTAAATACGCATATATAGACGCCATCACGCATCAGGCGACAATTCAAGGTGGTCGCGATGGTGCCCTCACTGGGCCCCCCCCCCCCCAATGAAGATTTGCTTCCTACGCCTCTGCTGATACCAATCATGGCCACCTGCACCAAAATCCTGAGTCCAAAATTCGTGGTCTTGATTCTCAAAATTTGACTTAAAGTACCTAAAAATGAGGTTTGGTGATGAAAATATTTAAAAAAAAAAAAAAGTACAAAAGTAATTTTGAAAACGTTTAGAAATTTTTATAGATGCAACATGCTAATCGAAGTTAGTACATCAATCTACATATCCCAATGTCTGCCTATCTCTAAACCTGACAACTACTCTACCTGTGCGTGGCTCTGCCTATCCCACACACTTGGTATAGGTGGCCCATTAATTTCCATTTGATATCACTCTGAAACACCTTATCTTACATAGGACTCAATACTAAAGACAAAAGGCTGCCTACTTTAAAGAGGGGGTATAGGGGGGGGGGGGTGGTCTGTACTATAGGACTCTATGGAGTAACACATCATAGGAGTATTCTTGCTACATTCTCGAACTCGTTAGCCCCTGTTGAAGGATAACAAGCACTCCACGAAAGTATCCATGGATTGCCACAAAACCTTGTTGAAGTTGTCCATATGACTCATACTTGCAGGATTAGCGTCGGTGGCTGTGCCCATCTACATAGCTGAGTCTGCCCCTGCCCAGTGGCGTGGTAGCCTTGTCACCTTATTCCAGGTGAACATTACGGTGGGTATGTTCTTGGCTGCCGTCATCAGTGCGCTCTTTAGTTCTGACACACATAATGGCTGGCGGTGAGTATCAGTCTATTTCCCTGCTGCCAGTACCAGTCTATTATAACACTGTCCGTGGACCTAGTAGTAGTTATTTCCCCAGACAACTATTTCCTTACTACCAGTACCATTGTGTTATGACACCGTCTGTGGGCCTAGTAGTTGTTATTTCTCCAGACAACTATTTCCTTACTGCCACTGCCATTGTATTATGACACTCTCTGTGAGCTTAGGGAGTGATCATTTTTTAACAACAGGGGGGGGGCTGGTGGGTTTGCGTGCGGACGCGCGAAAAAAATTTCGACCCCCCCCCCTCTTGAGGGGGTAAAATTTTTTCGACCCCCCCCCATAAGGGACAAAAATCGCGCGCGGACGTCCCCTTTTAGCCTATAGTAACGCGCGGGGTTTTCCACTGAAAACAGGTGAAATTATTTTGACCCCCCCCCATCAGAGGTATTGAAAAAATTCTGACCCCCCCCGGTCAAGGGGTTGAAAAAATTCTGACCCCCCCCTCAAACCCACCGGCCCCCCCCCCTGTTGTTAAAAAATGATCACTCCCTTAGTAGTTGTTATTTCCCCAGACAACTATATCCTTACTGCCAGTACCATTGTATTATGGCACCGACTGTGGGCCTAGTAGTTGTTATTCATTCAGACAACTATTATTGTCGTTGTTTGGAATACAAGGAATTAAAAGAAAACAGCACCGTATTTTCATGATATCGTATTTTGGTAGCCTTTGTACCAAATAAGTATAACGTACACCCCACAATCTTAATCCGAACACAGTTTTCAGTACCCCCCATACATTTATAAATAATGCAACATCCAATGCATTTGGCCACAGACGTGTATCATGCTCTCGTCTTTAATGATATGTTTCTATGCCAGAAACCTTCTACTTAATTCAAAGGCTATATATACGCCATGCAAATGTACCATTTTCTTTTAAGGCGCATGTCAGTAATACGTTCTCATAATTTCATAGTTCAATCAACCCTTGACTAAGTATCGCCTCAATACTGAAAAATTGACAGACAACTTTAAAGGCTTAAGTAATCCTTATCTAGTTTTTTTTTTGTGAAGAACGTATTGTACTAAGTGCATTGAAATAGGGTTTTAAAGTGTAATGCAACAATTTGATAACTATTCCTCGATCCTTTTACCCACCATGGCAAACATGAACACGGTTCAATATAAAAGAAAAGAAAAATAATTATATTGAATTCATAAGGATAGTCCTTCAATGACAGGTACATGTTTGGGCTATCAGCTGTGCCTGCACTGGGACAGCTAGGAGGGATGCTCTTCATGCCAGAGAGCCCACGTTGGCTCGTGTCACATGACCGTAAGGATGAGGCACGTGATGTGCTGCAGCGTTTGAGGGGAACGCAGCATGTGGAGCAAGAGCTGCTCGACATCTGCACCAAGCACCAGGAGGAGAAGCTCGATGCAACCAATAAAGGTACATCTAAACATGAATTAATGTCATACATGTATACTGTGTTCAGTACCTTTAAGCTAGTACATTGTTTGGGGGGGGGGGCTAGATGATTTCAGTCCAAATGACCAAGCTAGCGTCTCAAATATGAATTGTACCAAAATGGGAAACAGCATTGAGTGTCTATGGCATGTTAGGGCCGAGTCATTTATTACCAATGATGTACATATACAAATTCACCCCCTCCCCCTGTGGGTTTTGATTTGCGGACCAGAAACGCCCCCCCCCCTTACCACCAATTGCAATGTGGTAAAGGTTATCACCCCCTACCCCTGGGCGCTAAGAACTGATTTTGCAAAATGCCCCCCCCCCCAGTGTGATTAAGTTTCGGGTCCCCCTAACCCCTAATCCACCCCCCCCCCCTCCACCTGGCAAATAAATGACTGTCCCTATCGGTGATATTACAGAAATTCTGATACAACTTATTAAAATATATGTGTAGAGGTACACTTTACTAAACCATAGGAGTTGGGTACCGTCTGACGTGGCGGGTGAGTCGAGTCGTCGGACGTTCCTCAGGTTCCGGATAGGTGGCAGCACCGATCCGGGTCTGTGGGGACATCTGACGACGAACACCTGGGTCCGTATATAAAGCCCAGGGCTCAGCCGCTACGTCAGAGGCCCTTCTGGCCTCCACACTATGTAAACCACTGTCTTTTAATATTAGCTGCCTCTTTGATATCATTCGGCAGCCGTGAGTGTGCATTAAGTAATAAACCTAACCGTTGGCATACACTTGGAATACTGTCTTACTCTTTCTTTCCGAATCGTAAGACCCGAACCCCCCAGGTCCGTAAGGCCACAAACCCTTACACTGGTGCCGTGACCAGTTAATTCTGGTGTATAGCCCGGACGTTATAACGTCCGAACGGCTAGTACATGGGTTAGACACCCTTAGGGAAGCTAACCCAGCAGGGCAATCACTTGCCCAAGAGAATGGAAATGGATCGCTAATGCTCCAAGCCCATTCGGACTCACAAGATGCAGAATCAGCATCCTGGAGAGATCCCGGACCCCACTATAATGATAGTGAAGAGAATCTGCCAGACTCTGTACGACGCGAACAGTCCATACAGAGACATAGTAACTTAATAGGCCAGCATTCAATTGTTGACGAATTATGTGATTCGATGTTCGAAGTCGGTGGTAGTACTAACCCAGAACATCCGGCACCAATGCGAAAAAGGGTAACATTCGGAGAACTACCTTATAGGTTACCCAGGCCCGAATTACCAATATTAGATTATAGCGCTATAGATGGCGACTTAACCTATGCGGTACCGGAAGGTGAAGAATTAAAACGACCGGATGTCCTGTTGTTGAATGAAACTTATGTAACTTTGAACGAGAATTTAAATACCTTGGTCAAAGCTAAGGATGAAGTATTGCATGAAAAACTTCAAATGGAAGAGGACCTAACTGGCATGCGAAAGGAATTCGAAGCCAGAAGGAGCGAGTACATGAAAGAACTCGAGAGTGAAGAACTAAAACTTCAATCTATGAGAGATTCATTCAATAAAGAATATGATAATAGGCACATTCGTATCCAAACATACATAGATACGAACGACCAACTAAACCTTGATAAGACAAAATTCGAATCCGAAATTCGCCATTATCAGGAAGAGTTGGATAAATTGAAACTTCAGTGCAGTAAACAAGCTGAAGATAATGAAACCATCCGGGTAGGCATCATAGCTTACAACAAACAACTGGAGGAGGATAGACAGAAACTCACGAATGAGCTTCAGGAATTGCAGGCCACTGCAATAACTCTAGATAAATATGTAGAAGCAGCCCAGTTAACTATAGGTAATATAGACCCAGCTGTGGTATCTACAATGTTGGGAAAGACATCTAAAGATGCAACCCCAATTAGATACAGCCCATTCGTTGATGATGGGGCTGACAAGAATGTGGTATCCGGAATCTATAAGAAACCGGATAATGCTGCAGTAAATGGAACCGCATCTAAACCAGTAGTTCCAATGCTGGATACGATAGGACCAGCACCACCCATACCAGATTTGAGTCACAAAATCAAAGCGACTCACGATGGTGCTACAGGGAATAATAATAATTCACCCGTGGCACAACCAAGAGCACCCGGACCAATGAGACATATGTTGACACCACCTTCATATTTCCCCCAACCCGGCCACAGTACACCAGCAGTACCAAGATTACCGAATCCACCCCCAGGTTCTGGTAATGGTCCTACTGATGGACGTTTTCCGAGACCAAATGCGCCACAAAACAATATCAACGGCGGTACGTACCAACCGAGAACATCTTCCTATGGATATAGAACTAATTATAATCCATCGGGAAGTGGCAATTATCAGAATGGTAATAGCTATAACCAGGGATGGAATCAAAATGATTCTTACCCTAGATATGCTTCTTCTGGAAACACCGGTCACAACAGTGGATACCCTGGTGGTTCATCTGGAGGCTATAATAATAATGGTCCACCAGGAGGAAATCCTCCAGGCGGCCCAGGAGGATCCGGATTCGGAGGATCAGGATCAGGAGGAGATGGCAGGAAACCTAACAGGAGAACTTCTATGCCTGCAGGGATGCAAACCATCTTTGATAGAAGCCAATGTATACAAAACCTTGGCATTGACTGCTACCGAAAGGGAGCAGACGGCATGGAAGTCATGAACTGGAGCATGCGAGAAGCAGATAGACTACGCGGATGTAATAATCCGGCACGTAGGCAGGCACGGATACCCCCTCCATATGATTCTAATGATCCATGGAAGGACAGGTATCAAGCTTTTGTTGACGAAGTCAATTGTAGTGGCTGGACAAAAGAAGAAGCTCTGCCATATTTGATTTGTTGGTTAAATAAAGGCGGAAAAGTAGCTCTCAACCAATGGAGAGCAGCTTACGGAATATATGGTACCTATGATCAATTAGTCGAATGTGCCGCATACCTTTTCGGATCAATCGTTAGAGAAGATCCGTGGGTAAGCTTTAAGAAGAGGACACAAAAACCTAAAGAATCACACAAAGTCTTTGGTTTGGAGCTACAGGACTTGCTTTCGAAAGCACGTCCAAATTGGGCTCATGATGATGATTGTTATCTACAAGAATTGTTTATACAATTCTACAGTGGATTGCGTGATCCGGATCACAAGCAAGTGGTCTGGGACTCTTGGAAAGATGACACTTCCTTCAGTGATCTGTTCATAGCAATCGATGGACATGACATGAAGAAACGTCTGGTAGGTCTCGGACCTAATCCAATAAGAGCAGCTCCATTCCAATACGGAGGTACACCTGCTCCGGTATACGATACTTCCCAATTAGCTCCGGTGGAATCGAATGAAGTTGATGAGAATGATGAATATGTCTCCGATGAAAACGGAGATTATATTGGTTCAGTGCATGTAGCTGGAAAATATTACCGACAAAAGCGGTATAGGAAAGTACATTCGAGAGGGAGAGGAGGATCAGTTGCTGGTAAAACAGCTTCCGGATCAACTCAACCTGGCAGTGTAGCCTCTACGGCGAACCCAACTGTAGCAGCCACTGTTGCTCCGACTAACATGATGGAAACATTATTAGCCGGATTAACAGAAGCTCTAAAGAGACCGAGAGTTGACAAATCCCAGAGGAGATGTTTCAGATGCCAGAAACTGGGGCATTATGCTCCAGAATGTATGGCTGAAAAACCTGTCCCTCGTAGACAGGAGAGTGTCTCTGGAGTAAGTACAGAGGAAAACTAAGGAGGGGTCTCCCGAGGGGCAAAGAAGGGGATCCCAGTGACAAATCTTGCCATGATATCACCATCCGTGATGATAGTTCACATGAAGTAACAAGATCGCCTAACACCGAGGTGGTTGTAGACACCCGGAAGGTTAGGGAAGCTGATATAACAGGTGCTATGGGAGCACAGGGGAAACCCAATATCAGTAACGAGGCAGGCGGCTATTCGTTAGCCAAGGTCTGTGGTGCCCACCTGCCCCCGGGTCATCCTTGTCTGGAATTCCTAAAAGGATGTGGATTGACTCCTGGTGTGAAAAATGACGTTCCGATTGTCACAGACATGCCCTCTGTTCTGAACGGAAGGCGGTGGTATGTTTGCCTTACTGTTAACGGAAGGTCTGCCGAATTCCTTGTGGATACGGGAGCTAGCCACTCTTGTATCTCCAAGGGGTTCTACGACCTTATACCGGATGAACATGATACTCTCAAAACGGGAGGAAGTGCTCAGACGGCCGACGGCAGTACCTTGCAAACGTATGGTAGAACTTGTGTGAGACTACAGTTAGATGGTATACATGACTATGTCATGAGCGCCACCGTTGCGGATATAGCAGATGAGGGGATACTCGGGTTAGATTTCGCATCCCTGTATGGTGCTGTATTGGAACCCCAAACAGGAGTGTTGAGTGTGAGATACCCGTACCCCGTAAAGGTTAGATGTGCACTGAGACAAGTGAGCAGTATGGCTAGTGTGGCACACACTGTGCGAATCCCTCCGGGAGTAGCCTGTGATGTGCTTGTAAGAAGTGATCCTGCAATGCGTAACAAACCTGCAGTGATAGAACCGGATGTAGTTACTTTGTCAGGTATTGGATTAAATTCTGTAGACACGATAGTAGCGAATGCATCCTGGTCGGTAGTACCTGTCTCCAATACTGGAAACACTACTATCTACTTGAAAAAGGGACAAGTTTTTGGAAACGTGACCCTTTCGGAAACTGTAACGGATAGCAAGCTAAGCTTACAGAAGGTAACAGGAGATGATGAAATTTCGGAAGACTTACTTAAGTTGTATGAAGAAACTTCATTAGAAGATCCGGAACACCGGAAAGAGTTCTATGATATGCTCTGTCAGTATCATACTGCCTTTGCCAAACCTGGTGAAAAACTAGGTACGACAAATAAGGTATTACATAAAATAGATACTGGGGATGCCGAACCCTTTAAGATACCGTATAGACGGTTACCCTTAGCAAAAAAGAGAGTAGCTGAGGATGAAATAAATAAGATGTTGGAACAGGATGTAATAGTCCCTTCTAATAGTCCATGGAGTAGTCCTGTGTGTATGGTAACAAAAAAAGACGGTACTATCCGTTTCTGCATAGACTACAGGAAGTTGAATGGAATAACGAAAAAGAATTCGTATCCATTACCGAGAATAGATGAAACCATTGACTCCTTAGGAGGAAACAGTTGGTTTTGTACCCTAGACTTGCAATCAGGCTATTGGCAAGTGGGAATGAACCCTTCAGATATGGAGAAAACTGCATTTTCAAGTCATATCGGATTATTCCAATATAATGTAATGCCGTTTGGATTGTGCAATGCACCTGCAACATTTGAAGCAATGATGGAAACAATTCTAAGTGATTTATTGTGGAAAAGATGTCTTGTATATCTAGACGATGTCATTGTCTTCGGAAAAACATTCGAAGAATGTTCTAATAACCTAAAAATGGTACTAGAACGTATTATTTCAAATGGTCTCAAATTGAAACCTAAGAAATGCCACATGTTTAGAAAGTCCATAAATTATTTGGGCCGCATCATCAGTGATGAAGGAATAAAGGCTGATCCGGAAAAAATCGAATCAGTTACGAATTGGAATAGACCTAAAACACCCAAAGAAGTGAGGTCCTTTTTAGGATTCTGTTCCTATTACAGGGAATTTATTCCGAATTATTCTAGAGTCAGTTACCCATTACAAGCAATAGCTAACTGGACTCCAGGAAGTACCAAGGAAAAATTTCCTTGGACGCATGAACAGGAAACCGCTTTCCAAAAGCTAAAAGACCTGTTCACGAGTACTCCCGTATTGCAATATCCGAATGAGACGGATCATTTCATACTGGATACTGATGCTAGTAATGATAGCATTGGTGCAGCTCTCTCGCAAGTCCAAAATGGGAGAGAAGTGCCAATTGCCTTTGCTAGCAATACACTGAGCAAGACCCAGCGCAATTACTGCACAACCAAAAGAGAGTTGTTAGCAGTAGTCGTATATACCAAGAAGTTCAAACATTTTCTATGGGGAACGAACTTTACTTTGCGTACGGATCATTCCTCTTTAAGGTGGCTACTGAACTTCCGAGATGCTGAAGGCATGTTAGGCCGATGGCTAGCCCATTTATCCGAATATGGGCTTGAACATCAACAGATTCAGCATAGACCCGGAGTTAAGCATTTAAATGCTGATGCTTTGTCTCGAATACCAATCCGGAAATGTGATAATCCGGATTGTACTGATTGTGGAGCTCATAAGGCAGTGTTAGCAGGGATTCGAAGACCATTCGTACCCCTAGTTGCCAGTATACTGGATTGGTCTATGGATCACATACGACATTTCCAGGAAGCTGACTCGATAACTGCACAGCTACTGCAATTAGTACCAAAGGGTATACGTCCAGTTAGACCAGAGGTCTCTCTGGAAAATCGAGAAATGAGAAGGTTTCTTGCTCAATGGACCGAGCTTGAAGTCCGGAAAGGCGTGTTATACCGTTGGAAGCCATGTAATAATGGTGGTAGAATCATGCAAGTGGTGATACCACATGCCATGAGACATGACATTATGTACTTCTGTCATGGACATAGGAGCAGTGGTCATTTCGGAAGGAAACGCTCGCTAGCACGACTTTCCAAGAAATACTATTGGCCTGGCATGACACGGGACTTGCAAAGATGGGTAACCACCTGTCCGGATTGTTGTAAAAACAAACCCGGACCCGGGATGGGCAAACTTCCACTATCCCAAGAACTTTTCGGAGTTAGATTCGCAAGAATCGGGGTAGATATTATTAGTGGATTTAATACAACCGCTAATGATAATACCTGTATGATGGTAGTGTGTGATTATTATACGAAATACACTAAAGTATTTCCACTACCGGACCACAAAGCAATTACTTGTGCCGAAGCTTTTGTAAAAGGTTGGGTACTAAGCTTCGGTGTACCATTAATGTTACACAGTGACCAAGGCAGAGAATTCGAATCAAATCTCTGGCAGGGTATGTGCGAGTACTTGGCTATTTGCAAGACTAGAACCAATCCGTATAGACCACAAAGCGACGGATTGGTGGAAAGGTTCAATAGAACCCTCATCCAAGTCCTAAAGTCACTCGTTAATGAACATATGGATGACTGGGATGAGCAATGTCATTTTGTGACACATGCTTATAATAGTACAGTACATTCAAGTACAAATTGTTCTCCGAACCTTTTAGTATTCGGAGAAGATTTGATAATGCCTGCTGACCTAGTTTTTGGAGTCGTAGGAATGGACCCTGAACTACCTTGCCATGTAGTTTTTGTGGAATGTTTAAGAGACAGATTTAGAAAAGCATATGAGTCTGTCCGAATTGATTTGGAGAAAAGTGCCAAATGGCAGAAAGTAGGATACGATACCGATCTAAAACATCGGAAATTCCAATCCGGAGACAGAGTCCTTAGATTACATGAACCACTTAGACACATAAAATTAGCGTCTAATTGGGACGGTCCCTTTACTATAACACAAATTATCAGTGATTGTACCGTAATTATTAAATCTGACCTTGGTCGACTCTATAAGTCAAATGTGGCTAGATTAAGGAGATGGTCTGGGAGGGAGACCTCCGCAGAAATGTATGGTGAAGGTTCCGAAAGGATCCTGAATCAGAATCGCATAATAGACCAGGTAAAGAACACTACAGTGAAGCGTGGTCAGGGTAGACCCAAAAAGTGTTCCGAATCAGTAACACCCACGCCAACACCGATTAAGCGTGGGGGAGTTAAAAAAGTCTCGGCAGGTGAAGACAAAAAGAGGAGGAAAGGTGTTTCTAAGGCTAAGAAGCACCTAGAGAAAGCTCTTCAGACTGTCAGGTCCGATAAAGAACTATCCGAGAAGGGGAGATACGTTCGCCGCAGCCCCCGAATTGCCCAGAGGACTGCAGTGACCTAACCTGTATACACAACGAGTGTAATGTTTACATTTAGAGGAACGGATGACAACTGACCCTAAAGGCTTATTTGTCGCCCCCGCATGATGTACCAATGGGTAGTGAACGGATAATCCGGTGGATTTGCTTAAGCTTTCCATAATCTCCACTTAAATCCCCAGTCGAGTCATCGGGGTGAGCGATAATTACCTAAAAACAATCAGTTTGTTGATGTACCGCCTGTAGCACGTGCGTTTCCGCATGACGTCACCGTGTCCAGTCTCGGCTGACCTCTCGTGACCTCGCGGACTGCGGGGAAATGACGTCACGAAAGCTGGCCTGTCGCCATATTTGTTTTCGGTAACGTCCAAGACGGTCGAGCTCGCTCCCTTCTTGGATTTTACCGGCTAAGCAAACCCCCCGCTGCTCCTCCAGAGTCTGTCTCCTGGTAGACAGACTCCGTTTGTGCCGGCCCCGGCGCCGTAAAAGCCGGAAAAAGGAGTAGTTTACTCCCGTGGTCGATTCCCCAGTCATGGCTGAGGAATCCGTAGCTGCAGCCAAGCTATCCGGTGACCCGGATAAGCTGACTCCGTCCGCAGAAGCTTTTCCGGAAGCTTTGTCGCCTGTTACACAGGAAGAGAGCGAGATGATGGACGTGGAGGAACCCACGGATCGCTCGTTCGAGGAGAAGCTGGCTTCATTCTCACTCAATGAGCCAGAGAAACTGCTATCTCCACTCCCAGCAGAGGGATCCGGAGCGACTGCGAGTGCTGAACCCGCAGCGACAGAGTCCGAAACTACCCAAGTTGACGGACAGAAGGATGAGTGGAAGCCAGCAGTGGCGGAGCCTTTTCCAGCTAGTTATGATGGTCGCTACCTGTATGTCCACCCGGAACTGCAGGCACAAGTGACCTACGCGGACGGGACACCAGTCAGGATGGACCCGAAAGTCAGGATAGCTATCGAGGGCGTCATGGCTCCCGAACAGCTGACCAGGATGCCTCCCGAGTGGCTTCGAGACTGGCCGTGGTTCCAACGGGGACTTATGGTGGACGCCGGTTTCCGTGAAACCGTGTACGCAGCTAACCGAGCCTTCGAGCTCGGAGCGTATCCGAAGCCTGACAAGTCCCTGTGGAACGTCAAGGCTACGAACATTAACTGGGTAGGCTGTGTCTGGGATACCGATGGCCAGACCTACCCACGCCCTAGTGCTATCCGGACGCCGTGCCGGACCACTAAGGAATTCCGGGAGGCCGCTGCTAACTTCGAGCAGTGGGACGACGGTTACTACATAACCGAACAGGAATTGGTGGATGTCCAGAACAATTCACTAATCGGATTGGACCGAGCTGCAGCCCTTCGGACGGTTATTGTCCGCCGCATGACTGCCGAACAGGAGGCACAGGAAGAGGCTAAGAGGGCCGCGGAAGCACCCGCACCTCCTATCCCCGACCTGAAGCTTGCCACCAGAAGCTCCGCCAGTGCTACATCAGCTACCGGCAGCACTACTACTCCAGTAGAAGCCACGACCTCCAGCACATCCGGAACCCAGGAACCGGAGGAAGACTGGAAGGTCAGTAAGAACCGACGATCCGCTGCTCGGAAGCTCAAGAATCTCCCGGATTCTGCGAGAGCCGAGCCGAAACCCAGCACCTCAACCACTGGCAGTACTGCCATGGAGGTTGAGTCGTCTGACGAGGAGTCGGTGCACGAATCCTCGGTTGAGTATGATGAGAAGGCCACTCCATCAACTCAAACCGAGGCCGAACGTTGGGCTAACGCCAAATCCGGATTCAAAACCCGGATCCCGACGTGTTTCTCCGACTGTGCGTACGGAGTTAAGAAGGACGGCTCTACCCTCTATGCCTGTCCAGACTCAATCAATAAGAACGATGAGTCGGATGATGAAGATTGGATGCGCCTTTCGGACGAGGACCCCAATCCGAGCAAAGCCTATCGAAAGATGTGGCTTATGCTAAACCACACCGAAGGGTATTACACTTATACCCAGAGGAGGAAGCTGCGTTGGGCTTTAGAGAAGTGGTACGGTGACGATCAAAAGTCCTGTCCCTTCTCTATCTGCCAGGATGCGAGTGATGTCTCGATCCGGACCTGGAGTACTCCAGCCCGGTTCCAAAGGCATCTGGTAGAGGCCCACTTCCACCATCACCCGGTTTACATTTGTGATCCGAGTTATGGTAAGAAGGGCAAGAAGTGTACTACGAAGGTGCAATACAACCGACGTAGTGATCTGGCTAGACACCAGAAGAAATGCCACGCAGAAGGTTTGGACGGGGCCCGGAAGCGCATCATGGAGCTTCATCAGGAACTCATGAAGGAGTTCGATAGCCTGAGCGAGGATGCTTGGTCTAAGATCCGACCAGGGGACCAAGTCCTCTGCGAAGTTCCGAAGACCAAGGATTCGAAACTCCGAGCAAAGATAGTCCTGACTCCTGGAAAGGGTAAATTGGACATGCACGAGTCTCTCTGGCAGAAATGCGAGGAATCCGGAAAGGATGCAAAGAGAGCTCGTGAGAGGAGCAGGAGAGACCAGAACCGTGGCGGCAACGGTAATGGTCAGAGCACGACAAAACCAAAGGTCAGAGCAGAGGACCGTTCCAGGTCCCCTCTGACAAGGCACCCCGCAGAACAGGCTCAGGGCACTCCGGTGTTCAAGAAGCCTGAACCTGCCGGATACGCTGGAGCCGTATCTAAACCTGGGAAAGTGAGTTCTCGAAACTTTCCGTCCTTAAACCAGGGACCTGGACCTGAGAGCCAGACCTTGGTGGTAGGAAAGGATGGTCGCCTTATGCCAAAGAAGACCACCGCATCTGCTGCCGCCGGATCTGCATCCGCTCCAGCCGCCCCACCAGTTACCTTTACCCAGGAGCAGTTAAACATGTACCTGCAAATGGGACTGAAACAAAATGTACCACCTGCCTTCTGTGTACCAACGACAGGTGTGTCCGGGAGTCCTAAACCCGGAAGTGGTCCACAGGCCGCCTCGACTCCTCCCAAGGCTGTCGCGGCACCTGAGAAACCGAAGGACGCCATTACCATTAAAACTGGTAATGCGGAAGTTTGGTTTGAGAAGTCTCGCCAAGGGGAGGCAGATGTCCAAAAGGCCATCTACACCCATTGGGAGAAGACCGTTCGGGAGAAAGCGATCGAGTTTCATCAGGGTCTCCTAAACGAAACTCTGTTGTGTATGAAACAGGTGGGCGACGCTGAAAAGCAACGTCTCGAGACTCTCATCCGGGACGATGTAAAGGCCCAGGAGGAGGCTGCCTCAGCTGCTCAAGAAAAAGCAGCTATGGATGTACACGTGTTGGAAAAGCGTGTAAAGGAGGAGATCACTCGGAACACCAACCTGAACACTAAGTTCATGAGGGTGTTCGGAGTCGACTTGGACGAGTGGGACGGCACTCCCGAGTCGGCTTTAGCTCTTCTGAAGAAGAAGCATGCTAAGAAATCCGTTTAAAGCATGCTAGGGTTATTTCTTCCATAATTTTTTTTTTCCAACACCAAATGACCAGATATAGTCTTTGCGGAACCCTAAAGGTCTGCGAATGCTTTTACTAGTGCATGAACACCTATGCTATGTGTTCCGGGTTCCTTTGACCAGTCTATTATTCAGGTTGTATAACACTTATTACACCCTGAATAGCCTATTCGGATTTATAATTTCATCCATGAACAATCCGATAGTAGACTTGCTGCTGTGAGACGTATCCGGATGCCAGTTCCAGACTCCTGCTGTTACCCGTGCTAACCAATTACTAGGATGGACTTTACGATTTACCTCTACAACTCATCTGTACTCCCGAATGGACTTATATCTCTACTACTATTACTTCCGGATCAACCTATATCGGACTATTATTTTACTTATGTCAACTAAAACTTAAAAAGGATTACGTTCTCTACACAGTTGACACATCCGGACGAATATTCTACAAATCTACACCATTCGGATATACTATAAACTTTAGCACTACTAGAGGATTGTGGGTAGCTGCCCCAAATCAACTACCGTGTTCACTCAATATAAGGAAACTATAAACTTTAGCACGTCCATCCCGTGGTTAGCTGACCACACCTACCTACTAGTACCCGGAGGATACAGCAGAAGACTCCAGCAGCATTTATAATTCCTGTATATTGTATATAATGTCATATTTCTATTTTTCTATAATATTATATGTATGTACATATCCACTAGATACATATTATAATACGGGTACATAGACATTTCCTGATACGGATCTCTAATCACTATTAGTATTTATATTATAAGGTCCGTTAAACTCCACCAGATAACACTTATTATTGTCCTGCGAGACAAAATATATAATAAGTATAATGATCTGGTGCTATAAAGGTTATTAGGTACACGGTGATAATATATTATTATATTCATTACCACACCGTGATGTTTTTTTTTTCAAGTGTATGTTATAAATAATCATATTCGTACTACTCACGAAATCCTTAACGGATTCGTATAATATCAATATACGACATGTCATTAGATAGTGATGTTACTATAACAGTCTTCTTTAAGACTACATATTCAAATGTATTGTCAATGACTACAAACACACATACGGATGTTATTTTGTGATATGTTTTATTATCGACAGTTCCGTTACATATAGCTGTCATCATCACATGTATACGATTCATATTACTTGTCTTATTAATTATACCTGAAATATAATACAATATTATGTGGTATAATAATTAAATAGACAGTTCCGTTTCACATAACTGTCTCTTCTTCAAGTAATTCGTATAATATTTTAACATCCTAATCGTTATATGTAACTAAAATTCACTATCGAATATATATATATGACATCTGGTTCACAATTTATTTAGTGCTAATGTTATACCTATGGTTGTACCTCTATTACTAAAGGTTTAGACATGTAGAAATGTTATCCTAGTAATATTATACGTATAACACCCTCCTAAATGTCTGGGGGAGTGGTGTAGAGGTACACTTTACTAAACCATAGGAGTTGGGTACCGTCTGACGTGGCGGGTGAGTCGAGTCGTCGGACGTTCCTCAGGTTCCGGATAGGTGGCAGCACCGATCCGGGTCTGTGGGGACATCTGACGACGAACACCTGGGTCCGTATATAAAGCCCAGGGCTCAGCCGCTACGTCAGAGGCCCTTCTGGCCTCCACACTATGTAAACCACTGTCTTTTAATATTAGCTGCCTCTTTGATATCATTCGGCAGCCGTGAGTGTGCATTAAGTAATAAACCTAACCGTTGGCATACACTTGGAATACTGTCTTACTCTTTCTTTCCGAATCGTAAGACCCGAACCCCCCAGGTCCGTAAGGCCACAAACCCTTACATATGTATTTTTTTTTTGCTTTCAGGCTTTTTCTCTGTGTTGTTGAAAATGCTTAAGGAACCTCACATCCGGAAAATACTTCTTGTTGGATGCGGTCTTCAAATGTTTCAACAGATGATAGGCATCAACACAGTCATGTAAGCAGACATGGATCTTCAACTTTAAGAAAGTTTTCTTGTATCAAATACATAATATGTGTAAGGCCGAGGTATTGATGGATCGAACCAGCTGTATTAATGAAGCAACGTTTAGTGATGATCATTGATTTATATTACTGGCACTGCAGAACTGTCATCATTCAGCTGTGTGGCCCATGTGTTGTTGTTGGTTATTATTCAGCTATGTGATACATTGTTTATATGCACGTACTATGATTAGTTGTGTGGTATATTGTTAATCTGTATGTGCCATTACTCATTTCCACATGATTACATGCAGGTACTACAGTGCCACCATCATTCAAATGGTGGGTGTGCCAGATAACACAACTGCTATCTGGCTGGCGGCGGCTGTGTCTGCTGTTGGTGTGGTGTTCACATGTGTTGGTATCTACCTGGTGGACAGGCTAGGCAGGAGGCCCCTGCTGCTGCTTAGTGTCACTGGTAAGCTGCATACTGTTCTCTAAATCTCAGATTCACAATGCTGCAAAGAGTTAGGAAAGTACAGCATACACGTTCAGCCCGTTATTACCAAAAACACATAACATGTTGTGTAACAAGAATTCGCTGATGTCTTTTAGCTTGGTTTGCTCTTAACGATGAGGCCATTTATTGAGAGACACTTCTGTGAATGCTTAGGGCCACTTCAATACCATACAACGATGACCTGGTTGATATAACTATATATATATATATATATATATATATATATATATATATATAGCTTACCAGTATTATATTCAAAAACTGCTAAATACAATACTATGTAATGCAGGTGTTATGGTTAGCTTGATTGTTCTGGCTGTCGGATTCAGTGTGGCTGAGAAGACCACAGCAGCAGTTACAGCAAACCACACAAACGTATACAGCAACTATTCCGCATGTAGTACATACAGGTAAGTAAACACATACTTCTCTTTTGGTATAATCAGCCTCGTCCTAGCTACATTGTCAATTATATATTCTGGTTCGAGTGATGCAAGCATCTCACATAGATCATTACACTTGCTATCGGCCAAGACATGTATTATACAACACTATTGATATCTTGACTGGTGTCATATATTCTAGTTGTAATAATGACTGTATATCCCAGCTTGGTCTTTCACCTGCAATGCTGACTGTAATGCTGACAGGCTGCTGTAATAGACCTGTCACGTAAATCTCAAGTGCTCCCCCAATATAAAGGGGACCATGTTCGTGAGAGGGGGTTCTGACTAGCTGAAGTGTTGTTCACACATATAAGTGCCCCCCCTTGGATCAAGCAATATACTATATAGATAGTACTCCACAGAGCCCTCATTGACATTAGACCAAGTTATCATAAAGACAATGCCATATTGTATTGCAGTTCGTGCAATGACTGTGTTTTTGATGCCGGGTGTGGATTCTGTGCTGATGAGACATCTACATCATGTTTACCCTTGAATCCAATCACTAAAAACCCCATCCATGAGGCATGTACACCTGGAGTTAACAGCAGTGCTGCCACCTGGAGCGAAGACTCATGTGAGAGCCCATATGCCTGGATAGTGGTAGTAGGGATGGCCCTCTACCTCATGTCATTTTCATTAGGTGAGAATGATATCCCATCCTAGCAGGAGAGGGTGGATGCTTAGCTGGGAGAGACGGGGTACATGTTTACATTGCCAAAATTCCCAACATCACATGCAAGCATAATTTCAAGTAATCTTTGTTCTTGAAATTTTCCTCGAAGTTGGCATATTCTAAACTGTGCCAGGTAATTCATGATTTCATTGCAAAATTATGAATAATTTTCCATAAAAATATGAACAATTTTACCATAATTTCTCTAGGAATGGGTTCTATTCCCTGGGCCATGAACTCTGAGATTTATCCACTCTGGGCACGGGGCACAGGATGTGCCATATCTACGGGCACCAACTGGACCTTTAACCTTATCGTGTCCATGACCTTCCTCTCACTGGCCGAGGTGCTCACCAAACCAGGTCTGTATAGATCAATTGTTAGTTATGATTACAAGGGAGCATGGATGATTTTAGATCCACCATAGGAAAAAAACCCATCTTTATCCCAGGTGTGTTCTGTGCACTATAAGGTGCAAATTTTTTGGTACATGTGTTTCTGTGTACCATAAGATTTAGGTAGTTTATTTCAGATATCTTATTTTCATCACCTAGACGGAACACACCTGTATGCCGACCAAAGGACATGTTCGGGACATGTTACTGTGAGACATCTGTGCTCAATCAGAGGTGTATAGTATCATAGGGTATCTATCTCTTGTTACAAGTATTTATTCGCTGTGAGGTACTTGAGTTTTATGATATTGTTCCAGGTGTGTTCTGGTTGTACGCTGGTATCACCGTTCTAGCCCTGGCCTTCATCTACCTTTTGGTACCTGAGACAAAGGGCATGTCACTGGAGAGAGTAGAACAATTGTTCTTCAGGCGACAATGGGCTTATCAACGTTTCTAGTAGAGAATTGGTAGGTATTTATCTCAGATAATATCACATACAACTAGGCTACTAGCTATATATAACATGTCTTTTTGTAGTTGTGTGCATAATCATGATTGCATATAGTTCTCTACAAATTTCTACTTACCCGTAGTATTTATAATAGGGAGACCAGTTGGCAGTACAGTACATATTGCATGTAAATGGTCTTACGTTTTCATTGTCACAAAAAAAACAACAGTATCGTCTCCCACAATAATTCTTTACAATTGGACAGGTCCCCTGATGCCCGTCTTGTTTACATCTCCTTATGCTATTCTGTGCTTGGATCCCTTAACTCTTTCTTTCCATCATTCGTTATTGACTTGCAGATAGTACCCATAGCATCCTAGAAGCTGGTGGTTTCATACCTGTGATACTACCGGCAGGCTAGAGATCCTGGTGGCTATTTGTCCTAGGGCCCCTGGTCCAGGTGGCTGTTTGTCCTAGAACCATATTTTATGTGGGGCATGCCTATTGTTGTATTAGGGGTTTCTTTATTTGTTTGGTGATGGAGGGGGCATGATGTAAGCTACCTGTTTCTGTTATTACATAATGGCTGTGACCGATGGCAAAGACAAAAATCGTAGGGAAAATGAAACTATGTCATCATTAAAAACGTACACAATACTTTATTTAATGTCCATGATTTATTTATTTATTGAGTCTGATGCAAACGAAGTATGTAACCTTAGATACAAAGGCAAATGCCTTTGTATTCATATTCATTGAAGAATAAAAGATGATCGAAATGGATAAAGGTTCTTTCTTGATGTTCTGAACTGATTATTTCTTTTCATAACAACACAGGTGCTCAGTGTATAGTGTTCCCACCATGGTGGTAACTTGGCCGATTCTCACAATCACCTTATAAAGCATCTTCATCCTCGTCTCATGTCTTTGAGTTGATTATATGATATAAGAACAAAAGAATCACACTGACGTCATAGTTCTGGAATGCCTACGTCAAACCAAGCACACATACAACAAGGTAATGATAGTACTACAGGGACAAAATGATATCATCAATCATATATATATCAACAGGATAACAAGTACATATAATGTATCTACAGGCATTTATGAGCTTTATAAATATAAAGAACAAAAGTCTATATAGTTTACATAGATATTCTAGTCTCTCACATGGATTATTACACTGTATCATTTCACTAGGATGATAAAAGTACAATGATATGACATAATAAGATGCCTATGGCATTATATACTGAGACCTTACTGGTATTATCACATGATGGCATGTTTCTTGGGGCTACATCTCTTGTATCAAAACATTTTTACAGGTACTTATAAATTTATGTACATACCTATAATGACCGCATGTGATTATGTCCTACAATATGTACCCTGTGGTTGGACTCTGCTCTATATATGATTACTCTTGGTAGCTAGTTTCCAACATTACCAGTAACAGACATAGCTATAACAGCATTATGCATCAACTACCCTTTGTACTTCTGTGTGAATAGTATGAAAATAAAAAAAGAGAATCTTTTGCTCTAGGGGCATTAATCCTGGGAGTGTAGCGAAGTATTTTATACCCTTTTTTTCATGGTGCACACAGTCGGCACTGGCGATTACATGTGTAAACGCACCATCTTTTAGTTGCCCTTTTGTTCACGTTCCATCCGCTTGATGGCCTTGGCCCGGATACCCTTCATGGCGTTGAATGTCTGCCATTCCTTTATACATTCGGGCACGAGGCTAAGTGCATAACCCTTAAATAGGAGAAACAAGAGGAAGGTGAAGTTCAGTTGTTGATGCATTCAACAATATTGGTTGAATGTTTGGACATAATTGCACAATTTTGTCTGAGAAACAGAGTTAGACACAGGTGGGAAAAGGGAGGGTGGGGGTAGGCTTTAGATCTGACACATATCCAATATTTCCCCAATTGTTCCAGCATCAGAGGGGGTCCTGGGCTCCTAGGGCCCCATAGTTTTTTAAAGGAAGATCCATTCATTAAGAAAATATTTAATAATTCTTTATTTCACTTTCCACAAACTCAGGGTGCAGCTTATATGAGGGTACGGCTTACATGTGAGAATTTACGATACAAGATTATCAGCCATACAATACGGTTAATCCAGCACTTGGCTGGTTATCCATGCAGTATGGCCAAGGCACTTAGCTTCACCTTGTCTTAACAAATATATTATGCGGCATGGCTGCGAATAACCTCGCAGCCAGATGACCCTACTGACAGGAGGAGGTGGAGGGGATGCCGGGGGCCTGACGCTGTCAGGCCGGTCTTCCGTTTCCAGCTGCGTTTTGCTAGGCATTACCAGCTGGTCTTGTCTAAGGACCAATACTATCGGTAAATGGAGTAACAGTGGCCACACCACCTCCACTAACCTGTAATTAACCATATTCAATCTGACATCCTTTGGAAGTTTGGCATTAGTCTTCTTGTCAGCCATGTTTGTTTTCAGTGGCTTCTACACTCAACAACCAGATGCTGGGTAAACCACCCCCGAATATTTATATAGTGCCTGAACTCCTCAGTTCTTTAACAATTGTCACCCCATGATTTTTTTCATTGGTTTGAAAAAATTCTAGACCGCCATTGCTCCCCCTAAAAAATTCCATGATTTTTTTATGAGGACCTAGGACTGACCCTGAGTCAATATCCAACACCTACATTTAATTTTGGCCGCCCCCCCGGGCACCAAAGGCAAATATTCTGGTGAAAATGAATTGTTTAACACCCATAAACACAAGTTTATGAAGTCAAAAAATTCTATTCCAACTCTTCATGGACTTGGTACCGCTCAATTAATTTTTTGGAATTCATTGGCCTGCCATAATTACCAAAATTAATTTATTTCAAGTGCAGTCTGAAGATCCCCTTAGGTGAAACCGCCCAGTTCCTCAAGTTAATCACACAGTGATGAGGACGAATCAGAAGCCCTTTTAGCCGTACACATGGCAACCATTCTTCTGACAACAACTCACAACAACCAACAATTGCTGTGATTGGTCAAATCAGGTCAGGGGGACAACCACTATAAATGGGCACTTTTCGAAAATTGTGCCTCAGTCCAGCGGTAACTGCCATAAGCAACAGATACCCCGTATTGAATAACAACCAGATGTTTGGCTTGCATATGGTACTAGCTTTAGACGAAAGATACAATCGGAGAGCATTCCTGTTCCCCTCTCATCTCGCAGTTTTCGAGACTTACCAAAATGTATTGGTCAGCCAGGATTTAAAACTTTAGTGGAGAATTACAGCTTACCTATATACCCTTTGCTAAAACTAATGATTCTAATCTTATGCCACATCTTTTCCCCTCACATTCTGCTATGATTTATGGGCGAATGGCTTCTGTATACTTTATCAGCACTGATTGTGAAGGGATCCCTCGTCAACCCCTACATTCATTGGCCATAGTTGACAGGTAAAAACTGCTGCGCGGTTAATAAATAACTAGCAAAGGCATGAGGGGAAGCTGAGTGTCTTGGTCATAGATAATGGTGCTAGATTATCTGCACATACTGATTAAGTCCCAACAAATAATGACTCAGTGAACATGGTGCCCATGGTTTCTAGTGACCACCAGCCACGAGTTTTAATTTTATCGACCCATGTCGTTAGATTGGCCCTCTATTGATAGGACCCCTGATGAGGTGTTCAATGTCAATTTGCCCCAACCCTGCTGAGAGATGGGAGCACCAGATAAGTGGGTAATTGTTGTTTACATTTCTACTACCAAATCCATTTTTATGGTCGTACAAATACATTTAACACTAAGTTTAATACAGGTCTAGATCTGCGAATTTGGGCAGCAGATAAAATTATATGAGCGGAACACTGTGTAGAACACTGACCACTGAGACAAGGTATACCTAAGGCTACCAGTTACGTCTCTTCAGATATGAAAGTCATGCTCAGTTCTTAATATATTGTTGCAAATTGGCAGTGCCAATCACCAGCATGAATTTGTGCATCATGGCCGCCATTTGAAGGTGTATCACATGTGCTGGATTGACAGAATACATTGACGCAGCACTGGGGATTCACTTTTGAAAAAGGAGCACGCTGTTTTTGCACCATACGGCCCTTAAACGATTAAAAACTTCCCGCTTGTACAAAAATCATCCAGACTTAACTTCAGACTACAGCCATGATGATGAAAAAGAGGGGTGCTGAAAGAGGGAGGAGGCAATTACGACAAAAGATAAACGCCTGAGAATAAAACATCTCTCAGTCTGAGGCCTTCTTAATAGAATAGAATTTACAGCAACAAATCCCGAAATAAAGACCGTCCTTCAGAGCCAGGTACATATCTGTTTGTCGTCGTAATCCATAAATGGAGCTCTTGCAATTAAATCATTGACCAGTACTTAATGCCGAACCGTTGTGGTGTCACGGTACACAAAGGGCCATGGATGTTTAGACACCCCCTCCCCCCTCCCACCATCTTTCACCATCATATGGATCTAGACCGGACATTTGATGTTCTTAATTGATGAATTCACTGATCCAGCTGAAGTAATTTCTTACTTTTAGATAATCATGTTTGAGAAAAAACAGTCACATTCATATGTATATTCCCCCCCCCCCTGTCTTCTGGTGTAAGAATTATTAGATCAGGATCCCAAGATATTAACAGTCTCCGAGCACTGATTATACCCACCCAAGTTCTGTTTTTTCGAAGGAACGGGGAAGGTCTCTAGGGCGAATTTGTACCCTGACACCTTTTGCTGATCTACACTACAATTGTAAGAGATGAGGTACCTATGAAGTGGTATAGTGGTAGAGTTAATCGGAGTGTAGATACTTTTGATGGCTACCGGTGACTAGAGCTGTTCGTGCTCTTCCTAGTATCATCATCTCCATGGGTTCGAAGATACATCGGGGCAAGCAGCCCACCACCCACCCCTGGAGCAGATGAAATGAAGGGGCTTATTCTGTGTAGTGTAGTAGGGATACTAACATAATGATATGGGCTTAGTTTTAACCATTTATCTACCATGGGGCTTATCATATTACAAATTCAAACCATTATATCAAACACATCTATGAAGGTTTGGAAAATACTCTGAGACTGATAAAAAGGGACTCTCGCTCAGAGATTGTAAGATCATAACAGAAGATGACTCCATTTGTTTTTGTAAGAAAATTAACAAATGTTCTTAAATTCATCTACTTAAATTAAATCGAAACACACGCTGACAAAACATAATCTTCTGACAGCTAATCAAGAGGGAGCAAGGACAGGTAGGGTTGTCGAGAAGGTAATGGATATATCAAGAGGGAGCAAGGACAGGTAGGGTTGTCAAGAAGGTAATAGGGATATCCAAAGCCAATGCAGTGCAAATTTCAGTCCCATTAGTGTACACCACACTGTTTCAGCAAGTTTCAATAAGACACAAGTAGCCTTAAACCATAAAAGAAACCAACATGTCACGTACTAACGTAGATTACATTGAGTTGGGTTTGCATAGCACTATGACCAAGGAACTTGCAGTAGCTGCTGGGGCTCATGCCGACTGTTGAAGAGAGCATCAAATACAAAGGGATAGCATGATGTGTGAATGCAGTGATTCACCTGGCTGAATTCGTGCATCATGATGACACAAAGCATACTTATACAATATATAATACTGCACAATATACTGCCTGAGAGTTACTCACCTGCAAGGCGTGTGAGAGGCAGCCAAACGTGCGTCGCTGGACACCAACTGTGGGTAGGGCAGCACGTACATAGGTAGTCGGGGACGGAGCGAAGACGTTAGCACGTCGAATCTTACTCAATTTGGTGGCCACAAAGAAGGGCAGCACACACTGCAAATAGATGGTGTACAGGGTTAGGAATTATATTGTATGTGCTGACAACAAAATGTAAAATTATTGAGAAGGTTTCTGTACATTGACGATCAATAAATATGCTTTGGAATGCTACAAGCCGCAATGGCTACTAGGACATCCCCATTAAGGGTGAGCACCAGGGAGTATTTCCCCTGCCTGGTTCGTCTTACCTGTACAGTGATGCCCTTACTGGCATATTCTGTCTGTAACGCCTGACTGAAGAAGTCCACGAATGACTGGAACGATGAGTAAACATGGATTCATGTATTGCACAGCACTTTTTAAAGACAGTTGACACTTGCATCAACAATATTATTTTGCTTTTCTATACTGCTCTGTATGTATTTAGCATACATTTTCTATGTACCATAATATTAGTTACAACAACATTATCATCAGGTATGTAAGTCATAGCACATGAGAAATTCTGAACATACATATTACCAGGGATGTGATTTGAAAACCGGCCAAATGTAGGAAGATTTTTTAAGTCCCAATATAGGGTATTCACTGCCACAAAATAGACTTGGAAAAGGATCTTTGTACATATAATGGGGGGTCATTTTTGAACATCTAGAGGCCAAATGGTGCAATCTGGTGCAGTTGTTTAGTACCAGACCCCCCCCCCCCACACCCACCCTCAGTAAAATATTTTCTCAATGGAGAAGCTTACCTTGCTGGCTGCATAGAGCGTCAGGAGTGGGGTGGGTTGGCATGCAGAGGCAGACGAAATGTTGATGATTGTACCCTTCTTTTTCTCCACCATGGCTGGTAGTACCATTTTGGACATCTGTGTGAAACAAGGCATTGATTCTAATTTTTACGACAGTGGAGACCTTTGGTACAGAAAGAAATGTCATGAATAGGTACACAGATATATTTTATTTGAAAATGGCCTCAACCAAAATGTGAATCACGAATCTGTAAACTGTATTCAATACCACAGTGCTGTGTGGTTTTTACTTACCTCGGCTACTGATGTAGCATTGACATTGATGATGTTTCTGATTGTCTGTAAAGAGAAACATACTTCTGTATTGGGCAGTTGCACCTTAAACCTTCCCTTATATTTCACGGTCTGTTGGATCATCTAGTATTCTTGATAAAATTGACATGTTGTATGTTAATTATATGACCAGGCGCTTTTGCACATACTGTACCACCAAAATATTAAATAAATTAAATGTTAATAACCGATGTGGAGGCTATTTCAGACATTACATCATGGTGTGCCCCGGCAGATTTCGCTGGTGAGCGCGGGGCACAACATCTATGATCTTAAACTTTGTATACATTTATCCACTCTGTAATTCAGCGGGAGGGGGGCAAAAACAAACTTAACGAACAAAAACCAAAATATAGGATAGCAATGTGCATTGCAGGTAACTCAAAAAGCTGATTTCTTTTTTGCTTGAGAGAAAGAAGAGTTGTAGAAGCCACCTTGAATTAAGACTTTATGTGGGGTGCAAAAATATCATGAAAATTGAAACCATATATACCGTAATCTCCCGCGTATAAGGCGCATCCCGGGTATAAGGCGCACCCAGAGTTTCAGAATATGGTCAAAAAAATAAAAAATTCATAACTTTTGTTCTAATGAATGGATTTTCAAAATTCAAAAAGCTATGTGCTGTTTGGACCCCCGTGACCCTCCTGGACCCCAAAAGCAGCAGATGAGCTTATATGGGAGTGTAACATATCAAAAGAAAGGTCTTGGTGGTACCCTTGTGGATCCAATAAGAACTAAACCCCCCCGTATAAGACGCGCCTTATACGCGGGAGATTACGGTATATATATATATACGGTATATATATATATACGGTATATATATATATATACGGTATATATATATATATAAATATATATATATATATATATATATATATATACATATATATATATAATTGTATTATCTCCCTTAGATATGCTGGTATCAGTGAGAAAGTTAAGGCATGCCTACCATCATTGCAAGGTGATGTTTCTTTGCTACAATGTATATGCATTCCATTTGGAAACCTTTGGGAACCTTTTTCCTGCCCTTTTGTGGTGCTGTAAACCACCATGGACATTTACTGGCTCTCCAAGCAGATGTCTTGTGGTATTAGAACTGAGTGAGTAATAGATGTTTAACGCCATTTCAACAGCTAAGGTCATATTCATGGCGAGAACTACATTACACCATTTCACAGGGAATGTGTCAATGCCGCGCATATGTGCATCACACACAACCCGAGGGGGCTAGGGAAGCCCGGGTATTAGAACTACATTATAACCAGGTTACACTAATAGATATCTGCTTGGAGCTAGTTCCTGCCTGTATGCTGATGTCATCCGCACCACCATCCCTGCTCTTCCTCCGGTTCGCATCACCTGCCTCAATGTGGGCCCTCATTTGCATGTATTTGCACCACCTTAGCCTATTTGCATCACCTCAGTCAAAAAAGGCGGGAATGTTGATCCATGGATCAACATCTCATAGGCTTAGCATTGGGTCCAAAAGTGTCTTAATTCTACTCCTCTGAAAATGTGACTGACTACTTTGGTTGTTCCAATCAATATCTCCAAAACCATAAAAACAGAAAAACTTAGATCTTTCAAAACCTTAAAGAAAACATTCTAACCTCAAACACCATGTACTTTTTTTTGCAATTTTGACCTATTTTGATGCTTTATTTCAGACATTTACTTCCACTTCCTGTCCCCTATCTGCCTCCAACCAGAGGCACTGAAACTCGTTTTTTTTTTTACCTGGCTCTTATAACTCGCTTTTCCAGTTAATAAGCAAGAAATTAAAACAAGAGTTACAGTCAGAGTTCAGTCATGACTATTGTGGTAGGTACCAGTGGGTTCTATAACTTTATATGACACAAAAGTCGTAAAACCACAATCATGCCTAACATGGATAAACACCTATATAGGATTTGAACTATATTTTACCTGCTCGTCAACATCAGCAAAATACTCAGGGTGGCTATACGACATGCCAACATTATTCACTGGAAAATAGAAGACCATGTAATTAGTTCACAACATGTACAGTGAAAGTACACCTCAGAACTTTAGGTATTCGAGAATCAGGTAGTTCAAATTCGTTTTTATCCCTTCAGTAAACACTAGGAAAGTTATGCGAAACTACATGTATCATCAGCATACATGTCCTCTCGAGGAAACATGTGCCTTAAATTATGTTCTAGCCCAGCTTAAAATAATTCTAACACTGCTGGGTTCTTGTACCATAAGATCCATGTCGTTGATGAACCAGGGAATGTAGCCAGGTGAGAACATGGTATGACTTAGCGGTATCATACTTTTATTAAGGTAGGGTTCCAGGGTAATTCAGCTGAATACATTTTAGTGCATCATTTGTCACAGGTATGATGAAATTACATGTGATAGACATCAATATGACTAAAAAAAAAAAATGCGATTTTCCAGCATTTTCTCTTAAAATACCATTTTTCATAACCAAGCAACTTTGAAGAGTTCTCCCAATCTTAATATTTGGAATATCGCCAAAAAAGAAAAAAAAAATGACGTCAGGATAATCCTCCAATCATATGAAATGATAATTATGTCGGATTACTATCCAGTAATGTTGTTCAAAGAAAAAGAAGCTAAAAAAAACACGCTTTTGTTCCATTTCCATTCCATGCCTAGCAACGCCTTCTAAAATAGAACTCATTTGAATCAGACATCAACTAGAGTTATATTGGTGTATAATACATATACTTCCATGATGCCTGTGATAAATTATGCATTAAAAATGTGTTCAGCTGAATTACCCGGGAACCCTACCTTAAAGGTTAATAGTAAATGAGGTATGAGTGGCTATAAGTCTTACATCTTACATACCTAGGACACCGATATCAAGCCCATTCAGCTCCTTCTTGATCTTTGGGTAAATCTCAGCTGGGCTGACCGTGAAATCTATGGCAACGCATTTTGTCTTTACCCCACTCGACTTTTCTGTGAAACAGAGGAAGGCTTGTTAGACATTTTTTTTTAATCATTAGGAATTCAGGACCAGAAAACGTAAAAAAAGTGTGGGTAATTTTGTTGTTTATCCTAATTACAAAAGTTCAATACTGCATAAAGCAAGGGCATTATATAGGCTAACAATAAGGGGATTCAGGTCTTATCAAAGAGAATTGTGGGTTTCTAAGAGGAATGTAGAATTAAAAACCTACGGATATCAGCAGCGACATCAGCAAGCTTATCTGGGTTCCGGCTGATCAGCACCACGTCCATCCCCAACTTAGCCAACTGTAACGTTAAGGACACATGGCTATTTATAACTTGAAACAAACAACTATCCCACATTAATGCTAACTTTTCTTGATTGACAAATACATGTGCTGTTAACTTGTTACCTTGCCATATACATAAGGCAGGGTAACAGGCATATATCATTAATGCAGACAGTGACAATCAATCTAATGCCTCCCACTGAGCACATTGTGGTGGTCTCGTATATTAAACTGAGCTGTCGCAAAACAATTTATATTAGGCCAACCAGGAATAATTCAAAGAATTACATGATTATTTGAGAATTCTCACAAGACCTACCTCCTGAGCATATGCCTTTCCTATTCCGTCTGTGGCGCCAGTTACAACTGGAATTACAATATATAAATACCGTTCAGTATTCAGACATTTGAATTATTCTGTGTGTGAATAAATACAGCATTCAGGGGTAGGACACGATATTTATGCAACACTGACAAGTTACACTTTCTTCTCAAATGGTTTAAATGGGGGAACTAACAACAACCAAACAAACTTTATTCTCAAAGATGCACTCGTGTTACACAATGATATGAGGGGATATTACCTTAATACCCCACGTATAAGGCGCCACCTACAGATGTGAGGATGGACCCATTATGCGCCTCATAGATGATGCATCAGAATTTGGGGGTGCCCCTTATCAGTGCGGATATAGCACATTGAATAACCATAGTACCTAGCATGTAATGTACAACGAACAACGTTTGCTCATGCGATAAGATGCATTTATTCAGGGTCCATCCTCGCGTATAAGCAGCACCCTATATATGGTGTATTGCAGTGCCCAGTAGAAAGGAGTCAGTTATCACCAAAATCATCAATTATTAATCCAAGAAATCACCAAAAAGGAAACATTTAACGGCTATGGAAGTTTTGGCTCGGTATTTCAGAGCAAAGACTTCTATAGCCGTTGAAAGTTTGCTTTGTATGGCTTTTGGAATCATGATGTGGATGTCTTGTTTCAGTATGTGTGTGCCTATAAATCCCAGACGTACACCAACAGGTATGTACCAGCTGATCCATGATATAACATTGTGTGGCAGTGTATAGTGTGATAACACGTGTTTATCTTCATGCACATTGATCTCTAACAACAGTTTCAGGGATTCACCTGCTGGGGTGTAAAATCAGGTCACTCCTGTAACAACAGTGACGTGGCAGTATCATGTACACTTTAATAATTTTCGCCTCTCTTCGGGGGAGGGGAGTATTTATTATATCATGTACACTTTAATCATGCCATAAATTGTAACATATGTTGGTATTAACGCATATAAAATGAGTCATTAATACACATAACTCCATATATGAGCGTTCACGGTCCACTTACCACCAGCTATGTGAATATATATGTAACACGAGGACGCCCATGACTCTATAGTCATTATCATGACTCAAGGATCATTATCATGACTCTTTAATCTAGATTTATGTATTTATGATCATTTAATATATATCGATATAGAAATACAGCATTGCTGTGATAGCTGCTCGGTCGTATCATCTAGATTTATGTACTTATGATCGGATATTATATTTCGATATAGAAATACAGCATTGCTGTAATAGCTGCTCGGTCGTATCATCTAGATTTATGTACTTATGATCGGATTAGTAATTGCTCACTATTGTACAGCAATTAGTCAATATATGTTAGTACTTAGTCACTATATAACAGCAATTAGTCAATATACGTCAGTAATTACTCACTTTGTCAGCAATTAGTCAATATATGTAAGTAATTACTCACTATTTATCAGAAATTAGTCAATATATGTCAGTAATTACTGACTCTTTGTAAGCAATTAGTCAATATGTGTCAGTAATTACTCACTATTTATCAGCAATCAGTCAATATATGCCAGTACTTAGTCATTAGTGAATAATTACTAACATATATTAACTAATTGCTGACAAATAGTCCATAGATACTGACATATCTTGACAAATACCAGTCAAGGCAGGATGCACAATTGAACCAATGGCTATTTCTCTGTTATATATTGACTATTGGCTGACAGATTCTGAGTAAATAATGACATGTATTGATAATTGCTGACATTCAGTGACTTAGTACTGATGTATATTGACTAATTGCTGACAAATATTGAGTAATTACTAACATATATTGACTAATTGCTGATATTTAGTCACTAAGTACTGACATATATGCCAGTACTTAGTCATTATAAAACAACACTTAGTCCATATATGTCAGTAATTACTCACAATTTGTCAGATATTAGTCAATAATGAGCAATTACTAACATATATTGACTAAATGCTGATAAAATGTAAGTAACTACTATCATGTATTGACTAATTGCTGACAAATAGTGAATGATTACTAACATATATTAACTAATTGCTGACAAATAGTCCATAGATACTGACATATCTTGACAAATACCAGTCAAGGCAGGATGCATAATTGAATCAATGGCTATTTCTCTGTTATATATTGACTATTTGCTGACAGATTGTGAGTAAATACTGACATGCATTGATAATTGCTGATATAGAGTGACTAAGTACTGACGTATATTGACTAATTGCTGACAAAGTGTGAGTAAATACTGATATATATTGACTAATTGCTGACAAATTGTGAGAAGTTACTAATATATATTGAATGATTGCTGACAAATAGTGAGCAATTACTAACATATAGACTAATTGCTGATAAATAGTAAGCAATTACCAACATATATTGACTAAATGCTGATAAAATGTAAGTAACTACCGTAATCTCCTGCATATAAGACGCGTCCTCTACGTCAAATAAATGCCTGGTGCGTCTTATAGGATTTTTTCAAGTTGGGTGTGCGTCTTATACGTGGGGTAATTTTACTATAGAACAGTACTGGATTGACAAAAATCACCCCTAAGAGGTGTGTCTTATACGCGAAAATGCATGTGCTGAGTTTGGGGTGCGTCTTATACACGCAGCGCGTCTTCTACGCGGGAGATTACGGTACTACCATGTATTGTCTTATTGCTGACAAATAGTGAAAAATTACTTACATATATTAACTAATTGCTGACAAATAGTCCATAGATACTGACATTTTGACAAATACCAGTCAAGGCAAGATGCACAATTGAATCAATGGCTATTTCTCTGTTATATTGACCAAAATGCTGACAGATTGTGAGTAAATAATGACATGTATTGATAATTGCTGATATTCAGTGACTAAGTACTGACATATATTGACTAATTGCTGACAAATAGTGAGTAATTACTGACATATATTGACTAATTGCTGACAAATCGTGCAATATTTCTGACATATTTTTAATTACTGACAAAATGTGAGTGCATCATGTCAATCTGGGCATGATGCGCAAATGCTTAAAATGCCATTAATCTTTTTAATGTCAATACTTAGTCACTAGGTGTATACTGACTAATTGCTGACAAATTGTGAGTAAATACTGACATATTTTGACTAATTGCTAACAAATAGTGAGTAATTACTAACATAAAAATTATATTGATTAACCGCTGACAAATAGTGAGTAATTACTATCATACCATAGCACTAACACTAACCTGTTATAGCCCTAAACTCAATACATGTACCATAAAAACACAGATTAAAACACAAATTAAAACACAGAATGACGTCAACATTTTCAATCAAACACCAGAGAATGGAGAAATGGAAAGATATCCATTCAATGCAAACAGGGCTTGCGCAGGTATTGATGTGTAAAGCTTATCAACAGTGATAATGCACTGGTAACTAGCATTTGGATCTAAAAGGTTTAAAGGGGAAATTTTCGTTAGTGTACCTACGACCTGGAGTCCTGCTGTGCCCTCCCAGCAGGTCTTATGCCGCCTCCACACAGAGATGCTAATTTTTATTGCCCTGTAGGGGGTCCTGTTTGAAGTTTGGTCTGTTTGGAGTCATTAGGGTTGGGGATGGTGACTGGAGCTGCTCCTTAAAATGACCACTGACCAGACTTTACAAAGAATAAAGATTTAACGCGTGCAATTATGCACGACTGGCCCAGATCGCCCACTACCTACCCTAGGGGACTGTCAATATAGTGACAGTGTGTCGAAGACTCAATGCTTAAGGCTATAGAGGATGCACCCATTATCGCTCGCATGTTTCATTGGCGAATAACTCCTCTCCTGGGGAGTTAAGCATTGCACAATACCAGCAGGTCTTGAATAAGGATCCAAATTTACCATAAAAAGGCATGAGACACTGTTATTCTCCTCCATTTTGTTATAATCCAGCAGTTTCGATAGCACCATGAGTCGATTGTCTCGCTGTCCGCCATTTTGGATTTTGATGTTCTGGGTATTGTTACCATCGACAGAAAGACAAGGATCTAAGGAACATGCATCAATTTCCATTAATTTCTAGACCCCTTCTTTCTACATGTATAGGCAATTCCCACTTAAAGTCGACCATTTTGATCGACCAAAAATGTTGAAAACCCACCTCCAATGACCCAGCAGGAGCTGGACCAATTATTCTATATGCTCTGAATCAAGGTCACACCCCTAGATTTCCTATGAACATAAAACCTGAATAAAGGATAATTATTCCATGTGCTCTGAACCAGGGGCTTTCTAATGGTATATATCATCAATATGTGGGATTAGTAGTTTTGCCAGAATTAATTGTCAAATTTGGATCGTAATCCTTATCTATGAAGTAGACCGACGGGTCAAGGCGACTGCAAAAGGGCCAGATTCGGTCGGTAACTAAGGATGTCTGATTGGATTGGGTCGGGCACATCAAACATGTTTGATATTTGACCGACTGGATTGGACGTCCCCGACCTTACGATCGGCCGATCCAGTCGGCCCTGTCTGCGGCCACCTTCAGACTGAGAGATATGGTACATTTGTATCATGATCAAACCCCTAGATTTCCTTTGAACATAAAACTTGAATAAAGGACAATTATTCGATATGCTCTGAATCAATGGCTTTCTTATGATATATAACAATAGTATGTGGGATTAGTAGTTTAGACAGAATTAATTGTCAGGAGAACTAAACTAAGGACTGGAGTGGTGTGTGCAACCAGGCATGACGGCCCCCTCATTTACATAACACCCGAGACACCCTTTTCACTGGGGTAGCCCTGTTGCTACTCTATCTATTCCATCTCTATATGCAAATTCAGTTCACATGTGTATGATGTACCCTTTGGCACTGTCTCCTCTACTCCAAATGCAGTCTTGGTAACAACGCCCTTTGTTCAATAATCCATGAAACTGATCTAAAAAAACATAACATTGACATGGGCTCAATGTTTGGGACACATTTGATGTACATTGTCTCTCCAGCTATCAACAGCAACTAACTGAGGCCTTTAGCCATAGCCACTAGTTGTCTCTCCATAGCTAGTTGTAGGCCTAGGTCAGCCTGCACACCTGCGGCTGTGAACACTCCACACCTAGAGGTGTCATCAGTGATGCCCTATATTTATCCTGGTTACTGGAACGATGACCCCAAGGAACGATGATCCCACGGGACAATGATCCCATCTTAAGGAACCACGATCCCACTTTAAAATATCTCTCATCCCTAATGTTTATTGACCCCTATGCACTAGTATTTCATGATTTGTTGGTGATTTTGTTGGAGATAACAGTGAAGTTGATACTGGGAAAATTTCCCAGGAGTATATTTTCTGTATAGGCCTTCACCTAATCTATAGGAGTAATCTATTATTGGAGTGATTTTTTCGTAAATATTTTATCTATTTTATATATATATGTATATATATATATATATATATATATATATATATATATATATATATATATATATATATATATATATATTTATTTTACACATTTATTTCATTTAATTATTGGAAATACACATCATCTACATGGATTACTTGTAGGATTGTCATGGATTAACAGCCAACCTGTGAGTACTGTACACACACATTAGCCTACTGTCACTCTCAAATTCTTCCTAGATTTCATGGAAAAATCTTCATCTTAATACCACTTTGTCAATAACATGTTCAGGGATAGGATAGAAATACAATATGGGCATATTTGAAAACTGGGGGTCATCATTTCTTTAGGAAGGGATCATGGTTCCTCAAAAGGTGGGATCATCGTTCTGGGATCATCGATCCTTGGGATCATCGTTCATGTATTCACTAATCCTTACCTTTGAAGTTTACATCTAAGTCCCATCTCTTTGAAGTTAGGGTGAGGGGGGGGGGGTATACATGAGATGGCAAATAGGCATATTATGATCAGGACTCCCGACTTTGCAAATTATATTTTAGTTGTTACTACTCAGGGTTCTCCTCACACTGAAGTGACGCCGGTGGGCCGCCGGCGTGATTTTTACTGCTGCCGGTGTGATTTCATCTCAGAATCACCGCCAGTGTCCTTTTAGCTTCATATAGGTTTTTGAATTTTGCAAATCGGCCACTAAGAACAGAAGTTATGGCCGTATTTATGAAAATACTCTCAATTTCTTCGTTAAATTCCCATCTGTAATCCCCACACTGTCATAAATGAGACTAAACAGCCAAATTTAGCCTACCATAAGGCTTAGGATGCTACCAAATGAAATTTTATGCCAGCTCGCTGCAGGATTTTACGGTGTGATTTTACATTCTGCAGAGAACCCTGCTACTGAATAAAGGAATAGCCTTCGTCAATTTTAAACAGTTGTAGGCCTAGGCCTATTCATGATCATTTACTCATATGTCACTTTCTACTTCCCCATGTCTGTGTCACAAATGTACATAAAGCTCCATGTCACATATCAATTTTACCCTGTCACCTTGTCAATTCTAAGAGTTTAGACCCCCATCCCCTCAACACAAACACACACACACGCACACACACACACACACACACACACACACACACACACACACCCGAGTACACTGTAACCTATGCGTGTGTCATACTAGAATATGTGCATGATCAAGTTGTCATATGAGAAATATCATATGACTAGTGGTTATAGTGAGTAAGAATATAAAGCTCTTATTAGTGCATTCCAGTTATCACTGGTTTATTCAGCTTAGGCAGTATTTATGTAACAGTAGTACACATGTTAATACACAGGTAATTCACACACAGCAAATATAATATGGGTATAAAATAGTGTTCCACTCCTATGTGTAATAATAATACAGTGTCCAATATAGTTCTAGGTGGGTTCCCACAACCTAGCTCCTGGCCTGCTGCTAGAGGGATAATATAAATGTGTAACTTTACCCTCTGGTAGATGGATGGTAGAAGATAGCCTCTGGCCACAAGTGGGGTGTAGTCCTATGCCTGTCTGGCATAGTCTAACCCAGCAGAGTGTTCTTGTGGCAGATGTATAGCAGGCTTGCAGGAGAGCTGGACTGGAGATGTTCTCACTGAGGTGGTTCTCTGGATACCGCCTTCTGGAGGTCCCAGTCAGGGTATAAGTAGCCAACCCCTGGCTTGCTCTCCCAGACTGGCTGAAGCCAGTGGCATCTGCCACTGTCTTTGTCCATTAGTGCTGAGTTTTTCATGTCCATGTGGGTGCATAGAGGGCCCCTATAAGCCGACTGGCGTCCTTTATTGTCCCAGTCGGTCTGGCATGTGCAGATGCTCATATCTCAGTCAAATTGCGCATGCATGGAGGGGAACATGTCAGCTTTCCACGCCTCGCTGCTTGTGCACGTAACTCGTGCCGGTTCGTCTGTGGCACACTCGGAGGTCGAAACACTTTTGGTCGCCTAACTTCCTTAATAATGGGAGTTAAACACCCAGATTAAGCCCATTGGGTCCGTCTTGGACCAGCGATTACAGAACTGCTTCCATATTTGGGCTCTCAAGTCGCCCGAAGTTCACGACTTTTAGTCTTTGGTGCTTAGCGGCACGTAACGGCGATCTGCGGTGCTCAGCGGCCCTTGACGGTTGGTTGTAGTGTCCTTAGACACTAATATACACCATTGTTCTTGGTCAGTGAACCATTAGGTCGGTTGCAATTTCCTTAGATAATTATATATACCAAAAAAATAAGTTGGTCTACGGATTTTTGTTTTGAAAAAATGGTGTGAGCGAAATCTTTTTTTCTACTTTTTCAAGAATTTTATCTTATCAAATGGATTTCCTCCTTGAAAAACGAGGCACGAGCAAAATTTTTATTTTTTAAAAATATTGCCAAACACTACAAAGTGAAAACCCTCAGAAAGTGATGCAAGCGAAATCTGTAGACAATTTTTTTCAAAGAAAAAAAAAAATTTGCATTCTTGAAAATATGAAGAGGGAAATCCGTAGACCAACTTATTTCTTTGGTGTGGCCTATTGATTAGATCCTCAGAAAATTTATATTTCTAAAATCTTTTGAATCTCAGCTGCTTTAAACTATTTTAAAATAGTTTCTATATCTAGGTAAAGTTTAGTTCAACAGCTCACAATTAGTTCAAGCAGCTACCCAGGAAACACATCTTTACCGTGCCAGTACTGGCATCATACTGGCATGTAACAGCAGTACTGGGCCAGTACTGCCAGTACCAAGCCAGTACAGTGTCAGTTAATCGTGATTGTATTGGTATACTGCTGGCATGCCACTACTGGCATGCCATTACTGGCCCACTACTGGGATACCTATACTGGGCCAGTATAGGTATGCCAATGATAGAATGCCTGTACCGGCTAAGAAGGGTATGCTGGTAATGGCATGCCAGTAATTGCCCAATACTGGCTTGATTAATTTCCAACCACACCACAAGATGTCAGCAGTAGCTTGTATTACAATATTTAGGATCAAGGCTAATACCGTTTCTCTATGATCATATGGTCAAAAACTTCTATGGTGAGGCCAAATATGTTTAACATGAAACACCTTTCATTGGCAACCTACTTGGGTTAAAGTTCCAAACCAAATATAAACATTGGGAGAATTGAAATCATGTTATGCTAAACACCTTATATTTGTCTGAAACAAAACTTACAAACCTGCAGGCAGTGAGATGGATGGCTACATTTAATGCACACTGCCTCTGGGTTGTTACACCAACAGAGTGTGTGGGAGAGTCTTGATATTAGGCCTTTTAGTGTGAGGTGTAGACATGATGTTGATTTATATCAATTATACTTTCCATTTTAGACAGCATGTATTTTACCAACCTATTATTGGAATACAGAAATGGCCTAACACCGGGCCTGTGCTGGCATGCCAGCATAAAGCCAGTACTGACCCTGTACTGGTCCAGTATTGAAACACCAGTACAGGCCCAGTGTAGGCCCAGTACAGAACCGGTACTCAACCGCCACTGGCATAGAGTACAGGCCCATTACTGGTGCCTCTTGCATGCCTCTAATAGTCACAGATCTGAGACCCTATGAAGTAGGTATGTGAGTTGGGCCCCGATCCAACTAGCCTCTAAAGGCCCTTTACTGGGTTGCCTGTACTGGCCCGGTGCAGTTGCCATCATCGGGCCAGTAGTGGCTCGGTACAGTCGTGTTTGCTGGGTAAGTGTATGGGCTGTTCGTATTCCACTGCTTCCAACATGAAATATATAAACTAATAAAGGTCGGTACGAAGGCCCGGTAGTCGGTACGTATAGACCTGGCAACCGGTCCCTACTCCCCGGGGGGGGGGGGCACTTCAAATTTTTTTGATACGGGTGTGTGGCTGAACCCCTGACTACCCTTACCCTTGCTAGGGCACTCATTCGCGGGGTTTTCCTTCAAAACCCTACCCTTGCTAGGGAACTTTTTACATAATAGTCTTAGATTTTGCTCAAAATAGCTTAAACTGACCTTTTCTGGGAGAAAATTTGTATTTTGTTCATGCTATTTTCATGAAAACTTGGAAAGTATTCATGAAAATGTTTAAATAGAGAGTGCCCCCCCAGGGCCCTACTCCCTAGTCCAGGCATGATGTTCGTAGGGACTTTAGGTCATTTTTTTAAAGGCTCTATTCCTCTTAGATAACCAGTGCATTGTGTAAAGGACAATCATACAATCTCAACGCACTTGGAATCAAGTCTCTACTCCCATTATTCGCTGAGATATTTCAGGTTGAAGTTCGGATATTGGGCTCTATTCCTGGACAGGTTGCCAATACATAGGGCATCCCAAACATGGCACGTAGACTGCCTTCTGGGTGGGTATATGGATGGGAAGTGCTCAGATTGGCAATAGATGGCCTATTGGATTGGGTATATCTAGAGAACCGTTAAAGATATGGCCTTGAAATTTTCGGTGTGTACCCGGCTTACTATCAACTTTATCTAGGTTACGTTAAGGTGACCTTCATGAAAGGTCAAGGTCATGAGGTCAATATTCTGGGTTTCTAGGTCAAAAGGGCCAAATTCTAAATACTTTGACTATTTATTGTCTATTATGATGCAATGTGATTAGGAATATGTATTTAATTGAATACTGCCCTCATGTGACCTTTTATGAAGGTCAAGGTCACAAAAAAAGCTATGGTGGCTATGGCGAAGGTCAAAAGCCCATTTTTGCTTAAAATCTTTGGAAAATCATATTTCTAGATGTCATAGCATTGTCTCATGTACAGCTAAGGACATCTACCACTTGAATTATCATAACTGCCTTATTCAAGGTCAAGGTCATCTGCAAGGTCAAGGAGAGTGGGCTATCTAAACTTCAATTCTGAATAACTCTGCAAATAATTGGAGTAGAGACATGATTTTAAGTGCGTTAAAATTGGATGGATGAGCTCTATAACATCTGCTACTTTGTTAAGGTGCATGGTGATAATGACTAATACACTATTCAAAGCCAGTAGTAAGTTCAAGGTCAAATCTTAGCTAAACAGTCAAATTTCAACTGAAAATACCATATTCCCCCCTCCCGTTTAGGTTTGCGCATGGAGATCGAGCGTTGGGACATGCGTGACGCGTCGTTATCGCAACGTAAAACATTTCCGGATGTGCATAGTGCTTTTCATTATTGAAGTGTTCATAGATACATAAGAGTGTTTATGCATGTATATTTGACATACAAACACTTCTATATATGACAGATATTCACAAAATTATGAGTTATATATAAATATTTATTCCAGACACTGCCTAAGAGTGACATTTGTCTACCACAATAGAAGGTATTTAAAACCTACTGGATGCTAAGTGTTAACATAGATAAGTGTTCCTTGTTAATTTGCATTATTTGTCATCGTTGGATTTACAGTTTGCAGTTGCTCGCTTGCCATGTTTCATTATGATAATTGGTAAGTGTTGCTATTTATTGGGAATATCACACTTGATATGATAAACATACAAGGCCAAGATAAAGTGTAATGTGATCTGTGAGTGCAGGATGCCTTAAGACCCCCTTTGCCAGTATATGTTGTGTTGTTCATGTAACCCAACCCTACTTAGTATATATGCTGGCTCTAAAATTCTTTCTCCAATTTCTTAAGATTTTGAGAAAAAAGTAATTGACAACTCAGTACTTAGACTGCAAGTCCTAGCATAATTAAAAAAAATCACTATTTTGGTTGGTCTGAGTATGCAGAGATGATCTCCATCAATGCTGATGAGAGAAATATGATCATACAATTATTTTGCTTTTCAGGTTACACAACTTGAAGAACACAGATAACAGAATGACACAAGAATACCATGGATACTACTTCAGAAGCCAACCATCAATACCATCTTGTACAATGTATGCACTTGACAAATAAACGGTTTTGGGTGCCTCATTTGAATATTCTGTCAATCATCTTCAACTTCAACAATTCAACTTTAAAATGAACATTGTCAACATAGATTGAAAGTTTGCTTAGCTCTTGTCAGCCAGAGAAGAATGAAGTTTGTTGAAGTCACATATTCTCAGTAAGAAATCATGAAGCAACAACACTTTTTTGAAAAGCAGGTGATGCAGTCATCAGTACCAGGACGAGGACCCAAACGCAGCATGGATTAACCTTAAAACAAAAGAAATTTACATTAGATCATAATACTTTATAGGTTAGTTTGCTGAATGCATCAAAAGGAAATCTACCTGAAAATCTAGGATTGAACTGTTAACACTTAGTCTCACATATCAACACTATTGAATGTATTATCAAAGGATGACTCCAATCTATACTTAACTTTGTGTTTTCCAGTCATATCCCCTTTTCTGTCCCCTTTTGAGTGTGTCTGGTGCCATATCCATGAACATGCACACATGTATCCATCAACCAGATGACTAATGTAGTTTTCTCACCAAGAATATAACCTTAGTGGTCAAAATGGCTCCAGACAGCTAATATTCATTCACTCAACACAATGCCTAAAATGCAAAAAGTAAATTTGCCTATGCAAGTAAAGAAAAAAAAAAGGAAAAAAAAAAGCCACCGCCACCACCATACTCTGTTCCATAACATTGTACTCACACAAAATATTTATGTAATACTCTGTTGCTAATACCTGTTCCTTCAAATAAATCCAAATCACTACAATGGTTGATACACACCCATGGTGCAGCCTATATGAATGTTTAACAGTAAAGGGGTTTACACAATTTTGACTAATAGAAATAGCAAAAGGAACACTGAAGATCTAGTGGTATTCATTTAAATTTGTTTCTTAATTCTTTTGTTTTCAAATGCTCAGAGATTTCTTCAACTGGTCCACAATATGATTTCCATATTAATTTGAAAGATGTTGGCTTATGAAAGATTCTAGTGCCAAGTGCAATGTTTGATGGAAAAAAGCCCAGCCTTCCTTATCTGCAGACAAAAATTAAAAGCCGAAAAAAAGGGCACCATTTTGTGCATCACTTCCGAATAGAACCTGCAATCAATGATACATTACCGTAAAACTTCTCACACAAGCCTATCTCTCCTATAAACCACCCCATTAACTTGTAAGCAATTTATATACCAAATTTTGACCAACTGAATTTGTATTGGACTGTAATACCAAGAATAAAAACCTCCCTTGTAAGCCCACTCCCCCTCTCAATATCAAACACATCTACAAGTCAAATTGAGCCTCAAATGTCAAAAAACCCTCCCAATTTCAAACACATCTACAAGGCAAATTGAGCCTCAAATGTCAAAACATCCTTGGCTTGTATGAGAAGTTTAACAGTAGCAGAAAAACTCATAAATATGAAATGTTCAGATTAGCAGCCATGGCGCCTAGGTTTTTTTTACTATATTCAATTTTTTTTTGCTTTTCTATTCATCAAGTGAATATATACATATCAACAGAATATATACATATGTACATGATATTTACAGTATGGCAGCCTTGGCGCCTAGGCTTTTTTACTATATATTTTTTTATTTGTTTCATCTACAATCAACTCTAAAACAGAATTTACATGTACAAATTAGCAGGGGAGAGGTAAGAATCTATACATGAGGGGCTCATCCAGACTGGGTAGAGTTACCTCAAAAGATCTTTTCTCCCCGCTGCAAACCTATTTTACACTATCCTAATATATATTTTAATATGAGGCCGAAAGATTCTGGGAATAGTTATAAAGGAAATATTGTCTACATTTTTTTATCTAGAAGTTGTTGGAGACAACGGCCATAGGCGTTTGTCCCCTCGCCTTTGCTGTTTTGACCCCAGAAGTCATCATTCACATTGTGAATGATTACACAGCCCCAGATCTGGCGCATAGCATCCCTAAAGGATTGCTGATCACGCCACCTTTTAGCCAGGATCTCCTTCATGAGCTTGACTTTAAAATCTCGAGAAGCCTGCTTGTTGGCAATCTTGCCCTCTGCCTTTGCAGAGAAGGGGTCTGGCGACGCAAGAATTTTTTCGGCTGCTCTGATATGTCCAAAATATTGCACCTTTTGGTGCTGGTAGGCATGCTCAGCTGTAGGATAGAGTATTCCATCATACAAAAGATCAGCCTGGTACATCATGGAAAGGATGTGATCTTTTCCCTTCACATAGATGACCTCCTGCTCTGACTTTTGAAGAGAATTTGGAAGATGTCTGTGACTGGCATGAAGAATAACGTCTTCAATGCACCTCACAGCAAATACAGCAGCCTCAGGAGTGAGGTGAACACCATCAGAAGGCCTTAATTTTGGGGTGTCTTTTGTTTCCATACGAGCTCTGTGCACAGCCTTAAAAGCGTTGGCAAACAGGTAATTTCCTTTGTTTGCAATTTGTTTTAGCATGTCATTGACCCTGCTTATGTTAACCCAGAAGGCAGGTGATTGACGCATTGTGGCACTTACTATAATGAGCTGAGCCCTGGGGCTCTGGACCTGAATTCGACGGCAAAAGCCAATCACATCTTTCCTAAACTTACCAGGTTCAAAAACACTATCATCACGGGGGTGGGCATCATTGCCCCCAACCCAGATGGCAATGTAGTCAAACTCAGCCAGATCACCAGTGTAGTCGTCCAGCATCCGATGAAGATTCCGCACCTTAGCACCGGAGCGTGGCCAGACCGTGAAGTTGGCGGGGGCGTTGATGATGTAGCCCTGGCTGTCGACAAGTAGGAAGACGGACATCTTGGCGCTTCTGATGACTCTGGAAAACAGATTGGTAACAAAGCATTAGCACACATCCTTTTTCTTCATTCTCACACACAAAATTACACACATTTACCATAAAACCCAAGCGAAAAAGATCTATTCATGAAGGACTCATCCAGACCAGGTAGAGTTACTTCAAAAGATCTTCTTCCACTTGGGGAAGGACAACTGATACTTTAAATCCAACATAGTGTCTGCCTGTTTGAGAATCTATACATGAAGGGCTCATCCAGAACGGGTAGAGTTACTTCAAAAGATTTCCCATGACCGGCATGTTGATTCAAAGGAAGATTTTTTGTGTGATTTATGTATGTGACTCTAAAAACTATACTGTAGCTACCTATTGACACAAAACCTCTACCATAAGTCTAATAAATTGTGAAATTTGGGACCCAGATAGTACTAGTGGTTTCAAAGGCAGGAATTTGCCTGACAAGTCAGCTTTTAATTCCACTGGTGATGGTTTAAAGTCATTCAAAACAGATCACAATAAAATCATATTCACATATCATTTCAAAAGTAGGTTGTTTGCTTATAAGGGAAGTTAGCTTTTGTTGCTTTTGTGAGTGGTTTTATGATAGGTGGAATACAGTAGGTGTAACTGGATATGAACATAACCTGAAATATGTCAACAGTATCATTAATACCTATCATTTGACCTAAGACCTCCCTACATCTATTACTCTATGTACCTACCTTGCACCAGCCTACTTGACAATCTATACATGAAGCACTCATGTGAGCTGACTGAGAATCTATACATGAAGGGCTCATCCAGAACGGGTAGAGTTACTTCAAAAGATCTCTTTGTCCTCTAACCAAGAAACAGACAACTAACAAGCTCTCTAAATCCAAACTAGAATCTGACTGTTTGAGAATCTATACATGAAGGGCTCATCCAGAACGGGTAGAGTTACTTCAAAAGATCTCTTTGTCCTCTGACCAAGAAACAAACAACTAACAAGCTCTCTAAATCCAAACTAGAACCTGACTGTTTGACAATCTAAACATCTCACCCAGAGAAGATACTTACTTAAAAAAAGGTCTGGTATTACTCACACATGGAATGATAAACAGCTCATCCCAAAAGGATGACATCCCCTTTCCTCATATCCTCAAGTAGAGGGAAGTGCCAGACATTTTCCTCATCTTCATCACCGTCATTCCCATCGGGAGCATTTGGATTTGGATTCCCACCATATCGTACATGATACTCTGTCAAAATGGGATTTTCTTTGGCCTTGTATATCTCTAGAACCTCTGCATCATACCATTCAACTTTTTTACTCACCGGATCAAGACACTGGTGGAGGATTAACCTACCAACAAGTTCTGATGGTTCCTTCAGGTATGCCGGGAGCTTTGACATAGCAGCGTTGGCTCTTCGCTTCATCTGTTCATCATACAGACGCTTGCGAAGGGCAAGTTTCAGACTGGTTACATTGGCCGCACGCTCATTTGCTGCTACATATCTCAGCCCTGGTTCTGCAGTAGGTGCTGCACCTGACGTGTTAATTTCCAACACCTGCTTCAAGTTCACAGTCATTTCAGCTACACTGTATGAAACACCCATACACTGCTTTTGATACAGAGTCCTTGGACCTTTTGCTGAAAGGATAGACTTACGAAAGGTCAGCTGGGTGTACAAAGCCGTTATCTTGGCAGCATCTGTTTGATATAACTGAAGGCGTTCATCGATTTCTCCAGCTTGCCACAGTCCCCCCATCGCTGTCAGTTGTTGGGTCAACTCAACATGGTTATCATGTCGCTTCTCTTCAATCGTCGCTTTCCTGGCCTGCCTATCTTTTAACCTCTCCAACTTCTTTACCCGCAGAGTTTCCTTCCTCTCCTTGAGCAACTTCTTCATCTGTGGCTGGAATTTTCTGGCCCGGTCAAGAAGCTCATCTTTCTTTGTCCTATCCATTTCTGCTAGCCACTTAGCAGTGCCATTGTTTGTCCACATGATGATGACTTCTAACACATGAACACCGGCGGATGGCTTGTTGTTGATGATGTGGTCCAGCATCCCAAAATCTCGTTCTGAGATTGTGTTGGTCTTAGGGATGTGGTTCGCAGCTGCCATCTGCTTTGCAGTTGGATTCCAGTGTTTGCCACCAGGGAGGTTGTCTTTTGCCTGTCGCTCCAGGATCATCTGCAGACTGGTCATCATAACCTCCAGTGCTAGCTGGGTTAGAGAGTCAATTTCAGGGGTTGATGGCTCGAGAAGCTTCTCATACAATTTGTCCCTGTGAATAGGGGCTACATCCTCCTTGAACAGGAATGTATCTGGTGTTAGCAGCTCTGAAGCATCCTTTGACCATTGCTCTATTGTGATCTTCATCTGGTGAAGATGATCGTTGAGGGTCAATATGCCACCATCTGCTTCCAACAGCCTCCAATACGGTCCAGTGATGACCTTATCTATAATACCTAGAGCCCTGATTCCTGCAAGGTATGCAGGCTCATGAATGTCAAAGGCCACTGTCTTCAGCAATCTGTTGAGGTCAGGTATCGATTCGAGGAAGTCCTGTATATCATCCTTGTGATAGTACACAGCAGCTCCATTGTAGAACGTGATGTTGAAACGGTTCCCTTTGTATGTCACAATCTCATTCTCCTTTCCCTTATCCACAAGTTCCGATTGATAGTAACTGTGGATACCAGACATGCCACAACCTCTAGAGGTAAAGCTTTTGCTCGCTAACCTCAACAGGCGGACAGACCCACTTTCTTTGTTGTTGAGTGCATAAGGATTTCCCCCCTCTGTCACCTTGTCCTCAAACATCTTCAACACTTTGTCTGCCTCTGTTGCAAAATTCACCACAATGTGCATCTTGCAAAAATAATGAGTCATCTCTTTGACTTGATCTTGTGTCTTTGAAGGCAATGCTTCCCAGTTGGGCACTACCTTTTCCACAAGACCATCCCTCAGAGTCTTGAGTTGAGCGTTAAAGCAGGGGTTGACAGATCCTTGGTCAGACATTGTGCTCTTGATAGATACAATCATCTTGGCGACAAGGTCCTCCTCTGTCTCCTCACTCTCAATGCTCTTAGCCAACATACTCACAGAGTCTGTGAATGCCTTGATAAGTTCTTCTGCTGAGCCTCCACTGGTTTCAACTGTTGCCAGGGTCATTGTCTGTCCACTGGGTGTTGTCAATTGGAAACCTTCATAGTGCCGGTGGAACTTTGATGTTCCATCCGAATGAAGATTGATTCCTGAATCTTGCATGGGATCAGCATAAGCCATCATGGCCTCACAGACTTGAACATCTGAAATTGCTTTTTGCCTCCATCAACAGTCTGTGTAAAACAGCTTTCGATGGTAACCGACTCAATGTCTTACCTGACAATTTCTCCACCACCTGAGACATCACAAAGTTGATTTGCCTCATGCTCACACTACCTGTGGTAAGGAGAATCATTATAAGTTCACGTAACTCATTTACATACTTACCATCTTCGAAGGTCTCAACGACATCACTCTGAAGAACTGTTACCAGGTCTTCATAGTAACGGAGGTCTGCTACGTGATCTGTGATCTTTTGTTCTAAGTTGACAATCATGGCATCCTTAGCTTCTTCACGTTTCTCCTCCTCCTTCTTGCCTTTGTTGCGGTAGTAGGAGCACCGGTTCTGAGCAGCGCGTTTGGCCTTTCTCATAACTTCCATTTTTCTCCCCATTTCTACGAGTTCTAAGGTACACTCATCAAAATCAATTTGTGCTTTCCTCAGAGCTATCTCATTCTCTTTCGTTTCCTTCTTGGTGTCTCTCACCTGGGACTTGAGCACTTCAATGTTTTTGTCCCGTCGCCTTACTTGCTTGTTCAAGTTACGAGTTGTACTCTCTTGCTTATGTTTCGAAGCTTTGAGTTTTTCCTCTAGATTTTCAACCTCCATTGAATGATGCCCAGCCATTTCCTCTGTTGCCATTCGCACCTTCTTCTCAACTTGTTGTTGGATATCCCCATTGAGCTTCTCAATCTTTGCATCCATTACTTCATCTTGCTCAACTATTCTGCGTTTCAATGTCTCATTCTCGTTCTGCAACTTTTGAGCTGGAGTCAGTGGTGCTTTGACCATGGTAAAAGCAGCAGCTAAAAACTCTGCAAGAACCTGTGGCTTCCTCTTTGTACGTAGTTCTGAACATTTACTTTTCAGCCGTTTTGCCCTGTTGAAAAGTGTTTTGGAGAGAGTCTCCTGGAAGTCTGGTGAGAATGTGCTGATCACCTTATGCAACTCTAATTTTGATTCAATGACATAGTCAAAGATTTCCAAGACAGCTCCATTGTTCAGTCCCACTACAACTGAAGAATCATATCTTCCATTGAGTATTGAATCAATGGCCGATGATGTGATTTCAAGCGTCTTTGAAAATGACTGAAATCCAGTTAGTTTTAATGGATTGACAGCCTCCATAATGTAATGACCAAGCAAACAGCAAGGGGCAATTAGTATGATAAATAACTAGAACAAGAAACAATAATTCAATTATAACAATCCACTCAATACTACTTCTCCGTTATGAATTTCCAAGCAGAAATATCTTCATAAAAAACCTGGAAAAAACATGGTAAGCAAAATGTATACTAAACTATGATCACATCTACTACACATGGACATTGCATGATGCGTGGGAACCCTGACCTGGGCTTTACAATAGTAATCATCAACCCAAACAGTCCTCTTTGTGATAGTGGGGGCAAATAGTACATATGTGATACGATCTGCGAAAATGGGGCTTAGTGCAGGGGGTTCTAAGACCCCTTCTCCCAGTACAAGTCACATATATATATATATACAAATATACATATATATATATATATATATATATATATATATATATATACATACATATATACATATATATATACATATATATATATATACATACATATATACATATATATATATACATACATATATACATATATATATATACATACATATATACATATATATATATATATATATATATATATATATATATATATATATATACGAAAAGGGCCCTTAGTGCAGGGTGCATTAAGGTCCCTATTCCCTTGTACATGTCCCCCTGTGGAGTGGGGATGAGGGAACAGAATAACATCATTGGAAGTTCTGAAGGGGGAATTCTCCTTCCGTTCTATCAGTGGGCATACCAGCTTCGTTAAAGGCAACAAAGGTGAGGTTCCTTGTGGCTTGGGTTGAGCATGTGAGCAGCTGGTGTCCATATGCGTGGACCCAGGCCTACATGCTTTTCTCTTATCAGGCGATTTTCCCTCATTGAACCACATCTGAGAGATCAAAGGATGTTGTTTTGTCTGGCCCTGTCTATTGGAAAATGCAAATAAACGAACACTAGCTATCCTTCGAGAAGAGTAGGGGATTGAAGCCCCGGTAGTAGTTTTCCCCCTCATGACTTCTCACTGTGATGATTCATCTCATAGATCTGGTCATCCATAGATTAAGTCACTGCTGTGTTGAGCAAGCACTATTACTGGAGGTAAAATCGACCAAACCAAATATAGATATAGATAATACTACAAGGAAAATTATATACCACTGAAAGTATATATACAACAAGCAAGTCAAAATGCCATCATCAAGAGGGGTAACCACCCAAACTTTATTTCATATGTTTGAGTTTCTCTTGAACTTTAGTTAAATCATCTTTGATTTTAGTTATGTCCCTTTCACACAATCCCTCCAACAACTTCACTCGCTCTCGGAGAGTTCTGTTCTCCTGCTGCAGGTGTGTATTTTCCTCTTTCAACTTTTCACAGGATTGGCAGAAGGGAGGGGAGAAGGGCTCTTGTGTGTCCTAGAAAGTAACCACACATGCATTAAAGTCTGACCCAGATGGGATGTGGTCAATGTAGATCTTGGAAACCCTTTAATCACCCCAGAGAACTAAGAATGTGTATCAAATGATGATGACTGATAAATTATCAGCACTGAATCAATACTGTAATGGCCTGATTGAGCACATCTATGCTATCAATTGCATATCTATACCATCCGCTGCACTTATGAGACCTATGCTTATTCGAGCGCCTGTGCTTATAATGTCAAGCCCATAAATGAGATAATAAGCTTTAGGGGAAATAATGTGAAGTCATTTCAAATGTGGCAGTCTAGACCCATGACTTGCCCTTCAACAAAACCAACACCTGCACAAACTATTCAGTGCATAAAGCTAGCTGTCTTAATGCAGGCATCTGTGACAATATTCACATGTGTAGAAGACTATCCTGCACTCAATTGACAACCTGTGCTTAATGAGGTCATTATGGTAGTACTCTTGTGCAATAGCATGGTTGCTGTACATACATGTATGGTAAAAGATATTTGATTGAAAGCTTTAAAGTTTATACCTCATAAAAGGATGTCATCCCTAAGCACACTGGGTTTTGACCCCCGGCATGTCCTATCATTTCGCCACATCCACATCTCTCCCTAAAAACAGTTATTTTGTTGTAACTTTAGGTACAGCAGATTGTTATTGAATGCTTCATATCAATTTCATATAACATTGAATGGATCATTGACCTGAGGATGCTGACTGAACTATAAATTGAAATATGACAAAATAGTCACAAATCATCATGAATTGACTTGACAAGAAAGGATATAGGAGTATTGTTTGATTATTCTGATGACAAGTTGATTGAGTGGTTTCCTGCCCAAATTCAAGCACCGTAGCAGAGTGCTTCATGTTTTATGCCATGGCGAATACTGACAACACTATAGATTTGTACTACTCATGCCATATTTCTCTTTACTTGATCCCAAGAAGATTTACTGAAGGTTAAGCAAAGACAAGTCATTTGATGATGCCTCATGACTATTGGTCATGTACAACCACAGGTTAAATTCATGAAAATAAATTGGTATTCTGAGGGAAGCCATACCGAACTGGTTCTGGAATAGATTCCATGGAGTCCATGGCTGACGGTCCTAAGAGTAGTAGAGTAGTTACTGAATATGAAATAAAAAGATGACCATATTCAAGGGAATGTTTGAATGACTCCACTTTGCTGATAGAACTGCAGGAATATTGCCAGGAGTTTTGCCTCGTCTAACCTCAGAATGTACCCATTGGACCTACAATCCCTCAGACTAACTTCCTCAGGTGCTCATCTTTCCTCAGAATGTACCGGATGGACCTAAAATGCCTCAGACTAATTTCCGCAAGCGCTCAACAAACCTCAAAATGTACCAGATGGACCTAAGGCAGGATGCAGAATTGAATCAACGGCTATTTCTCTGTTATATATTGACTAATTGATGACAGATTGTGGGTAAATCCCTTAGGGAGTGATCATTTTTTAACAACAAGGGGGGGCTGGTGGGTTTGCGCGCGGATGCGTGAAAAAAATTTCGGCCCCCCCCTCTTGACGGGTCAAAAAATTCTGACCCCCCTGGTCAAGGGGTTGAAAAAATTCTGAGCCCCCTCAAACCCACCAGCCCCCCCCCCCTGTTGTTAAAAAATGATCACTCCCTTACCTAGCCTATTCTGGGTCAGGCTGTGACACTGGCTTGTGCACTGAGTGAATCACTGAATGAGCCTTCATCAAAATAAATGTCAATTCCAACTGTTCAAAACATATCAATGACTCCAATTTTTTTTCCCATTCTATGATTTAGGACCCCAAGTATCTTATTTCTGCCTAGTCATTAGTTAAAAGCAATTTTATATTTATATAATAAGAACAAATTGAGGGGACTGTTTGTCAGCAACCAGAGCTCAGCATGGTGCTGCCATAGACTCAGGCTTGGCAGTGCCAGAAGCACCACCACCTCAACTTCCAACTCAATTCCAAGCAAGAAATAATCCTTTGACCTCAATGCAAATGGTACCAGATTGAAGACACTTTCAAACTGTATTAGATGATGGCTGAGTCATTTGACAATAAAAATGATACCATAGAACTATTCACTCAAGCATGGGGAGAAGTTCTGCCTAGTCATTAGTTAGGGAGAGGTCTATTGATGTGTATCAACAGTGATAATGCACTGGTAACTAGCATTTGGATCTAAAAGGTCTAAGCACCTGATCAAGCAATGGCTGCCTCCATTGAACAACTTGATTCATGCAATAGAAAGGTAGGGGAGGGGTATTCCATTTCTATTGTTCAGATTCCACTAGTCTCTAGGTGCAGTCAGTAGTTTACACTTGCAAGCATATGAATTCTATAAGGGACCAATGGAACATATCTATATTATATTGAACAGTACCAAGATACTGCATAATTATGCTAATTATGCAAATAATATGCGCGGATATGGAATGTTTGGTATCAATCTGGGGTGTTTCGTCCCCCTATAGAACATGCCCCCCTAAAAAATTTGTTTCGGAAAAGAATAAGCGAAATAACTTTTTTAACTAGCGGCCTTTTCGGCCTGAGCCGGTCCACCTGCACCCTATCCCCAGCCAAAACCTATCTGTTTTAAGTGTCAGCGGCGAAAAAGGGCAGGTTTGTGGAAGGAATGGATCGAAATAGAGGGTCTTTTGGGATGCGGGGGGCAGACGCCAGTCCAGGCACTGGCAGAGAGGGCCAAGAACTGGCAGTTTTACAAATAAAATCATAACTCCCTTAATATAGGAGTTTCCCATAGTGTGACCTATAGATTAAGGGTAGCTCGAGCTGGCGAACGTCATGGCGGTCTTTATTTTCAAATCTGCACAATGGGAACAAAGTTATCGATAATTGAAGCAATTTTGAGGGTATTAATGATACCATAGGCTTAGATATTGATGTTTTAAAGCTATGACATCACAAAAATGGCCATAACTTTCCACCAAATCGTCGTAGGAAAAAAATTCAAACAGCTAAGGACTCCTCTGGAAAATCGCTTTTCTCTCGGAAACCTATTATCGCCCAACGATGTAGTAAAAAAAATGTGGGCAAAAAAAATTCTGACCCCCCCCTGGTCATTAGTTAAAAGCAATTTTATATTTATATAATAAGAACAAATTGAGGGGACTGTTTGTCAGCAACCAGGGCTCAGCATGGTGCTGCCATAGACTCAGGCTTGGCAGTGCCAGAAGCACCACCACCCAACTTCCAACTCAATTCCAAGCAAGAAATAATCCTTTGACCTCAATGCAAATGGTACCAGATTGAAGACACTTTCAAACTGTATTAGATGATGGCTGAGTCATTTGACAATAAAAATGATACCATAGAACTATTCACTCAAGCATGGGGAGAAGTTCTGCCTAGTCATTAGTTAGGGAGAGATCATTTATTATCAACAGGGGGGGTGGTGGGTTTGAGGGGGGGGCGTAAAAATTTCAGACCCCTCTCGTGGGGGGGGCTTGAAAAAATTTGACCCCTCTTGAGGGGGGGCTAAAAAAAATTTACCCTCTATAAGGGACCAATGGAACATATCTATATTATATTGAACAGTACCAAGATACTGCATAATTATGCTAATTATGCAAATAATATGCGCGGATATGGAATGTTTGGTATCAATCTGGGGTGTTTCGTCCCCCTATAGAACATGCCCCCCTAAAAAATTTGTTTCGGAAAAGAATAAGCGAAATAACTTTTTTAACTAGCGGCCTTTTCGGCCTGAGCCGGTCCACCTGCACCCTACCCCCAGCCAAAACCTATCTGTTTTAAGTGTCAGCGGCGAAAAAGGGCAGGTTTGTGGAAGGAATGGATCGAAATAGAGGGTCTTTTGGGATGCGGGGGGCAGACGCCAGTCCAGGCACTGGCAGAGAGGGCCAAGAACTGGCAGTTTTACAAATAAAATCATAACTCCCTTAATATAGGAGTTTCCCATAGTGTGACCTATAGATTAAGGGTAGCTCGAGCTGGCGAACGTCATGGCGGTCTTTATTTTCAAATCTGCACAATGGGAACAAAGTTATCGATAATTGAAGCAATTTTGAGGGTATTAATGATACCATAGGCTTAGATATTGATGTTTTAAAGCTATGACATCACAAAAATGGCCATAACTTTCCACCAAATCGTCGTAGGAAAAAAATTCAAACAGCTAAGGACTCCTCTAGAAAATCGCTTTTCTCTCGGAAACCTATTATCGCCCAACGATGTAGTAAAAAAATGTGGGCAAAAAAAAATTCTGACCCCCCTGGTCAAGGGGTTGAAAAAATTCTGAGCCCCCTCAAACCCACCAGCCCCCCCCCCCGTTGTTAAAAAATGATCACTCCCTTACCTAGCCTATTCTGGGTCAGGCTGTGACACTGGCTTGTGCACTGAGTGAATCACTGAATGAGCCTTCATCAAAATAAATGTCAATTCCAACTGTTCAAAACATATCAATGACTCCAATTTTTTTTCCCATTCTATTATTTAGGACCCCAAGTATCTTATTTCTGCCTAGTCATTAGTTAAAAGCAATTTTATATTTATATAATAAGAACAAATTGAGGGGACTGTTTGTCAGCAACCAGAGCTCAGCATGGTGCTGCCATAGACTCAGGCTTGGCAGTGCCAGAAGCACCACCACCCCAACTTCCAACTCAATTCCAAGCAAGAAATAATCCATTGACCTCAATGCAAATGGTACCAGATTGAAGACACTTTCAAACTGTATTAGATGATGGCTGAGTCATTTGACAATAAAAATGATACCATGGAACTATTCACTCAAGCATGGGGAGAAGTACTGCCTAGTCATTAGTTAGGGAGAGATCATTTATTATCAACAGGGGGGGTGGTGGGTTTGAGGGGGGGGGCGTAAAAATTTCAGACCCCTCTCGTGGGGGGGGGCTTAAAAAAATTTGACCCCTCTTGAGGGGGGGGGGCTAAAAAAATTTACCCTCTTTTTAGCAAAAAAGCCGCGCGCTACTATAGATCGAAGAGGGGGCGCGAAAAACTCTCCGTGCCTCCGGGGGGGGGGGGCCCAGAATAATTTTGACTGCCATCGAGGGGGTGGGCGTAAAAAATGTTCACAAAAATGGCCATAACTTTCCACCAAATCGTCGTAGGAAAAAAATTCAAACAGCTATGGACTCCTCTAGAAAATCGCTTCTCTCTCGGAAACCTATTATCGCCCAACGATGTAGTCAAAAAAATGTGGGCAAAAAAAAATTCTGACCCCCCCTGGTCATTAGTTAAAAGCAATTTTATATTTATATAATAAGAACAAATTGAGGGGACTGTTTGTCAGCAACCAGGGCTCAGCATGGTGCTGCCATAGACTCAGGCTTGGCAGTGCCAGAAGCACCACCACCCCAACTTCCAACTCAATTCAAAGCAAGAAATAATCCTTTGACCTCAATGCAAATGGTACCAGATTGAAGACACTTTCAAACTGTATTAGATGATGGCTGAGTCATTTGACAATAAAAATGATACCATAGAACTATTCACTCAAGCATGGGGAGAAGTTCTGCCTAGTCATTAGTGAGGGAGAGATCATTTATTATCAACAGGGGGGGTGGTGGGTTTGAGGGGGGGCGTAAAAATTTCAGACCCCTCTCGTGGGGGGGGGCTTAAAAAAATTTGACCCCTCTTGAGGGGGGGCTAAAAAAAATTTACCCTCTTTTTAGCAAAAAAGCCGCGCGCTACTATAGATCGAAGAGGGGGCGCGAAAAACTCTCCGTGCCTCCGGGGGGGGCCCAGAATAATTTTGACTGCCATCGAGGGGGGGGGCGTAAAAAATGTTCACAAAAATGGCCATAACTTTCCACCAAATCGTCGTAGGAAAAAAATTCAAACAGCTATGGACTCCTCTAGAAAATCGCTTCTCTCTCGGAAACCTATTATCGCCCAACGATGTAGTCAAAAAAATGTGGGCAAAAAAAAATTCTGACCCCCCTGGTCAAGGGGTTGAAAAAATTCTGACCCCCCTCAAACCCACCAGCCCCCCCCCCCCTGTTGTTAAAAAATGATCACTCCCTTACCTAGCCTATTCTGGGTCAGGCTGTGACACTGGCTTGTGCACTGAGTGAATCACTGAATGAGCCTTCATCAAAATAAATGTCAATTCCAACTGTTCAAAACATATCAATGACTCCAATTTTTTTTCCCATTCTATTATTTAGGACCCCAAGTATCTTATTTCTGCCTAGTCATTAGTTAAAAGCAATTTTATATTTATATAATAAGAACAAATTGAGGGGACTGTTTGTCAGCAACCAGGGCTCAGCATGGTGCTGCCATAGACTCAGGCTTGGCAGTGCCAGAAGCACCACCACCCCAACTTCCAACTCAATTCAAAGCAAGAAATAATCCTTTGACCTCAATGCAAATGGTACCAGATTGAAGACACTTTCAAACTGTATTAGATGATGGCTGAGTCATTTGACAATAAAAATGATACCATAGAACTATTCACTCAAGCATGGGGAGAAGTTCTGCCTAGTCATTAGTGAGGGAGAGATCATTTATTATCAACAGGGGGGGTGGTGGGTTTGAGGGGGGGGCGTAAAAATTTCAGACCCCTCTCGTGGGGGGGGGCTTAAAAAAATTTGACCCCTCTTGAGGGGGGGCTAAAAAAAATTTACCCTCTTTTTAGCAAAAAAGCCGCGCGCTACTATAGATCGAAGAGGGGGCGCGAAAAACTCTCCGTGCCTCCGGGGGGGGGCCCAGAATAATTTTGACTGCCATCGAGGGGGGGGCGTAAAAAATGTTCACAAAAATGGCCATAACTTTCCACCAAATCGTCGTAGGAAAAAAATTCAAACAGCTATGGACTCCTCTAGAAAATCGCTTCTCTCTCGGAAACCTATTATCGCCCAACGATGTAGTCAAAAAAATGTGGGCAAAAAAAAATTCTGACCCCCCTGGTCAAGGGGTTGAAAAAATTCTGACCCCCCTCAAACCCACCAGCCCCCCCCCCCCCCCCCTGTTGTTAAAAAATGATCACTCCCTTACCTAGCCTATTCTGGGTCAGGCTGTGACACTGGCTTGTGCACTGAGTGAATCACTGAATGAGCCTTCATCAAAATAAATGTCAATTCCAACTGTTCAAAACATATCAATGACTCCAATTTTTTTTCCCATTCTATTATTTAGGACCCCAAGTATCTTATTTCTGCCTAGTCATTAGTTAAAAGCAATTTTATATTTATATAATAAGAACAAATTGGCTGAGTCATTTGACAATAAAAATGATACCATAGAACTGTTCACTCAAGCATGGGGAGAAGTTGGTAAAAACGTCATACTTACTCGGATTTTAGTCTGCTTTGGCGCTACGTGAAAGTCATGTCATCCCTGATTGGTTCAGCCAGGTCATGTGATTTCTATTGTCTTTTTTATGGACACCAAGATCATGTGATCAGGCTGTGTCTCAGGCAAATTTTCTGTGCCACTTCTGTAAAACTGCAGCAGCAGCAGAAAGTTGAACAGCCCTCCAGATATTTTCGTCACTGGAGGGCTTAAAATACTCCGATTTGAGCCAGGAAAACGTCCACATGATTGTAAAACCATCAAGCATAATCCTGACAAAGAAGTGAGTTGATTAGAATAAGAGTTTTGGCTGTAGAAGCCCAGAACCGATCACGTTCAAGTGCGGCGAAGTTGCGTCACGAATGTCCCGAACGATTTTCTCCCCGCGCGAACCTCTCATGATGATGTTGGCATATGACGTTTAACGAAGTGCCGAACGATGGCCTCCACTAGCCGGGTCTACGTAGCTTAGAAATCTAGAAATCTAAACTCTCATCTCTGTACCGCGGTACAGAGATGAGAGTTTAGATTTCTAAGCTAGGTCTACGCGGCCGGGGCCAGGCTGCAGTCAAGGGCGAGGGGCTGCAGACGGCTCCGCCTAGGCTAGACTGAGTCACGCCGAGATGGTCACGCCTACGGTGGCCGGTACAGTCCCGGCACTTACCTGCCCACTGTCCCATCTTCTTGAGGTTGGCGGTCAACCCCAGTGATCCTGCCAGCAAGAACACCTTCACGCCATTCCATAGTGAACACAGCAACTTGAAGGCAACGTAAGAGGCGGCCACAGCACCGAAAACAGCCAAGCTGTTCGTGTACTCGCCAAACACTCCGCTATTCGACGCCATCTTGTAAAGGGGGTCCAAGGTCAAGGCTGTCGCCAAGACGCGTCCCACACCAGGGGGCGTGACGGTGTAGCAAGGCAGGAAACAAGTTGGTACGTTGGCTCTGGGCCTGGCACTGGCACTAATATTTTACATGTTCATTGTAAATCTCTTCATATATTTTGTTGTAAGCTAATTGAGAGAGTTTTTTACCTCTTTCAGTGTCTTCAAGTTCAGAACATTCTTCTAATTTTATAGGATAATTTTTTTGTAACACAAGTTGTGCGACAGCATCACCACTTTCTATTTTTAGGTCTTTTTTTTCCAATATTAAATAAAACGAAGGTAATATACCCTCTGTAATCTTCATCTATTATTTTTTGGTTGATAATTACGAAGTTATGTTTTCTTGATTTGCATAGAGGTAAAATAATACCATAATAACCTTCAGGGATAGCAACTTTAACCTCTGTTGTAATCGTACATGTTGTATTATTAGGGACAGTATGGTTATATGAACTATACATTCGAATCCCTATGTTATTTTCCTCTTTAGTAGGAGAGAAGGAACCTGCTATTTTACTGTATTTTAGAACAGACATTTTTGTTCAGTTTTATATGACATGATGTATTAGCCTATTGTTAGGATTCTCAAGGAAGTAAATAACCAAACAAACAAAATGAAATATTTTTTTATATAATTTTATTTTGATTGTCACATGTGCTTTTATGTTAAAGACATTTTTTTTATTTTCAGTTAGTTCCTGTTCTTTTATCAAATTCGAGAAATATCATGTTTAGCACATCGTTTCTGTTCATGTCGTATACTGCTTTCATTAATTGATGAGTAGCACTGTACTTTGATCTTTGCCACATTTTTAAGACGTTGAAGGTTAATTGAGCTATGTCTTGTTCGGGCTGAGATGATATTGTTCTTCTTTCATCAGACGTAATATGTAGATACGTAGCTATATCCTTCCAGTCTCTTGACATTTTTTCACTCAATAAGCTGAAGTACATTTGCACAGAGGTCGATTCCATATCGTAGTCTTCTAATTTCTTTTCTTTGAAGAAATTTTTTGTGAATTCCACCAAGTCTATTCTGTGATTTTCCTTCAAGCTTGTGATTAATTCTTCTGTTCGTAAATAGTAAGGAACTTCTCTCCACCATTTATTCAGCATCTCGATGCCCATAGCAGTTTGAGTTTTTGTTTTGTTCATGCTTTCAAGTTTAGCGTGAGGGATGCGCCCGGGCACTAATTGATTTCATTTCCACTGTACCCCCGGCGCTTATAAGAGATGGGCACTTATTTGAATACTGTTTTTAGTGGTTAAGAATGATTTCAATGACCCTGTACCCCTGGCGCTTATACGAGACCGGCGCCTATTTGAGATCCGGCGTTTAAACGGGCCATTACGGTGAAAGATAGTCTCTGTATCACTGACAGTGTTAGATCGTCACTGGTCCGTATCCAAGTGATCCTAGGCTATTTTCACCACTTTTCAATCGATGCTTCAAACGTAAGTAAAATTATAGCAATAATAACATCAAATTTCCAGGCAAATCTTTGACTTAATTCTCAACTTTCATTCACCTTCTACTCTCATTGAATCAGTCCCGGCATGCATTGTTATCGTGAATATGACGCAACTGAGATAACAATCTGCATGCATGAGTATGGAGGGCTACGTTTTAAACAGGACGCAAGTGGCGCCACCACACGCCAGCATTGCAACTCCTATCGTTGTAACTCTGTGCTTGTTATGCAGCCTCTGCCATTTTCTAACTCCCTGGGTCACTTTCGCTGGTTGCTGTCAGATAGAGTGTCAGTGGCCAACTACGGGAACATCCAACGTCAAAGGGAACAACTTCCGGCGTAGCCGTTTTGATAAAGTTAGTGGAACTATGGTGTAGGTGGTTGTAGCTGTCAAGTGTAAAAATCTGCTGTCAGTCTGTCAATTACTGTATTCTAGTTTGCTGTCAAGGGAAAGAATTAGCTGTCTGTCTGTCAACTTCCTTATTGATCATTGTGACAGGTATCTTGAGGAATGAGTGGAGGGAATGAGAGGAGGGAATGAGTGGAGGAATGAGTGGAAGGAAGGACGGAATGGGTGAATGATTGAATGAATGACTGACTGAATGAATGAGTAAGTGAGTGAATGAGTGAGTAAGTGAGTAAATGAGGGAGGGAGGAATGAGTGAGAGGAAGAAGGGAGGGCAGGAAGGAATGAAGGAGTCGGAGTGAAAGAGGGAGAGGAAGGGAGGTAGGGAGTGAGTCAGGGATGACAGGATGGGAGGGAAGGAGTGAGTGAGTAACAGGGGTGGAACGGAAAGGTGGAGTTGAGTGGTTTCTTTTGAATTCATTTATTGGGCAAAAACAAGGTACATAATAAAATGTAAGATGTTTAACCTAGCACCTACACATTGTATTGCTTACGCTAGGACCCACTATATGACTTAATTCAATTCATACTACATTTTTTTTAGTGAACAATAGGACAGTCACATTACATAGTTTGTTCAACTTAACATACTAGGGTTATAATAGTTGTGGACTACCCTAAGTAACAAATCTGGTGTCGAAATATAATATGCCTTTGGTTGGCATGATAATGAGATGAAATGAACATGAAAATAAAATATCGTAGGTCTATTACAAGTACTTAGTTTATACAAACCAGTTTGGATAGACTTTCCTTACACTATTTTTAAATTGATAGATATTGTTGATGACAGTATACTCTGGTTTTAACTGATTCCATTGTATTATAGCTCTATAATTGGCGCTTCTTAATACAATTGGTTTCAGGCTATGTGGAACTATCAATCTTTTACCTTGATGATAACGTGTAGCTATATTCCTCCTATCCACAAGGTTCATATTCTGGGCTAACATAAAGCCATAAGATAATAGATGTAAGTCTCGTCTAACATAGAGTTCGAGCAATTACTCCGTTCTTGTATCTGTTTAGTAGTCACAATAGGGTTTTCTTCTAATTTGACCTTATATACCATCCTTAAGGCTCTGTTCTGTAGCATTTGTAGGTCCCTATTTTCTCCTCTATAATCCCTATCCCAAATGTAATCACAATAGTCAAATATAGGTAATATCATAGATTTAAATACAGTTAGAGAAGCATTTTCATCTAGTAGGCTTCATACTCGACCCATTTGGAAAATCATTTGTCTAACAACACGCATAGTATTTTCTCTATGTTTTACAAATTTCATCTCAGTGTCCATTCTTAAGCCTAGGTAAGCAAAATTGTCCACTTTTTCAAGGATCGTATTGTTCATTAGGAACTGAGTTCTATCATTAAGGTTAGTGTTTTTGGTACATTGATAGTAAGGGTATTATTTAGACACCATGATACAATCTTATGGATAACTTGGTTCATTTCATGAGGTGAGTCCACTGATACAACAGCATCGTCAGCATATAATGTAATTTCACAATCTACTGCTTTGGCTAGAGAATTAATATAAATGGAAAACAATACTGGACCCAAAACTGAACCCTGAGGAACCCCATATGTAATGGGTTTCAATGGTGAGACAATATATCATTAGCTAAAGTACACTGTTGTGGATTTGATAAATAATTTTTGAAAAAAATCACATGTTCTATTGCTAAGTCCTAGAGCATGTAATTTTTGGAACAATTTTGGATGTGATACTGTATCAAAGGCTTTCTTGAAATCAATATATAGACAGTAAGTTGGCTTATTAATAATAAAGTTATCAATAACTCTTTTAAGATGTTCAGTTATAGAAGTTTGCGTAGAATGACCTTTTCTATAGCCATGTTGCGTTGGGCACAATAAATTTTGTCTCTCCATATACAATTGTAATATTTTACAAACAATTCTTTCAAGTAATTTTCCTGTGATAGGCAATAGACTAATGGGTCTAAGATCCCCAACAATCATGACTTTTTAGGTAGGGGTATAACTGTAGCTACTTTCCAGTCGTCAGGGAAGGTGGCTGATGCCAAGCACTTATTATACAATGACCTGAAAATATCTGGAATAGCAAGCAAGGAATCTTTTATGACAAAAGTCTTACAATGCTTTTTAGCTGATGGTTTTTTAATATCTATTGATTTAACAAGTTTAATAAAGTCTATATAGGACAGCTCAAAGAGAAGATTAGTATCCTCTACTGGAGTACCATGTGGAGTAGCCAAATTTTGATTTCTGTCACCAGGTGGGAGTGGCACTTGCCAAATTCTCTCTAATACCAGTGAAAAAACTATTTATATATTCAGCACAATTTTTAGGAGGAATAACTAAATTTGTTGTGTTGTTTCTGAGTTTAATTAATGAAGCACATGTCCTATTGGGTAGTAATTTTTTAATCGCTTCCCAATATTTTGCACATTCTAATAGGTCCAACATTTCTTTCTTTTTATTTTTGAAGATTTCAATTTGAACCCTATGTTTATAGAAGTTGGCAATTCTCCAGTCATCTTCGTTCATCGTATTCTTTGCAGTCCTATATAGACCATCTTTTTCTTTCATCAAGTCTAGTATATCCTCAGTCAACTGTCAACGAGTCCGTAAATGATGAATGAGGATGAATACAGACGAATCAGGAATCCAGTTTGATATCCACTTTATTCATTGAAGTCCATGAGGTATAGATGGTGATACAGTATAAAGGTGCCAAACAGTGTCCAAGCCTAGCCCTTGAGCCAAGGGCTCTTGTCTCACGTGAGTGTGTGAGGTATGAAGTATGAAGGTAGAAAGATGAGTGAGCCGCTCCATCTACAGGTATTTATAGTAGGAGCTGCTCACCCAGCCCATCCTAAAAATAGTATCAGGTGAGCTAAATATAGTAACTGGGGAACTCCAGTGCAGGTATGTAGGGGGATCCTAAACATAGCACTGGGGTTCACAGAGTTCAGTACGGTTCTAAATATAGCTGCTGGGAATTCCTGGCATGCTGTGAGCTGCTCATGATCAATGGGCATGTCCTCCAGCGGGAGGAGTTGGTCTAAACATAGCTGCTCAGGAACTTCCAGCATGCAGTGAGCTGCTCGTGATTGACGGGCGTATCCTCCAGTGGGAGGAGGCGGGGTCACTGAGTGCAGTTGACACCGCCAGTCTTTGGTCTATGGGTATGGCTTGGCTTGTGGGTAGACTCGGACACTGGGTTACATGGTAGAGTCAAAGGTGAAAAATAAATATGATAAGTACAATGCCTATAACGGTCTACTGACACAACAATGGTGGTGTGTACTCAGGTATAACTATTGTTCTGACAGGGCACATATCATCCAGGATATTATTTATCACCTTAAAAATATTTTTCCATATATCATTTGGATTTACTTACAATATAGTACCTCTTCCCAATTATGGTTTACTACAGCATTTTTCAAGGTTTAGTTTTACCCTTTTCTTTTTTATTTTATGTCGCTCACATCGGATTACCAGGTATATAGGACTATGGTCAGAAATGTGATAATTCAATGCCCCACAGGTAGAGGCATTGTGAACATTGGTATAAATATGATCTAACAATGTACCTGATTTTGGACGGGTAACAACATTAATTAATTGCAAAAGTTTATTATCAGTACAGAAATCTTCCACACAAGAATCATTCACATCTTTTTTGTTGAATAGATTAACATTGAAGTCTCCCACAATAACTAATTTTCTATTTTTTGTTACAGTATTTTTTAATTCACCAAGTTTAGTATATATTGCCCTAAGGTCATTGCTGTCTGGTGGTCTATAACACACAAACACTTTGTATTTGACAACACTGATTTCAACATCGACACATAGGATTTCATAGTTCTCGGTTATGTAGGATGAGTCTTTTCTCTGAAAGGAAATCTATCAAAACGGACATATTGATAGCCTGGCTTATGTAAGTCAGCATCCAGTACAGATGGAGAAAGCCATGTTTCCACTATTCCAGTCATATCTACCCCAGCCAATACATCAGTTCTTTTTTTATACATTGATCCAGTGTTAGTACAGATTATTTTCAGCCCCTTCATAGAGGTAAGTTCATGTAGGAAAATCATTCATGTTAAACATACTTATCCAGGTTAATGCAAGTGAAAATGAAAGTGAAAAAGAGTGACACCTAATTTGAAAAAAAGCATATACATCATTTTACAAGTATGGCAGTCATCTTAGAAATGGGTTAGGGAGTGTTCATTTTTTAACAACAGGGGGGGTTGGTGAGTTTGAGGGGGGGGGCATAAAATATTTTGACCTCTCCTGAGGGGGGGCGAAAAATATTTCGACTGCTCTTGAGGGGGGGGGGGGGCGTAAAATTTTTAGACCCTTCTCAATGAGGCACGAATTGACGTGACCTGCCGTAAATACCCAATTTGTAGTGGGGATAATTTCTCAATATATTACTTGCAGAAGGAGAAAGTTTATACTGATAACTTTACAATGCATCAGAATGCACCATTTTCTTTCTAAAATTTCTAAATTTTTCAGGGGAATCATACTTCCAACAAGATTATATGCAGAGCTCTCAACACTCAAGCATCTGGCGTGAATCTCATGCATCTGGTGTGATTCTCACACATTTGGGGGTTGTCTCACTCTCTCATGCTGAGGAGCCTGTTTCTCATTTTAGACTTTGTAATTTCAGTATATACTTATATACATGTAGTGAACTTGAGCATCTATCCTCGGTTTAATGTACCAAAATGCTCTAAAAATCAACAAATGAACTTCCATATTTCTGCAAATTTTCTTGGGGGCATACCCCCAGACCCCCTGAAACTGCATTTATTTCAATGCATCTCGGAAATCTAGAAAATTCCAAGCTTCAGGGAAAAGTCTCACTCTTTGGCTCCATTAGAACATGAGAGCTCTGTGGTATGTGTGACGCCTGTTACAGATGGCTCATGCATACATGTGAGCAAACTCCTCATTTTTTCAGTTTTCTCCTTTATTCTAAGATCTCTCAGCGTCAATCTTTGTCCAGATCCCATGAGATATCATTTTACCATTTTATATATATGGTGGGGTCTTAGAAAGATTTGGATACAAGGGCATCAGCCACCCTGAAAAAGCACCAAAATGCACCAATTGACGTCTCAATATTCAAAATTGTCCTGGGCGAGATACCCCCATACCCCCCCCCATTTTAACCTATCAATAGCAAATCAAAGAAGAGTCTTTACTTTTAATGCCTCGATTTTTTTGCGCATTCAGAATTTGCATATATGTCATGGTCTGTTCTCTCTCTCCCTAGCCTTTCCTCCCATCTCTTCCCCTAACCTTTCCCCAAATCTCTCCCCTCATCTGGAGTGGGCCTAGCAAGACATACCTGACCTGACCTGGATGGCCTGACCCGGATGGCCCGACCTGTACCCACCCAGACTGCCCCTGGATAGATCCATCTGGACAGACTCACACAGACCGAACTGACCCGGACAAGACAGATCTACCTGGACTGCCCCCAGACTCACCCTGGATGGATCCACCCTGACAGACCCAGACCTGGACTGGAAATACCTGGACCAAATGGACTTGGACCAAATGGATCTGGACTGAACCTACCACAACAGACCCAGTCAAGACTTCAATGAGACCCAGACAAGACAGGGCTGGGCATATTTGAAAATCCTGGAGCCAATGTTAGCCGGGCTGTAGCCGAGGACCGAAAAACTTGCATATAAAGGCAGCGGAACCATTTGAAAGTTTGGGGGGGGGGGTGTGCAAAGGGGGAAGGGTGGGTAATTTCTGCTGATACGTGCAAAAGATACTAAACTATAGACTGAATAGACTTATTGTCGTAGCGGGGTCTCCCCAGGAAAACTTGCTACATTCAAATATTTTTTTACGATAGTTGTGTCTAGGCTGAGGGCACCCATATTGAAAAAGCATAGTACTTAGGGGTGAGGGTGGTGGAAACATTTTGAAAGTCTGGAAAGTAAATGGTGCATTCTGATGCCACTTAGCACACAATTTCCTTCTCTCTCTTATCCAAGAAACCCAGATCTACCAGGGACCTTAATGTCCTAGGCCCCCATATCTCTCCCCACACCAATGGTATCCCCCAACATTATTCTCTACCACCACCCCCTACAGAAATTTTTTGAAATTTTAGAAGTAAATGTTGCAGTTTGATGAGTTCCTATAGCATGATTTGCCTGCTCCATTGGATTGATAATGTAGGCCCTATAATGGTGGAGTGATACTGTCCTAAAAAGTAAAAATATGAAAAAAAAGTTGAGGGGGCATATATATATGCCCCCTGCACCCTGGTTCCACGCCTCTAATTATAAGCCATAAAGCAATCTTGTGGCACTCCTTTGGGCTGAATCTCTAAGGCACATAAGAGGGGGGATATATGCCCGACACTGGCCATTTAGATTCAATGCTTGTGTCATTTCGGCAACACTGTGATAGGCTCATCACAAGAAAAGGGCACTGAATTCGCAATTGATAATGGTAACTAGTGTAATCTGTAAACATGCCCCTGAGGAAAATTTTTGATTTTAGAGGTCATTTGGTGCATTGTGTTGCATTTTGAGAACCTGATATCTCAAACAATTCATCACAAAATAATGGCCCCCAAGGGGTTAAAAATGACATGGTGACATTTGGTCATTTTGAGGTGACATTCTGATATTTAAAACTGACATGTGATATGAGAAAACAAGATGAAAGTGACAAGAGACATGCCATTCTGTCAAAAATTTGACATGTGACAATTGCCAGTGTATAACAGGTGCAGATTTATCAAAAATATTTTTTTCAAAATTTCCAATTTCTGGGCTTTTCAACAGCAAAAGAATTTCTCAAATATCCCTATTAGAATCAAAGTTATGAAGTCATTCCCAGAATTCATAATACATCTTTTGACATTGATATTTTCAAAGAAATCTTAACATCTTTAAACAGGTGTAGACACTAATGCTGGCCCGGGAGCCATGGGCCTTTTGGCTGTGGGCCCATAGTTTTCTCAAGAATTACCTTCCTGTGGGTCAGGGATGGCCCACAGAAGGTTACAGAGGGGCATCTATAAAGGTTAATTCCATTGACCATCATCAATTTCTCTTTAAAAAAAATTAAACTGGCTATTCTGGGCCTGCAGCTTTAGTTCCAAGCCCATAGACTTCTAAACCTACAGGCTGGACTGGCCAGTGGCTGGAAAAGATAGTGTCTACCTCTGTTTAAATAGTTACTTGCTGTGGAGTTCCTGTAGTCTTGGGTTAAACTTGGGGATATTCTTATAAATGCTAAAGATATTACTGTAATCAACTCATGAATGTAATTTAGATTTAGATGACAGAGTATATATATATATATATATATATATATATATATATATATATATATATATAATGTAATGTATGACCGTTGGTGGTTCGGAAAGGATCACGAATACAAGGGAATTTGGTTTCGAAAGGCAACAAGTTTTTATTCAGTATCCTAAGTTACAGGGAGCTAAGTAGATTCCGTGTGGTAAATAGGCTGTTCGGAAAGCTCGGATTTACGACTACCAGGTAAGGTCTCGGAGTCAGTAAAGTTCAGATGGTATCCCTGGAGAATCCGGTAGGATTCTCCCCTTCCTAGGTTCCGACCCGACTATTATATAGCCACAGGGGTTGGGTGGCGACCTCTCGTGTTTAACCCCCGCAGCCCGGAGGGTGGTGCTGCCACCGCCCGCCGGGCGTACCAGGCTCTCAACCCGGAAGGTCGCTCCGTTCGGAACCTAGGCAACCCGTAAGCCATAAACACTACTACTAAACCGTGCCCCTACACTACCCCCACCAAGACTATAACAAGGTGATACACAAAGGGTAGAAACTAAGTTATAGTATTTACAAATATAATATAAAGGGCGCACGGCTGGCTTACAGGTTGTCTGACTCTACATTAAAGTATAAACATGGAAATATGATGAGTATTGATATGGTTATATAAACACATTTACACCATAGTATGTACGTTATCAGTGTAATAAATACATCTAATCAGATGTTTTGCTTCAGTGTTATTATTTACACAGTACATATAGAGTTTAAGGTGTTACCCATCGTAGTTTATACAGTAAGAAACGGAAGACTTAATACAGATGCTTCCGTATATACCATGTTAACCTGGAGTGTCTATTTGACTATCCGAACTAAATTAATGAGTCGATACCATGTTTTTAGTATTGAAACTTTACGGGATGGTATAAATAACATATAACCCTTAGGTCCGGAATGGAAGAAATTTTAGCTATGAACCTGATATTTATAATACAGATTCTAAATAGGATACATGTGTTATGAGAAAAACCTAGGAAACCTTGGTAAGTATGATATGTGAATAATAGTAATAGCATTTTAAATAGTTTATATATTTACAGCACCGGAAAACACATATACAACTTTGAACACATAGTGGTGATAATGATCTGGTCTTAACAATTGCCAGATATATGTAATTTAATTAAATAGTAACCTACCAGTGTAGTAGGAAACTGTACAGATACGTAGAATTAAGTAGTAACGTAGTGTTCATATCACCCTTGGAGTTTTCCGTCTGCATGGCCGTCCCATTGTCTCGATGTAGTTGTATAACGGTACTAGCCCAGGGCCTCTCGGGACCTTTCAGGGTCTGAGTACGGGATCGTCCATCTCCTAGGTTCTGGAACGTCCATTCCGGTCGTGTTGAACTGTCTCATAATGGAGTCCACGTATTGTAATCGTCTGCTGCCACTCCTCGTGTCCATTCTGGGTGTCAGCACTCATCATACCATTCAGATTCATGTTAAAACATATTACAAATAAAATTCTACCGATTAATCTTAAACTTATTAAACTTATTGGCTTCCGGAATCTTTGGGTTTTTCTGGTTCTAACCCATACAGAGCAATCTGTTCGTCAATCATATCTTTGGCCTCACGACGAGTGCCATCCCAATCTGAGAGTCTCTTTCCGAAGGCTTCAAAGAATTTCTGATTCAGGAAGTCCACTTCACTCCTGGCCTTAGCTACCTCAACGGTCCAGAACTCGGATGCTTTCTTCTGACGTGCCTCCTGGGCTTCTAACACTTTCATCTTCTCACTATGTTCCAAATCACGTTCTGATTCGATCCGACTTATTTCCAGAGATTGGACAGATTCAGTCAGATGCATTACCGAGCCTACGACATTTTGCAGGTATTCTACAGACATGGCATGATGGCGTTTCTGTCAGTCAATCATACAGCTCTTTTGAATCTGAAAGCTTTCCGGAGAGATATTCACAATGTCATAGTTAATCGGGTCCTGAATATACGAACTCCGCATGGGTAGTGGTTCGCGTTCGGAATAGTCTGAGGATCCAGAGTGTTTCCGACGTCTGGGATTCTCAGACAGGCTTCCGGATGGCATTGAAGAGGTTGTCACATCTCCCTGGGGGTGGAGATTGTGACTCCCCTGCCATTTCCTACTTGTGGCGGGGCTGGGTTGGCCCAATTTCCGACTGTACGTTTTCCGGATGATGCAGACTTGGGTGTTCCCCTTCCGATACCAGTGGGCCGTTCCCTACCCCGTTGGTTAAGGGTCTGGCTTTCAGGTCCGGCTGGTCCCATTTCCGGAAAGTCCTTATCTCGGTCCTTATTCATATCAAACACCGGTGGGGCAGCGCCTCTCAATGAAGACAGAGGAGACGATGCTTCCAGACTACGATCCCTACGATCAGGTGCCGGGCGTTGGATCCCACGGAATGAGATCTTACCCGGCTGCGGCTTCATACGCTTTGCGGACGTGGCCTTATTGGAGTCCTGATAGGCGCTGTCGCCCCGGTACTCCCTCATTTCTCCAAACTGTTCATTGGTAATTCTTAACCTTCCCGGAGTGTAGTTCAGTTGAAATGCCGCCTCCAGTTTGGAATTGACGTGCGTTTCAACTTCGCACAATTTACTGACTTTTGAATTCAGACTCCGGAAGTTGGTTTTCTTCCAGGCGTCCCACTTATCAATCAGGAGTTTGTGCAGATCTAAGGCTGCTTTCAGAGCTGATTTCACACCGACCTGGTGTTCATCCTTCAGATGTTGGACCAGCTCGCTCTTTCGGAACGTGGTCAGTCCCGAACAGATGGCGCTGTTCCTCCCTTTGTTCATATAACACATATACACCGGGTGATGGTGCATATGCTCCTCAACAATGTGACGGATGAATCTCATATGGGTGCTGAACTTTTCGGGTTCATCGCTACCCCTAGCACAGATAATAAACGGACAGGTTGTGTTATTATCCTTATCCCAACTATCGATAGCCCACTTGATCTTACAGTAGGCATCGAAATCGTAATACTCCTTATTTCGGTTGTCGATAGTTTGCTCAACCCAATTCACATAGAAGTAGTTCGGATTCCGGTCCTGACGAGTGTACCTCATCCACTCTTCATCATCCTGCTCCCCATCCATGTTAATGAACGGAGGGCAGCTGTAGTACCGAGTATTTCTTTTCGTCCAGAGAGGGAGCCTCCTTGTCATCATACAATTCGGGATGGTCTATGTCCGTAGACCAATCCCAAGTCGCTGACTCTGCGGTCTCCTGTGAGCCGAGAGCCACAGGTTTCGGGACCGCAGTGGTCTTCGGAATGGCCCCAGTTGGCTTCAGACTTGTGGCTGCCGGGACCTGAGTTGTCTCGGTTCCGGCTTCCTCCTCCTCCGCCTTCTTATCCATCTTCTCTTTCTTCTTAAGCTTCTCCCTCTCCTCTTTCTCCTTTTTCTTAATCAGGGCTTTCGCCTTCTTACTTAGACTCTGCTTCCAACCTTCTTTTTCCTTAACAGTGCCCTTCGTACTTACTCGGGCCTGCATCCGGGATTTGGCGTCTTCTACTGACGCACTCAGCCCGGTACTTATTTCAGCCAATTGTTCTCTTTGTTTTCTTAACACTTCTTCTTGTTGCTCAAGCTTCTCCTCGGCTTCTGACTGCATTCTTACGGCTTCTTTCTCAATCCGGCTGTCCTCAGCTCGCAGCTCGGATTCAGAAAGAGTTTCAGATGAGACGGAGGATTTCCTGGGGGTAGACTTAGCAGCAGCCATTCCCACAGCTTCACCTCTGTCATCGATGTCCATTTGGTCTGATCCTGAATCAATCTTAACAGGGCTCGGTGGGTTCCGTGATGGCTGCATCCCGTACCAGAACAGGGATGCATGCTGCTCAACGGTGGCTTCCGGGTGCTCCCAGCTCCACTTGTCCTTAATGTATGCCACCGTACGGTAGAACTCTTGGTTCACACTCATACCGGTGGCAAAGTCCATATAGTTAAGTAACCATATGTCCGGAATCGACAGATCTTCAGGGATCGCCTTCTTAATCAAGTTCCTCCACATCTCAGGAATCTTTTCCGGTTTTGATGTTTTCGGATTCCAGATAAAGTCTTTCTCGAGGAAGATCGTATCGCCATTCGGCCACACAATGCTTCCCAACGAATAGTCAATCTTACCATGACTTTCCGGGGGGTCCATCATGGCTTCGGTTGATTCTGAATGTGCGGATTTTGCTGGGGAGGGGGGTGGAGGCATCTTCGTAGTTCCCACTCCACTAGTGTTCAGATCCAGACGTACAAGCGTGTTTGCTGCTTCCAAATCTTCCAAAGCGGCCTCTTCTTCGGGATGAATGGGGCTCATTCCCGAACGGTCCTCCATATCTACCTCCATACTGGATTCGGACAACATCTTTTCCGCCATTTAGACGGAGTTCAGATGCAGCAAGTTAGCCCAGTAGTACTTCAACGTATTCCTCGACTTTATAATCTTAGTTAGTGTTCGTATCTATCAGAGTTTAGCGCTTGCAGCAGGGAAAAAACTACCGAGCAAAATCAAGCACGTCGAGTTTCCTCGGCGCGAGAAACCCCGAACCCGAGGTCAAGGGTCAAACCCTCGTTCCCGGTAATTGGGTCACGCGGCACCACGTGCTTTCCACACATCTGAAAACAAAACGGTCTGTCAGAGCTCGTATTGTCTTCCCGGCTCGATATCATCTGGAGTACCCATGGAGAATACGTATAGCATTATGCTGATACGCCGGATCAATCCGTCCATTACCCACTGGAACCTCGAGGAGCCGACAACAGAGCAGGTTAGAGCGGTTTCATTACACACCGACGAGCATCCCGAAGGTGCTGTCAACATGGTTGACACCACGCTCTGTCATAACAAGTAACGACACAAACATTCAAAGACACACACAAAAACAGGACAATACATCGTTGTGTTTCAGGATTCAATACTTATTAGAATCTACTGTTGGGCTTATTTAGGTAATACCGCTTCTCTGAGCAATCCTAGCACTACGGCGAACGCCCTCCTTAATAGTTCTATTTTTAGCATTGGGGGACTCCGCTCCATTCCCGAGATCCAAGCTACCCTTTGGGTTCCTGGTCCGCTTTGCCCTCCCTACTCCTGCCGAGACTTTTTTATCCTTAACATCGCTCTCATTTGATTCGGTTTGATTCTTCTTACGTCTTCTTCGTTTTCGGGTGCCGAGCATCGGCATCCTTTAAGGTTTCTTCTTAATTCGTTTTTCTTCATTTACAGGTTTTTCCGGATCTTCATCCCGATCCCCTGTACCAGGACCTCTCCCTAGTTCAGGTAAGTCGACAACTTCTGGTAATTCCATAACATTCGGACCTAACCCATACATCTCTTCAGCTAACTCCCTACCTCGGTACGGCCTTAGTACTTCGACATGACATCGTCCTACGTTCCCGTACAGATCTTTTATAAAGCAGGTCATTTCGGAAATTATCTGAGTTATGATGTGTGGGCCATCCCAGCTTGACACCACTTTCAATTTATCAAGGGGTTTATAGAATCTGAGGACCCTATCTCCCAGCCTGAAAAATCTAGGTTTCAGTCCAGTGTCGTAGCCCACTTTCTGCCATTTCGCTGATTTCCCTAGCTGATTCCGAACTAGTTGATAGGCTTTCTTAAAGTTATCCCGTAAGGATTCCACAAACATAATCGAACACGGGGTTTCAGGACTTATTCCAATTACCCCAAATACTAAATCCACTGGCATTATGATGTCTTCACCATAAACCAACATATTCGGAGTACAATTAGTAGAGGCATGCACTGTGCTGTTGTATGCATGCACCACGAAATCGCATTGGATGTCCCAATCGTCCTGATGCTTATTCACTAGCCGTTTCAGAACTTGTAGTCGGGTTCTGTTGAACCGTTCTACTAAGCCGTCCGATTGAGGCCGGTACGGATTAGTGCGCGTTTTGCAGATAGCTAAGTACTTGCACATTTCCTGGAATAATTCTGATTCAAACTCCCTTCCTTGGTCACTGTGGAGCATCAGGGGTACCCCGTATCGCTACACCCAACCTCTCACGAATGCTTCTGCACAGGTGATGGCTTTGTGATCTTTCAGAGGGAAGACTTTCGTGTATTTCGTATAGTAATTGCAAACAACCATCATGCAAGTGTTATCCCTAGGGGTTGTATTAAACCCACTAATGATGTCAATCGCAATTCTGGCGAAGCGTACTCCGAACAATTCCTGAACCAATGGGTTCTTTCCTAATCCTTCTCCGGGCTTATTCTTACAACATTCGAGACAAGTGGCGATCCACCTTAGCAAATCTCCACTCATTCCCGGCCAGTAGTATCTCCGGGTGAGTCTTTCCAGAGATCTACTCTTTCCGAAATGACCACTTGTCACGTGGCCATGGCAGTAATACATAATATCCCGACGCATAGCGTTCGGAATAACAATCTGAAGAATCTTTTTAGTTGGACTAATTTTCCACCTACATAAGATTCCATCTCTGACCTCTAGCTCGGCCCATTGGGCTAGAAGTCTTCTCATCTCCCTGTTCTCCATGCTGATAGCAGGACGGACAGGTTTGATCCCTAACGGAACTGTCTCCAGGAGTTTCTTGGTAATGGGGTCCTTACTCTGGAACTTGCGAATGGCCTCTGGTGACCATTCTATTAAAGTTCCCGGATAGTCCCTGAGTGGCATATGCGCGGCAGCAATTACTGCGTTATGCTGCCCGCAATCACCACAACTCGCCCGACCACACTTTTGGATTGGCTTCCTAGATAGGGCGTCTGCATTGGTATGCTTCTTCCCGGACCTATGTTGGATCTGGCTGTGCTCCAACCCGAATTCCGAAAGGTGCGCCAACCATCTGCCTATCATCCCCTCGGCGTCCTTGAAGTTAAGGAGCCATCGGAGAGAGGAATGGTCGGTTCTTAGTGTAAAATCGGATCCCCATAAAAAGTGTTTAAATTTCTTAGTGTACACTACCACAGCCAGAAGTTCCCTCTTAGTGGTGCAATAATTTCGTTGGGCTTTATTCAGAGTGTTTGTAGCAAATGCAATCGGGACTTCCACGCCGTCCTGGACCTGGGACAGTGCGGCCCCAATGCTATCATTACTAGCATCCGTATCCAATATGAAGTGACCTGAAGGGGTTGGGTATTTCAGTACTGGTGTATCCGTAAATAGGGCTTTTAGTTTCCTAAAAGACTCCTCCTGTTCATTCCCCCAGGGGAATGGCTCCCTAGCTCTCCCAGGTGTCCAATGGGCGATGCTTTGCATAGGAAAACTTACTCGAGAGTATCCCGGAATGAAGTCTCTGTAGTAACTACAGAACCCCAGGAAAGATCGTACCTGCTTAGCAGTTCTTGGTCTCTCCCAGTCCCAAACACTCTCTATTTTTTCCGGATCAGCTTTAATCCCATCGATGGATATAATCCTACCCAGGTAAGTGATTGATTTCTGAAATAATCTACATTTCTTAGGTTTCAGACGTAATCCATTGGATACTATCCTCTTGATCACTTCTTCTAGATTATTCAAGCATTCACGGAATGTCTTTCCGAAGACAATTACATCGTCCAAGTATACTAGACATTTCTTCCATAACAGATCACTCAGGAGAGTCTCCATCATGGCTTCGAAGGTAGCAGGTGCATTACATAACCCGAAGGGCATGACCGTATATTCAAACAGGCCTAAGTGACTGGAAAATGCTGTTTTCTCCATGTCCTTGGGTTCCATTCCGATCTGCCAATACCCGGATTGGAGATCCAGGGTGCAGAACCAATTGTTCCCTCCCAGGGCGTCTAATGTTTCGTCAACCCTGGGTAAAGGATACGAGTTTTTCTTAGTTAGTCCATTTAGTTTTCGATAATCCACACAAAAGCGAATGCTTCCGTCTTTCTTAGTAGTCATGACTACTGGACTAGACCAGGGGCTGGTACTAGGCACAATCACCCCCTTTTCCAACTGATCTATAATTTCCTTCTCACAAATGATTTTCTTCTTAAGCGGCAGTCGGCGGTACGGAATCTTGAAGGGCTCCGCCTCTCCAGTATTGATATGGTGCAGTACCTTATTATTCCGGCCCAAGGGACCACCGGTATAGCCAAAAGCATCCTCGTATTTCCGCATTAGATTCCGGACTTCCATCTTCTGATAGCTATCTTCCAGAGAGGATTCCTCTATTAGGTTATCCAGTTCCATGTTCATCTTCTCTTTCCCTACCAGTTTACATTCGGGTTCCCGAATGTCATTCCGTATCCCATTTACCAATGTCATGGACCCAAGCCTGGATCCCTTCTGTAGATAAATGGTTTTATCCCCTCGGTTCATTACTGGTAGTACGCTCCAGAACAGGTTTCCTACCAGCGTATCTACTGATTCCAACCCAATGCTGGCTAGCTGAACCACATCTGGCTCAAATACACCTTCCTGATCTTTCAGTTTTCTATCTGAAGTACAAAGGACATCACAGGAGACACCCGGGGGTATCTTTACTGTATCCACCACGCTAGCTACCACGCTTATCTGTCTTAATACACACCTCACGTGGATATCGTATGGCTTCCGAATTCTCAACTTTCCCGTACACGGGTTCAATTCCGCCTCGAATAGACTCGCGAAGTCCAGCCCAAGTATCCCATCATCATTCATATTGGCTATAGTGGGAGAGAGAACGAACTCCTTCCCGCCAATAAAGGCTTTCATAAATGTTCTACCAAGAACCTGCATACGGGTCCCATCGGCCGTACAAGCGTTTACCCCCTTTATGAGGTTCTCACTCTTGTCCGGCAAGCGGATGTAGAATTTATTGGAGATCATCGAGTGACTAGCCCCCGTATCAACCAAAAATTCCCCAGTCCTACCCTTGGTCGTAACAGACACATACCATCTCCTACCTCCCAGTGGGGAAGGGTTTCCGGTAAACCTATCAAAATCTTCCGAAATGCCGAGATCCAATCCATGGTCCTTCAGGTGCTCCAGACATGGATGGTTCGGGGGAAGGTGTGCCGCACATACACGTGTGAATGCCTCTATCCACCCTTCCTCTTCTCCAACGCGCGCACTTTCCCTTACTACTGACTTGGTACCTTCGCTTATGTTGGAGTCCCCGGCCATAGGAGGGGCGAGGTGATCAATCTCGGATCCCTCCTCCCCAGGCGTAATCATTTCGGATTCATCAGACGGTTTATCGGGGACAGTACTCTGGCATACAACAAGTTTCCGGGTTGAGCATTCTGCCACATCCTCAACCCTCCTTAATTTTCCGAATTAGGTTCTACCTCTTCAACTGCCGACATATTCCGAGGGACCGGCTCAGCGGCCCGGCACTCATAGGCTACGTGACCCATTTTCTGACAGCGATAACATCTGATTCTGGACTTATCGTACCTCGGCCTACTATACCGGTGCCTCTCAAGGTCCTCCCGGAAAGACTTCAGCATGCTCTCCATCATACTTTTCATATCGAGGTTTCCAGATGGTTTAATCTCATCCTTCTTAACTATAGTTTCCTTGGGTTCGGAAACACTCTTATTGTGACTTTCGGGAACTCCCCGCCTTGGCTGCGTAGTCAAGGTCCTTCTGGGAATGAACTTCTTGGCATTCTTAGGGAACCTCAATGCTGAGATTGTTCCGTCCTCTTCCTCATACTCTACTGTTTCATATTCTGTTTCAGCTTCCGAGACAGCGGCTGCCGCAGTAGGAATTACTGGTTTCAGATCAGGGGTCACCACACTGGCGGTTTCCCGAGGGACAAATCCGGAAAGAAAAGTTTTCTTCTTATCCAAGTTAGCTATGGCATCACATAACGTTTTCATAGTCGCACCCGGGCCCCATGCTCGGTAAGCACAGTCCTGGTGATCTTTATCTCGTAATCCTCGCACAAAGTGTGAGATCAACTCATCGCTTGCATAATCGTCATCCATCATAAGGTTAGGTCTAGCCTTCCGTAGTAGTATCTGAAGTTCTAATCCATAGACCTGAACCGACTCCCCCGGCTTCTGAATTCTCTTCCTATATTGAGTCATCGGATCTTCCGATACTATACTCCCTAGATAAGAACTACAAATCTCAACTAACTGAGTGTACGTTCCCTTATTCCTATACTGTTCTCTCCAATGATCGACTGCAATCCTACCCGGTCCCTTTTTCAGGCATCTGACCAGTATGGGTATCGTATCCATCTACCTCACGGTCGTCCGTGAAGTCCGAAAACCAATCCCTCCATGGTTCTGATCCATCGAAGGACTTAGTATCGATCTGATTCTTCTTAGCTGAGATCTCCCTACTTTTTAACCTAGTGCATTGCTCCAGGCTCCAATCTAACATTTTCTGATCCTTAGTCTTCTTACCACCCCCACCGGATCCATTGGGTCCCGGACCACCGGATCCCGGATGGCTGTTATTCGGACTATTCCAGAAGGTAAACCCATATCCGGTATTCATAACGGGTTGGGATCCTATGTCCCCAGGAGCTTGGGCACTGGTGTAGCAAGCCCTACCACCACACAGGGTGTCGTTATTATTCTGATCTGTGCTACACACCTGATTGTCCACCCTATAGGTCTGATCGTTCGGAATAGACTGACTGCTGCCCTGTAGTTGGCTAGGTATATTGATTGGTTCCCCAGCGCCCTCTGGAGGGGTGTGGTCGAAATGACTCGGGGGCGGGGCTTGCTCCCTGGTGTCAATGTACTGATACTCACCATCGATGGTGAAAGTGGCATCTTTTTGACCTACGCTTAGCCGGACATTCTTATAATGGCCGGGAACATATCTGTTCCCCTTGACATTCCGAGCGGCCTGGTCGTTCACAAAGGGGTCATACCCATTCTTCAAAATGGGTTTTGGGGTAGAAGTGATCGGTGGGCCTTCCTTTCCGTCATCCCTTGGGATGCAACTGATGTTAGGGTCCTCCGAGGGTCCCCTATTCTCGTCTACTTCCTCGAGATCCGGTTCTTCCTCCTCGGAATCCTCGGATCCCTCCTGCATCATCCGCAGCTAAGTTATTTCATATATGAGATCATCCCTCTCCTGATACAGTTCCCGATTGTTATCCTGAATGTCAGTGATCAACTGATCGTTTTCCTGAATATGTTTCTCCCGAAGGGCCACATGTTCCCTCTGCTGTTTCTCTATGATTTTCTGATTCTTCTCATAAATCTCATGTTGGGCCTCAATTTGGTTTTTCAAATCGGTAAGGCGCTTACCAGCGACATCCAGCCCCGTTCGGTATTGTCCCAAAGTCTCGTCCTGCTCTGAAGTCTTAGCTTCCAGGGTGGAGGTTGCCAGACTCAGTTGCAGTTCGACTTCTTCGACTTTCTTCCCCGTACCTTTCATATTCAGCTTTCTTACCCTGAATCATAGCCTCGATCTCCCGGAGTCGAGTACGGTGGACATCCACTTCTCGTTCCAAGGTTTCCGTGGTTCGTTCCAACAGTCCCTTACTCTTGCGTAAGTCCCCAATTTCTTCTAAGAGGTCTTCAATCTCCCTTTCTAATTCTTTCACCTTATTCTGTTTCCGCTCAGTCTCTTTCTTCTGATATTCCAGCAGCTTTTCACCCCTGGACTTTTCCTGATCGCTCATCCGCTTCCATTCCGCATGAGCTGTCCTTTCTGATTCATACCTATTCCTCTCATCCCGGTACCTATCCACGGGTGCCCCACTCACAGGAGCCGGCTGACTAGACCCACCGGGATTGAAGACGGAGTCAGAAAGGGATGCCGAGTTTAAGTGATTCAAAAAAACTCCCTGGCCAGCCAAGGGCACCAGGTGAATCGGATCTCTCCCTCGTCCTCGCGGCTCAGTACCAGGGACTTGGGCCAAAATGATGGGACTACCTAAATCCCCATCTCTCAATAAACCTGATGATCTTATATTAGGCGCGGTTTGGTTAGCCGGCGCGATCGGATGGTCATCGGTTGTAGTGTCCAACCCTACCGTAGAAACCTCACTTCCGGAATCCAATGCCTCGGTCTCATTCCGGGATGGATCCCTATATTCCTGATAGGTTAGGCCCGGGGCGCCATGGCTTCCCGGGAGCTCACCTTCGGGACACTGATTCTCGTCTTGTTCAGACAGGGCTGCGCACTTCCGAGAACCAAATCCTGGTCACGGCACCAGTGTAATGTATGACCGTTGGTGGTTCAGAAAGGATCACGAATACAAGGGAATTTGGTTTCGAAAGGCAACAAGTTTTTATTCAGTATCCTAAGTTACAGGGAGCTAAGTAGATTCCGTGTGGTAAATAGGCTGTTCGGAAAGCTCGGATTTACGACTACCAGGTAAGGTCTCGGAGTCAGTAAAGTTCAGATGGTATCCCTGGAGAATCCGGTAGGATTCTCCCCTTCCTAGGTTCCGACCCGACTATTATATAGCCACAGGGGTTGGGTGGCGACCTCTCGTGTTTAACCCCCGCAGCCCGGAGGGTGGTGCTGCCACCGCCCGCCGGGCGTACCAGGCTCTCAACCCGGAAGGTCGCTCCGTTCGGAACCTAGGCAACCCGTAAGCCATAAACACTACTACTAAACCGTGCCCCTACAATAATATGGATTATTTTGTTAATTTGTGAGACAGTATAAGAATTGAATGTTGAGTCATATGTTAGGGAGGATCAGTTTATCAATCCACTGATGCTGAACTAAACTTGTCAGTGGGAATGAAGGTCCTCTCTTTCTTCATTGTTCACCTAAACGCCCGCATAGCAAAATCCATTTTGATTGGTGGTATTTCATTTGTTCACATGGCTTGAATCATGAATAACATGATATATGGGCAATGACATTTTAATTGTCACTATGATGGATTGACTTCCATAATACAGGTGGTTTGTGCTGAATGAACAATGAAGAAAATTCAAACCAGAACTTTAATTCATTAAAGTAGGGCCAGCAGTTTAGTTACTGATCTGGTTAGTTTTCATTATATTATCATTATTAAATGTTACAATTAAATACATGTTATATATAGCCATCACATGAAATATGGAATATTCAAGTTTACATCAGAATTCATTACTGACCAGCTCTGAGTGATTGGAATAGGGAGGTGGGGTTGGGGCCATTTTCCTAAGAAAATTTTGAAATTTTCCATGTCAAAATATTATGCATTCTGGTGACTTCTGTGAATCATTTCATAACTTTGGTTCTATTAGGAATATTTGAAAAATGCTTTCACTATTGGAAAGCCCAGAGTCTGAGGAACATTCTGAAGGTAGATGTCGCCATTTTCAAGGCCATTGTCGCCACATTATGGCTACATGGCGACAGCTGCCCAGCCCTGCCAGACCGGACAGAATCAGATGGATCCAGACTGAACAAAACCAGACCATACAGATCCATATGAGATGGACTTGACGGGGATAAACCCGACCCATCCAGTTAGGTCATCCAGTCATACCTCAACAAAATGCACCATTTGACTTCTCGATATTCAAAATTTTCCTGGGGGACATCTCCATATACCCGTAGGCTCCCTGAGCCAAAAACAGTGTATTGATGATGCAGGGGTAGTAAAACCTTGGGTACAGATGGGATGTGTGCCCACCTGCACCATCCAGTCATACATCACCAAATTGCACCATTTGACTTCTCGATATTCAGATTTTTTCTGGGGGACATCTCCATATACCCCTAGGCTCCCTGAGCCAAAAACAGTGTATATGATGCAGGGGTAGTAAAACCTTGGGGTCAGGTGGGATTTGTGCCCCCCTGCACCATCCAGTCATATGTCACCAAAATGCACCATTTGACTTCTCAATATTCAAAATTTTCCTGGAGGACATACCCCCATACACCCCTCTGATTCTTACTCTCTATCACACATTAATCACACTAACAATAAAAAAAAACATGCCCAAGAGTTTTAAACATTTTTCTTGGAAAGCAGTATGCACATACTTAGAGTTGGCCTGGCCATTCGCTCACAAATTGACCTGAGAATACATGATATTCTTGTCTAGATTTTCCAAATTTCCCTGGGGAACAAATCTGCAGATAGTACTTTACAGCAGAATCAAGTAACTGAAAGGCTAGGGGCACATCAATTCATGTCTTGGCAGTCTTCTGGTATCCAGGGTTCAAATTTCCATTAGGATAGCAAGATATCCATCATACATAAAGAGGTCAGACGTTTTCAGAAACCCAAACCCCCAACCCATGTAAATGGTAAAGTTTTTGATTTGCAGGTTTGGATTGCTTTGGTTACCCCCTCCCCAAACAAAATTTTCAAAGGCTCCCATTCCCTATAGTTAAGAGTCATAAAGGCCCATGTGTGTCTGCAGCAAGTTGGTTCAGACTTAAAAGATCCTTCAAATACAGTTTGCTTGCTTGCTTTAAACTAAGACCACAGAAATCAATCTTGTGATTCATCCAGATCCATGGGATGAGATCCCATTCAAACATTTTGTATGAAGGGTCCCTATAGTAGAATTTTAAACAGAGGGTATAGGGAAACTTCAAAAACCACCAGAATGCATAAATTTAGGCTCTAGATTTATAAAACTGTTTGACTGGGACAGGTGATGCCCCCAGACCACCCTATACTTAGCTTGTCCTGGCTGCTTGTTAAACAAAAGACATAAGGCTAAGTAGTGTGTGACTCGCACTGCAGCTACTGATGAAATTGGTCTTGAGAAGTGGAACCCTCTTTTCAATTTCTTGCATTCCAATAGAAAAATAATAAATTGATGATAATAACTCTGGGAAGTGATCCTTTTACCTTATACTTCAGTAAAACAATACAATTGAGTGTGATATGATGCAATGTGGTGCAACACAACTCGATGTTGGGGGGGGCGCAAAATATTTTGACCCCTCCTGATATTTTGGCACCTCTCAAAGCGGGGGCGGAAAATATTTTCAGGGGTAAAAACGAAAACTCACCAACCCCCCCCTGTTGTTAAAAAATGAACACTCCCTTAGCTGGCGCTCTTCTGTCATGTTTTTACTATTGCTTGTTTCTTCACAGTGCAATTTAGCATGATGGTTGAGTAAGTAAGTTAGATGGAGAGAATGGAGTTGAATTGACTTGAATGGATTGGATTGTTATGAAGTGGAGTGAGTGGGCAAAATAGGGTCAGATTGACCCAAGTTTGGTATATTGGGTCAAAATGAGTCAATCTTGATCAACTGGCCCAAGCTTGGGCCAAATTACATCAGACAGATGAGTTAATTAGGTCAAAACAGGTCCATCTAGATCAAACTGGGTAAAAATGGCCCAAAGTGGGTAAATCAGGTCAAAACAGGTCAATCTAGGTCAAACTGGGCAAAAGTGGCCCAAAGTGGGTAAAATGGGCCAAATCAGGTCAATATTGGTCAAAATGGACCAAACTCAGTCAGATTAACCTATTATGAGCAAAGTGGGTTAAATCAGGGTCATATGGATCAAAATAGGTCAAATAGGCCAGATATAGGTCAGTTGCATAAAATGAAGTCACATGGATTAGATTTGGTCAGGTTGGCTAAATAAAGGTCAATTCCATTAAATGAGGTCAAATTAGTCCAAATAGGTCATAAACTGGATCAAATCAGGTTAGATTGGCTGAAAATGGTACAAGTGCATCAAATCAAGTCAAATTAGGTCAAAATTATTTAATTAGGTCATATTGCACAAAATTGGTCAATTGCATCAAATTAGGTCAAATAGGATCAAAAAAGGTGAATGTAGGTCAAATTGGACAAATTCTGTCACGATAAGGTAAAAGTGGCCAAAAATGGAACAACCGGGTAAAGTAGGTCAAAATAGGCTTTAAGTATTCAATTCGTCTATTCTGAACCCTTTTGACCTAATTTGACTTCATTTAATGTAAATTGCCCATTTTTGGCCTATTCAACCTAATTTAACCCACTTTAATCTATTTGTCCTCAATTTTGGTAATTTACAAATATTTTTTATCAATTTGATCTAATTTAACACCAATTTGTCCATTTTTGACCTGGTTGACCTGATGTGATGTATTGGACCTATTTTAGGTTAGTTTGTCATGATTCGACCGACCTATTCTGACCTCATTTAGAACAATTGACCTATTTTAGGCTAATTTTACCTAATTTATCATAGTTTGATCTACTTTGATCTCATTTGATGTAAATGACCTATCTTTGGGCTAATTTGACCTAGTTTGTCATAATTTCAACTGTTTTTAACTAATTTAACCAAATTTGACCTCGTCTGATGTGATTGACCTATTTTGACCTCATTTGTGTTCATTGACCCATGTTTGGCCAATTGACTTTACTTGAATAAATTTGACCGATTTTTGACTTACCTTACCAACTTTGACCCATATTCCCCCGCTTTGACTCACTTTGCTCATAGTAGGTCCAACTGACCTAATTTAACCCAATTAACTTATTTGACCTAATTTGATGCATATTAACCTGATTTTACACAGTTTACCTCACTTCACTACATGAAACTCAAAACTCGCTCCACTTCATTTTCCTTCCTTGTTTCCACTCAGCTCAATTGAAATCAAGTGAGTGGGATTAACTGACCTTCAGTCATTCCACTCCACGCAACTCAACCCTATCCACTCCAATTCATTCCAATCCACCCCACCCAACTCCATTTACTCCATTTGAGTCACCACCACTCTACTCCATCCCTTCCCTTTCACCATCCCTCCCCCTGAATTGTTCCCTCCATCCCTGACTCACTCTCTTTCTCCCTTACTCTCCCTCACTCTCTCACTCACTCACTCACTCACTCACTCATTGCCTCCCTCCACTCATTCCCTCCCTGTCTGCCTTTTCCATGCCTGTCTGCCTGCCTGTGTCACTGTCTCACTGTGTCACTGTCTCATCATCATCATCATCATCATCATCATCATCATCATCATCATCATCATCATCATCATCACTATTGCACTATTGGTTTGTTGCTATGGTCCTTGTTTGCCTAGCACCACCCACTCTGATTGGTTATTTGCATAGCAACCGGTATGAAGATGCCGTCCAGCATATTTTTCAAGGGTCCATATCCTCCTAAAAGCTTTACAGGGGCGTAGGAAAAGGGGGGCGGCCCCCCCAATCATAATGGAGGTGGGGCTTGAATATGTCTGGGCCCCCCAAAAATTGGCCAAGAAGTCATAATAAATTGGATAAGAAGCTAAAACTGTCATCTGAAATTACATCAATGTGAGCTTCAACTCAGATCTAAAATTCACGAAAAGTTATCTTTCTATACAAATCCTATAAAGGTATGTATAGGCGTCATTGCACTTGAGTCAATAATTCAAGGTGGTCATGGTGGGCCCCCAGCTGCCCCCCCCCCCCCCCCAATGAAGATTTGTTATTTCAACTTGCAGTGGAGAGCCACTAGACCTCCATTCAATTTCATGGAGAGTTGCAAATTGCAATCGCAAATTGCGTAGCCCGAGTTGATATATGTGATCTATACACACCGCGTTGCCCCATATCCATAACCTATTTCGTTTATACCACCATTTCGTTCTATAGGATTGATAATGCATCAGAATGTATCAAAATCATCAAAATGCATCATGCATTCATTGTGCTATGGAAACATAGCGAAAGCAAAAGGTTGACCGGGCTGGGACTCATATGCCTGTGCCCAGCCGTGAGCCTGCCACCCTATCAATGCTGCCACAGGGACTGCTACTAGACCACTTGGAGCTATCCAGGAATAAATTCACGGCTTTGTCTCAAAGGGGATGCAGACGGTGCAATCAAGAATAGTATAGCTTCTTGGTGCAATACCCAGGGAAGGTTACTCGCTAAAAATGAATGGGTTTATGACCATGTAATGTTCATTGTCAGAACCGCATTTAACCACACCTCCCGTCGGTAGGTTATTTCTATGAATATGGCTCTTTAGTCCTGTGTCACAGACACACCTAGATGATTGGAGCAACTCCTTGGATGCAAGCCATCCCAAAAGTGGTCTGCCAATTTTGTACCTCTATAGGGTTTACCCAGGTTGCATTATTGACCAATCAGATAAGTCCCTGTATTCACTGCAGAATTTTTTGGGTACATTATGTAATACCTCGTACCCATCATGCTGGTTGTTATCAGTGCTTATCTAGCCAGACACCAGATCAAGCAATGGTGGACCCACTAGGCCTCAGTACTGAGCCCTATACTATAGTCCTGTCAAAAAGAAAAAAAAAAACCTACCCTGTTTTGCTAGGGTCGGTCGGGTAACTGGAAACAAAACTTTTTTTCTTTGCCTCACTATATATGTAGTCACTGCTATGGAGCCATTTCTCACACCTACCACTACGATTTAAGGGCATCCTGCCGTAGAAACTATTGAAACAAGGCCCCTAGAGGGAAAGGGGAAATGAGAAAGTTTTTGGTCACATTTATTAGATTCACCACCTTGGTTACTTCGGACCGTAAGATAATGCCCATGTATATATCTGTCTGGTAGAAGGTCCTTCAATAAAAGGGACTGAATACGTCCCGTGTATATTATGCATGGGGACGCAGAAGCAGTTTTGGCCCTTGCAGGTGATGAATGGGCGATACACACCTGAATAAATAACTAGCCGCATACAGATGGGTGTCAGCAATCAGCTACAAGGAAAGGAACACCACCTCTATACATCTGTACTGCCAGTGTACTGCATGGAGTACATATGTCGGCACCTGGATTAGATATAAAGATATTACAACAAGAACAGCAGTAAATAATAATGCCTGGCCAATGAGATCCAATCGTCTTTATTGTATGTACATCGTTTGAAAGATCAGCACTGTTTAGTTCATTTCGGAGAAACATTTCACAAATCATTTGGCCATGGAATCACATAAAGGCTATACATGTATATGTTTTCTGCATCAGGACTTTGTACATTGGTGAGATTTGAAAAAATAATAACTGTTGCATTTATGGACCGGGTTGAACAACACTTTGGTTGGCAGGTATACAATTCTTATAGGTCGAATCCCACGATGCAATCTAACCCTGGAAAGTTCTTGCAATTTGGGAACTCTTGAAGATGGGGGGACTTGCCTTTACTGCAAATTGCAAGGCACCTAACATGCCATTGCATTTTACAAATCTGACTGTTGCAATTAAATTGACCCCTCACCCTTGCAATGTAGATCTGAGAGCTGCGTCAAATTGCAATGCAATTCTCCTTGATATTGAATTTTCAAGCTGTTGGAGGTAAGCACAGTGCTGAATGAGACCAAAATTGAAGTTTGTGTATAATTTATGCAGACATTTTGCATACGAATTGCAGGATATGGGGCAAGTTTAGATTGGGACTTGGGTTGCAATTTGAAGTGAACACTCATCCCTATTTGTCAATGACTTTATCCACATTTCTGTAAATTGCAAGCGAATTCTGTAAATTGCAGAAACTTTTCCCTTAAGCAAGGGAAAATATCTAAATATAAAGATCCAAACTCCAGTGCAAATCTACAAGGGATTCCTTGCTATTAAAGCCCCCTGTAGCCATTATAGGTCTTGCAATATAAGGAGAGAGCCTCAAATTGCAACAGATGACTAAATTGCAGAAACTTTTCAGCCATAATTGCATTGTGGGATTCGACCTTATTATGCTTTATCATACATGCTAGTACATTTTGACATCGCATATGTGGAATCATATTAAGTGTAAGAGGGAAGGAACGGGTCTTGTAAAACAGCAGGATGCCTACATAATACTGTAAGACGTTATGTACATCCCCACATGATTTAAAATGGGGAGTGTTTTATAGAATTAAAGCGTATACACGGGCATAAACAATTAATTGTCTCCATGGGAATTCCTAATTTTCATGTAAGCTGACCTTACACCTAAGCCGTTATGAAATGTTTATACATAGAATACGTTTGTAACCATGTACAGTGGATTCTGGGCATTGGCGCATGATTTATGGCAGACCGTCCTGAGTGTATAGTTTAAAGGGGAGCAGGCAAATACTCGATGTCAGCCCTCCAATAAAAAGACATCTTTGTGAACAGTCAATTCTCACAGGATTGATCGGAATTTGAGAGAAATGATGTTGAGGGCCACATTTCACCTGCAGATTTAGTTCCTTGGCCGTCATCAGAGTCATAATGTGCCAATGTGGTTGCAGTGCCGGCAAGTACATTCCCAAACTAAATTTGCACATAAGACTGAAGCTGCGACGTTGCAAACCGTAAACCTGGTAGGATTGAAATGATGCACAATGCACTGTAGTCTAGGACCTTTTTAAAGGGTTAGTGATTTCGGCTGTGTAAAGTATATGGCCTCCGGACAAAAATGGATTCTCTAATTACTTGGTCAAATAGAATGAAGTAATGATGTCATAGCATAACCCATCAATTTCGATCAAACTCATGAGAATTATACGAATACTTTGCAGATAGTTGACACCATCACTTATCGTACACCAGTTTGGTTCTACATAACAGCAGTTTTACCAAACAAAGTCATGTTATTTTGGATATCAAATGGAGCCTGGAAACAGGTGTATATGGACCGTGGGAAATATTATTGTTCCGAACATTTGTTATATACAACATGTGAAGCAACCATTAGATTGTCACACTTTTGGCAAAATAATTGAGAGAAAGGCGAACGTTTTCTTCTGAGATCCAATGTCCTACATCTGATGGCTGGAATGTTCAATTCTCTTTTTACAGGAGCAGCTTCAACAGCCCCATATATCTGAATATCAATGTATCTCTTGTTACTAAAGTATGATCTTAATATTGACAATATCAATATACCACATCAAGTGGGCATACGTACGTGAAACAACACAACATTACCAGTCATCATTTCTAAACTACCTATATTTATCATAAATGCTAACAACTACAGATCTTTGGCTCGGATCAAGTTGACTTTACATCTGATCACTAACAATGTACGTACTACCAAAACGTTTTGAACAGTGCCCGAAGAAGAGGTTACATTCATGATATGGTCGCATACTGATCGAGACTCAACAGTGTCATACAATATACCAAACCAACGTAATCTGCAGTAACCAAGACATAGGGTCAACACACTTTGATGACCTTTACAAATCGTCATTTGTCATCAATGCTTTCTTTTTTTTGGCATCTCTATAGAATGAGAAGCATGGAAACTGGCAAGGAATAATACACATGTGTACAATCAAACAATTTTATTGCTCGTTACATTCAAATATTGATCCTAGAGCCAGGCTGTCATGAATAGATTATGTAGGCAAATCTTATATATTCGGGTCATATAATACTTGTATTACATCAGTATAAATGTGTTTGGCAGCCCCATCTTTTTCGGATCTAGTTGCTTTATTTAAAGGAAATATAACGTGTTATCTCGTGTAACATGCTGTAACGTTTGTTTTTCCCACTTTTCTCGCGGATCTGACTAGTGAAATTTTGCTACCTGCAGACCAACAAATGTCGCATAGCCTAGGTATTTGATATATGTAGTCGTGTACAATGTATACGATTTTTTTTTGTATATGTACAATAATATGTGTGTATAGAAATGTTAGCGTTGTGTAGACTAGCGGCAAACCTCACATTACCTCTACATTTGATCATTGGAACTTTACCCCTCTCCCCCGTGAACAGTATATATGCTACATACAATGCATGCGATGTTGAAAAGGAAATATATTGTCCATGGGAGAACGGTGTATTCAGGTTGCAATATACAGTTGTGGGCTATATGAAAGTGCTTGGATGACCTGTCATCTAATGTTATTATGTGGAACATGAGGTTATTACTATTTCCATCTGCTATCATTTTATAAGACTATAGACGGGGCATTCAGCCATTGGCAGATCAGACAGGATGGGCCTGAATGATCTACCCAACACTTGCTCTCACGGACAAATGGGGATGACGTCCACTGCCTTATTTCCTTCAAGTTGGATCGAGAGTTACAGAGGATAAACCCCGGGGCGGTAATCTGTACGCTCAACTGCATCACACAACCAAAATAACAATGTGGGATTTGAGACCTAGTTCATTTTCAGCTTCCCTGAAGTCTCTTTATGAAATGATTCGATCACTGTAGATCTTAGATCAAACACATATTATCGGTATGCCTATTAGAACTTGAAATCAATTACAACAAGGGCGTCTAGGAGGACCGTTACACAATATCAGCCATGGACTTAATGCAGCCGCTTGGTCCGTGTAGATCTTCGAATCAATACCATTTTGAAATTTCAGGTCCGTGACCAGACGATACCAATAATAACTAATGATAATTCTGATATGTCAGTTGCTAAATGCATCATCTATAGTTCCATACTGATAGCTTACTTCAAAATTGTTAGACATATACATGTTCACAATATATATTATGTCCAGCCTCCTTCCAGGCCCCCTTCCCCCCTATCATTTTAAGGTCGAATCCCACAATGCAATCTAACTCTGGAAAGTTCTTGCAATTTGGAAACTCTTGCAGATAGGGGGACTTGCCTTTACTGCAAATTACAAGGCTTCTAACATGCCATTGCATTTTACAAATCCGCCTGTTGCAATTAAACTGACCCCTCAACCTTACAATGTAGATCTGTAAGCTGCATTAGGTTGCAATGCCATTCTCCTTGATATTGAATTTGCAAGTTGTTGTAAGTAAGCACAGTGCAGAATGAGACTGAAATTGAACTCTGGGTGTGATTTATACAGACATTTTGCATACAAATTGCAGGGTATGGGGCAAGTTTAGATTGTATATTGGAACTTGGGTTGCAAGTTGAAGTGACCACACATCCCTATTTGTCAATGACTTCATCCACATTTCTGTAAATTGCAAGCAAATTCTGTAAATTGCAGAAACTTTTCACTTAAGCGATGGAAAATATCTAAACATAAAGATTGTAACTTCAGTGCAAATCTAGAAGGGATTCCTTGCCATTAAAGCCCCCCTTAGCCGTTATAGGTCTTGCAATATAAGGAGAGTGCCCCAAATTGCAACAGATGACTAAATTGCACACACTTTTCCAAAAATTGCATCGTGGAATTTGACCTTTAATTGTGTTATCAAATCTGTTATACGTAAATGAGTAGGTGTAGTTACCGCGCCACCCCAGGGGAAAGGGGGATACTGTTATTAAATGATATTAAAGTAAATCACATGCCACTGTTCATATTGAAGTATTCATTGTTATTATAATGTGTTCTCTTCATGAAGGATGGTATCGCCCTTAAACATGGCGCAGCCAAGACAACATTCCTTGAATGACGGCTGGTCATTAACTTGTTTTAGCCTATATGAGAGTATATATGTGATGTATATACTCTCATGTTGTCATATTATTATTATCTAAATTGATATTGCGAATTGTTGATCAAAGTAGTTACTGTGCGTATACAACGAAAATTACCTATGAGAGTTCAACTAAGAGTGTAACAGTTTAATCGTGTACGACTTCTTTTTGGTTAATAAAGGTTTGAACATTTAAAAAAAAAACAAAAAAAAAACACAAATTATTGTCATGGATCATTGTAAAAAGGCTTGTGTATTTGGGGTAGTGCGAAGGGGAGCTACACAGAAAAAAATAATGTCCAAAATCTTAGTCAGATGTTAGTCAAAGAGGCTAACTTTCTAACAATACCTAGTCAAAAGCACGTGCCTAAGTGTCCAAGTTTTTCTTAGTCAAATATGACTAACCATTAGTCAAAGTGCCCAACTTGCCTTGGCTTGCCTGATTTTGACTAAGATTTCTCAGTGGTTTTGACTAAGTATGCAATCTAATAATGGTGAGTGTAAGCTCTGTATAGGATCCACATCCCACAAATAATAATCTCATCATTTAGGATGCATACATGTGAAATGCCTCACATCATTTTCATTAGAGCCCCGGAGTCAATTACTCTGGGTTTCCCACAAAGAAGCAGATACATCTGTGGATATTTTACTTATTTAGATTCCCACAGAAAAGGTGTAATTATCTGTCTACCTAGTTTATTTAACAAATCATTAAACTATTTGACATATTTTGCCAAGCTTGATGTTATATTGAATTGTGAAAGCCTCAAAATTATACAGCGCCTGAAAATCCCCATCATTTTGACATCCATCGAATAGTTTATGGTACACAGCCAACAGAAAAATCCTGTTTCAAACCATGCTGCCACCTGGTGTGTAAAGGCAATTCTATGCCAATATAGCTTAGTCAAATTCACTAAGAGATCTTAGTCAAAGTGACTAAGTGACAGTGACTAAGATAAGTTAGCTTGCCTGAAACTCCCAGCAGATACCTTATTCAAGATTGTGGTTGGAGAGAGAAACTGATATGGGTAGTCAATGTGACTAAAATAAACTAGACATTGTTAGTCACACATTAGTCATATGTACTAACTAAGATTATTTGGGTGTTTTGACTAAGTTAAGTTAGACTGACTAACATGGATTTTTTTCTGTGTACATCAACACTAGATGTCGCCTTCTCAACAATTAGTGCTATGAAACCAATAATACAGAAATGGCTTCTCATGGTTGGTGCCTCTCTTTCCACTCCCATACTCTACTGCACCCTCAGAAGGCACTCACCATCCTATACTAGAAAAGGTAGTCACTTCCTATGAATCCGACTGTGTTGGCAAAAGTGGTCGAAGCACTTCCTTGCTCAGTCACACCTGTGTGCCTTCCCGCAAGGTCGAATCCCACATGGCGAAAAATGCTTCAAATATCTCTGTGATTTTGAATCAGTTAAGTTTAAAGGTCGAATCCCACATTGTGATTTAGGCTTCCAATATCTCTGTGATTTAGTCTGTTGTGTTATAAGGCCCTTGTTGAGGCCATAAAACACAGGGGTTACTGCAAATTAGACCATAACCTACTGTTGTAATTTGAACAATCCTTGCATTTTATGGCCTCAGCAAGGGTCATAAAACACAACTGACGCATATGAATACACTAGGGTGTATAGAACACAAGGACACTTTTGTATTATCTCATGCACTTGTTGGGATATTTTGCCTTTGTTGATGTTTATATCTCTGTTCATTATGTATTTTCTGGCCTAAAATCGCAAAAGATTGCTTGTGTTCTATAAGGCCAAATCCCACTACTTGAAAAATGGGTCTAAAAGGTCTGTTATTCTGGATATCGGCAACCTTGAACTCTTGCCAATTTCCTAAATCACAAGGGTTCTCACCCCACTTCTTCCTACTCCAAATCCCACTATAGCTGATTTTAGGAGGGCAATCTCTGTGATTTCGATTACTGTACAGATAAATTGCTATTTTGATTCACAGAGATAGAATATTTGATATCAAAATCACAGTCTATACAGTCTCAAAGGTAACTTCTTGGTTATTGTCCAGACCTGTGGCTATGGCTATGGTTGTACTCATCTGATATCTATAAATAAACTGGACAAAACAAATGTAGCTCGCATAAATCACAAGCAGAACCCTCTTATAACTGTAGTATGTGGAACTTGGCTCATGATTTTTCAAAGACACACCTCTTGTGTTTTTCTAGAAACTCTTGTTTTCCTCTAAATCACAGGGATTTTGAGTCTATCACAGAGATTTCCAGCCGTTTGTGAAGAAAATATCAAAAACTTTTAATGTATTTTACTCCCCAAATAACAGCACTTTGGCAAGGATTCTTAGCCGTTATAGGCCTTCCTTAGACGATATTTCCACCCCAATTCCCAAAGTTCCTTAATCACAAGGATTTTCTGACCATTTTCGCGTTGTGGAATACGGCCTATTAGGTCGAATCCCACATGGCGATTTAGGGCTCAAATATCTCTGCGATTTTGTCCCTTGCACTCTTGGGGCCCTTCTGAGCCCCTATATCGCAAGGATACCTGCTTAATTGGTCTCAATTCACTGTTGGATTCGGTATAAGTTGAACAACCCTTGCGATCTAAGAGACCAGGAAGACTCCAAAATCGCAAGGGACAAAATCGCAGAGATATTTGAGCCCTAAATTGCCATGTGGGATTCGACCTACACACCTTAAGGTATTTATATGTCTTGCGAATTTGGGGGGTGTCCCATAAACGCAACAGATTGAAAATCACAGAGATATTTGGAGCATTTTTCGCCATGTGGGATTCGACCTAAATGCAGGGAGGTGGCTGTTCTCCTTTCCCTTTATGTCCATCTGTGGGTTTTTTCACCGATGGTGGGATATCTTTACTGTCAATAGGCACAAATGAAGATAAGCTGAACATAGGTTTGTGGATATCTTCAAAATCATATTTCTCTATAGGTCGAATCCCACATGGAGAAAAACGCCTCAAACATCTCTGCGAATTTGGATCTGTTGAGAATTTGGTACCTACCCCAAATTCACAAGAATCATAATACACTAGGGTACATAGAACACAAGGATACTGTTGTGCTTTATTGTAAAGCATGTGCAATATATCGTCATAGTTAATGGGTATATCTAAAATCGTAAGGATATAAAACAATAGCACAGTTTGCATTGGTACTTTGATAGTACACAATAAAAATGGCACTCCTTGCGATTTAGGGCAGCAGGAACCCCATAAAATGCAACTGACAAATTCAGATATTTCAGGCATTTTTCGCAATGTGGGATTCGATCTTATGGGTTGTCTTCACTTATCATGGATTTATATCTAGAAGATAACTCACCTGTCATCAATCTTGGCACATGTCATCTTCAAATAAGCATACCTCCAGGCTATCATTCCCCCTTTCCTTTATTCTGTGTCATGTTATCTTTTACAAAAAATTGGGGGGGGGGGCACTCACCATTTTCATGCCAAAGTCAACATATCTTCTTACTATAAATAGTCATACATGGGGGTTTCCCCTTTTTCAGTGATGTCATCATTTGCATTTATGCTTGCCTGAAGACAGGTCTTCAGCAATCTTAAAAGACTGACAAGGTTGTCCTCTTTGTATCAACCACAGCCCTGTTAATGAGAGCACACTGAAAACCTGGAAGATCCGAAGATCAGTGGTGATGACTTTAGGTCATCAGGTTGACAATACCTAAAACTACAACTTTAGATGGTTGAAATGACGACTTTAGGTTGTCATCAGTATGACAATACTGACAATACAGAGGTATTGTCAACCTGAGGACCTAAAGTCATCACCACTGAAAAGTTTCAGACCTTCCAGGTTTTCACTGTATTGTAAGGGAACGATTATATTGTTACCGGTATTGATACTCAGGTGGAGCCACTGCTACCACTACAGGTGTGCTACCTGTCAGGTGCTGACCTACATTGCTGCTACCAACCCTCATGCTGGAGGGTCTGGTGCTTGGTCACAGCTGGGAAAATTCTTTCTTTTGAATTCACTATGGGGGTTATATGAGGGGCTTGTAAACATGAATATCATGGTAACAAGCGCGCTTGTCCAGAATGCACGTGCCCCAACCCCAGATGGAAGTCGGGGGGATACATGGTGAACCAAACGAAGCCGGCGGATCAGAAGTCAGTCTTGCGGGACGACCACTGGGACGCCCACCAGGACGACGCATCCGGGGGAATCAACAGCAGCCCCCATCAACAAGGCTCAGCGCCCGGGCGGACAAGCCCGGATGACACTGCAGACCCAAATGTTGATCTATTGCTTGAAATAGAGGCTGAGAGGTCCAGAAAATCTGAAATCGAGCGGATTTCTAAGAGACGTGAGTTAGAACTAGAATTAGCTACCATCAGGGCAGAAAATAAAAGGACAATGAGGGATTTGGACAATGGCATTAGAGCTTGGCAAAGTGCCATGTCAATCTACGGAGACGGGGCGAAGGGTCTGACAAGGATGATTAGCCCCAGTGCCAAAACTACTGAACACGGTACACATAGTCTACTTGAGGGTGCCAATGTCAGAGACTCTCTGCCCCAAGGCCATACAGTCCTACCTGATCAAATTGTCCAAGGCCCTTCGCTGGTTCCTGACATGAACTCATTGACAGACCAGACACAAGCGCATCTCAACATTCACTGTGGAGTCCAAGATGGCGGACCCCCCCTTCCGGTTGGCAAGATTCAAGCTAGTAGTAAAGCTGTTTCAGGCCAAATAGGCCTTCCGCAGGCCCCAATTGTCGACAAACTGTACTACAAGGGCTCAGTTGGTATGTTCCATGAAATTTCTAATCCAAACATGCCCGATAATGTGCAAAAAAGCTCAGGAGATCCATCGCTCAGCGGAGGACCGGTTGTCAACAAAGCCTCCGGTGGTCGCACGCTCACCGAAGGTGCAAGTTATCAAGAATATCTGTTGTGGAGGCAAGGTAAATTAGTTGGCAATGCTGAATCTGGTGTAAATAAAGGTGTTACTACTGCGCCTCAGGGTTCTCGACCGCTAGGTGGGACTGAGGGACCCACACCCCTGGGGGAAGGTAGTACTCCTTTCCTTTCAGCTGAACCTACTAGTAAACCTCACCATATTATTCACAACGGAAGTGTATATGAACTATCTAGACCAGCTGTACCTGCAGCACCCGAGCATATTCTACATAAAGGTATTGTGTATGAGGTGGTTCCTAACCAGCAACCCAATCAACAATTGCTATCAGCTCAGCACACACTTCAAACTGGTCTAGCTAGTGCCGGCTTGTTGTCAGCATCACTTGGGATTCTGGGGGACAACGCGAGCAGTCTACTCTCCAATCCTACCCCCACAGGTATGCCGGATTTAGACTGGCTTAACAATTGTAAAATGTTTTCCGACACCTCAAAACGTAAATGCTCAACCAATAAATTGAGGCCTGATTGTCACATAGATGCAGACAAAAAGTTTGAAGACATGAGCATTCAAGAGTTGATCAATGGTATGAACTGTGTAGCTGAATTCATTAACACTGCTGGTTTGCCCCGTGTTACTTTGGATGGCTAATGGGCACACATGAGGTTTGTTTCCCTCAAAGCTCAAGGAGGAGCCTTCCCAGTGAAAGCTCTGGCAAAATACGATCATAAAGTAGTTGATGATGTGATTGAGGGTAAATTAGTGAATTTTGTCTCCGGTTATATCCCAGCCGTAGAGGCTTATTTGAGTGCGGAACACATGGCCGTAGTAGAAAACTTGATGTCAAGACAAGATCAGAGTTCCAATCGCGGTAACAACAAACGTCGCCGCAACCGTCAGCGGGGAGTAATCAGCCCAGATCGGATTGCCCCGCAGACATATGTTGGAAATGGAACTCTAATGTATGCGATTATGATCCTTGTTACAAGAAGCATGTCTTCGCCACTTGTAGAGGCTCACACAGGAAGAAATTCTGTAATAAAGACGACATGCAATCGGATAAAAGCGCTCATCAGCATGGCAACCAGCAAAATCAGTGACTGGGCAACCATGCTTATATAGGTTTTATTATGTGGGGGTCTCAAGGTGTTTCGACGTCTTTAGGTTAATCTCGCCTATGCAGAGCCATGCCATAATTTGTTGTTGATAGCACTAGCACTAACCCTTATTATTAAGAAAATGATTCATCCCAAATGAGTAAAAGGAAAAGAAAAAAACTTCTTTCAACATTACTTTTGATCGGAACCAATCAACCCACGGGCAACCAACGCATCTCGGCCTTTTCAATAAAAGAAATTCCTGTTAAAGCTATGCATCGACCCCAGCGAGCCTGACCGGTCTATAAATGGAGACAACTCCAAAGTACCAGTATGTATGGATGTATAGTTACGGATCATGCTTACCTTTACAGGATTTAATCATTCTCAGCGTGTAGGCATGATGCACCAATATAGTACTTGAGAGAAGGATGGCTGCATCATGACGACGACAATACAGCCACCTCAACATGACATGTACCCAGCTCAATATCAGATGTGGCCACCTCAGCACTATAGAAGTCAGCTTACCCCTAGATGTAGCCACATGCAAACTAGATGTACCTGAGTTACATTACCACTAGATGTAACCATCTACTGGCATCGCCCTTACAGACACAGTGACGCCACTAGTTTGGAAAGGGCGCATCATGACGTCACTAGTTTGGAAAGGGCGCGACCTTGGTTCGTCTGAAGGGGCCCTCCCTGCGTCTACATGTCATTTCTGCCACCAAGAATCCCAGGATGCAGAGCACGACGGCTAGCAGGGCTATGGACAGTGACACAATGACGGCCACCACGGTGGGCGACATGCCCTTACCGTCGTACGGCGCGGACGAGTACGCATGTGCGGGAGCAGCCGCCTCATTGACGATCTGTTCATCGTTTACGTCAATGAGGACATGCGCAGTAATAAGACTGTATGGGGTCGGGGTTGGAGAAGGAGGCGGACGGGTGGTAGATAAATTAGCTTTAGATTCAGTAAACAGAGTTTTCCCCAACGACTTCTCACCTGAGGAATTAATAGACACAGTAGAGTGACTTGCACTTAAAGGTGTAGTGGGATGAGGATATGTGTGGTGGGAGACTGTGTGATTGTATGTATTAGTGACAGAGCTACCAATATGAAGTTTTGTGAGAGGGAAACTTGTCTGGGGACCTCTTGTAAAGGGGGAAGTGGTTACATTAGAAGTATTGATGTAGGGAGTATAAAACTCTTTATCACTGGAAGGTATTGTAGAATCAGTTGTACTGGAAACACGATTGGAAGTGATTTGATGGTGAGGTGAAGACGGCATTTTAACAGCTGCATCACCATGACGGCTGATGGCGTCATCATGGCGGTCAATGAAGTCCTCATGGCGGCTGATGACGTCATTAGAGTATGGATCCAAACCTGTCCATAGACGTATGTCCATAGGCACTCCGTAGGACATAGCTGAGAATATAGCTGTAGGAGAGCGATGACTGAGGTCATGCTGGCCTACACTGAGCGACAACTGCACAGCAGTGTAGTTCTGCCTAAGGCCCTCAATATGAACCACTCTGTGTAAGGGGGAGCTACTATTGAACTGCTCACCGTCCAGTATGAGCTGCTCCTTTCCCAACTTTGGAACCACCATGTTCACCTTATGTGGCCTCGTATAGGTGGTACTGTAAAGGTTCTCTCGCTGCTCCATAGGGGGCAGCAGTAGCACAAGGCTGTCGCTGGCTGGCGTGAGGAGTGCTGTGATGTACTGTAAGATGATGACCGGCCTCGACGTCTCTATGTTAATGTAGTCATCATGGCTGACATGGACGTCTTTGCGTTCTGGTGGTGACAGCATTACGTGCTGGTTCTGTGACTTTTGTTTGATGTGCACACTCGTATCATTCTCACGTACTGCAAACAAAAACAAGACAGGTTTAATAGTCACACGTTTACATGATGATGATGAATGCATGTACCTATACTTCACCCAGAAGTCATTTGATACCGCACAAACCTGATCAAAAGTAGATGAGAAGCTTGTTCCAGAAAGTGGAAATCGTTCAGACATCCTACCTACTCCCTCAAATAATAATGTGAGGAGGGGACAATTTTAGATACTCAATCTAGTGGCAGATAGATCACCTTTCTGCCTTTCCCAATGACTCTGAAGTACATTCTAAAAAAAGAAAAAGCAAGAAAAGAGAGAAAAAAACCTACTATTTCAGTGCTTATTTGGGACCCTAGCACTTAAAGCCAGGAAACCAGTTGGTAAATTATTTCTGGTCAGAGCCTGCTGGTGACAGCACTGAGTGGTCTGCTCAGCTGTGAGGCATCAGAATCAAAGTCACAACCACTATACAGAACTCTGCTTTATGGCTTCAGATGGAGACACTGTGCTGGTGCAATCATGCAATCATGCTGACATGAAGAATATGGTGGAAACATTTTATCTTTACACACATGTATGTGTAGGGGCTCGTGGAGCGTCTTGTATAATTTCAGTTCGTTATTCGAGAGGGCAGGTCATCGGTGCGGTTACCACCGGTAGGACCAGAGGTCTCTTCGATCTCTAGCCACTATGGGGTGATGGCAGCACTGGACGTCGCTGTTCCAGTCCCTACCTGGGACCGCGTAAGGAGTTCAGTTGGGTTCTAGCTACGGCCAGAACAACACCCCTTGAGCACTGAGCTATATCCACTTCAAACCTATGTAAATACTGAATAAACATGTGCCGGTTGCACTAACCCGAGCTAACTTGTCTGGTTTTGCTTGATATTGAAATATCTTGAACTTAACCAAAGTTATATAAGAACTCGATCCATTACATATGCTTGAATTTAGCATGGTTAGAATGCAATGAATAAATTGAGATTTTATCAGGACACTTTCTCAACTGGGGTGATGATAGATATGCAGAAAGTGGAAAATCTATATATTTCAGCTTTATCCCAACTTTAAATAATAGTGTATGTCACGGTGTTCACTTTGGTGGGGTGGACCTCATTAGAAAAACCATTACCATTTGGAACACGGGTTTCAACTTGATTAGGCCAAAAAAAAAATCGGTGCGGTTAACACCGGTAGGACCAGAGGTCTCTTCGATCTCTAGCCACTATGGGGTGATGGCAGCACTGGACATCGCTGTTCCAGTCCCTACCTGGGACCGCGTAAGGAGTTCAGTTGGGTTCTAGCTACGGCCAGAACAACACCCCTTGAGCACTGAGCTATATCCACTTCAAACCTATGTAAATACTGAACAAAAAAAAATGTGCCGGTTGCACTAACCCGAGCTAACTTGTCTGGTTTTGCTTGATATTGAAATATCTTGAACTTAACCAAAGTTATATAAGAACTCGATCCATTACATATGCTTGAATTTAGCATGGTTAGAATGCAATGAATAAATTGAGATTTTATCAGGACACTTTCTCAACTGGGGTGATGATAGATATGCAGAAAGTGGAAAATCTATATATTTCAGCTTTATCCCAACTTTAAATAATAGTGTATGTCACGGTGTTCACTTTGGTGGGGTGGACCTCATTAGAAAAACCATTACCATTTGGAACACGGGTTTCAACTTGATTAGGCCAAAAAAAAAAAAATAATGGTGTTTCCAGTTACATGACTTGAAAAGGAAGGGTCGGTAGGTCGGATTTATTTTTTAAATTTTTTATTTGATTTTGTATAGAAAGGTATGGGCAGACATGTTGGATTCTATGATTTTACAGTAGAAATACGAAAACCAAAAGGAATGTGAAGAATTTGTAAAGGATATGAATGAATGTTAATAATTGTATACGAATAGATGATAGCCTAGATTAGCTCCATGAAAAAGTGATGAAAAGTTGTGAAAATTACTGGAAAAATGCTTAAAATTTCCCCAAAAATGTTTAAAAAAAAAAAACTAAAATAAAAAAAAACATTTCCAGGGTCGGCCCTGTTTTGCTAGTATCGGTCGGGTAACTGGAAACAAACCTTTTTTTTAAGGTCTTATCCTTTAACAGATGCCAGAGAAAACAAATGTCACTGTGACTCGATCCGAAAGAGGAGTCCAGCTGCCGCCACTCAGATGACTCCCTCTCTGACTCCTTTGTGCCTCCTTATTAGGGAGTCCATAATGTTGATTCCCTAGGAATTCAGAGTCAAGCTAATTTGACTCTCCACTTTGACTACTTTGTGAATAGAGAATTTTCTGAAATTTTTTTTTTCATATTAGAGCAATGCTTGTTCTGCCAATTATCAGAATGTGATTTCTTTGTCAAGAAAAGGAGACAGATTACCCCTAAACAATTAGATATTGTTCATACATGCAGTATACTAGGCATAGGTATAATATTATACCAATACTAAATGATAGCATAGGCAAAAGTGCAAAAATGTTAAAAAGGACTCATTTCTTAGGACACAGCAATTTCACCAAGAGCCGTACACCATTTCACCATGACCCGTTGGAGAGTTATGCATTTAATTGAATGGAAACCATTGGTTCTGTAGGATTACATCACAAGATCCATGGCCAGAATAGTTTGAGACACAAAAGCTTCATTGGACAATTCCCTAATGAACTGGGCATTCACTGAAATCCTACTATTATCAATAATGTAAAAGAGCATTTAATACCGGGAGCATGGTTATAAAGTCTAGAGCAGGGTTATTGCCAAATTAGGAGCCCATACTAGATAGCTGTGTTAAATGAGATTTTTCTAGTATTATATATATATATATATATATATATATATATATATATATATATATATATATATATATATATATATATATATATATACACCCAGTTTATTTTCATATTTCTTTATTATTTTGTATAAATGTCTTCATTATCCACTGTATGCTTCATGTCTTCTTGTAAATTCATAAATCTCATACCTGATGTGACAGCAATGACTTTGTTCGATTGAAACACTGAGTTCATCACATTTATTGTCAGATTTCACCACTTACTGCTTAATTTGTGACATGAAAATAAAGTTTTCTTCAAACTCAAAAAAGTAGTGTACTGTATATTGAATATCTACAAAAGTGCAGTAAAACAAAAACCTCTAACACGCAGGGCTAGGATTACCATATCTATTTTGATAAGATTTAGAGTGTCCATGAGCATAGCATTGTCTGCAATTTTCATTCTAATTCAGCCTCTATAAAATACACATTTTCCACAGGATGACATAACTCAAACAATGCCATTCAATTGCATATTGATGTAAGACACTTTTGCAATTTGGAAATGATAGTATATTCGAAAGGGCTTCATTAGGAGGGATGAACTCAAGTGGATAGCTTAAGGTGCAAAGTGGATGGCTAAGGTGAAAATAGACTAACTGGAATTCTCTTAGAAATGGTGATACATCAAAAATGAAATGCACACTCGGATTTCAAAAATGAAATCGGTAAAAATGTCCAAAAGAATTATCTTTCATAAGGACCTTTACGAAGCATAAGGAGTTATTACTGACAGATATTGGCTGGTTAAGATCCCTTATTGAAAATCTGTACAGGAACGGACGTCTTATCGTGAAGCTACCCTATACTGTGAGAGGTCTTACAGTGTAGTAACCATTTCCAAAGGGGGTTCTTATTCCATTAGACTTTCTCTATTACTAATACAATTTTGATCGAAGAGAGAAATGCACATGCACTATCTTTAGGGAAGCACCCTGGCAAGTCCTGCACATGAATCAAACGGATTATTGCAAAAAGGGTAATTTAGCTCTGTGGTTGATGTCATGGAATAGCAGTGTCGGCGATCAATTCAGGAGCATTTTGCAGTAGAAAGATGAAAGTTAAGATTATTGATATTATTATCAGTTGTAGCCTGACATTGATTGAGTGGTGATGATTAGAATTGCACACAAAAATGAATAATGGAAAATGAACACTTACCTATGACTCTGAAGACACTGTGGTTAGTGCCGTGGAATGGCAATGTGACAAAGGTCTGTCCCCAGGTACGAGAAGGCAGCATCTGCCCGCTCACATGATCTACTGTAATACCACTGTTTGTTACATCACCAGGCATCAAGACGTCACCAGCCAAGACACCAACGGGGTGTGACGTCATGACATGAAGCCCCGTCAGGTCTGATGTCGTCTCCAACAGTAAGGTGCCATATGCATTCAAAGTCACATTAAATTTCTCCTCAGGGTTATATTGCCTGTCATTATATGTGACAGAAGCATTCAGTGACGGAGGTACTGTCACGGTGATACTGGATTTGTTGCTGATGCCCACGATGCCAACCTGCATGACATACTTCCTGCTGCCAGAGGGGCGGTATGACGTGACGTAGTACTCAGTGCCCAGGGCAGCAGTTGGTAGAACAATGAAAGCGTCATCAGTGCCGTTGACGCAGTTAATGACGTACAGGATGATCTCACTCGATGTCTCAACCAGCACACCTGGAAGACATATCATATACGTGGTACTTTTACATCATGATGCTTCAATGTAAAACCCTCCTGGGGATGACTTTAAATGGGGATGTTCAATTCGGTATGACTTCAAAGAAATCTTATTAAACAAATTTGAATATCGGGTATGGCAAACTTTAGTATTGTCTACACTGGGAATTACGTATTTATGACACATCATCGGCAGGGCATTTTGCATGGGTCTATATTCCCTCAACTAGCCCGTATGAACTGTACCAAGGCTTCTCCAATACACACAGTGAGTTTCTCTTAGAATGGACCATGATAACAGGGCAAATCAACTGTCGCTGGTCATTCCGTCCGTCACCATTTTAAGCACCATTCCGTGCTCTTTTATGGACGGAATTCCCAAAAGTGCATTCAATGGTGACGGAACTACCATCGAGTTATTAAAATGACCGATGGCAGTGGATCTAGTCCTCAAGATGTCAGGTTTCAGGAGGCACGGCTGACTGTGTCCCAGGAGTCGAGTATTGTTGCCCTGTTGAAAAGATCCATATCAATTTCAATTATCCTTTTTTTTTCGATAGCTTTGTTAGTTTTCTCCCATTAATTTTGGACAAGTTTTCGGAATCAGATTTGCAGGAGTAGGTGGCAGTGTCTCCACGCCAGCTGCTTGACCCTGCACTTCTAATGTTGAACGCAGCAGGTAGTCATTTTCAGTTAGTAAAGGGATACAATTACATTTACGTCATTATATCACAGCTGACCTTCACCTTCGTATTTGTCCCTATCCTTTCCAAAAAATTTGGTTCTACCTTACAATGTTTGAAATGAGCTATAATATTAGAACCAGGCAGTTGTTCTGTGGTATAAGGTGAAGGAGCCATGAGTTGGTCACTTTACACTGAAAACCTACGAGATCCAAAACTCCTCAATACTGACGACTGTAGGTCCTGAGGTTGACGATACCTAAATCTACAGCTTTTGTTCATCAAGGGGTCATCATAGGTGACGACTTTGGGTCATCACTGACGACCTTAAGTCGTCACTTTACAGCCATATCGTCCTGTGCAGAAATTATATACATTCTAGCACTGTTCTTAACAATTAACCAATGATATTGATTTTTCGTTTGTTTTGTAACAGATATCTTATTCCCTCACCCATCAATCAGTATTTCTTCTTCTAAACCCACTATCATGGGTTCAATTAAACATAATGTAGTGCAGTGTGAGAACACCCATCTACTATGTCTTAGACTCTCAATAGATATGGACTTATAACCCAGTCCTATCCATAAGAGAGGTGTCATTAGCAGAATGATGTATTTCCCTTTCTACATTTCCATTTAAGCATTTCCACCTTTTTACAGGTATATCTTTATCAAATTCAGTTATACTTTCCCTTTCATAGAATTAGAACAATATATTTATGAGACTATAACCACTATACATCATTTGTACCATAGAAGTGCATAGTGGGGACCTCTTATGGCACACACCCAAACTAGTAGGAATAGCCAGGGTCCTCAGTATAACAACTTAGGGTAGTCTTGAAGGCCTGATGACCCTCTGACGACCCTAAACTCGTCATATATGACGAATTTCCAGTAGCGGTGGGTTTTCAGTGTAGTTCTCTGTGCCACCTATATGCTAGTACATCTATGTTGCTGTAGAGGGACATTGATGTAAAATGTATTTCCCAGTCTTGGGCAGTCAATAAGACCAGTGTGGTGTTTCATAACCCAAAGATATAGTAATAAAATATCCATTTCTAAAACCAAATTATGACTGTCGCAAAGTTGCAACCACTCTTATCTTGGCATGGTCATATACATTAGAACATACTTATACATTAGAACATACTGATGACCTTTATAGAAACATCTGCCATTGTAAGGTTACAGCAAATCTTAAAACTGCTATCTCATCTAGTTATGACCTGTCGTAAATATTGCCAACTTGTGAAACACCACACAGATGGCCATTTTGTAATGCAGCTACGATCACACCCAGCAGTACGACTGCAATTATTGTGCTATTCGTATGGAGGTTTTGGTATGACTTGAATGTCCCAGTCGTTGTGAGTTAATTATAGGTAGTGCAGTCTAGCTGGTTTAAATCTGATCAACATTCTCTCCTAATAATTTTGATGCTGAGGTAATATAAAGAAATAAAAAAAAACATAGGTCACCTGGGGCCTTTTTCTGTTCTGAAAACAAAGATTCTATATAATCTTTAGATGTCTCAAGATTATAAAACAAATTTGTTTGATCTTAAAAGAGTAGGCCTTTCTGAATGGATTCCCGTTTGACACTCTTTAGAGAATTCTAAACGGAGAAATGGTTTATACAAAACAGAAATAGATTACAAAAGATTTTTTGAAATAATCTTGAACCTCAAATAATCTAGAAGTCTAGAATCTGTAATGATTATTCTTTCCAGAATGTCTTAGACAATAAACTACAATAAAATATAGTTAACTACAAATTTATGATGGCATTGAAATCTAATATCTTACAATTATTACACTACAATCATGTGATACCTCATGATTTTCTTTTAAACATGTTTCCATTTCCCACAGAATTCCCCATAATATACATTCACAATCATGCTAATTTGGCTAAAAGAACTTAAAACGATTATTGTAATGAATGAATACATCTTTCATTTCAGCACTTCTATGGACTTAAAACAAAACATACTTTTACCCTGAACTGTTATGTCTAAGAAATATACATTTGTAGGGGCCAGTATCGTCGTATATATATTAGTGCCGTTCATCCGAGAGACGTGTTCGTGTGGTGCCTGTTCCTTCTATGCCAGCTAGGTGTCGCTTCGTGATACCCCGTTGGTACAAGAGGGGGCGGCACCATGCCTCGCGTCCAGCTCCTACTAAGGAGCCGGACGAGCGGCAGAAGGTGACTGGACCTAGTCCAGTCCAGACGCGCAGCTTAACCTGTAGAGTGGAATTAAGTCCTACCCGAGAGGTAGGGGTTTCTGGGGCTTTGCCCAACCCGAACTACTCGTGTTGTGTTGGTGTTTCTAGTGGTAAGCGAGCCAAAGAGCCACCCAGCATATAAGTCAATACGAACCATTACACTGGTGCCAGTGACCAGGACGTAGGCTCTGCCGGAGACGCTTTCGCTCCATTTTTCTTCTTCCGGCGCTGAACCTTGGTTGGCTGCGCCGGCATCTCAGGACTGGAATCCGACTCCCGTGGATTCCTGTCCTCTGTACGAGGGCTCCTCCTTCCGCTGACCGGGGAGTCAGAGTCGGACTAGACCTTGGCTTTTAGTTGGGCCTGCTGCTTGCGATGGGCCCGGCGAGCTGCGGTGAGCTGCTTCTGCTGCTTGGCAAGCTCGGCTCGCTTGGCCTCGACAGCAGCCTGCTGGCACGAGATGTCCTCTTCCGAGATCTCACCAGGTGCGTCCGGAATGTCGGCAGCTGGGTCGGTCTCGGTTGTGGACCTCTCGACGGCGATGCGTACATCCTCAGCCTCCAGATCACTCTCGGTGAGAGGACCCTTCGGCGCAGGTTTGCGGGTCAATCGCTTGACCCGGTCGGTTTCCACCGAGGACAAAGTGACTGTGGAGTCTGTATCCATGTCGGATTCAGACTCTCTTAACTCCGAGGCCTTTCGGGTGATGCCCTCGGAGATCAGCACGGCTCGGGCCAGACTCTCGTTGACCGCCATCTTCTCCGCCAACTTCAGGTAGTTGCGGAGCCAAGAGACTGGCATATTGTCAGCCAACTCGTCACTGCACGAGTCCATAACCAGAGTCTTGAAATCATCTGGTATGGGCTCGGGCACGCCTTGCTCCACCGCCATCGGTCCACATCCGAACATGGAGGCGTGCATGGGGATGTAGGTCCCCCAGGAAGTGTACACTACACCGGCCTCGCGATCGACGTGTGCCATACGTTCCATCCGAGTCTTGAATCCCGGAGGATACATTGGAATGTCCAGGACATCCACTTTGCTACCCGAAGCTGCTGCTGTAGACGAGTGCTCCGGGCGTGGTGGTGGTGGAGGTGGCATCCTCTCCCGGTCGGTGGCCTCGGCCATAGCCGAGAGCGTCCGGGCGGCCTTCTCTGTCGAAGAATCCATCGATTCCTCGACCCGAGACGGGACCTTCGGGTCCTCGCCTAGTTCCAACAGAACGTTGGCAGTCTGACGCGCGGCGTCAATCGTCCCCTGTGCCATGGCACTGAGGGCGACTTCCAAATGATTTGGCGTCTGTGTTGGACTCCTCCCGAAGGATTCGTCCAACAAAAGGGTAACGTTAGGCAAGCTAACCGACAGCTAGGGCCTGTAAACTCCCAACACTAACTAGAGCAAAAACGGGTGGCGTCTAACCACCACGAGTCCGCTCTAGTTATGACCAGTATGACGTCAGACCTCTCGTCTCGCGAGATCCCGCCGTGGCTATCCGGTGACCTAGTTCCGCGCTTTCCCGCCGCACCCGCGGCGCCACCTAGGGAACTAGATCCGAACTAACATTCGACTCGACATGCGAGACGCGGCCTACCACCCGAGTGCTATCTGCTGGAGTTTGGCAGTGTATACAACGCTTCAAAGCGAATGTACCGGTTAATCCAACCGCCGCTCACGGGATACAGCTACCCGGGGAGGGCGCGTTCGGCATCTCCAGCCGTGGAACGTATGTTACCCGCCTATGGCGGACAACACGCAGCAGCTCGTTGTGTACTGAGTTAGGTTACGGCAGACCTCAACCGGGGACTGCGTCTAACGCCTTCGGTTAGCCTTTTATTTTTCCCGGCTTTACGTACGGCCTTTTCCGGATTCCGCTTAGCCACTGCGGGCACCTTCCCATACGTAATGCCTTCACTCAGCGAGACATTTTTCCTTTTCTTACGATTAGGTCGTTTCCTGGCCTTCGTCTTCTTTTTCACCATAACCTCGTCTCCCGGCGTCTTTCTCGGCCGGCCTCTAGGGCGCTTCATCGGTACTACCACGCTCGGTCCACTAGGGACAGATACAGGTGGTTTGTAACCGAACTCCCTCTCCGCCTCTTCGCGTCCCTTCCAGGGCCGAAGTTTTCCGACATTTGTCTTCCATTTCCTACCAGTTAGGCAGTCCTCCATCATCACCGTGGACTCGGAGATGACACGAATTATTTTAAACGGACCTTCCCAAGGCGTTACGAGCTTCAGCTTCTCTAGCGGCTCGTAATACCTTAGTACTTTGTCCCCAACATTAAAACGAATTCGTTTAGCATTGGTGTCATAGCCCACCTTCTGCCACTTCGCACTCTTCAGCAGTTCTTTACGAACGGCCTCGTATGCCTGTTTGAACCTATCCCTTAATGACTCCACAAACAACACAGTGCAGGGCGCCTCCGGATCTATCCCAACCACTCCATACACTAAGTCGGCGGGCATTATGATGTCCTCGCCGAACACTAGCATGTTGGGAGTGCAATTAGTGGATGAATGGACAGTGTTGTTGTAGGCATGTACCACAAACTCACACTGTTCATCCCAGTCGTCCTGGTGGGTATTAACCAGGGGCTTTAGCACTTGTATGAGGGTTCTGTTAAAACGCTCTACCTGCCCATCCGACTGTGGTCGGTATGGATTTGTTCGGGTCTTGCAAATGGCTAGGTAATGGCACATTTCCTGCCATAGCTCCGACTTGAACTCCCTTCCTTGGTCGCTGTGCATCATAAGGGGAACACCCAAATGGAGCACCCAGCCTTTCACAAATGCCTCCGCACACGTGGCGGCTTTGTGGTTAGGAAGGGGGAACACCCAAGTGTACTTGGTATAATAGTCGGTTACGACCATCATACAAGTATTGTCTCGGGGTGTTGTTTTAATTCCGCTGATGATATCTATCGCCACTCGAGCGAACCTGATACCAAACAATTCCTGGGATAGGGGTTGCTTACCCAGGCCGGGTCCCGGCTTGTTTTTACAACAATCCGGGCAAGTGGCGATCCACCGAAGCAGGTCGCCTCTCATACCGGGCCAGTAGTAACGCCTTTGTAGGCGCTCTATTGACCTTTTCTTACCATAATGGCCACTCGTTTGATGACCATGGCAATAATACATGATATCCCTCCTCATCGGGGTGGGTATTACTATTTGCAACAGCCTACCATTGGTGGGAGTTGTCTTCCACCTACATAGTATGCCGTCTCGGATCTCTAGCTCGGTCCATTGGGCTAGCAATCGCCTCGCCTCCCTATCTTCTAGGGATACTAGCGGCCTTGCCGGTTTAATACCTGACCGTAGGTATTCCATTATGCGCGCAGTGGTGGGATCCGACTGTTGGAACTTCTTGATGGTCTCCGGGGACCAATCGAGATAGCTACACACAGCCTCCTCCCAGGGAATACGGGGGTGGTATAATTAAATACCAACCCGGCTACCACAGCATTGTGGGCCCCGCAGTCTTCACAAGTGGCATTTTGGCACCTTCGGATAGGTCGTCTCGACAAGGCATCCGCATTGATATGTTTAGCACCGGGTCGGTGCTCTATTTGCTTATGCTCTAATCCGAATTCGGATAGGTGAGCTAACCATCGTTCAATCATCCCCTCGGCGTCCTTAAAGTTAAGGAGCCACCTAAGAGACGAATGGTCGGTTCTTAAGGTAAAGTCACTTCCCCAAAGGAAATGCTTGAACTTCTTCGTATACACCACCACAGCGAGGAGCTCTCGCTTGGTGGTACAATAATTTCGCTGAGTCTTGCTTAACGTGTTACTAGCAAATGCTATTGGGACTTCAACTCCCTCCTGGACCTGAGAGAGAGCTGCCCCAATTGCATCGTTGCTCGCATCGGTGTCTAAGATGAAATGTCCCTTGGGAGTGGGATATTTCAACACGGGTGTATTCCTAAACAAATCTTTTATTTTATTAAAAGATTCTACTTGCTCGCTGGTCCATGGGAATGGGTCCCGTGCCCTACCCGGGGTCCAGTGAGCTAAGCACTGCATGGGGAAGCTCACACGAGAGTAATTCGGTATGAAATCACGGTAATAGGAACAGAATCCTAAAAATGATCTCACCTCCTTAGCACTCGTGGGTCTTTCCCAATTTTCCACAGCTTCTAATTTTTCCGGATCTGCACTCACCCCGTTAAGAGTAATGATCCTTCCCAAGTATGTGATTGTTTTCTTAAACAAATTGCACTTCTTGGGTTTAAGTTTAAGACCGTTAGATAGTATCCGGTCGAGGACCAATTGTAGATTTGCCAGGCATTGCTTGAACGACTTGCCGAACACGACCACGTCGTCCAAGTAGACCAAGCATTTCTTCCACAAAAGATCACTCAGTAAGGATTCCATCATAGCCTCAAATGTAGCGGGGGCGTTACACAATCCGAAAGGTAAGACATTATACTCGAATAGCCCCATATGACTGGAGAACGCTGTTTTCTCCTTGTCATCGGGGTGCATCGGTATTTGCCAATACCCGGATTGTAAATCCAAGGTACAGAACCATTGGTTTCCGCCCAAGCTATCTAAAGTCTCGTCTATCCTTGGTAAAGGATACGAGTTCTTCTTTGTTATACCATTCAGTTTCCGGTAGTCGACACAAAAGCGGATTGTACCGTCTTTCTTAGTGGTCATACAAACAGGGCTGGACCAGGGACTCGAGCTAGGCACGATGACCCCTAGGTCCAACTGTTTTTGTATTTCCTCTTCACAAATTAACTTCTTCTTTAGAGGAAGTCTACGATACGGAATTTTAAAAGGTTTCTCGTTGCCCACATCTATGGTGTGCAACACCTTATCGGATCTACCTACCGGTCCTCCCTCCCTACCAAAAGCACTCTCGTACTTTTGTAGGAGTTTCGCTAGGCAATCCTTATCTTCCGTATTCTCTAAATCAGACTGATCAATCAGCTTTTGGAATTCTTCATCCAGAGGATGCTTACTAACAGGGTTCAGTGGTTTATTGAATTTAGCCTCGGCGACATGTTCTACCGAGCTCATCCTCCCTATACTGTCGCCTCGCTTCAAGTAAACCACCGAACCACTTCGGTTAGTCATGGGTAATTCCTTTGGGCCATGGACCCGCCACAAAGGACATCGCAAGTGGTACCCGGTGGGATCTTCACCGTGTGTATCACTGATGCAACCGAAGACACCTGTCTCAATACGCATTGGACATGCAAGCCATACGGGTTCCGTATACTCATCATACCGTCCCTCGGGTCCAAGACGGCCCCGTACAAGCTTGCAAAATCCAGTCAGAGGATTCCGTCATCACTAACCTCTGCTATAGTCGGCAAAAGAACAAATTCTTTGCCTCCTATACGGATAGGCATAAACGTCCTACCAAATGTACGCATACTGCTTCCGTCGGCCGTGCAAGCATTTACCCCCGTTTTGAGGTTCTGATGGCTACCGGCCACCGAGTCGAAAAATCTCTTGGACACACAGGAGTGGCTAGCTCCGGTATCCACCAAGAATTCTCCTACCCGGCCTTCCACAGATATGGGTACATACCACCATCTCCCCCCTAAAGGTGAGGGGTTACTGGTAAACTGGTGAAAGTCTCCCGAATCACCAAGATTCAATCCGAGTCTTCTCAGGAATTCCAGACACGGATGACTTGGGGGAAGGCTTGTCCCACACACTCGGATCAACTCTTTGATCCATCCTTCCTCTCCCCTAGTGCAGCCACTCGCCTCCATATGTTCATTCCCGTACATACAAGCACTAGGGTCCCTGGCCCCGGCCAAGGTGCAGGGGTGCGCACCCACAGCCACCCGGCCTCCAGGTGTAATTGATTCGAAATCTTCCACCGGGTCACCCCCGGTAGCATTTTGGCATTCGTTCTTCCTTGGGGTCATATCAGATGCCGTTGATACAACCCCCACTAGTTTTCCACCTCAGTGGAATCCGTAGAGTTCTCCCTTCCTTCGCCATTGTCCTCGGCTTCATAGAAGGCAGCCATTACCGGTTTAGCAGCGGTACATTCCGATGAGTAGTGTCCCATGCGCTGGCACCTGAAACACTTAACAGTTCGGCGATCCACTCGGGGTCTTTGCCGACTGGCTTGGATGGCATCTGTAATTTTCTTACACATGTCCTCCATAAGTTTGGTCATGTCTGGAGACTGACCCTTCACTTTATCAGTGCTTACGGGAGGCTTGGCTGCCTTATCGCCGACCTTCGGGTCACTCTTGACCTCGGGTGATGGTCTAGAGTCCCTTGGCTTATTGAGCGCCTTCCTTGGAATATACTTCCTGCCGGTAGTATTTTTCCTTAATTGAACCGAACAGAAGGTACCGTCCTCCTGTTCGATTTCAATCAATTCGAAATCGTCTGAGGGAACTTGTACCTCAGACTGCTGGACTACTGATACCAGGGGAGCCGAGCTGCTGGCATTCGGTATGTCTCCAGCTAACATTGTTCGCTTCTTCACGGCCATATCTATACCATTAAATATGTCGTGAAGCGTTACGCCTTCTTTCCAGGCATCCCTGGCAGCAATCTGCTCATCTCGGTCTCTCAGACCCTTGACGAATTGTGTAATCAAATCGTCCATATACCAGTCCTGGTTTTCAGTACCGGGTCTAGCTTTGCTTAGCAGGGCATGGAGCTCCATACCGTATGCTCGGAAAGCTTCGTTAGGCTTCTGTGTACGTTTCTTAAAACGGACCATCGGATCCTCCTTGACCATATTACATAACAGTCCGCTAGCAGATTCTACCAACTGCTCAAAACTCCCTACAAGACCGTACCAGGTCCGCCATTGCTCTACGGCCATGCGACCCGGCCCTCCTTTTAAACATCTTACTAGATGTGGCTTGGCCTCGTATGGGGTCCACCCATTACAGTTCATCACATCGATGAAGTCTTCAAACCACTCTTTCCATGGTCGAGTACCGTCATATTCCTTAGGAATAACGGCTACCCTACGGGCAGAATTATGAGCATACATCAATCTAGTGCATTGCTGTTTGCTCCATTCAATCGCCTTGGTTTCATTCAAGGTTCGATTGCCTCCTATACCACCGAAGCTCGTGTTGCCCGGTGGAGGTGGTGGTGGTGGCTGTGTATACGTCCACTGTAGACCACTGTGGTTCGTATAGCCCGCACCACCCTGGTTAGGGCCGTGACTCGAGGTACCACTGTAGCCTGTGGTACCCGGGGCACCGCCCCCTCCTTGCGCGCTTTGATAACCACCGCCGGATGGTTGGTTTCCCGCTGGATGACTGCCATCGTTCGATGGATTGGGTTGGTTGCTGTCATTACCAGCTCCCAACCCCACACTATCTCTCGGATCCACATGTATGTGGAATCCATTAGTCTCCACACTGCTGTCGGAGGCATCCCGGGGTACATAGTCCGGGTCCAGGTTGTGGACTATGGGGACTTCACTTATCCGGACTCTACTAGTTCGGCCATGCTTATCTTGGGTTCTGATATAAACTCCCCCTTGATCTACATTCCGCGTCGCATTATCATTGATAAAAGGATTATACGGCGGATGCTTCGGCGTAGAACAGGAGACTGGGTCACCCTGTTTAACGAAAGTCGAGTTCAGGTTTATATCCTTACTCGCCGGAGGGGCATTCGCTTGCTCCTGCTCCTGTAAATAACTCTCCATAGCAGACTTATTTATTGTGAGGGTAGCCAAATCTGTGGTCAGGTTTCGCTGTTCCTCCCTCAGCTGTGCGTTTTCTGCTAAGATTCCGGATCGAATCTTTTCATTTTCCGCCACAGCTCGGTTTCGTTCTTCTTGAGCGGCCAAAGCCTCTCGCTTAAAAGTATCCTTTAGTAGGCGGTACTTTTCACCCTTTTCTTTCTGAGACCTTTGGTACTCATTGGTCTCTTTCCTTATCTCGGCTTGCTCCGAGACCATTCTGGCCTCTGTCTCCTCCATAGCATGCAACTCGGATTGTAATCTGCTTACATCCCGGGCCTTAGCAACCTCTTCGGCTCTAGCCTTTTCGATTGCTCTAAGTCTATTGGCTTCTTCGAGTTCTAACTCGGCCAATCTTTTCTCTTTCTCGCGTTCGTCTCTCTCCTTCCGCTCCAAGCGATGGGTTACGGAAGTTAGACGATATTTAAGGTCAGATTCTTTTAGAATCGCCTCCTGTTCCTAGGATCGTAATTTTCCGATCCGAGACTTAGCTTCCTCTTCTATTTTTAATTTGGCAGCCATGAATTGTTCATGTTGCCTCTTAGCCTGTAACTCTACCTGTTCTTTGGCTTTCAAATAGGCCGGGGTAGTTTTATACCCGGGACCCATCGGACGCCCGTATATAGACCTGCGGCTGCCTCCAGGGTTAAACATGGAGTCAGACAAGCCTTCGTCCAGAGATCGGCCTAGGTGATGCCTTTCCGAGCTTTTCGGTTCAGTATCCCTAGGCTTAATCTTCGCATTCACTTCTGGGACCACTGGGTCCCTTATGGCTTTATCATCGTCGCTGTTATGGTCCGACGATGTCATTAATGGGGCTACTTCGTTTGCACCATCTGGTACTGCTTCCGGGGGGGTTGCAGTACACTTCCCAGGGCTCTGTGCTACTGGGATACCCAAGTTACTAGCCGAGCCTGCTGGTACAATCGGACACAGCTGGCGTCTGCTAGTTATAGCTTGGGACCAATCACTTAGGTCTAAAGTTGGGGGTTTTATTACTCCCTTAAACAATCCCGTATCCGGTACTCCCATTTGTGGTGTACCCGGATACAAGTTTACGATACCATCACCCGTGGCACCGTCCATCAGACCGGGTGTCGAGAAAACAGTTCGGACACCCGCTGGATTATACCTTTGTTGTTGACTGGGCTTCCAGTCTAACAACAGATGCTGGGATGTGAAGTCATCCTCTTCGAATCCCTCTAGCCCAGGGCTGGGGGGATCCGCTTCGGGTTTCCCGAGGCTTTCAGCCAATGTGGCCGCGCACCACCCCCGAACCAACTGGTCACGGCACCAGTGTAATGGTTCGTATTGACTTATATGCTGGGTGGCTCTTTGGCTCGCTTACCACTAGAAACACCAACACAACACGAGTAGTTCGGGTTGGGCAAAGCCCCAGAAACCCCTACCTCTCGGGTAGGACTTTATTCCACTCTGGTCTACAGGTTAAGCTGCGCGTCTGGACTGGACTAGGTCCAGTCACCTTCTGCCGCTCGTCCGGCTCCTTAGTAGGAGCTGGATGCGAGGCATGGTGCCGCCCCCTCTTGTACCAACGGGGTATCACGAAGCGACACCTAGCTGGCATAGAAGGAACAGGCACCACACGAACACGTCTCTCGGATGAACGGCACTAATATATATACGACGATACCGGCCCCTACACATTTTTAAGCATTTTGATATATTTAGTCCCACCTATTTTGCTCTGACCAAAACAGCCTTAAGAAAGACTTTTTAGCCAAATGAAGATTGGTAAAGATTATCTTAGATCATACCGAAAATTCGAAGATAATCGTGAAAACCTATTTAGAAATGCCAAAAACCATTTACCAAAAGAACATTTTGAATAATCTTTTGCACATCTTTTGCACAAACGGATAGATTATTATATTTCCTTGAGAACACATTTAGAAACACAAAATCAAAACAAATTCGTTTATAATTCTCGTTTCCAAAACAGAAAAAGGCCCCAGGTCCATTTGTCAAGATCATTTAATTTAGAAAGCTTTATTGAAGATGGGTTACGCCATATAGCTTGAGAATATAGGCAATACTGGTATATTTAGCAGCTTCACCTTTTTGCCATGAGGTTGAGGTTGCATAACTCGTGCTAAGTACCTTTAAGAAATGACCTTCAGAACTTTCTATGAGGCCTTATCCCTTAGCCCTAATGGCTCTCCAATAACTGAGAATGAGATTTGTCTTAATCGGCACAACGGGTGACATTGGTGCCTTGAGTCAATCAAGAAATGACCAGGAGGGCATTTCTCAAGATGGTACGACTAGACTCCTTCAAATCATAGTGGAATCCCTCACTCTAATACAATTACAGCCCTGCATCAGGTGGTCACTTCGGATTGCTCTGGTACGACTGCCCTACCAAATCCTATGTAAATACTACACTAAATACTGATCATACAGAGCAGTCGTAGTGCATTACCTACGATCATCTACTGTAAATTTCAGGGTTTCAAATCATAGTGGCTATGTCTTCCAGGCGTTATTGATCTCATCGGATGTACTAATGGCCATATGTTCATATGCCAAGGTATAATCTGTTCCCACACATAAAAAGACATACCTAAGAAAACCCAGAGTAACTTGGCTCAGGGATTCTAAATGAATATGATGTGAGGCTTTTGAAATGCTTCCCAAATGAGGAGATGCTGCTCTGGAGCTTAATTCAAAAGATCCTGGGATCACGACCCCAGCGAACTTAGGAATAAATCAGCCTTTTCCTATTAAGCGATCTTAAGAGTTGACTGGGTTCACATATCCTAGCCAGCACTAAGATCGCATCGATCTTAGCCTCAGCCCTCCTACACTATTCCAAGAAGTACTGACTAGGCACAGGGGTAAGAGTCCAAAAATAAAGGAATAGCTGTGGAGTCACTCTTCTTCACAAGAGTGCTTATACCATCGTTACCCGTCCCCATATGGGCTAACAAAAGAGCACAGGGTGCAGTCGACCCCCGTACAGTATTCAAGAGTTGTTCCCATGAATTTATGATTTATGCTTGCCTATTAGAAGCATTATGCCCTTCCCCCAGGACAAAGAGAGAGAAGGGAAAAATTACCTTACAGTGCACTTAACGCATGAGTAGCCCTAAGAGCCCTCAAGGACACTCAGCAAATGTCCTCCCTCCCCTCTTTATGTATGCAGCAGGCTATTCACTCTTTCGATCAAGAGTGTTCCCTGTAAGTGCTCTTGTACTCAGGTGAAACCACTATGCCTTTCTTTCACTAAGATCGCAGTGATCTTAGTGGTGGAAATGGAATAGTGAAGTGATCCCAGGACTAGCTATTCTGGACAGGCCTGCAACCACTGCATTACATAGGGTAGACCAGCCAGGAGCTTAATTCAAAACATCCTGGGATCACGACCCCAGCGAACTTAGGAATAAATCAGCCTTATCCTATTAAGCGATCTTAAGAGTTGACTGGGTTCACATATCCTAGCCAGCACTAAGATCGCATCGATCTTAGCCTCAGCCCTCCTACACTATTCCAAGAAGAACTGACTAGGCACAGGGGTAAGAGTCCCAAAATAAAGGAATAGCTGTGGAGTCACTCTTCTTCACAAGAGTGCTTATACCATCGTTCCCCGTCCCCATATGGGCTAACAAAAGAGCACAGGGTGCAGTTGACCCCCGTACAGTATTCAAGAGTTGTTCCCATGAATGTATGATTTATGCTTGCCTATTAGAAGCATTGTGCCCTCCCCCCAGGACAAAGAGAGAGAAGGGAAGAATTACCTTACAGTGCACTTAACGCATGAGTAGCCCTAAGAGCCGTCAAGGACACTCAACATACATAAGCAGGCTATTCACTCTTTCTATGAGGAGTGTTCCCTGTAAGTGCTCTTGTACTCAGGTGAAACCACTATGCATTTCTTTCACTAAGATCGCAGTGATCTTAGTGGTGGAAATGGAATAGTGAAGTGATCCCAGGACTAGCTATTCTGGACAGGCCTGCAACCACTGCATTACATAGGGTAGACCAGCCAGGTCTTATGATATGTGCCTACACTAAGATCGCTGAGGTTAGGATCCCAGGATGTTTTGAATTAAGCTCCTGGTCTTATGATATGTGCCTACACTAAGATCGCTGGGGTTGGGATCCCAGGATGTTTTGAATTAAGCTCCTGGTCTTATGATATGTGCCTACACTAAGATCGCTGGGGTTGGGATCCCAGGATGTTTTGAATTAAGCTCCTGTGGGGTGTAAGTCCTACTTAGTCAAAACAACCAAGGAATTTTAGTCAAAATCAGGCAAGCCAAGGCAAGTCTTAGCCACTTTGTCTAATGGTTAGTCATATTTGACTAAGAAAAAGAGGGATGTTTATGGACAGCGTTTTGACTGAATATTGCTAGAAAATTATACGATTAGACTCATGTTTGACTAACAGTTGGAACTTTCTTTTCTGTGCAGGTGTATCTAGGAGCCACTGGGCCTACAGTACTTAACATATTCATGAGCCAAGACATTGGTGCATCATGAGGACAAATAGATAGGAAATGTTACAATAAAATGATTATTTCAGTTTAATATGCATGCATAGAAAGTCTATGTCTATTTCTCTACAATGTACATTTGAGAAACAAAGGCTTGCAGCCCCTCCTCTCAACTCCAATTACAAGCATCACAAGGAAACGAATCTGCAAGGACATAAAGCGTTGGGTTTTACCTGAGTGACCTTGTGTTCCCCTTGACATGCGCACAGATGCTGGAAGTTTTATGTAGGTCTGCATACCATTGATTGTTCTTAGAATGGGTTCAAAGTGTGGGTCAGCAGGCATGCGCACAGAGACGTTAACGACTTCCTGTCTCTGAGGAATGACCAGCAGTAAAGGATTCTGTGAAGTGTTGGCATACAGGAAGCCAGTGATGAAGTTGGTTCCTCGTCTGTCCACCACGCCAAATACTGTAAGTACACCAAGAAAACAAGGCTTTAGTGGCATGTATATACAGCACAGGATCTCATAATGAAAACAGCGAGACAATAAACTGGGGAGAATGAGCCTGTTATCTGTTCTTATTACAAAACTTTTGTGATTTTGGGTTCTTTTTGTGGATATTCCCATTCTGATACCTGTCGATATTGCATGCCATGATATATGCATCATGACCTTTGTAAGGTGAGCTGTTACTCATGGATAACAGCACACCTTACATGTCATATGTCACATGTTAAAACCTACGATAATTCTATTGCTAAGGGCAGGGGTCGAACCCATACCCTACTGATCCCAAATCCAACTCCCTATGCAGTGCACCACAAGGACTAACGAGAAACAGAGGGTGTTTGCCTGTAATAATAATATATATACAATGTCATAGGTTTGGCATAGTTAGTAGCGACCTCTAGTTTTGTCACATATGCAAGGTGAGAATGGCATTATGATTATAAGTCTATCACAGCTGTATGGACGCGTTCAAACCAAGCCAGCCGCTGCCAGGTGCCAAGGTGTGTGTACCAATAGTATATTGGTTAGTTAGTCACGCTGTAAACCCCAGGTGTAGGTGTTCAAGCCCCGGCCTGGTTCATCGTTTCCGCAGTGCAAGCTGTCAAACCTTGTATGTACACACACTATGACAGGCTTCGAGTCCCATGGGGAGGTGAGGAATTTTCTTTTTCAAATTGAATTTATTGATATTCTATTGATTATCTATTGAATAATCATGTAATAGAATAAGTAGGTAATGGATATGTCATGACTAATGACTGATGGAGGCGAGGGTGGGGCTGGTTACCGTTGTACCATGGGCATCTGGACACTAGTCTGTGGTCAATTCAACGTCACATTTGTCGTAGGAACACAGTGTTAACGACCACTGATTTTTTGCCAGGAAAATATTTTAAGATAATCTTTACCTGTAATGGAAATCCAAAGATTGTCTTGAAAGCTGCTTTAGAAAAAGCCAAAATTCAGTGATGGTTTGATCTTTTTACATAATCTTTGGGACTAAAGGATAGAATATTATATTCTCTTGAAAACCCCATGAGAAACAGAAATTATAAACAAATTCATTTATAATTCCAGTTTCCAATAGAGAAAAAGGCCTCTGGATGACTTATTTAAATTGGTTTGTTTTAGTCGGTGTTCATGTGTGCAGCAATTGCTCCCTTCAGTGCATTTATCTAGCTCCTAGATGATACAATACTAATACTAGAACAACCCGTGTGTAAGGTGAGGAAGGACCCTTAGTGCGCCTTATAGGATCTTCCAGACAGTATCTGGTAGATGGGATCTGATTTTACACCATTATGACAGTATTAAAATGACCAATACTTGCCCCAGGTAATAAATTTACTGGGATAAGTGGGGTGTCCCTTATGGGCATAGGTGATGTACTATGGTATACTGTCCCTTCTCAAATCCCAAAACTTGCATCCAAATTAGGAGTCTTAACATATCATAATGTTCTTTTGAAACTCAAGATAGGATTTAGGACCATTGTAACCCCTGCATCTGACACCCGTATTTGAGACTGCTGCTAATTTTAATACACTGTTTTTGTGCTTAAGGTTGGTCGCTACCCTTTACCTAAAGTCATCAGAAAATCTTCATTTTTGGTTAAGACGCAGCTAACATCATATATAATTGAATAATGAGAAGGAAAATGGAGGGTCCCGAGCTGTTTCTTTTTTTTTTAATATAGAATTTTAAAAAGTAAAAGAATTTATTTTTTTTCCTCTAAAATAAAAAAAAAAATAGTGAAAAGATTTTACTCCATATCAACCATTGATCACAGAACTATGAACCTTCACATGAATAAAGCCTTTTCATGGAAGAAAATCAATTTGGCATAATCTTATAACATAGTTCATTGTAAACAGTATTGAAAGACAAGAATTTTTTTATAATTTCTCAGAAAATACCTTACATAGATACCTTTCTTATGAAAATAATTTTGACATATATTTTGGCATCATAATCACTCTTCTCATATGTTCCCAGGGGCAATAAACAGACATTTATGTTCCAGATACATCCAGCTGTCTAGTCTTCGTCTTGCTGGCAGGTCGAATTGTTATGTATATTCAATAGAATCTACGAGATAAATGTAACACTGTCCTTTCATTTCTTTTTGTATTTTCTTTAATACCAGGTGTGAAAATACCATGGACTGTGGAAATCTTCATATGAAGAAGCTTTTCTCATGACGAATACCGATGGTCTATCAGAGTATCATTATTTTTTAAAAAGGTTAGGGGTGAACCCATGACAGGTGCAACAAGGTTGCCAGGAGGTACTACGACTACATACCACCACTACGATTTATGACTCCAATGAATAAGACAGAAGGTCGTAGGTACTGCCCTATGACTGCTCTGTATGATTAGCACCTATGCAGCAATTACATAAGGCTTGGTAGAGCAGTTGCGCTGGTGCAGGCATTAGTACCCACCAATGCATAACAATGTAATGGCCTTGTTTTAAGGCCTTCCACTAGGATTTGAAGTCGTAGTGTGTTAAGAAATGGCCTCCTGATGACTGTGAAAGGAAAGAGAAGAAAATGGATTAGGATATAGTCTCGTTTACATGAGTTAGTGTCGTGCACTTCTCTGACACTAACACAAAATGTGAGCTAAAATTCACGTTTAATCTGTTTCCCTTTTGGAGGACAGCTTGGCCGACGGCAGGTCTTATATAGAGGAAACAAAATTGTACCCAACCCATTTCCCCCTGATGCATGTTGTTTGTACTAACCATAATATGTTGTTTTGCTCCTGTCTTAATAGGTCTGTCGAACAATCCGTATGTATATAGGTATATACCACAATTCGGTAATCCTAAACTACCAGCACTTTCTCCAAGTCACTTGGGATTATATTAGTTTTATATATTATGAGATGGATAATGCATGGTACATTGAGCTAGTTTCAGATTTATTGACATCTGAAGATGGGGAATCCTTAACTATTGCCGCTTATAGGAGAAACCCCCATTTTCCAACATTTTCTTAGATATTGAAAAATTGACCAGTGATATCTTAATAAAACTTCTCATAGTTCTAGTAGACACCATCTGTACCTTAATCAAGCAATAAAAACAGGTAGTCATTAGACGAACAAAAGAGTCATGAATAATTCAAAGAAAAAAGTGGAAATGAAAAGTACTGTAATTTATTATGTAGAATCTAGAAACTACAGATTTAGGGAAAAAAATCTCTTTCCTCAAATACAGAAATCTATGAAGTTGGCCAGTAGTGAATCTTAGAGCTATGGTAGGAAAAATGCAAAAGTCTATCATTCATCAGCTTAGTAATGGTAACTTAGGGCATCTACAAAAGGGAAATGAGTATATATCATGAGTTTAAGCAAAGTTAGGTAGTTTTGGCCACCAGGTGGCATCGGAATAGTTGGTGGAATATACCTTTACGGGCCCATTGTCCAGCCTTGAATACATGGGGTTCTCTTGTTTGACATTAAAAGCTGGTTGTTTCCAATGGCAAATGGCATAGGGCATGTACATATGTGGATGAGGGCCTGTCGTGCTCAATAGATAAGTTCAAACATTTAAATAGAATAAATGAAAATATCGAAATCCAATGGTTATTATCAGCCAAAGGCGCCAACAAAAAATGTATCATTTGTAATATATATAGACCACCTTCAGGAAATCTCATGGAATTCTGTAATACCATACATGCTTTACTTCTACAAATTGAAAACTTAGATAGATATGATGTTTTTATTCTTGGAGACTCTAATGTAAATGTACTATCTAACACACCTGATAAGCAGCTCCTCATAGAAAACTTTGATCATTTTCATTTGGTTCAGCTTATAAATGAAGTAGCAACCACATCGGGTACTAATACATGTATTGACCTTATTTTTTCAAACTGTAATAATATCACTTCTAGCGGTCCACTTAATATACATTTATCTGACCATTTACCGGTATATGAACAGAAGTCTCAAATACGTCTCAAATACATGTAAAAAAGAATTATAGAACTTTCCTGGGCAGATCATGCAATACCATTTACTGGTATATGTACAGAAGTCTCAAATACATCTCAAATACATTTAAAATAGAATTATAGAACTTTCCTGGGCAGATCATACAATAAGCTTGATATAGAACAATTTTATACAAATTTGGAAAACTGTAATTGGGATCTTTTTAATCAGACTGATGATCCATCTATATGCTGGGATATATTAGAAAATATGATTAAACGTATGTTAGACTTGCAATGCCCTGTAAAAGATTTCAAAGTTGTCGACAAAGCCAGCCCATGGATGACTACTGAACTTTTAGAAAGAATTAATGATAAAAGTATCTTACTAAAGTTAGCAAGGCAACGTATGGATATAATCTCTTGGCATAGAGCTAGAGAGTGTCGAATTGTAGTGAATCAAGAAATTGAACTTGCCAAGGAGACATATTATTCTAATTTATCAGAGGTCTTCAAAAAAGACACAAAAAGTTTTTGGAGTACAATGAAGAAAATTTTCAAGCTACTTATATGCGCACATATAAGTGGTGATAAATGGGCAGTAGCAGTTCCCAATTGTATTACTAGATTTCACCACTTGCATTCAGGTGTTACGTAACAGGTTCCTTCACTGGTGGTTACAGTACACCAATTGAAGGGAGGTGGCAGCAGGAGACACTTTTTAGCTCCGCACTGAAGGGTGTTGTACAAAGATTATTGGTCTAAAATCTGACAGTGGGTAGGCAAACCAGGCATCAAATTAATCCTTAGGGTGTATATTAATCGATTTGAGTGTTATTCAGGCTGATATTTGATGGTAAGTTGAGGGGGGTGCACTCTATTTAATTAGAGAGTTTATTGAAATCATTCACTGCAAAACCCCCAAATTTGGGTATGTCCACACTCTACGGCCGATAGCGGAAAAGTTAATTACATTGTACCATATCTCATGGCCCTGAATTAATGGGAAAAATGTGTGCCTACAAGAAAATAATAGTGGCTAAGCCCAGAAATGTGCATGAATATTTTATTTTTGCCAATATGCTATATAGGCCAACAGTGGAAAAATAATTAGTGTTTTGCAGCCTGGTGGCACTTGTAGTCGGCCATATTGCCTAGCCCCAGGAAGAACCACCAGTCTCACATTTGAGATTTTTTCTGGATCTGGTGCCCATATTGGAGATTTTTTTCTATTTCTGCCATCTGGAATCATGGTGGTATGCGATTCGTGTACTCACGAGTACCATGGTAATAAGAAGGCATGTCCAGAATGTACATGCCCGAATCCACGATGGAAGTCGGGGGACCAAATGGTGGGACACGGAGCTGGGGGCACAGCCACTGCCACGGACGGGGCCACCGGGACTACAGACCGAACAGCCGTGACTACGGACCAGACAGCCGGTGAGAACGACCGGGAGGAAGGCCCACTAACCCCTGGACTTCCGGAAAGCTGGTTTTCTGCCGCAAGCAATGATTTTAGGCCTAATTCTAGTGTTATTGGACCTCCCGCAGGCCAATCTGGCCTTGATTCCAGCTCAGGTATGTTAACTTGAGTAAAAATATGCCTCCTGGAGCCCGGGACACCCAATTTAACAAGTCGCTCACCCGCGAAAACAAGCCCACTTCCCGGTACAATCACCCGGTCCCCCGGGAGAATCAACCGCAACATCCTGTGGGTGAAACACGTTCCAGGGTGAGTTAGACAAGGACTATCATGAATTCTTACTGTGGAAATAATGGAGAAATTGGAAATATAGCTCCTAAATGCAACACTTCAGGCATTTCTGGTGGTATTGGTCCACAATATCATGCAAGTGACAGTTCTACTAGTCCTAATGTTACTCAAGGTGCAGTCCCATCCCAACCCACTATGCGTACTACTGTCCCTCAGTTGTTCTACAAAGATGGCACACCCTACACTCCGCCTGTCACACCTGTCAGTCAGACTATCAATTGGCCTGGTGTGGGTCAATTTAGAGCACCAGATGGTAGGCTCAAATTTCCACCTACACCTATGGTATATGGTGCCCCGACTGCTTCTCACATGTATGGTGTCCCAGTGCCAACATCCCAACAGCAGCAGGCTGCATATCAATTTGGTGTTGTTCCTAATCCTCAACAACAATACCAGGCTGCTGGAATTCTACCGGGTCAACAACCCCTATTTCAGTCTCCTGGGGTTCAGTCTGGGCAACAGCCTCAGTTTCTACAAAACCCAACAGCATGGTATCCTAACCAACAACTACAACATCAGGCCCAAGGTGCTCCAGTGGTAATATTCTCACGGAACAATGCCAGTGGCAGTAAGTTTGTGACTTATGACATTGAACAGCACATGCCGCATGACAAAGTAAAAAAAAACCGCCTTGAATGATGTTATTTCTGCTAGCATGGGTATTTTGAATAGCATGTTGGCTAGAAACTTTCCATGTAAAAACTATGGTAAACATGTTAAGTTCCTAACTGACAAGAAGGCATTCTACAATGAGGACGCTCTCATTCAGTATGATCTTGCAATGCGTGAGCGGGGAGAATCATTTGGTGAACACACATTCTGTTATTTCGATCACGACATCTTCTCAAACAGTGTTGGTCTTGAGAATCTGAGTGCTGAGCACTTAAGTAATGTTCTCGATATCCAGCCTCCAGCATCACAAAGTGGTGCTGGTGCTAGTGCAGTAATCTAGCAGTAAGAGAAAAAAGAACAAAAAGAAAAAGTCGGATGAAGTTCACTGTTGCTATGCATTTAACGGTGATAATGGTTGTAGTACCAAAGATTGCCCTCACCCGCATGTATGTCGTTCTTGTAGGGGTAATCACACAAAACTAAAATGCACTGTTAAAAAATCAAATGATTGATATCAGGCCTTAGTGGATTCTGACTCAGGGTTTAGTGACTCCGAAGAATCTGGTATAGATTGTGGAATTATAAATTCCTATGATTCTGACAATACCAGCGAACTGGAGTACAGTTTATTATGGGATGACAAAAAATTCAAAATTCCTTGTGGTTCAAATCATGTCATATCTTCAGAATCATTACCGGATACTGGAGACATTAAATTAACTCCTACTATCCACACTTCCAGAATTGTCGATGGTGTTGAATGGTTTAGACCTTGTCCTTTGGATTGTGATGCCGTTCATGTCTTAGATGGCATGTGCCTCCAACTCAACCCATATGCCTTCTTTGATGAATGCATGGGGTTTGAGGAAGTTGATTGTAATTATGCTTATATCCTAGACGGTGTTCGTAACGGCTTCAAAATCGTTGATGTGGATTATGACGGTCCTTATTTTCGAAAAAAAATTACCATTCCATAATCAAAGAAGGTGTAAAATGCCAAATGGATGATCTGGTAAGGAAGGAGTTAATTGATGGTAAAGTCAAAAGGGTTCTTGATAGACCTCAGTGTATACATTCACTGGGGGCTATTTTAAAACCAGATGGCAGCTTAAGACCCATAACAGATTGCAGCCGTGGTGATCACGATGATAATCTTAAAAATATCAATGACTTTATGTATACAACTTGCCAACCGTTTCATTATACTCAAGTAGATGATGTTACTAATGTCATACATGAGGGCTTGTTTTTGTGTGTATTGGACATCAAATCTGTATGAATCGCAGAGGTATTTTCAATGTGTTCGGTTACCTTGATGACTTTGTCATTGTTGCTGACAGCTATGAGGACTGTGCGAGGCGTCAGGCGATTATGGTAGATCTGCTTCGATGTCTCGGGTTCCATATTGCATGGAAAAAAATCTTATCCCCTGCTACCAAAGTCCAGTATTTGGGTCTGGTAATTGACACAGTGAAAATGGAAATCAGCTTACCCCCAGATAAGTTAGACAACTTATTAGTACTGATCGACAAGTTCTTGGGTAAAACTGTTGCTACCAAAAAAGAGTTACAAGAACTGTGTGGTCATTTGGCACACGCTAGTAGAGTTATTCGGGGAGGCAGGACATTTTCGCGTAGAGTCATTAACCTACTCAAATACATGGCTGATAGTGTCACGGTGGTTAAACTACCGGATTGGTTTATGGATGACATCCGCTGGTGGAAAAGGTTCAGTTATGTATTTAATGGTTCTGCCAAAATTTTACGTACTTTTGATTGTTACCCGGTTGTAGACACTGACTCATCACTAACTGGATTCGGCTCATGTTATAATGGTGATTGGTTAGTAGGTGCATGGAAGCTACCTGCCTATAAGCAATTGTACAATCGCTTTCCTTTACATCATATGGTTGAACCCCCTTGTGAATATGATGAGTCAGCGGACATTAACCTACTGGAAGTCTGGCCAGTGGTTGCCGCAGCGCAACGATGGGGGAATGATTGGTCGGATACAAAAGTTATAGTCAGAACCGACAATACCCAAGTCCAACAGATGATAAATACGGGCAGATCACAGAGTGTTAGCTGTATGTGGTGGATAAGAGAATTATTTTGGTTATTAGTTGTAAATTATTTTCATATTGTTGCCTAGATACTGGATTTTGGTAGCACGGGATAAGACTTTTTTCCATGCAATATGGAACCCGAGACATCGAAGCAGATCTACCAATATAGCCTGACGCCTCGCACACTCATCATAGCTGTCAGCAACAATGACAAAGTCATCAAGGTAACCGAAAACATTGAATATACCTCTGCGATTCATAAACCATCATAATCCACATCAACGATTTTGAAGTCGTTATGAACACCGTCTAGGATATAAGCATAGTTACAATCAACTTCCTTAACCCCCACACATTCATCAAAGAAGGCATGTGGGTTGAGTTGGAGGCACATGCCATCTAAGGCATGAACGGCATCACAATCCAAAGGACAAGGTCTAAACCATTCAACACCATCGACAATTCTGGAAATATAGATAGTAGGAGTTAATATAATGTCTCCCGTATCTGTTAATGACTCTGAAGATATGACATGATTTGAACCACAAGGAATTTTGAATTTGTTGACATCCCATAATAAACTGTACTCCAGATCGCTGGTATTGTCAGAATCATAGGAATTTATAATTCCACAATCTATGCCAGATTCTTCGGAGTCACTAAAGCCCGAATCAGAAGGCCTGATATCAATCATTTGATTTTTTACAGTGCACTTTAGTTTTGTGTGATTATCCACACAAGAACGACATACATGTGGGTGAGGGCAATCTTTGGGGTTACAACCATTATCACTGTTAAATGCATAGCAACAGTGAATTTCATCCGACTTTTTCTTTTTGTTCTTTTTTCTCTTACTTCTGGATCCCGCACTAGCACCGGCACCACTTTGTGATGATGGAGGCTGGATACCAAGAACATTACTTAAGTGCTCAGCACTCAGATTCTCAAGACTAACACTGTTTGAGAAGATGTCGTGATCGAAATAACAGAATGTGTTTTCACCAAACGATTCTCCCCGTTCACACATTGCAAGATCATACTGAATGAGAGCATCCTCATTGTAGAATGCTTTCTTGTCAGTTAGGAACTTAACATGTTTACCATAGTTTTTTACATGGGAAGTTTCTAGCCAACATGCTATTCAAAAGACCCATGCTAGCAGAAATAACATCATTCAAGGCGGTTTTTTTACTTTGTCATGCGGCATGTGCTGTTCAATGTCAGATCTCCAATGTGCAACCGGTGGTCCTTCCTGGGGCTAGGCAATATGGCCAACTACAAGGGCCACCAGTGAAGGAACCTGTTACATAACACCTGAATGGAAGTGGTGACATCTAGTAATACATTGGGAACTGCTACTGCGCATTTATCACCACTTATATGCACGCATATAAGTAGCTTGAAAAGTATATCAAACCTAATGTAAGAATTACTAGATTTTCTAATGCACCAGTGTTAAAATATGAAAAGATTGATTGTACATCATATGCCAAGTCACCAGAATGTCTATGCATTCAAACCTGGAATAATCTTGATATCAACACTAGAAATGTGAGGGACATAGACAGATTTAAGTTTGTTCCAAAAAGAATTGTTAATATGCATTCATAACTCTATGAGAAATGGTAGGTGTTTATATGGCCAGATCACAACAACACTTTTTAAATGAGGATCCGGTCATTAACTGTTTGGTCATGTTATTATTATTATTGTTATTATTATTATTATTATTATTATTATTATTATTATTATTATTATTATTATTATTATTATTATTATTATTATTACCCAATAAATGGGTTGTTTATTATATATTACCGAATGTACATAGGCTGACAAATTCATGGAAATTATAATCTAATTTTCACCCAAATATGTATGACCATATGTAGACTTATAGACTGCGCCTATGTAAATATGAAGAAATATCTTCAGACCAAATAAAGTTTAAAGTTGTTCAAAAAAAAAAAAATAAAAAAGAAAAAATCCCACTGTAGGACACAAGCCAGGTGGTTCTCTGATTTGGATCCACAGATTATGTTGTAGGTTGGCAGTAAGGTCAGGCAGGCCTGATAGTAGATAGATATGTGCACAAACCCATCCAGATGACCATGACCGAGAGGAAGTTTATATGCCTGAAGGGACAGGTGTGCTTTTGAGGTTTCCAAAAATCACTTTTTTTATGTCCTCTAGTGTGTTTTAATTCTGAATATTGACTTTCATTGCCTTGGAGAAACTCTTTCGTCTGATAAATTGACTTCTACAGATCATACTCGCAGCAGAGAAAGTGGCATTCTCAGGCATTGCCCAAGGACCTGGTAAATATGTACTTAGATATCAATCTCTGCAGGAAATAATGCTAGTAGAGCCATCAAATTATACAGGGAGTTTCCCAAAAGATCCCTGACAATGTCACAAGTATAAAATAGTCTCATGATAATGACTATGTTGACATTGTCTTGACAATGTGTGAAAGATGGCAAAAAATTGTGATAAATTTCACCATATTACCATAATGGCCTACCATACAAAGGGGTTCTGACCAAATTATTTTTTTATACATATCTATATCCTATTCTATGAAAAAGAAAAGCATGTCATTGTGATTTGTGGTGAGCTATGAACTGCCAATGGACACCCAGTGGGCCTCAGGTTATAGGTTATTAGGGTCTGATATGGAATATATTTTAATGTAGCTTTGCATGCCATAACTGGTGTTCCGTGGAGGTATTGAGCAAAAAATAAATGCTGCATTACTTATCTCAAATATAACACAACTCCTGACTGAGGTTTGGTGGAACTTTAATGTTGACCAAAAACATTATCACACAGGCTTAATCATACACATAAAAAATAAATTTCTTTTTTTATTATTCTGGTCGGTGTTTGAAGCAGCTGTGTCAGTTACTACCAATGCCTGTGCAGTCCATGCTGCAATATCCAGGGGACAGCACTGTGAGGTGCAGTGTCTACCTGTCACCCAACTGGTACATTAATCCATTCGCCTTTATAGTCGTATAAGCCGGGGCAATAAATGCTGCATTTGCGTTTGGCGGAACTTTAATGTTGACCAAAACCATTATCACACAGGCCAAACTGCCAAACCGAAGGCATGCAGGAGGCTAATCGTCCACATATGCTGCAGGCAGAAGACCATCTTCACTATCTTCCTGTCTAAAGCCACTTTAGACAGGAGTGACCTTGTAAGATACAACAGCAAGCTCAAGCTACGCCAGTCTCATAAGTTTTTAATGCCTGTCAATGGGATCCCATTCTCTGCCAATGCACTGGCACCTCCTCTTCTCATCGAATGGGAAGACATACGATCCAACCTCAATGTATCACACAGATTGACAAGCTTTAACTGATACCATCTATAGGATGCTTTGATGTACCCAGTAGGACCCATATATCCAATTAATTGAGACCTAGCATCTTGGTATGCTACCATACCCCACAACATCCTAATATGTTCTACCAAAGAAAATGTAGACCCAGGTATCGAGACAAATGGAATGTAGAGCGCTCTCTCATTGAAACTGAGTGTCTTGGCTCTAGTAACAGTGACACCAATTCTGCACCCTATAGAGTATAGGGTGCAGTTGACCCTGTACAGTATTCAAGTGCACTTAATGCATAAGTTGCCTGAAGAGCCCCCAAGAACCCTCAACAAACCTCCTCCCGCCCATTTATATGTGTACAGCAGGCACAGGCACTCCTGAGAAGCGGAGTGTTCCCTATAGGTGCACTTGTACTTAGGGGAAACCACTATGCATTTCTTTCAGTACCATCACAGTTGTAGTCTGGTGAGTAAAGCATAAAATATGGCCTAGTTCCAACAAAAAAGGTGGAAAAGGTTTCTCAGTGGATTTCAACTCCTTGATAACTCCTCTTTCAGGAAAAAAAAAATAGTTTGCCACCCTCCGCCTTGGGAATAATCCTGAAATTCAACATGGTTGCCATGGAAATAGGTCAATGTGGAAAAGTGTCACAAAACCAGAACTAATCCACTTAGAAACATATGTAACAGCTTTATTAACACTAGCATTTGAGGATCTATCCATTGGGGTTATTTTCAAATGTCAAGTTTACAAAGAAACCAATATGGCTGCCAAAAAGTTGATAAAATCAAATAATAACTACTTACAGATTAATGATATAATCTTAAATTTTAAAAAAGTAAATGTTTTCGACAAGGCTTCTCAGTGGTTTTTAGGTCCTTGATGCCTACTTTTCAAGAAAAAAAATTATTTGCCATTCTATCCATAGGTAAAGAACCCAATATCATCATGGCAGCCATAAAGTAGGTCAATGAGTTGAATTGTCCTAAAATTAGAATTAACCTAGCTAGAAACAAATGTAATAGCATTATGAATATTTGCATTAGATGATCTATCCCTTAGGATGATTTTCAAAGGTCAAGGTCAGAGAAACCAATATGGCTACCATAAAATGCCAATTATCTTTAGTTCTTTTAGAAAAAATCCTCGTCTAGTTTGGGATTTATGGAGCAAAACTCAACAGAAATCAAAGATTTTTAGGTGCTCACCCATTGGAACCCATAGTGAAGCCATCTTTATACATTGGCCAGCCTGGGAAAAACCATGTGATGCAAGCCCAATTTTATATTTCATATTTTGACTACAAAGTTCATATAAAACGTGTAAAGCAAGTTTAAAGAAAATTCCTTGTGAATTATTTTTGAGCCACTTTGGCCTTAGTTTTTTATTGCAACACGTTATGTGGCTTTCGCCACGAAATTTCATCATGACAAAATAAACATTATTTATGTTGATGTCTATGAAGAGTAATCAATGATAATTATACTATAAATATATGGTTAATTATTTACAAGGGCAGCTATGTCGCGTCAGAGGGGAAAAAGAAAAAAGATGGATGGGAACACTACAGATAGAAACGTAAGTGATAGCTTTATTAACATTAAAGTATGGGGAATGATCCATAAGTACTATTCATAAGGTCAAGGTTAGAATATCAAGAAATCAATATGACTGCCAAAATTTAATGCTGATAAAATTACAATATTAATCAGTGCCTATATCCCTTGTGCGTTAGTATAGATCTACTCCACAAGATTCAATCATCCAAGATACATACAATTATGGTTGCCATGAGTGACAGAAGAGTGGAGGATGTTGGAATGTGTAGACCTTGTCCCAGAGTTAGATACACATGTGGTGGTCACAAGTCATCATCTATGAATACTCGTTACTTCTCGAGTTCCTCATTGGTGACATCAAGGACACTTCACATACCCGACGCCTGGAGACGCTGGAGTCCAGTGCCACATTAGCTTCTGGTCACATGGCCCTCTACTCCACCGTATATAACGTCTTTCTGAAGCCTTCCTCTAAGTCAGTCCAGTTAGACGGACCAACCTGAGAGATGGGGAACCTTACTTATTGACAGGCATTGATAGTCATCTAACGTCTTGTTGTTAACTTGTTATTGAGAACTGCTGATGTTGAGTACGTCGACAATAAGGTTTTAACTGGAACCTGTTAAAGTGTTTGTTAGTTATCTATCGAAGGATTTTATTAGTAACGAGGATTGGGAACACTACACATTAAAGAGATTATAACTATTATGTACCACCAATTTTTTTAATGCTCCTGCTACTTCTAAGGATACTGCTACTACATACACAACAGAGAATGTCCTTCAACAATTAGAAGGAATGAAAAAAAATCAAATCTCACATGGCTGTCAATAATGTAGGTTAAGAAAAGAATATTCACATGATGTAAGTAAGTAAAAATCAGATATGAAAAGTCAGACTCACATTGTCTATATAGTTATATACTTAATTACTTGTATGCAGTGCCATGGTTAAGTTGGGCAGACTTAAATTGCTACTTTGAAATTACAGGAGTCAGCTAAAGGTTTATGTCCCCTCCACTCTTTACCTTTACTTGGATATTCCATTGTAGTCAGAAACTTGGGTCTTGGGAAGAAATAGAATATATAGTACTTCTTGCATTAATATTAGATTACACAAGTTGTAAAATACTTGCTTAAGTTCACATTATTTGAGAGGTGAAGTAAGCTAAATCATTCTATGTCATTGTATGTATATTACTGGTTTTGGAACTTGAGTGACTATGTAGGAAATATATAGAAGCTCTGCCTATAGCATTGCATGCCACTGATTCTAGCGAGCGGGATAAGGTGTTACTAAGACAGATAGTCAATGTTGTGTAAAAGCTGACACATAGAATTTCAAGCAATACTTTCTAGACTGCATAAGAAAAAGTCCTAATAACTGCATTTGTACTAACCACATGATATCGATGATGTTTCAAATAAACAATGTAAAATAATGTATTTCCACATTAATATACATTGGTTCTTACCAAAAAGGTCTTGCTGGGATCTGTGAAACCTGACCTCTACATAAAATCGATCAATAAAGCTAGGTGCTTGTTTTTCAGATCAGGTTCTGCTCTAAGCTGCAAGCATACCATTCAACATTAGATAAAGATGACTGGATATATTCTGTCTGAAGCTTGTATTACTATGAAACAAATGGAATTTTAGGATACAATGTACCAAATTTAAGTATTTTATTTGCAAAGTACAATGGCACAGGTTCTGTCCTGTGCCACTGGGGTCATGCTGTCACAGGGCATTATTAGAGAGTGCTCATAGGGTAAGCACCCCAGTTGTGCCTGAGCTATAATACAGTAATCAGCTCCAAAGTGGCACAGGGCTTAGAAGGACAAGAGAAACCAATTGTTATTGATGAATGCTGTTTACTCATGAAACAATTCTATATTGCCTCAACTTAATTTGTTGTATCATCTGCTCCAGTTTTTCCTACACTACAGCATGCATGTACCTCGGTACAATTTCTTCATATTGCAGGATCTTTCCCTATCTGTCCTTTATGGTAGGCATATTTGAATGAAATTTTGGAATACTTAAGTCTGCAGGGCAGACATTTAGGAACAAAGAGAACTACTTGATCATCCCTTGACTTTCAGTTTAATATTGTATTATCATCCCTTTTTTGTGATTATCTATCAGTATCTTATGGCAGCTATACTGGCTTTTTCATGACCTAATGTGATCTTGACTAATGGATAGATCTTCCAAAGGTGATGCTCATAATGCCAATGCTATTACAGTGTTGCCGAAATAATGCCAGCACGCCAGCTTTGGCCAGTGTAGAATCTTCATGGCTGGCATAGGGCCTTCTAATGATGAAAGAATTTTTTTCAAATCTGACCATTAGAACCAAATATAATACCATTTTTGTGCAGATGTTTTATATTTGAGTATTTTCCAATTTCTGTTAAGTTATGATGAAGTTATTATAGGTACCTGAGGATATTGATATCAATATGGCCTGCATGAACAGGAAATGGCCTGTGTAGGATGCCAAGATGCAGGCCACATTGGCCTGCATCGATTAAAAGTTTTCGGCAACACTGCTTTTATATGTGTGTTTCTAGCTGGATTTGATTTTTTTTTTACAATTTACCATAATGACCTATTTTTATGGCTACCGTAATGGATATTGAGAACTTTCTCAAGGCAGAAATTTGGCAAAATGAATTTTTCCTGAGGATAACAAAGAGATGAAAAGCAGTGAGAGACCTTGTTCAAATTTCAGTTTAAATATCATTTCATTCCTTTTTTGGTAATTATTTGAATACATCAGCATTTTTTGGCAGTCGTATTGGTTTCTATGAGACCTTGACCTTGGAAAATGGTCGTAATGAATAGATCTTAAAATGCTGGTGTAAATAAAGCTAATGCATATGCTTTTAAGTGGATTAGTTCTGGTTTTATGACATCTTTCTACATTGACCATGGTGGCCATGTTGGATTTCAGCCATATTCACTAGGCAGAGGGTAGTTAACATTTTTATTCTGAAAGAGGAGGTATCAAAGAGATGAAAAGCAGTGAGAAACTTTGCTCAAAATGTTTGAACATAATATCATTGTTTTCATGCTAATTATTTGAATTTATCAACCTTTTTTGGCAGCCATATTGGTTTCTCTGTGACCTTGACATTTGAAAATGACCCCCATGAATAGATCTTCAAATGCTGATGTTAATAAAGATACTACATGTTGGATTTTGGGCATAATCCCAAGGCGGAGGGTGGCACACTATTTTCTTTTCCTGAAAGAGGAGGTATCAAAAAGCTGAAATCCGCTGAGAAACCTTTTCTACCTTTTTTGTTGATCTTGAGGTCTTTACTTATTGGACTATTGTGGTAAGACTGGACAAGGAATAGTGAATGATCCACAGGACTTACTGTGCCAAACTGAGCTACCACCACGACAATACCTAGAGTAGACTGACTAGGTCTGACTAAGATGTGCCTACGCTACCATCACAGTTGTTGCGATGGCAGGATCTTTTGAATTAACCTCCAGGGTGACCAAGCTCTGCCCATACATGGACAGAGCTTGGTCCTTTTGATTTGCATTTAGTTAGTTTCTTAAAGAGGTCATGGTTGCTTTTGTTGATTTTGCCTAGCAACAGGTTATAATGTCATGTGGTTGTGGTCTCAAAGCTCACAGCCCTATGTTTAAACTAAACTATACATTTTTCAAAAGCTCAGACCGCTTGAATCCAAAAATCATTGTTCCCAAAATTATGCCATGTTTTTGTTGCCATGACAACCATTGACCTTAGTAACAATAGAAATCACTAAAGTCACACCAGCAAGGCATAAACCGAATAAAAAAAGGAGATTTATGTGTCCCAAACCACTATAAATCTTGTCCAGTGTATCATTATAATACACTAACAAGCAGAGGGGAATTTCAAAATAACGCACATTCACAGATAGTTGAAACTACCTACTGATTGCAATATGTATTCAATCCCTAATTGATTCGCCAAGTAAAAAAGGGCGGCCGCCTATTCAAGAGGTGTAGCTGATGGTCCCCTGCCTATAATAAAGCTGCATAGTAAGCCAAGTCGGATGGCTAGGCATGGGCGACTAGTCGTTAGGTTCGCAGTACTTCCTCACAGTCCTACCATACAGTGTATTCTACAGCAAGGGCAGGGCACCCAAGGGAAATATCCCATTCATACTGGAAGACATGTTAGATGGGGAAACCACACCCACAGACAAAGAGTCTTACGTCTCCACTGCCACACACATATACATGCGCTACCTGGGGCTCATTGAGCAGGTGTAGGTAGGTGGCAGTCATTAATAAGGTAACGGGAAAGAAACCACAGTCTACCCGCCTTTCTCATTCAAGGGCACATTTCTCAATAGGCTAATGCTAATTAACATAGTTGAGAAATGCCCTCCAGATATCTATCCTTCCTACCTGCTGTCCTTCCGACAACCCTTTGTTTCCTCCTCATTTCATACATATTTGTTTATATGGGGTTTCTTCCCAATTTATGGGGTTTATCACCATGGACATTATGGCCTGTTGATATCAATCATATCCTAGAGGCCACTTCCTATACTTCCTATAATTTAAATTTGTGCTGATAAGGAGGCCAATACGGGTCTGTGCCACTCCTTTGATTTTAGTTTGACTACATAGCAAAATGGTATTTATGTGCAAAACATACAGATGGCATGATTACGCAAAATAGCTGTCCAGTATACCATATGACTGATTAATATTGCACATAGAAAGGCAAATCCATGTATCTAGACGACAGAATTGTTTAAATCAGACAAAAAACAAAAGAAAACAAACAATACAACCCTAAATACGTGGAAATCCCAACACCTCCACGAAGGCTTCAATAAGGTACTTCGTTCAAACATGTTTAGAAAGTTAGGGTGATTATAGATAACGCTGAAAAATTAGGTCTAAGATTGTGTTTAGGACCTAAGACCTTTTTCCAGAGGAGGAGGGATAAACAACCGGAATTGATGACCAGAGCAGAAACCCTGCATGAGATAAAGGTGTTCCGGTTTTGCCTGTGTTCAGCCGGAAATAGGTCCTTTTGTGTTGCTGAGATGCAGATAGGTGGACAGATGAATGATGGTGGGGCAGGCTCTGTGATGAAGTCGTTCTTCTGACAGGATATCGTGGGTATAGGTATACTGCCACTATAGATAGACAGTGAGTAATATTGGATGGCTGGATAGAGAAAAAGAAAGAGAAAGCAATCATTATCACATGCACTATTTTAAAGTTTACATAATTGGCCAAGGAAAATTGATTTTTTTTTTTCACAGAGCACGACTAGGAAAGTATTGAGAATCTGTATGATTGTGCAAACTGGTGAATGTATCACGGAAAAGAAATCAGAGATGGGGTACACCTGAGAGTTTTGTGGTAAAATGCTTCCTACATTCTATAAAGTACAATATTTGTATTCTGGTTGTACCAACTTCAAGTGCTAATATAAGTCTATGGATGGCTGTCGGTGAACAACTGTATTGGAGGGTCACCACGACCTGCTCAGCGACAAACATTCCCTGTGTGAGATCTCTATAAAAGTTATGGAGTGGGATTCGGATTTCTTGGACAGAATCCTGAATACTAGAGCTGAACAAAACTGCTATAATTCAGCCAAAAGGTGCTAGTGGATCACCAGAATGGGCCTAGTGCAATTTAAGTAAGCCAGTTCTCGTAAAATCCTCGTTGATACCCGGATTTACCAAAACCGAGATATAGAAGCTTCTCCTTTAGGTAGGGGGTGACAGGCGCAACCTTCCAAGCTCGTGGAATCTTACAAGATATGACACATAACGTAATCATTTTTGTAAACCTATCAGGGTTTGCCAGGACAGCCGCCTTAAATATATCTCAAGTATGGTAACAGATTTGCCAAATTGCATCATCACACATCGCCGTTTATTAAGAATTAGACTTGACTCGTCACTACAAAAATCATGATATATCAGGCTGATATCATGGTAGTAATCATGATAAATCATGGTTAAAAAACATGATTACTGTGAAAAACCTATCATTTTTTCAGTATGATAATTAATCAGCGTTTAATGTATGTGATGAGACAGCACGAGTGGGTTTATGGGTTTAATAATCCACAACCTGCGAAGCGGAAGTGGATTATTAAACCCTAAACCCATGAGTGCTGTTTCATAACATACATTCCCAGCAAATTGTCGTGACTCCTTGTCAACCTGTGTGAAGTGGCTCACACATGTCACTAGATGGAACAGGATGTCGCTATAGCACAAGATCACTAGGAATAGCAATGGTGGTGATCACAATGGCCTCACATGAGATGGCGAGGATGGTGATCACTCATCCTCACCAGGGATGGGGACATGAGTAATCACTCGTCCTCACTAGGGATGGGGACATGAGTGATCACTCATCCTCACCAGGGATGGGGACATGAGTGATCACTCATCCTCACCAGGGATGGGGACATGAGTGATCACTCATTCTCACCAGGGATGGGGACATGAGTGATCACTCACTTTGCTAGATGAGACGCACACCACGTCATAACGCACGTTCACCATGGATGGCAAGGATCGTGATCACTCTTTAGAGATACCTCTATCTAAATTCAATTGATATTTTCTCTATATAATCTTGTTTGATTCAACTCTGAAGTATTTCATGGAAATCAGTGTGAAACAAAGCACTTTTGATACGTATGGGACTCATACTTCATGCCCACACTTCCTAGATAGGCTACATGTTGAACAGTGGTGCTGTCCCAACAACTTTGGCAATGGTGGTGATAAGTTGCCATTCTGAGTGAGAGTGAGTGAGGGATGATGCAATCCTCAGAGAGCATTGACTTGGAGTGACACAAATTCACGCATTGAGTGAGACCAATGTTGGCAATGGTGGTGATAAGTCACCATTTTGTGTGAGAGTTGATGACAGTGGCACGCACTCACACAGTGAGTGACATCCATGTCAGCGATGGTGGTGATAAGTTGCCATTCTGAGTGAGAGTTGACAGACAGTGGCACATATTGACGGAGTGAGTGAGATCCATGTTGGCGATGGTGGTGATAAGCTGCCATTCTGAGTGAGAGTTGACTGGGAGTGGCGCATACTCACGCAGGGAGTGAGATCCATATTAGCGATGTTGGTGATAAGTTGCCATTCTGAGTGAGAACTGACTGGGAGTGGTACATACTCACGCGGTGAGTTAGATCCATGTTGGCGATGGTGGTGATAAGTCACCATGCTTTGTGAGGGATGACAAGAGGTGGCACATACTCACGCAGTGAGTGAGATCATGTTGGCAACTGTTGTGATAAATCGCCATGCCATGTGAGACTGACACACAGTGGCGCAAGATGATGCAGTGAGTTATCACTCAAAAAGGAGTCACCATTGATGACCAATCATGGCGACAGATAATGACAATTTGCTGGGATTAAGGCTTTTATCTCAAAGATTCCTCCTTTTTGTATTAATTTCTTACCTTATAACCCAAGAGTAAATGCAGGAGAAAATATTTTCTGAATGCGAGACCTCCCCAGACTTGCAATCCGAGTGGCCAGGTTATTTTTGTTCCTTGGCGGGTGCTTGACTTTCCACACACTTTTTTAGTAGAATTTAAGCATGCCAGCTCGTGTACTTCTAATGTCAACAAATATACGATCTCTACTTGATGTTTGCCTTCTTCTTGTGTCCATTCCATTCTGAATAAATGAGAATCCAACAAATTTTCATAGTGATCCATTGCCACCCGCCTTCACAATGTAAGCTGACTTCAACTCGAGCACGAGCATATTGTAGAATGCCGACCTGTGGAGATTGAGCGCGAAAGGCCCGGATGTGTGTCACGCGCTCGGCAAGCTGCAGGGCTGGTGCTGAGACATATTGCTATGGAAAATGATTGGATTCTTCTATATTTTTAATGTTATGGAGAAATCTGACATGGAGGGATCATTATGATATGTAAGGATGTATACATTTTAATAACTCAACATAGCACCATTGGATTCTATGGTAAAAACGTGTGCAAAGCCCCAGGTATGTCGGACAGCTTATTCAAATCTTTTTTATATACATCGGTTTCAAGTACCACTCTGCGTGGTGTAATGGATACTGAGTCTGTCTATTGCCACAGCGGCCAGGGTTCATGCCTCCGTAGGACCTGAACGGTTTTAACCAGAAATGTATGGAGAGGTTGACTTTGTATATCTCCCATAATTATTAACATGTCCAGATTTTAACCAAAGGCTTCTTCAAGATGAACAAAAGATATCCTCTTATCTCACGATTCTGGCCTCTACAGTGCTTATTTGGTCATAACCCCGGTTCATTATCCAGCCATAACATACTCTGAGATGTTTTGTTTGTCTTCAAGAAGGTACTGGTTTCAACCTGGACATGTTAATAAATTGGCGAAGCATACAAAGTCAAAGCCGCAATTGATTTCCTGTTAAAACCATTCAGGGTTCAACGGGGAATTGATCCCCGGCCACTGTGGCAGGGGGCGAGCTCGCTGTCCACTATACCAAGCCGACCGGTAGTAGAAACCACTGCACATGGAGGATTTGAAAAAGTTTTCCGACATACCTGATGTTTACACACCTCGTTAGCATAGAATCCAATGGTGGAAGGTGGAGTTATTAACAGAGAAACATCCTTAGATATCCTAGATGAACATGCCATGCCTAATTTCTCCATTTTCTTCGAAATAAATAAGAATACAATGATTTTCCATAGCGATACGTCTCAGCACCCGCCATTGCCGCTTGCTGACCTTTGACCCGTAAGTGTGTCACGTGCCGACATCCGGACTACTTTTACAGTGTCAACACGGCCCGGCTTGGTTTTCGGTTCGATACATAAAGAATCTGTTGGCTTTTGGACTCTATATAGACCAGAATGGCAATGAAACATGGCGAGAATAATCCTCAGCACCATGTAGTAAATAATAGATAAGTTAAAAGGTTCATATCATAACATTTCAACATAAGAAATTGATTATCCATATTCTGGGGCCCTGTGGTAAAGCGGCCCGGCAATATGGACAAGAAATCACAGGAACACTTCCGCTGACAACATGGCGAGGATTATTTTTATCGCTCGGCTTCTCCTGGATTTATTATGGTGTAATAAGGTAAGAAATTAATACAAAATGGAGGAATTTATGAGATAAACGCCTCAATCAATGTTATGAGACAGCACTCGTCAGTTTATGGTTCAAAATTTCCACTCCCTGCCATGCGGGTCGTGGAATATTGAACCATAAACCCACTAGTGCTGTCTCATAACATTGATTAAAAGCTATGGTTCCCTACCTCTTTCTATACATGTACCTGTCTTACCATTGACATTTCGTTTACCCTCTCTCTCTCATGCACAGTCTCCCTCTTTCTATCTCTTTACCCCTGGTGTACCCATAGCACCCCGGGGACATTTTTGGGACTCTGCCCGGGCCCTCGATAGCCCTCGATAAAGCCTTGTATATTATGAAGGTATACATGTATTTCTAGGCTATTGTACGATTCTTATAATACATTAGTCCAGATAGTTATGAGTATTTTCAGCCTAATCGACCCTTGATTAGAGTTTATAGTTTTATTCGGCTTTATCCCTCAAAATCTTTTCAACCGATAAAGCTCTTGGCATTGATTGGGATTTATCCCATTTCCCATTAGTCAACACATCAAACATAGAGTGCTGCCAGTATTACTCTCAGTGAATTCTGAAGATGAGGTGATGGGAAAAGTTAGGTGGAACTAATTAAGAGACTATTGTCTACCAAAAGTCCACTCTGGCTTTAAAGTTTGGTATCATTTCCTGTCATTTAATTGAAACAAAGTGAATTATTAATCATGCAACATCTCAGTGCTGCTCACATCTCCCAGCCTTGCTACACCCACAAGAGTCAGAGGGTCTTATCTTATAACCTCAGAAAAAACTCGGGACCTTGGATCTTTTTCTGGCAAGGGCAGATATTCAAAGAAAAACTACACAAGCCTCTGTAAACTTGTCTGTTGATGTAGATTAAACCTTGTGAATCAGGGTCTGCCAGGCATTAGCGATTGCCTAATCTTGGTACTTTGCCAGATTTTTTTCCATGTCACTAAGTTCTATGTCACATGTCATGAAATGGTCCATGTCACATGTCACTAGTCTGACCATGTCACATATCAATTTTGAAAATAGAACATGTCACCATTTCAAATTTAGTGGTCCAGACCCACTTGACAAGTACCAAGGACAATCTGGATATTTGCATTCACACTCCTGATGTCTCTACCTACTAGGGGGGATCAGTAGATTACTGAATAATCTCCGCCCATGAGCTAGCCCCGAGGGCCGCTATTGCCAAAAGATAACGGGGAAAAGCCCTTTAAATTTTGTCTAAGAGCTGTGAGGGAAACGTGTATGGCCTAACTCGTTTTTATAGTATTGACAAAAAAAAATACAGCAGAATGCACGGAAACCTCTTTTTAAGGTGTAAAAACACTTGCATGTTTTATTTAAATGACAATCTAATAAGGTAAGAAATTAATACAAAATGGAGGAATTTATGAGATAAACGCCTCAATCAATGTTATGAGACAGCACTCGTCAGTTTATGGTTCAAAATTTCCACTCCCTGCCACGCGGGTCGTGGAATATTGAACCATAAACCCACTAGTGCTGTCTCATAACATTGATTAAAAGCTATGGTTCCCTACCTCTTTCTATACATGTACCTGTCTTACCATTGACATTTCGTTTACCCTCTCTCTCTCATGCACAGTCTCCCTCTTTCTATCTCTTTACCCCTGGTGTACCCATAGCACCCCGGGGACATTTTTGGGACTCTGCCCGGGCCCTCGATAGCCCTCGATAAAGCCTTGTATATTATGAAGGTATACATGTATTTCTAGGCTATTGTACGATTCTTATAATACATTAGTCCAGATAGTTATGAGTATTTTCAGCCTAATCGACCCTTGATTAGAGTTTATAGTTTTATTCGGCTTTATCCCTCAAAATCTTTTCAACTGATAAAGCTCTTGGCATTGATTGGGATTTATCCCATTTCCCATTAGTCAACACATCAAACATAGAGTGCTGCCAGTATTACTCTCAGTGAATTCTGAAGATGAGGTGATGGGAAAAGTTAGGTGGAACTAATTAAGAGACTATTGTCTACCAAAAGTCCACTCTGGCTTTAAAGTTTGGTATCATTTCCTGTCATTTAATTGAAACAAAGTGAATTATTAATCATTCAACATCTCAGTGCTGCTCACATCTCCCAGCCTTGCTACACCCACAAGAGTCAGAGGGTCTTATCTTATAACCTCAGAAAAAACTCAGGACCTTGGATCTTTTTCTGGCAAGGGCAGATATTCAAAGAAAAACTACACAAGCCTCTGTAAACTTGTCTGTTGATGTAGATTAAACCTTGTGAATCAGGGTCTGCCAGGCATTAGCGATTGCCTAATCTTGGTACTTTGCCAGATTTTTTTCCATGTCACTAAGTTCTATGTCACATGTCATGAAATGGTCCATGTCACATGTCACTAGTCTGACCATGTCACATATCAATTTTGAAAATAGAACATGTCACCATTTCAAATTTAGTGGTCCAGACCCACTTGACAAGTACCAAGGACAATCTGGATATTTGCATTCACACTCCTGATGTCTCTACCTACTAGGGGGGATCAGTAGATTACTGAATAATCTCCGCCCATGAGCTAGCCCCGAGGGCCGCTATTGCCAAAAGATAACGGGGAAAAGCCCTTTAAATTTTGTCTAAGAGCTGTGAGGGAAACGTGTATGGCCTAACTCGTTTTTATAGTATTGACAAAAAAAAATACAGCAGAATGCACGGAAACCTCTTTTTAAGGTGTAAAAACACTTGCATGTTTTATTTAAATGACAATCTAATAAGGTAAGAAATTAATACAAAATGGAGGAATTTATGAGATAAACGCCTCAATCAATGTTATGAGACAGCACTCGTCAGTTTATGGTTCAAAATTTCCACTCCCTGCCACGCGGGTCGTGGAATATTGAACCATAAACCCACTAGTGCTGTCTCATAACATTGATTAAAAGCTATGGTTCCCTACCTCTTTCTATACATGTACCTGTCTTACCATTGACATTTCGTTTACCCTCTCTCTCTCATGCACAGTCTCCCTCTTTCTATCTCTTTACCCCTGGTGTACCCATAGCACCCCGGGGACATTTTTGGGACTCTGCCCGGGCCCTCGATAGCCCTCGATAAAGCCTTGTATATTATGAAGGTATACATGTATTTCTAGGCTATTGTACGATTCTTATAATACATTAGTCCAGATAGTTATGAGTATTTTCAGCCTAATCGACCCTTGATTAGAGTTTATAGTTTTATTCGGCTTTATCCCTCAAAATCTTTTCAACTGATAAAGCTCTTGGCATTGATTGGGATTTATCCCATTTCCCATTAGTCAACACATCAAACATAGAGTGCTGCCAGTATTACTCTCAGTGAATTCTGAAGATGAGGTGATGGGAAAAGTTAGGTGGAACTAATTAAGAGACTATTGTCTACCAAAAGTCCACTCTGGCTTTAAAGTTTGGTATCATTTCCTGTCATTTAATTGAAACAAAGTGAATTATTAATCATGCAACATCTCAGTGCTGCTCACATCTCCCAGCCTTGCTACACCCACAAGAGTCAGAGGGTCTTATCTTATAACCTCAGAAAAAACTCGGGACCTTGGATCTTTTTCTGGCAAGGGCAGATATTCAAAGAAAAACTACACAAGCCTCTGTAAACTTGTCTGTTGATGTAGATTAAACCTTGTGAATCAGGGTCTGCCAGGCATTAGCGATTGCCTAATCTTGGTACTTTGCCAGATTTTTTTCCATGTCACTAAGTTCTATGTCACATGTCATGAAATGGTCCATGTCACATGTCACTAGTCTGACCATGTCACATATCAATTTTGAAAATAGAACATGTCACCATTTCAAATTTAGTGGTCCAGACCCACTTGACAAGTACCAAGGACAATCTGGATATTTGCATTCACACTCCTGATGTCTCTACCTACTAGGGGGGATCAGTAGATTACTGAATAATCTCCGCCCATGAGCTAGCCCCGAGGGCCGCTATTGCCAAAAGATAACGGGGAAAAGCCCTTTAAATTTTGTCTAAGAGCTGTGAGGGAAACGTGTATGGCCTAACTCGTTTTTATAGTATTGACAAAAAAAAAATACAGCAGAATGCACGGAAACCTCTTTTTAAGGTGTAAAAACACTTGCATGTTTTATTTAAATCTTTTAGCAATACAAAAACGTGTATGTTTTCCTTTTTTGTTCACGTTTCTTTTTTGGCAAGACCCTCCTGTGTGCACATACCAAGTGTACAAATTTTTCCTAGCCAGCATGACCACATGGGCTCCAGATGGGATTTCTCTGGGCTTGTGGGCCTCGCTGTGAGCCAGCTGGGGCCCACATGGGCTAGCCCAGTTCACTATATGATCCGAAGGTTGATTGATCTAGTCCGAGCAGTGACGGCTACTCTTCCCATCCTCTCACAGCATTACCAATGTTCCTTAATATCTTTTTTGATCCCATTATACTTGAAAATAAAAGAAATGTAAACACCAAAACGTGAAAAATCATTTTGTTCAACTCTTTAAAAAGTGGGCAAGGGTCTCGAGCTGAAAAAAAGGTGTGAATGTGTTGGGACTAGACCCACTGACCTTCGGATCAATGGTCCAGTGCTCAACCTACTGAGCTAACCGGGCAGCTGTGTAGTCATTGTATTGTCAATGAATCGTTACAAGTGGGTGAAGTGATAAACACCAAATCGTGAGAAGTTCACTTGATCCTCTTTATTGCACAGCTGACATGAGTGTTCATACAGGTGGTAACAATGATACACTCGCCAGTGACCAAGCTCTGCCCCTGAGCCTATAGCTCAACCTGTCATAGGTTCTGATATGAAGTATAGGTACGGATGTGAAGAGATGTAAGGTAGAGATACTGGGAGCTGCTCATGCGGCGTATTATATACCCAGCTGAGCAGCTCGCGGTATGATGAAATCTGCTCTCTGTCTGGTGCAACATTGGATGTTGCAATATCAGGCAGAGGGCAGCTCAACAGATGGACCGATGAGGGACGAGGGCATATTGTGAAATATGCTCTGGTCCCAAAATAGCATCCACTGGTATGCCGCAATACCTTCAGTGGGGTCGTGGCCGGAGTAACCAGTTTGGCTGTTGTAATGTCATACTAGTAATTGTGCATGATCAAGTTGTCATATGAGAAATATCATAAGACTAGTGGTATATAGTGTAATTACCTCAAGGCTCTTATAAATAGTGTTATTTCCAGTTATCACTGGTTTATTCAGCTTTAGGCAACATGTAAGAAATATCAATCATACAGTAGTTAGTATGTAGATAATTTGTACATACAGTAAATATACAGTAATTTATAAAGTATAATGTTCTGTTCCACTCCACCTGTGAGGTAATAATAATACAATGTCCAGCATAGTTCTAGGTGGGTTCCCACACCTAGCTCCTGACCTGCTACTTAGAGGAATAATGTAATAATGAATAACTTTACCCTCTGGTGGAAGTCTTGAGGAAGATACCCTCTGGCCACTAATGATAGAAACCAATGCCTGTCTAGCATAGTTTCACCATAGTGCAGTGGTATAGCAGGTAGCAGGAGATGACTGGAGATGTTACCTCTAGAGCGGTTCTTGGTGTTCTGTCCTCTTGGAGGTGCAGACAGGCTATTTGTAGCAAATCTTGGAAAAGCACCTCCAGACTGACTGGGGCCAGTAGCATCTGCCTAACTCTGCAATTGTTTGAGGGGAGTCTTTCATGTGTCACTGGGTGCACAAAGGACCCCCATGGGCGCTGCTGTGTCCCCCTTTGTCTTGGTCGGTTCTGTAACTTCAAACCCCCATATCTCGGTAGTTTACGCAGCTACAACCGCCATTTTGCGCATGCGCGGAGTTGAATATGCCAAGTTTATAATGCTTGCTGGATAGGCGCGTAACTTGCGCCGGTTCGTCTGTAGTGCACTTGGAGGTTGATTCAGTCTCCATGGCGTAACTTCCTTAATAATGAGAGTTCCGCCCTGATCTTGGGCTTATTTTGACCGTCTAATTATGGGCTTTCCATAAATGCTTTGAAATTTGACCTAGCTTGCTCAGGAGTGACGCTAGAGCGACCGGACGGTTATGGCATTGTGCTTATGTAACCCATTGTTCAGTTATTAGAGTGCTCAGACACTCATGACGGCGTCAGCGGTGCTCAGGCACCCGTGACGGCCGGTTGCATTCACTTACAACTTATTAGTTTGTGCACTGAACCATGAGGTTGCACACTGAGACCCTCATTTTTATTATATTGTGCAGTGAACCATTAGGTCGGACCCTTTGATGTCATAAACTCTGTCTAACTGACTTGGTTTGGTGTGCAGTGGGGCATGAACGCTCTTATACAAAGTTTGAGCACTCTTATAGCTCTTAGAACCAACCTATGTATTAATTTCATAGATATTCTTTGATTAATACAAAATATGTTAGAATTTATGAAATAATAAAATGGTATATCATAGTAACATCCGTGGTGCAAGAGCAGCTCACTGGACCTACTGGAGGAGGCGGGGTTTGGTGTTGTGCAATCCCCACATACTATTGAGTAAATAGATAGGGGTAGGTAGTAGTCTTGTGAACAGAGCTTGGGCCTGTATGTCGAAGAAATTAATAAGGTGTAAAATAATTATAATACCCAGAATAGTCCATTATTATTATACTCGACCTGTCTGTGCACCCTTTTGTTCCTTCTGTAGGTTTATTTCCACATTCTACAGTCAGCAGCAGGTTTTATGAATTGGGTCAGTTCTGACAGGAGGTTTTGTGAATCTGGTCAGGTGTGGGAGGAGGTTTTGTGAAATAGGTCAAGTGTAACAGGAGGTTTTATGAATTAGGTAATTTTTGAAGAGCAGGTGGAATTCTTGGGAAAATACTGTCCCATATAGGATTCGTACCCATGCATCAGACAGTGCTTGGATCCAGAGTCTCATGTGCTAACCATTACACCATGAGTCCTCAACTGATACTGCGGGTGTTAGAACTCTACTGAATGGAACTACTACTATGACTGAGTAATCAATTATCGATAAAGAGGGTAATTTCACTTCGAAAGTTTGACTGGTCAATGTAGTGTAGTGGTTAAGGCCTGGGACTAGAAATCTAGACCACACAGGTTCAAACCCCTGGTATGATTTTGTTTTTATTCTCAGTTGTCCACTGTCATTTTGCAACAGATTCTAAAAGTGATGTATTATAATCAGTACTATTATACTATTGAGATTGCTGGTGATTGGAGCCTTAAACACAATAAATGACTGATAGTCACAGATCATCGTCAAATGGGTTGGCAAGGGGGTCCCAATAAAAATCAGCAGTAGCATCTATTCCTTTTGCATACATAAACTACAATTGTTGGTGCATAGGGCCCATATATGAGGGAAGGTTAAATATGTTAAGTATATCTGTACCAGCTTGGTGAAGTGAGGTATGTCGATTACCTCATATAGGACATGTCTACGACCTTACCTCTATGCAGAGATACATAGGAAAGAGATGTTTCACATGAAGTATACCCCAATGATTGTTAATAAGATGTAAGAAAACATCCCAAGCATTAAAGAAAATCACTTCTCTTGTACACTTTTGGGCATTTTATGCTATTTTTGGCTACAGAGAGGATAACATGTCTTCTGAAAAGCCTAGCATAAACTGACATGCTTCTTTCCAGTTAGCAGAAATAATTGAAAAGAGGCATAATTATGAAACTTATTTTACCATGAACAGATAGATAATCCCTTCAGGTTTACAATGGTACATAGATATGGGGGCACTGGACTGATGTGTCTGCTGCAGAACAGCTGGAAAAAGGTCGTAGACATGTCCTCACGGCCTCTACGAGCTTCCGCAATTAGGCAAAGTAGAGTGAATTAAAATGCCTGTAATTTGTTCCTATGATATTCCATTGATATGTTCTGTTCTTAACTGTTTACTCTACATCAGCAAACCTCTGTTATGCCCTGGTATAGTGGAATTAGCCTGGTTCGATGTAATAAAGGTTATATATGTTTGGTCAACTTTTTTTGGCTATATGGTATTTTTCATTGGAAAACCATAAATTATGACTTTCTTACTCATAGGTAAGTGGCATTTAGCGGCCAGGTGGTTTGGTACACTACCTCTAGATGTTATTGACTGAAATATAAGGATGGGGGACCAAGCACAGTGGGCTAAGATGCTTAATACGCGGTTTTCTGATAGGAGTTATGACTTGGTATTGCCTTCCTAGGATACCTATACATAATTACTTCTTCATGTAACTATATTCAACCTGCCTTGGTCATTTGGCACTACCCTCCCTTAGACATTGCCCTCCACTGATATTTTTGAAGGTTTCCTGCTAAGAATAGGGACACACACATGTAACAACAAACAATAACAATTTATTGAACAGGTCATTACACTGTAAAAGGCTGGAACATTATGTACAACCCCAATCCCCCCAGGTAATGTGCTCTTATAAGCAGCGTTTGCCACTGGTCATAGACATGTCCGAGGTCGTAGATGTGTTCTCACAGTCTTAGATGTGTCCCCGCTAAGACTTTTCTTATGATATCTCTGGTTCTATGCAGAATATATTAACCAAACTTTGAGGTATAAGGGCCACATAATAAGGATAGTTAAATATAAAACACCAAGCAGCTATCAGTGCATGTATGGTCGTAGACATGTCCATGCGTAAACTACCCCAAAATCAATTCATAGCCTCTGGGACATCCAGTTTTACAGGCAGGTTCATTATTCGTTGTGGGTACATGTAAGATCTCTACCTGGTAAATTTTACTAGTCCATCCACTGTGTCTTTCTTGGTGCCAAACAAGCTGAAATAGGTCATAGACGTGTCCTCACAACGATTACCTCGGCTTTGTCTCGGAGGTTTTATGGCAAAACCTCCAGCTCTGCAGAGGTTTTCCATTACAAAATCTCCCTAGTAACCTAATGACACACATGGGGACCCACACAGGGGAGAAACCTCATGTGTGTTCATACTGTGGTAAAGGATTCAGTCAGTCAGGAAACCTAAAGAAACACATAATGACTCACACATGAGAGAAATCCCATGTAAGTTCACACTGTGATAAAAGGTTCACAGATGGATGAGACTTTATGACACACATGATGACCCACACAGGAGAAAACCTACATGTGTGTTCACACTGTGGTAAAGGGTTGAGCTGTCTAGCTAGCCCTAGGAGACACACGATGAACCATACAGGGAAGTAGTGGTATATGTGTTCACGATGTGGTAAAGGATTTTTTCTTACATATCCCCACACCTTAAAAGCATGTGTCAACAGGGCACAGTGTTCATTCTCTGATTAATTGGGGAAACACGACTAAGAGGGAGGCATTATCATAGTTGTGATGACAATAGAAGAGAGATAGCTTAGTGAGAGGCCCTATTTCTTCATCACATTGAACAGGTACCCCAACATGTTAGCTTTCAGGTAACAGTAGCAGATCCAGGGGGTGCCCATGGAGCACATGCTCCCTGGGACTCCCTGCAAACACCTGAAAATGAGCCTTGGTTAAACCTTTAAATATAGGGAAAATAGCTGTGCTCCCCTTGACCAGATTTTCTTGGCTGTGTCCCCGTAGACCACCCATTCTGGATAATCAGATGAATATACTGAATTAAATGGATTCATGTGATGATGGTTCAGATACGAAGCTGAATGCACCACTGGTTATCATATCATATAACATATTGAGGCATCAGGACGTCACCCAATTCAATATCATGAGTAATAGTGCCCCCCTCTCAGCTATCCCTCTAAGATTTTGACCATGACTATCACAGCTGCCCTGTTAACTCAGTAGGAAGAGCACTGAACTATTGATCCAAAGGTCATGTTTTGGTGTTTTCATTTCTTTTATTTTCAAGTATAATGGGATTGAAAGAGATATTAAGGAACACTGGTAATGCTATGAGAAGATGGGAAGAGTAACCGTCACTGCTCGGACTAGATAGGATCAACACGGTAAAAGGTACGCCCGGGAGGGGGTGCGCGAGCATACCTTTTACTGTGTTGATCCACAGATCTATAGTGAACTGGGCTAGCCAACGTGGGCCCCTGCTGGCTTCCCTGACATTTACCAGCATTTACCCATCTGGGCCAGGCGTACAGGCCCGGAGAAATCCCATCTGGGGCCCATGTGGTGTGCTGGGCGGGCTGGTCTCTGGGGATGACATATGCATCTAACCCAGCTTGTGATACAAGGAATGTACGGCCGTGGCATAATCTCATCAAATATCAGTAGGGCTAATCCTGTTAGCCTCTTTTCTCCTGATTTCCTGCAGGCTGATCGGTGCTTGGGGACCTCCTAATGTAAGTTTGCGTTAGGACTCAGATAGCCCTTGCAAGCTGTTATGTCCACATACAGTCATATCACTCTCTATCGTTCCACTGTAGGATAATTTAATAAGACCATTATGGTTAAAGCTGAACACAGGTTTAGAACATTAAAAAAGGGCAATAAAATGTGTAACAAACGTTTGATATTATGGGCAAACTATGTCACAAAAGACCAGAAAGTGATTCTCAGTTTACTGCAATCGTCACATGTTCATTCTGATTAAGTGTACATGACAATGTAGTGGTCAGTCTGAACTAGTGTTACCTAGCAGGTTTAGTTTTAGGTCTTATCTTGATGAGCATTTTTTATGCCTGATCTGCCTGACAAAATTTTCGAGAACAATATTTCATATAAATGCAAATTACAGGATAGATTGTTACATTACAAAGAGAGTATAGTCAGCAGGAGTGGGTGATAATGCTCGGTGCAACGGTGCAGATTATAGCAACGAATAACAGGAACAGGATAATATGTAAAGCATCAAGTCTGGATGAGCAGGATAGTGTTCTTAGGTAGGAACATCTGCCTGGGCTATCTAAGTTGTCAAGATGAGGAATTTGTGTCAGGTCTGACAATTTCAATTTGACGGGTTTTAACTCATTTATCTAATGCTGCTACTAGAGAAAATTCTAGCGACACTATTTTTTCACACATAATCTAAATCAGAACATACATTGTATTCTACAGCAGCACCAGAGAACACCAGGAAAATATTCACTTCAGTCAAAAAGAGATGATATCTTAACTACAGTACTCCTAATATAAGGATGTGCAGGGAAAGGTGTATATATCAACACAGAAAATAAAGCTAACACAATTTAGGACTGAATGTGAGATTTCCTTCTCCATAACAGATGAGTTTCTAGAATATGTCAATATTTGGGCAAGGCATTAAGTATAAAGCTCTGTTATGTACAACGTTGCAGCATATCCAGTGATATCAGAGATTATAACCGTAACATCGATGGTATTGATCGCTCACATGTAACTGCTGTGTGCTTTTTAGATATAAAAAAGCCTTTGATAGTGTTTCTCATGACTTTTTGATAAATAAAATTACATCACTTGGTTTACATCAAACACTGTTAAAGTCGTATCTAACCAATCTAAAGGAATACACGCGTGTTCTTTCTCTTCTGGAATAGAAAACGTTTCATATGGAGTCCCACAGGGATCGGTATTGGGACCATTATTATTTATACTGTATATGAACGACATAGGCAGAATCTTTAAACATTGCAAATATTAAATAAAATTAGCTTTGCATACTCAGGTTGCACAGATGACAATCTAAAAAAGGCCCAGTGACTTCAAAATAGGGGTCTTAGGACGTGTTAAAGGATGGTTAGGGACAATTTATCTGTTGATGAAATGCATCAGTGTTCTGAGGTTCCCACATTAGATAGACGCAGAGTCGAATTACTTCTCACCCTGATGTACAAGTACTCTCACTATGATGAAATGATCGATAATAGATGTGGTGAACGAATGACAAGATCTCATGACAATATCAGGTTCAAGGTAAAACATCCTAAGTTGACTATATACAAGAGATTACCACTATACCGAGGTTCTCAACTCTGGTCGTACCTAGGAGTGTGCTTTCAACATAGTGAAACAAAATTAAAATTTAAAAGGGAAATTGGAGCCGTTGAAAACTTACAGATCATAAATGATGGACCTTTGTCTGATTTGATGAGTGAGGAGTTTAATGACATGGATAGTATATGTTTTAGTGACACCTCTGATTTTCTTGATTCAGACAGTGAGACAGACTAGCTTTGATCAGGCTGGCTGTAACAATTTTCAGACTTAAAACCCTGTGGTGTCAACACTAATGAATGCATTCATGTTGGATTTACCATTTAAATTGAACTTATTGTAATTTTTCCATAATACAAGCAGAATCTTAATCTGAATAGTATGACAGTTGTCCTGGAGCTGACCGGTTATGAGGCACCAGCTTGACAGTCGACATCCTTTGTGAGCCTAGTATACACTTGGGGGTGTCTGTCATTGTGATTTTGATCTGGCAACTTGGAGCTGACTGGTAGGAGGCACTGACTTGCCAGATTGTATCTTTTGTACCCGTAAATAACTTTTCTTTGCTCTGTGTGTTCTTTGTGAGGGACAATATGTACTTCAATGTTTATTGCTGTCAACGTGCCACGTGTCGTCTGTCCTTCTTTTGTTAAAACAGTGTATTGAATGCATAATTATTACTGGGCAATGATGGGTATCTATCTGCCTGGGCTGTGATTCTTTTGTCTGTCTTGTTTCTGCCCCTGTAACATTGTTTGTAACATCATTTTCATTAATTATTAGATCATTATTCTTCACTAGTCTTGTCAATTCATGTCGAAATATTCTTTTTGTGAGCATATGAGGGCTGTTATTAAATATGAATCAGATGGTTTATTGTTTAAATATGATTTGCTAAAATTAAATTTGTATCAGTTGGGCTTCAATTATCCACATTGTAATTTGTGAGAAGTTCAAATAAACACTTTTCAAACCTTTAAAAAAAAGGTCACATGAGATACAAGAGCAAGTAACCCACAATCATTTCCCAGGTGGACATGCTCTCCCGATCACTGAGAACTGTATCTGAATAGGAGTGACTTTCATAATATATGTGACAGGATCTACATAAGGGGGTCTTAGTGCTGGCCCTCATTCACAGGAGATGTCACGTTTTCAAAATGATAAGGTTTCCTGGATATATACGAAAAGGTAAATACATAAATTTGCCCAGACAAGATGGAAAATTGATGATGAGTTTAGGCACCTGTTTGTATGAAAGGGCTTATAAAAGGGATGGCCAATACGGGCTGCAGCCATACTGCTAGTGTGAGTGTCAAATTGGCATGGGTCTGAGAAAGAAGAATATGTGGGACACCTTGGGGTAACTAAAATACAATTGCTCATCTCTGGGTTTTATTTCTGAACAGATCTTGCATAAAACAAACTATATTGGGGTGACAGAAGCAACATATCTCCTGTCCTTTCCAATGGTATTGTGTTCTACCCAGTCAAGCCTGCACCCCCCCAACACACACACACACACACACACACACACACACACACACACACACACACACACACACACACACACACGCGCGCGCGCGCACCCCCCCCCCCCCCACACACACACTTACCCCATCCTCTACACTACATCTCTTCACCCATACCTCCTGCAGGTCCATCTCTTCCATTCTTATTCTGTAGGCCTGTGTCCACCCATCTGTCTCCATCAGTTACCTGTCTCATTCTTCAGTTTCCTTATCATGGGCACTGTAGCCTGCTATACAATACCCGTCTGTCATCGAGGTAGGCAGTCCTAGCATTTGGGGAGACTGAAAAGAGCTCTCCTGCATATAAATGTAAGACATCATATGTGCCGCACCTTTTAGATGATAAAAATGCCAATGCACACCTGAATAAATAATCAGCTGTGTACAGCTGGATGTCTTGGGTCAGGTTCAAGAAAGATCTATTTCTATCACACATCCTCCCCCTATTCACCAACCCTGTTCGCCCCTCCCTTCCCCAATATCTTTCCCCAAGTGGTCTCTCATGTGCCCTTGTAGACTTAGAAACCAGGTATGACCTGGCAATGGGTCGCATTTAGCCCCTTACCTTTGGGTGTGTACCCGGTTCTAGTATTACTACTTTGGGAGTACAGGAGGGTGTTGCACATAGGGGAAAGGTAGAGTAATAATAGAGTCACATAGTAAGGTACCTGCTTGTGCATTACACGCTATTTCTAGATAAGGCAGGTGGCCTTTCAGTCTAATGTAGTGAGTACAAGTTGAATGGTGAAGCAGAGTGTGGCTTTTTAACAAGAAAGGGCACCTACTTACTGCTCTCTTTAGCCTAAGTGAAAAAGCCTCCTGGAGGTTGTTGCTCCCATGGGAAAATGTAGTACTGGCTAAAAAATGCCTCTTCTACAGAACTGGCTTTCCATGTAGGCTTTCACTTATGTTGCTGACAAGTGGTCATGCTAGTACGGTGCTAGGAAAGGATGATTTGAGTAGGTACCTAGTCAGGAGAAGTCAGTCAGTATAGTATAGTATAGAGTGTGTGACACACGTAGGTAACAAGTAACCAGATAGTGCAGCTCTCTCTATTTTAAACAAGACAGGTGACTTTTCAGACTAATGTATTGAGTGCAAGTTGAATGGCAAAGCAGAGTGTGACTTGTTTTGAAAAGAGGGCACATACTGACAGCTCTATTTACCATAGGAGCAACACCCACCTGACAAGCTTTGCAATGGCTCAGTCCTAGGTGATATCTTAATTCGACCCAGCTGGTGCTGCAAGGCACGTAGGAGGTGCTTCTATGAAATATTAGTAAGTCTTATCCCTGTAGGTCCTTTCTATCCATTCCCTAGGGATCAGATGTTCAGGGACTTCCTGATGCGCACCACCAGTCTTGGCTAGGCCTGGGTTCTCCAAAACAGGATGTAATCTCTCAGATATAGCTAAACGATTAGCTTACTATTGACTTGAGGGCAATGGATTTAGCTCATCGTTTCAGCTGCAATGAGGTATTGCAGAGGGCAAAAAGGGTGTTGACCTATGTAACGTGATCTATATTTTCTTGTTAATGGTTATTCCCTATTGGTGACAATACAGCTCTATTTAAGTCTTTACTTAAGTCTTGAATAGGCGCCAGTCTTGAATATGGGCTAGGGGTAATGCCTGGGTGAAATCTATGAGCACCCCGGTGCTAATACAGGTGTAGAGGTTGGTGAAAACGTTGGAGAAACCGGAGTAGTATAGTATGTATCGGAACGGGACTATAGCTAACTAGAGGATATTACTCACTCGGGATGCAGCCAATCAGAGGCCTCCATTTGGTCATGTGACCCGTTGCAATGTCAACGTGACCTACTTAGGGGATTAACAACCACCTCTCAGCCAATCAGAGGCCAACATTCTGGTAACCAGGGCAACATGACCGACTTAGGGGATTACCAACCAGTAACCATGGTAACGTGACCTACTTAGGGGATTACCAACCACCACTCAGCCAATCAGAGGCCATCATTCTAGTAACTATGGTAACATGACCTAATTAGAGGATTAGTGCGGTCACGTGACCCCTTGTTTGTAAACAACAACACGTGGTATAGCCACGTGTCCCCTTGTTTGTAAACAAAGGGGCGGGGCTGATTACCCAAATGAGATTCTCCTGAATTCTTTGCGCGTGATGATGATAATGAGTCGACTAGTTTTTTTAAATAAGTATGAAATAAAACACAACAAAATAAATCATTTTTATTGTTTTTATTTTCATGAATCATCTTTTTATCATTTTGAATCAATCATTTTTTCTTTCGTCCGAACAGACTGCAAAGTCTCACTTTGCCAGTGTCACAGTCACTGACTCTCTCCAACATACATTGCACTAGTTTGGATAAATCAAACACTATTTTGGCCCGATATAGGACCTTTGTCTGCATGAATTGTAGACGCTTGCAGCATTCCGTTTCCTCTTTTTCCGAATTCTTCACATCATCCTCATTGCGAGCCTCTGACTCACTGACCGGTTGCTCAGTTTTGGGTTTTTGCTCATCCGCATGACGCATTTCTTGGGGTTTCTTGTTAGACATGCTTCAATCAGGAAATGTACCCAATGAGGGCCACAGGTGTCAGCAGTAGTGTCTTGGAGTTGAACACAGTTTCTTTGCCACTTGAACGGAGCAGAACGCTTCAGGAAAGATAAGAACTCTGCGCTCAGCGGAGGTAAGCCGAATAAATCAAAGTAGTACACCTCTCCTGTCCTCGACACGTAAAACGCCACCCAATGTTGACCTTGTAAATGTTGAGGATCCGTGTTACTCACAAAACAAGTATTCTTGATAGGGTGCTTGGGGATAGTGTCACAAGAGAAAACACCTAGGAAATGGCGTTTTGTGTGAATGTTATTCTTCAACACTTTGTCTATTTCAAGTGTGTTCATGCACTTTCTTGTCTTCAGTTCATGTGGTAGTCTGTGATGGGATTTTGATCTCTGGTCAGCTCAATGACGTTGTCGTACACTAAGTAGAGCAGTACCGTTGTGGTCTCCGTCAGCACCGCGCCAAAACTGAGCTCTACCCTCATCTGACCCGCTTTTATAAGGTTCACTCTACACCCGTCATGCGATCTGTCCGGAGTTAAATCCAGGGGGAACAGCGTGTAACCGTTCAGGAAATCGTTGTAGGAAATGTCGCAGGAGCGTGAACCCTCGTACATCCCTGTTTCTGTGTGTAGTGCTAGGTACTCCCTTACTGCTTCCCTTTTGGTAAAGTCGGGGACATAGGCGTCGTTCGGCACCTTCTGGTCGTTCACTATCACTTGATGCGAGTTGACGTAGCAATGTTTCAGTTCAAACAGGTTCTTGGCGTAATTTCCGTTGAAGGCATCGTGGTCTAGGAAAGTACCTCCCTCCATTATATCCTTGGCCAGACCCACGCCAGCGTGGAACAGCGTTTTCCCCATGTGCACACCTCCCCACCATCTTCAAAAGGGGTGTGGCCGAGCGCATGAGTCCTAAGAGGGCACCACCAAAACCGTGACCATTCTGGAAAGATCGTCCACTTTACACATTGATTCCGTTACCAAACTAAGCGGTGTAGTAATCGCTGTATCCTTGTCCAGTGGCACCCTTCGATGAAAAGTACGGCGCTCGTTTACGTATCATGTTTGCACCTTTAAAGTGGCATAGTCCGATTTTTTTCATTTTTCAAATTGTATTCAAATGTGATTTACACAATGTAATAACACCATATTTAGGGATTTGTGGACAATTTATTGTTGCCTTTAGCTCATAGACACTTAAAAAGGGGGTCCCATGGACCTTGCCATGGGCATTTTACAGTGTATTTCCAATGGATGGAGTTTTGGCATGCACGCCAAAAGTAGGAATTGGGGTATAAATCTGACAATTCTTTCAAATATGAGCTTGATTATGAGGAAGGAGAGCCACTAAAGTAGTTACCATATGAATTATGATCTATGTGAACATCCTGGTTCATTTTGGAGGAGATTGATTTTTTTGGCCCCAACCATTGGACTATGCCACTTTAATGTTTGATGGGTTTCAGATGAAGTGTCACCGTCACCTCTCCTCTCATGAATGGTATGGATTGGCCGGATCTGAAAATAATCCAAATGTGGAAAACTGATAGCTTGCATTCCCGCTTTCCGCTGCCCGCCTCTGTCGACTGCGACGCAGTGTAACAGAGGGACGTGCATGTTGCCCACTCCACTGTCTTGAATGGCGTCGGTGTATACGTACACAGAGTACACGTCTCCGAAGGGGTCCATGATGTAGACACCGGTGGTCATCATCACGAAATGACGGTCTTCAGTCTTCACCCCGAATCCTAGAATGTGTGCCAGATATTCGGTGACGAACACGCCAGTGTGTCTGGGCATGTTGATGGTGACGCGTCTCGTCAGCGAGAACACGGCCTTTGAATTTTTCAAAAAGTTCTGACCTTCTAAATTATCTGTCAGGAGCAGGTTCAAGCGCTCGATGAACTGAACGTTGTTTCCCGTGAAAATGGGTGGCACGGGGAATATGTTCGACAGCATCATTCGCACGCACGTTTTTCTCTCCATGTCTAGAACCATGGCGTGTGCCATACTCCTCATTTTTTGCCTCTTGTTGGACGTCATCAGGTATTGCTTGTACTGGGTAGAATTTTCTTGTGTCAACGTGACATACTTTGACTTCTTCCCAGGTTTTAATATATGCGCCTCCAACTCTTTTTCTAACAGGTCCAGTGTGTTTCATCGACAAAGTTCTGCAGGTTGATCACTCTATCCACCGTCTTCCAGTCCACCTCAGGATTTTTCTTGAAGATTTTTCTCTTGTTGAAAAATCTTTTCGCCTCAGCCAGCGAGTTCTTTGTGCGCAGAGGAACGATCATGATCAAGTCGTCTCCAATGCACAAAATCTAAGCGTTTGCCCTTGACGGTCTTGTAGCGAAGCACCTTGTCTAACAGGTAAGTCAGTTTTGCTGTTTTCCGCGCTGAGGTCAGCAGGCGGCATTTTCAACGTTTTGTGGTGAGTGTGATTGTAAGAAGACACCACCTCGTCCAGTACGTCTAGGTAGTGATATGTATGCTTGTGTGTGAAATAGTGCCACAGCTTCTCCTTCAGACATCGATTCAAACGCTACACTAGACTAGCTTTGATGCCGTCGTTTTCGCTGGTGAAAAAAAATTTCTTTGCTCTTGAGGTGATCTTGGAAGGTCTTGTTGAGAAATTCTTTCCCCTTATCTGTTTGAACGGAGCGTGGGTGTCTCTCGGCAGTCATTTCCTCAAACGCCTCATTGACAGCTGCGCTGCCTTTGGATTTGATGGGAGCCGCGCACTGGTACATGGAGAAAACGTCGACGGCCGTGACATCGTACCGGAACCCGTCGTTGTGAGACGCTAAAGCTTGCATGTCCATCAGATATAACTGCCACTGTTGATCGATTAACCCGGTTATCATCTTGTTCCTTGCCAACTTTCTCTGGACTGATTTATGTTTTGAAGGTGTCCAGAGATCCCAAGGCATCTCTGATGGAAGCCGAGTTTCGGTCGCGGAAATGATGTTTCTGGAGTTTGGTGATGCTGGTGAAACTAGAGGGTGCTTTGACGTCGGTGTACTTAGCCACCACTCGTTTCTTTTCTTTTTCCTTCTTGGTCAGTTTCTTAGACCTCGACATCTTGGTGAGCCGGAGTCAGAGTACACTTGGCGACTGCGTCCTTTCTTTTTCTTGCTTTGATAACTCGTCCTGACGGAGGAAGGGTGAGGTGTAGCAGGGGATCTCCTGCTGGAAGAGTTTTGTAAACATCGTGGTCGTCGTAGTCATGGTCCTTACGATGGGAAAAGGGGCGAGAGTAGTCGCTGGAGGTGGCGCCGCCGATGAGAGGAGTGGCGTCCTCGTAGTAGTAGTCGTCGTAATCGGCGTCTTCCTCTTCCTCGTTCAAGCTCGTTCGTTTCCTCCCTCTGCCGGCAGGTATTCTGTCCGAAGCTTCATTAGGACCCCCTGCTTTATAGACTTGGTTTCCGATCAAGGAACCGGTGGGATCTTCCATGCTCAGCATGAGCTTGAACGGGGTGTACCCTTCGGGTCTTGACACTGTCTTTCTCAACCTGCTGGCGTCGTTCAGTAAGTCCACTATGCTAAGTTGACTGGCGGGATCCGTTTTTTGACCCGTCATCTCTCTAACCGAACCGTCATTCCACTTGACCAAGTCGGATTTTTGCAGTCTCTTAAACAGCTTGGTGGTGGCGTTGCGTTTCCTCTGTGGAACTTCGAGCAACACCTCAAGGAGGGAAGCTCGGGGGGTCAGTGGTGGTATGAGAGCGGATGCAGGAATCATGTGGTTGTTGGGATTTGCGAGAAAGAATTGTAACTTATTCAACAACCTCTTGTATTTCAGCATTTTTTTCGCACAATCTCAAAGTGGGGTCGTTCAACACTAGGTCCCTGTAGATAAACTGTATCACCTAGTGTAATGCAGCATTGGGATGAAGACCTTGTTCTGCCTGTCTGTAGTAATAAGGCATATTGGAGGGTGGGGATACGGCGGTGGCGAAAGAGGAGGGGGTCTTGTTTTCACGCTCATCAGCAGCAAAAGCAGCAGCAGCACCAGTAGGAGCAGCACCAGCAGCAGGACCACCACCACCACCTACAGTACCAGTAGCAGCAGCAGCTGTGGGGACATCAGGTGGTCCTCGTAATTTCGAGAGCGACTTAGGATCTACGAGAGCCAAGTGCTTGTAGTGTTGCTCCTCGGGGTCCGTCATCGAGGCAGCTGTGGTGGTGAGATGTCAAATGAGGATCTCTATATACGGAGAACGCTTTTAATAAGGGGTAAGGCCATGCCTATGAGAGCTGGAATGAGGAAACCGCCCCTTTAAACCAAGACGTTTCTCTTTCTTTTGATGGTGTTAGCTTTTTTGCTCACCGTCCTCAACACGCCAGCAGATTCTCGAAGACTTTCCAGTTGGTTTTTGTCGAGCGGAATGTTTCCCTCTAGTAAATTCTGACAGATTTCGCTCAACGTCGTGATCCAATTGTCGCTTCCAAAGCCTATTAAATGCTCACAATCCTCCGGCGAACACTTTGCCAAGTGTTTAAGGGTGCCGTAATGTCTCCTGAGTCGATGAGTAGCCATTACTTTCTCTTTCTCTTTTTGTCTAGTGGAAGGAGCACGATCTGATCGTCAGGGAGGAGCATATTCTCAGGTCATCCGGTGTTGTGTGCTTGAAGTCCAGAAGCAGGTATGAGTGAGGACGCTTGAGTTCATGGGTAAATATACTGGAGAGGGCCGACGCCTTGGAGGGAAACACCTGACGAGACAGAGCGCCTATTTGTCCCAGGTTGCAAGGGTTCTTAAAAATGATCATGTAGTGAGCGTTCAGACTCATAGTTCGAAATTCGGGTGATTTCTGGAATAGGTTCTGAGTGATATATATGACGCTCATGTTCCAGTGATGGGAATATTTGGTGAAGATGTCGGCTACCACTTGCTGATTGGAACTGCTCATCAGATCGTCCAATATCAGTAGAGTGTGTGGTCGAGGGGTGGTCTATTCTTCTTCTTCTCCCGCTATGTCTTCTTTGCTGGGAAGACCTTCTCTGAATTCCACTCCGTAGTCTTTTTGCATTTTTTCAAAGACGGGCTGCCACTCACTGTAATGGTAAAAGATCTTTTCCACCGGCGGTGTGACCAAATTGTTAACGTCGCTCAGAAATCGATTCACCAAGCGTGATTTTCCACAACCAGATGGACCTCTGATAATGCAACTGAAGGGTCCTTGTAGTTCGGGATCGAAATCTATTTCGGTGAAGGTTGTGATTTTACCACTCAACATTTTTCAGCGGTCATGATGGGGTCGTAGTAGGAGTAGTAGTAGTAGTAGTAGTAGTAGTAGAAGAAGTGGTAACTACGGTCGTGGTGACGTGTTTCTCATTTGAACGCTCGGTGACGATTGGTTGTCAGGAAAGAGTAGTAGTGAGTTTTATTCTATCTTGTTACTTTTCACGACACCCGATAACATTACCGTCTCTCATTTTTTTTTCTTCTTATGCAATAAATTTTATTTTCACTCAATTTTACACATGATATATATCCATAAAAAATCCAGAGTCTGATAAAATTATTTATTAAAAAAAAATAAAAAAAAATAAAGGGGGCAATCTTTTTTTCCTCTTTGGGCAAAGCTTGTCGCTTTACCTTTTTCTTTAACTATTTGGGCGAAGCTTGTTGCTTTGCCTTCCTCTCCTCTTTAACATAACTGTATCCAAAAAGGTATCAGGGGTAACGATGCAGTGGTAACAAATACAAACTGGAATGTAATCTTTAAAGTAGTACGTCCCCTTCTTCTTCAATATGGTTTCATTGTAATAGGCCGGATAACAGGTGACGACTTCGAAACGATTCCAGATCGTGTTCACGTCGGCCACCACGTGCACCCACCGAGTGGGAGCTGCGGTTACCCCGAAATGTCCTCGTTGAATCGTTTCATAGTGCTTATTCTCACCATATTTGAACACCCTTTATTTTCATGAAATGCCCAACGAGTGGATGCACTGAGGGTGGTTAACAAACAGTAATGGAGTAACTTCTTTTCTTTAAAGACAGCTTTCGGCCATACCCCTATTTTTTTTTTACTACTTCTTCTACTGTTTCTATTGCTTTTGCTGCTGCTGCTTCTACTGCTTCTACTGCAGCTGCTACTGATGCTACTACTACTACTACTCCTTTCCCTGGTGCTGCTACTTCTTCTTCTTCTGCTCATACTGCTTTCGCTATTTCTATCACTATGATTACTTTTGGTACTACTGCTGCTGATACTGGTGCTGCTACTAAATTCCTCACCTTTGCTTTTCATTAAATTAAAAGAGGCATGAGACTGAAATATGTACTGATCTCTACGTTCAGATAAAAAAATCAGATAAAAAAATCGTTCTTTTAAAATCTCGCTCCATCTCAAGTGGAATATTTCACAAAGAGTGAAATAAAATAAATGCTCAAAAAGAAAATAATAAAGAGAGTGATGGACTCAGCTCGAATTTCCTCCTAGAGTGTAGGTGGTAAATAGGCTGCGAGGTATCTACAGTGACGGTGGTGGTGGTGGTGGCAGCAGCAGCAGTGGTAGAAGCGGTGGTGGTGTCAAAGAGAACAGCGGACATGTTCTGCCCTTCCTAGAAAAATCAGGGCTCTTTATATAGTTGAGAGAATGATCTAATCCCGTTTTCACCTGGATCCTTTCACCCCACATCAAGGGGAAAAAATGCTTTTGGAATGATGGTATCAGGTGGGATAAACAGGTGTAACAACTGTAATAATTACCTTAATGCAACTTACATGTATAAGGGGATTATGGATCGTTAGGAGATTAAAGCGTTCAAAGTCTGTATACAAAAACTACAGGGGGTGGTTAACACTAGGGGAAAAATATAATCTTGTAACAGAGAAGTCAAAGTGTTTTAATCGGATCACTCACTAGCCAAGGTGTGGGATGCGCAGCAGCAGCAGCGTGCATGGCACCAAAAATGGTGGACATGTGCACACCTCCCCGCCTACCTACCTACCTACCTACCTACCTACCTACCTACCTACCTACCTACCTACCTACCTACCTACCTACCTACCTACCTACCTACCTACCTACCTACCTACCTACCTACCTACCTACCTACCTCGCGTATAAGGCACGCCCCCCCAACTTGAGGGAATGCTATAAAGTGTATCTGCAAGCTTTATCTTTTCGTCATTTCAGTAGTGATTTATAGTAAGCTCTACCTATAAGGTACACCCTTAAACTTCAGGGGTCACACCTAGCCTAATACTCGAGGTACTACGGCTCCTACCTACTTACCTACCTGTCTATGCATCACAGGAAAATACCCCAGGGCGCGTGTCTGCCACTCTGTCTGTGACTACAAAGGCGCATGTGCGGTAAGTAGATTAAGTCTAACAAAATCAACAAGTTAATCCCCCTTTCTCCTGCTCCTCTTGTCGCCATGAGACAACACTTTGATGATCTAAGTTAAACCCTCCTGCAGTGAATGGTGGGTGACAAACAGATACCCTACCGAGGAAGAATCTCTGACTATGTGATCAGATCCTTTAAGTCTTTTATCTTTTCCCTCTGGGACCGACCACACTTAATGATCCAAGGGATCCGTGCCTACAGCAAATGGCAGGTGAAAATCAAAACAGACAGATACCCTACCGAGCGAAGGTCTCTGTGAAAATGGGATTAAATCTCTTTTAAGTCTTTGATCAATTTAAAACCACAGTTGAGAGGCTTATCTCGGACGGGTACATAAGGGAGAGTGAAATTTTGTTCCCTCACACTTTCTCTGCCACCTTCATCATGGAAACACCGACCTCTCTACAGACTATCAACTTTGAGAAAGCAAAAACTACTACACCATCACCATATTCCCCCACACATATCGAGATCCTTGCTGATCTGTTCACAGGTGTCGCTAACAACAAATTTTATATCGATCCGTATGGATGGTTGGACGCTGCTGGTGCTGGTGCTGCTGCTCACACCTAAACCCATAGACATCGCAGCTCTGGCTAAACACACTGAGGTGGGTAACCTCACAGGAGATGGAGGTAAATATCTTGGATGCTGTACAAGATCGCACTTTATTACCACCACCACCCCCATTGCCCATGGATATAACTCTTCTAGCTGGAACCTCTAATGTTCAAGGTACTACCTTGCCTACTCGTATATGTGACCAGGCAAGCAAAAACACCCCTCTGCAGGGAAATTCATTATCAAAGTTCATCTCAAGATCTTTAAAATGAGACATCATTGGTTAGATGTTCATAGTAGTTATGTCAGAACCCCTTCTTGAACATAGATCGTTATTCATATCTGAAATCCATGATTAAGCTCTAAATACATTATAAACCATAATAATGTCTAAAAACACAATAAATCAGCCTTTGTCATAAAAAAATACAACTATATGGTGATTTTCATCATAGATTTTGATCTAGAAGGGATTTTCCATTTCTGTTTTCAATTTTGGGACTTTGGTGAGTATCCCCCAAAATTGGCAAAAAAAAATCTGCAAATTTTGATAATTGGAATGGTTGCCATGTCAACCAGGAACAGGCATATAGGTTGATTTCTCAAGAAAAATGGTCATTTTACCATCCTAATATGGGCCATTTCTACTGAAAATGGTGCATTTTAAATGAGACCATTGAATTCTGCATCAAAAATTAGCTTAAAGTATTTTTATAATGATTTTAGAGTAATTTTGCCTCTAAAATGTGATCTGGTGGCCAAATGGGTAATTAAAAATCCCCCGAGGAGGGGTTTTCTCCCTTGATGGGTCACAATTATTGTTAAAGGAGAATATGTGCACTTGCGACCCATTTTACACATGGGAAAAAATCAATGCAACAGATGTGCTGCTCTTTAAAGTACCGTTGTTAAAACAAAATGTTCATAAAGGACTCATTTCTAATCAGACATTCAATTCATTGAAAGAGTGTTTCAAAGATGTTTTCTGTAGAGGGACCGATGTCTTCGCAGACAGATCGATAGGACTATATCAATTTCACAATCAGAAAACCTGTCCTCTCATCTAAAGGCGGTATAGAATCTACTAACGCTTTAATATTTCTTCTCAAGAAAAACTCAGACTTTTTACGGGATACTTCAGCGGATTTCTATTGTAATTTAGATGAATTGTGGACAGGGGGTATGACTCACACCATTCCTTCACTTCAAAAGAACTTGTGCATGAAAATCGTATACAAAGATTACACTATGTACAGTCTGGATTATTATTAAAGATGAATGTATGTACTTGTATTTATATTTTGATAAAATAAAATATAAAAAAAGTGAAATGAATTTGATATATCTCATCTACATAATTAACCTCGTTCACGTAATAATCATGTTGCATAATTAGCCCCGCCCCTTTGTTTACAAACAAGGGGTCATGTGTTGACACCACATGTTGTTGTTTATAAACAAGGGGTCATGTGACCGCACTCATCCCCTAATTAGGTCATGTTACCATGGTTATCAGAATGCTAGCCTCTGATATGCTGAGCGGTGGTTGCTAATCCCCTAAGTAGGTCACGTGGCCATGGTTACCAGAATGCTGGCCTCTGATTGGCTCAGAGGTAGTCACTATTCCCTAAGTAGGTCATGTTGCCATGGCAATGGGTCAAGTGACCAAATGGAGGCCTCTGATTGGCTGAATCCCCAGTGAGTAATATCCTGTAGTTGGCTATAGTCCCGTTCCCCTGGCCTGACGTTCTCACCTTCCAACCACACCTGGATCGGTATGATACTCACTAGTGGGCAGTGATTACCCAGAGACCAGGGAATTACTGCCCCTACACTGGCCAATATGGTATTTACAAATAGGCTTGGAGGTCATTTCTTAAAGTAGGCCTACTACGACTGCTTACAGCCACTACAATTTGACAACCTAAAAGTTAGTTCCGGTGACCATATGACTGCTCTATATGATCAGCACTTATGTAGCAGTCACATAGACTTTGTCAGGCTAGTCGTAGTGTTGCAGGCAATACATGACCAGTGTTATTGGGCTGTATTGTCACAAAGGTAGGGGTTCCCACTACGATTTGAAAGTGAGCAGTAGTAGCCTTTTAGGAAATGGTCCCCTGCACTATTTACACATTCAAAGGATGTGTCATTCAGTAGCCAACGGATAGTTAAGATGTAAGAACCAGATGGGGAGATGAGATATTTCAATTTCAGGGGCCGCCCCCTCCTCCCCCCCAAAAAAAAGAAAAATGAAAAAGAGGAAAAGGGAAAAAGGGAGAAAAGAGAGTGAAAAGAAAGAGTAGAGGGGGCCCAAACAGGATTAACTCATGGCTCTATCTAGTACCATATTTGACCTGAGTGGAAGAGGTCTATGTGGGGATATCTCTTACTGTAGTTTTAATATCTTTATATCTGGTGATGCTTTGTTTGAAATATGGTTTAGAAATGACCTTCTGGCATTACTATTACAGTGAGGTAATTCATAAACGAATCAAAACCCTATAGGAATAGCAAAGGAATTTGCACTCTTAGAGTGGGTGTGATAATGCCAACCTATGACCTCCTGGAGATTGTTGCAAAGAGATTGGGAATTTGATTCTCACACCTGTAGCTAACACACCTTCCAGTTCCCTCCGTTGGGAAGCATTCACCAATTCCTGATCACTTCAATCATTTTTGGCAACCCAACAGGAAATTGTTTCCCTTAGGTCAGTCAGTTCCCTTTTGGGATTAGCACCTCCGACAGAACCAATTCCCAATCTTTTCACAATGGCCTCATGCAGACATCATTGATCTTCATGTACACAATGTAATATGTTGATGTTATGAGAATTTGTCAGCTTCTTCCAAATGAGAAGAGGTATTATGCACAGGCTATGATTTGAATAAAGACTGATTGAAAATGTTTTCAAACGGTCCAAGAATGCCCTGCCCATGAATTACACTTGTCATTGGTAAATGAACAGATGGCTTCCAGATCTTTCGACAATGAGAGCAAATACGTTCTCTGATCCATCGTACTACTACATCTCAGTGCCATTCTGTGACGGTCCTCTTACCTAAAGTTGCATTACCTTCACAGGTTGTTTACAATGTGGCAATCTGCATAAGAAAAAAAAACTACTAACAGCTCAGACTGAGATCCGGATAATTATGTCCCATTCATATTTACAATCTGGGTCTAATTGATGCTCGCCATGAATATGACCATAGCTGTCGAAATGGCGTTAAACATCTATTACTCACTCACTCACTCACTATAATTGATGCCCATCACCAATGACATATTTTACACCACATAACATTCAGGGCAGCTCTAATGATATAAGGGGCATCTACATATGATTATAATCCAGTTGTGTTGCTCTCCTATTGCAATTATATCCTTCACATACAATTTCTTCAGAATGTCATCACAAAGATGATTTTAAGCATGATAACCATTGATGTGTCATTCAGCAGCCAGTGGTATCATTGGACGGATGGTACATGTAGTTAGGTCTGTTAAAGAAAATTCAAGTAGTGATCACCCTCTCTGGCTGTAAAGATCAAGGAAGGATAACACAAGAAGATTTAAACCTCTGAGGTCTATAAATTGATAACCCAGGGTAGTATCAATAGCAGCACAAAAGGCGTGCAGTAAGCACGTCTATAAAGTACCTCCCCACAAGCCTCTTACATTTTTACCCATAGCAGGCCCTCCACGACAGGCTTTTGGAGTGAAGATAAAATGCACGTAAGCAGCATCATCTCTCTGCAGTACGTTTTGCCATAGGGTGGTTATAAGAGGTTTACTCTATGGTGAGTACAACATGAGAAATTTTGATTTACATTGGCTTAAAGTATGTTCCTTCACATACAAGAAAAAAACCAAAAGGAGAGGGCCCTTGGAGGTGTCCAGAAGGATGTCCGAGGGTTTGGAAGACAGATATCACTCCGCATTTGCCACTAGGAGGTGGCACCCGGTAGCACTTCTGGTTAGCATATTTTTAAAGTAGGTTGAGGGACTCTCGGTCCTTGGTCTGTAATACAGATTCACACGATTCCCACTGGAGGTTAATTCAAAACTTTCTACCATCAGTCCCCCAGCGATGGTAGTGTTGGCAAATCCTATTGATTTTATAAGACCTAGTCATTCTACCCTATCTATTTCACTGGTGGTGGCCCAGTCAGGCACATCAAGTGCTGCTGATTATTCACTATTGGTTATCTTAGCCTAGCACCAAGGGTTGTGGCAGTGAAAGAAATTGATAGTGGATTGCCACAGTACTAGCTGTTTGTATCATTACCACTCCTCAACTTAAAGCTCCTTATGCGTTACATGGCCTATGAAGTGATCCTCCCCCCCTCGAGGGGGAGCCAGTACACACTATAAATAACATAGGATGAAGGGGAATGATTGTTTATGCCCTTTTGTGAAAAGGAGTCTCTCCACACCTATTTATTTATTTTGGCCCTGGTTGTGGTAGGTCTATGCAGGGCTCAGGAGGTTAATTCAAAAGGTCATGTCATCGCTACCCCCGTGATGGTAGCGTAGGCACATCTTATAAGACCTTGTCAGTCTACCCTAAATGTTATAGTGGTAGTAACCCAGTCAGGCATAGCAAGTCCTGTGCAATCATTTACTATTCCTGTTCCAGCCCTATCATCATGTGATGTTACTGAAATAATAGAATAGTAGTTTCCCCTAAGTGCAAGTACACCTGTGGGGGACACTCCTCTCAAGAGTGAATGTGCCTGCTGAAAGTCCTTGAGGGCTCTTGAGATACTCATGCATTAAGTGCACTTGAATACTGTATGGGGTCAAGTGCACTCTACACCCTATAAGTAGCTCATAGGGAGGGGAACGCTTGTGTAATAACTCTTGTGAGAAGGAATGTTTCCACTGCTATTCTTTCACTGTGTGCCTCTTGCCGCCCCTGTGTACAGTGTGTTCTGCTTGGAATAGTGTATGCAGGGCTAAGGCTAACACCACTGAAAAGATAGGGCTGGCTATGAGAAAGGAAGGCAGTCTCATCTAACCATCGCTGAAAGGAATAAGGCAGGACCTTTTGAAAAACCTCAAGGGTGACCAAGCCGGTATCTTTTGTTGATGTTTGCCTTTTGAAGGGAGTCTCACCTTACCATCGCTAAAAGGAATAAAGCAAAAAAATCACTAACATCACATGGGTAGCGTTGGCAGGGCCTTTTGAATTAATCTCCAGTCTACCACCAGTAAAATCAATAGTGCTGCCTTTGTGAATGCATGCCAGTCAGATTCCTGTCATCACTGGGGGACTGATAGTAGGATGTTTTGAATTATTCTCCAGAGATATAAATATCACCTTAACACAATTGAGTAGGAAAGGTGAAAACCCGTTGTCTTACCTACTAAAATGGAGTTCTAAAATAATTAGACAATTCACAGGGGCCAGAATAAGAACCTGTGCTAATTATACGTGTAAGGTGTGGCGTGTAACCACTTAATCTTAATGATTTGTCTAGTAAGCTGACAATTATGCATTGCTATGTCCACCCTCCCCCATTCATACGGTGTCATCTTTCAGTGAGAAAAGTAGACACTCAGTGAGATTTTAGATAGACATGACCAAAGGCAGGATGTCCTTAGCCTCATTAATCTTAAGACTGCCCTCCTTCTAACTGTGGGTAATTGTCTCGATGTACAACGGAGACCAGCCCTATTAGTGGGCTGCTCCATTGTCTAGGTAACCTCCCTGGGTTCAGGAATCATAATTCCTCATGAACCCATACAGTCACTCTTAGCCCTTGTTGTTGGCAACATCCTGTGTGCATGGCGTGTTAAGGCACTCAAAAATGTCCAGAATTCAGTGGTACCTCACAGTTTCTATAAAACAAATATAGGTCATGAGAATGCTTACTGGTAGCTCTACATCTCAGAAAACTGTTGGACATGAGGATTTCCTATTCGGATTGGTGAGTAATGAGAGAAATTGTACCAATTTCAATCTTGAAAGTTGATTAAGACGCTAAATGCAAACAATGCTGGGTCTATTTGGAATGAAGCTTCCCGCCCTTTTGGTGGCCGAACATCAAACTGGGTAGTTTTTCTATTACTTTTAAAGAAATCTTTATATAATCGTTTTAGAGAAAAGATCTAATAAAGAAAATATTGGAAGGAAAACCCATTTCTCCCTTTAAAAAATAAACGCTACAGGCTGACCAATGCTAGATCTTCTATTGATAATTAACTCTGGGTAGTATTACTTTGATATATAAAGAATAGGAAAATGCAAAAAAAACATCCCTATGTCACCATGCTTATTTTCATTTTATGACCATTTAATTGAAAATGCCTGAACTATAGAAATGAATGGGAATATCTTTTTTTTTTCATATTTTGCATCATAGTGAATGACCTTCTATTGACTATCCACAAGACTCTCTGAATATATAAAGGACATTTTTAGGATGATCCAAAAAAAAAAAGAAAAATGGGGGGTCACCATTGAAGTGAAAAAGTTGTGAATTTTTAAAAATATTAATTTTCCCTTAACTATAGGGTCCTATGGGAATTCTACATTGTTTCTATGCTGATACATACATTCTGATGAAAAGACCTCGGAAACACCCTATGATGTCATAATGTCAGGAGGGGATCCCTTCAATCATTGGCTCTCAGGGATCATGTGACCAAAATTAAATATTCATGTAATGATTCTCTTTTTCAAATGAGGCTATATTTCTCTTTGTAATTTCGTTTTTCACCTTTGAAGATTATAAAGGTAAAATTTGCTTAACGATTTCAAAAAGATTATCCATAGACCAACCATCCATTGGGGAGGGTCACATGACCATATCTGCATATCCATAAAAAGATTACGGAAAGATTTTATAAAGAGCGAAAATATAAAGAAAATATGAAGAAAATCTTATGCATGACTTCAGTCTTTCTAAAACAAAACACTACCAAATTCACTGTTGTGAATTCTTTTATGTTTATAGCCTTTGTAAAGTCATATTCTTTGATAATCTGAAGAAGAATATATCTAAAAAGTTATGTGGAAGTTTTCGAATTCCTTATCCCCAATCAAGAGGTGGCCCTAGCCTGACCCTGAGCAAAAGGTTTTTGGACAAAAGAAAATACCAAAAAAAAAAGATTTTGTAAAGATTACAAAGAGCAATACTTCAAATCTTTCTTCAAACAATTTTGTTTAGACCATTTTGCACTGTTTTGTAAAGAATGAAAATTTGAAAAGAAAATAGAAAGAGAAATGGTTTTGAAAACGATTTTTAAAAGATTAGACTTAGTATATTCTTTTTAAAAAGAGAAAAACCGCCCAGATACCCTATATTGTATATATTGGCGTTACCCACAGTATATGCCAAGGCTGGAGGCCTATACTTGGTTAAGTCTCAAGGTGTAGGGTTGGGTATATAGGAACGTTTTGGAGTTTTAAGGAACATGCGTTGCTTCTCCCTCGAACATACCTATACCCCACTCCCTGTCTCTCCTTCCCCAAACGTTCATGTGGTCCTTCCAATATCCTTCTCTCATCTTCCTATGCATACTTTCTATGGTTCCTTCATTTATCCTAAAACTTAAAATAGCCCTTCACACTTGTGATAAATACGCTTATGATCGCTGTAAAGGAAATAGGGAGACAGGGCCACTTATGGCACAGCAGTGGAACAGAGGAACTGAGAGGCTTATAATCCACAGAGGGAATGAGAGGTACCTTTACACTGGGTGGGATACTTGCCAGATCATCTACAATTCCGCACATCAAAGATCTTAGAGCATAGACACCTGGGGCAGGTGGGTTGAGCCAGGGTTAGCTTTGGAGTGTGACAGAGATACTGGTGTCAGGGGATACTCCTTTATGCGATGAACGAATACCACCCCGCCTGCAGCTATCACCTTCCACACAGCAGTGTGAGGCATAGTCATTCAATCCAGCTGCTTCATTATTGAATTGGTGAGCTATCTTCTTATCAGAGAGACTGTTTTGTTAAAATGATGTATAGGCATGAATAACAAACTAGAATGTGTTTTCTATTGACCTGTGTCCCTAGTAGATGTTGTGGTGCCAACACTAAGAAAATGCTTCCATCACTTAGGCTGCCTACCCCGTATGAAAAGTCTAATACTCCCCCACTTCTAACAAATGTCCTTCCCATTATCAATGGACAAAGCAACTACTATCCTTACCTTTCCGAACCTGCAGGCACACTCACAAGGAATAAGGATGGGGTCAGGGCTGGGGTTAGAGACACTGTTCTTTTATCCAATAGTAGAGAGGAGATGAAAGACAGCTAGCTCCTTGCAGTAGGACAGAAACAGATTGACCTGTGCTAGCCTTGTAGTAGTAGTGATGAAGACGAGGAACGAAGGAGACAGTGGTCTGTTGCAGAACAAGCTGGTCTTCAACATGTAACGATATCCTAAGTACTACTACGAGTACATTTTTACTGACAGTCATGCGTACTGCACAAACAGGCTAACAGTTATCGTTAGGGAGTGGTCATTATTTATCAACAGGGGGGGTGGTGGGTTTGAGGGGGGGCGTAAAATTTTCAGACCCCTCCCGATGGGGGGGGGCTAAAAATATTTTGACCCCTCTTGAGGGGGGGGCTAAAAAAATTAACCCTCTTTTTAGCAAAAAAGCCTGCACACTACTATAGATCAAAGAGGGGCGCGAAAACTTTCCGCGCCTGCGACGCAGGGGGGGGGGGCGCAAAAAATTTTGACTGCCCCCCTGTTGATAAATAATGACCACTCCCTTAGAACAGCTTATGACCTCTTGTTGACACCCAGTACCAATGAGTGGCCGTGAACTATACTTTGACAACAGGAGGTTGGTTCTGCAGGAGACCACAGATGTAGGATATTCTACATGGACTGAGTATTATGACATTGTCAACAAAAGACTATAATGTATGATTGTACATGACAATGGTTTGGTAATACTTATTCATTTCCCATCTTAAATTCTTGAACCGATCATCCTAAGATACACAGTTTTATATGTCTGTGTAGAATTCCACCGTTAACACAGACTCACGGGGTCTCTCATAACATACTTGACCATGATGGTCCTTTGACCGTTTACTGGACAATGTGGCCAAGATCAACTCAAAATACATGCTTTGTAAACTCCATCTTTTAAAACATGTAGGCCTTCCAGAGGACATGGCAGAGAGCAGTGAGGCCTATGATTCCCAGGAGAGGATCAATTCTGCACACAAAAGCGGCTGGTCACGTGACTAGAGATCAGGTTGGAAAGAAATCAGACAATTCATCCTATGTATCATCGTGGTTGAGCTCTGATTTTCTTATGAGAACCTTATTCATTGTCATTATAGTTATGAAATTACTTTCAATTCACTTACTTCTTTTCGCACTTAAAATGAATACTGGAAGTGGGTTGCAAAAACTGATACTATTTTTTGTAAGTTTGACTTTAATTACTTAATGATATTAATGTGATAGCACATAAATTCTCAGAAAAATAACATGTATAGAGAATCTCCGCGACTTTAGTCCATGTAATGAGTATTTTCACAATGGTAATATGTTACAATCCAATGATCACCAATCTATGATAAGCACCTAAAGCAGAATAATTCATCTCGTGATATAAACTCGGTGTTTGGGATTATGTAATGTTTAATTTAAGATTAAATCATCAACACGCCCATGTTGTTATATCATTTAATCCAAAATGATAAATCGCATCACATATTCCGAGTTAGGATGTTGTCGCATGGGCGCCGCCATTACTGGAGCTTGTTATCAGCGATAAAGCGGAAAACAAACATAGGGCGTTTGCCGACGCGCGGACCCACGCGTGCATGCATCAGATAATGCCTGGTAGGGGTTTTCTGATGCCCTGATGCATACGTTGGCATGGTTACTGCCCTCTGCGTGCAGGCAACGCGCTATGTTTGTTTTCCGCTTAACACCTATCAGATGGGTACCAGTTGGTCCCTGACAGGACCACAGTGAAAAGTTGCTATCATTTCATTGGCTGATAATCAAACCAGCTAAGGCCGTATATAAACATGTCTGTTGTTTGCATTAGAATAAATATAGGATTACAATGTGCATTGCAGGTAACTCGAAAGGCCGATTTGAGAGAACGCAGAGTTATAGGAGCCACCTTGAATTCAAGGGGGTGCAAAAATATCATGAAAATTGAAACTGTATATATATCATTGTATTATTTCCCTTAGATAAGCTGGTATCAGTGAGAAAGTTAAGGCATGCCTACCATCATTGCAAGGTGATGCTTTTTGCTACAATGTTAAAGTATATGCATTCCATTTGGAAACCTTTGGGCACCTTTTTCCTGCCCATTTGTGTTGCAGTTAACCACCATGGACATTTACTGGTTCTCGAAGCAGATGTGTTGTGGTATTAGAACTACATTATAACCAGGTTACACTAATTGATATCTGCTTGCAGCTAGTTCCTGCCTGTATGCTGATGTCATCCACACCACCATCCCTCCTCTTCCTCCTGTTCGCACCACCTGTCTCAATGTGGGCCCTCATTTGCATGTATTTGCACCACCTTAGCCTATTTGCACCAACTCAGTCAAAAAGGGCGGGAATGTTGATCCATGGATCAACATCCCGCAGGCTTAGCATTGTGCCCAAAAGTGTCCTAACTCTACTTCTCTGAAAATGTGACTGACTACTTTGGTTGTTCCAATCAATATCTCCACAACCATAAAACAGAAAAACCTAAATCTTTCAATACCTTAAAGAAAACATTCTAACCTCAAACACCATGAACATTTTTTCCTTTCCCCTATCTGCCTCCAACCAGAGGCACTGAAAATCAGTTTTTTTACCCGCTCTTATAACTCGCTTTTTGAGTTAATGAGAGTTAATAATATAGATTTACTATTCAATTGTTTCTTCAAGTTCTACGAGGACCGTGAGGTATAATCATGGTTTGAATTAGCTTTGATTTCTTATGATAAAGCATTTCTTATAACCAAACCATGAAAATATCACACTCTTCTCACAGAACTTGACGAAACATCAATCCTGCAACCTGTGGTCATCCAATGCCCAGAGATGGCCCTCTGAACACTGTCAATTACTGGGCTAGTACGCCCCTTTTGATTTCTAATGGGAAGATTCAAGTCTATTCAAATTGAATATGTTCTGAATTAGAGAAGCATTTATACCTCCAGGAGAGCAATCTGCTTATAAGGAGGCCTGTACTAGTGTAAAAGTAGTGGGTGTGAGGAAATGGAGTGCCAGCAGCATGTTAATAAAAAGCTTCTGGATTTTAGAGGATAGCAACATAATATAGCCTAGGAAAGTGCTACCCTCTGAGTAGTCTTTGAATTCAAGTGGTTTATCTTGGGGCTTATGATAACCCCAGGCAACATTACTTAAAGATCAAATATATGCTCTCTGCAGAAAATTTCAGAAAAGAGCATTCATTTGAAGTACATTAGCCCCATCGTATGCTACGTATAGATTCTTGACAACCCTGCAGGACTTACGTGTACATCCGCTTTTACAATAAGCTTTGATGCACATAAAGCTGCTTATCTCCCAACAAGAGGTGTTGTTCGAGGGATTGGTGAACACGGTTTACTGTATGATGTGCACAGATATGATATCAGGCAATGAGTCCTAACTCATGCACGGAAAATGATTGAATCTGGGGGAAAATCTACCCATGTTGAACTAGTTATATAATGTGTCATGAAGTGGACCCCATGCTATTTCAAGATAAAACTCAGTTCATATAGGCCTCTTCATTACTTGAGGGGAAAAAAGGTTTTATTGAAACTACAGTTTAATGAGATATCTAATCGAGCTCATGCCACTTTTTACATAGATATACAAAAGAAAATCAATAAACTTGCATGGGGAGGATTTTCGAAAGTCTTATTCTTATCCCTGAGTGATTTAATAATTTCATATAACCTAGATCTTTGGAATATGTGTGGGGAAAGTCGAAGAGAAACACAACTATAATGGTCGAACATGAGCCCATGTAATATATTGGGATGTACACGTTTGATTCTTACTTAATATTGAACCATACGTGCAACCCAAGAGATGTCATGATAATTTCAGAAGTGCTATTATGCGAATTCTTGTCAGAGTTGGTCACAAATGGGGGATTCATTTTTCGTTATAGCACATGGCCCTCTCCTGCCTACCATACTTACTTCTACTCCCCGCCAATTGAAATGTCACCCCACAACTAAACAACTGCTACCAAATGTCTTAGCAACTTAGTTTACCTCATAAAGTAATTAGCAGGGATAGCAAGTCTTAATCTTAAGGTCATTTGCATTACCCCTATAATATGATTATATCAACTTAGTCTTAGTGATATATTGATCGGCTGGAGTGTGGAATGATGTCCCTAGTATATTACTATGTGGCCTTGATATTCCCCATGAACTGATTCTCATAAAATTCTCTCCTCATCACAACTGTCCTGGCCCACTGCCCTTCCCCCATCTCTCCACTTCACCAATTTGCGTCTGCTCAATGACATCAGGTAATGGCTGTAGTGGTAAGAGGTGAGGGTGGGGGCCCTTACACTGCTGCCCACAACCACCACAATAATTAACATCCTAATCCATGTGGAAATGATGCACACACGTGGAATATTGTTCCGGTTTTGCGTGTGGGCAGCCGGAAATAGGTGTTCTGTTGTTGTTGAGATGTAGAAGGAGGAAGGGACAGGTAGAGGAAGGCCAAGTATATGGACAGTAATATTATAATATCGTCGCCTTATGTGCACAAAGGTTCTAACTTCATTTTTCATGTTTTGCAGGAAAGACAAAAGAAGTGTTTCGATTACTATAGCACCCAGTGGACACATCCTTTTTGCATTGTGGTCTATAGGCACACATAAAATTATCATAGACAGAGCTTCAGTGCGTTCATAGTACTAGGGAAATAAGGGTCAATAGAACTTAATTTTGCCAAATTGTCAGTTACAACCCTTTTGCACTAAGCTGTGAGATAATGACAAAACCCACCTTTTGGTGTTTTCCCACTGAAATTTGTGGAGAAACATGGTGAGAGAGTGATAAAAGCATTTTTTGGGCAATTAACAACTACAAATTCATCTTACAATCTTCAGCCACACAAATTTGCATGGCAAATTGATCAAAAATGGTTGTTGTAACTACATTGCAGTTTTGTAACATAAATATTTAGTAGTAAATGGCCCAAAAATGATGAAAAGTGGTTTTAGTCAGTATCTCACAGTTCTGTTACATGAATTTCTCGATGAAAATTGCCCAAAAATTACTTTTGTCACTATCTCACCATTTTTTCACACAAATTTGAGTGGCAAAATGATGAAAGGTGATTTCTGTCACTACCTAGCAGTTTTGTAACATGAATATCTAGTTGTAAATTGGCCAAAAATGGGGTTTGTAACTATCTCACTCTTTTATCACACTAATTTTAGTGGCAAATTGATATAAAATGTTTTTTCTGTTACTATCTCGCAGTTTTATAAGATAAATCTTTACTTGTAAATTGGCCAAAAATGGCTTCTGTCACTACCTCATCATTTTGTCACGCACAATTTCGTGGGAAAACACTAAAACGTGGTTTTTGTCACTATCTTGCAGTTTTGTAACATGAATTTTCAGATGAAAATTGCCCAAAAATTACTTTTGTCATTATCTCACCAGTTTTTCACACGAATCTTTGGTGGGAAATTGATCAAAAAATGATTTTTGTCACTATCTCGCAGTTTTGTAAAGCAGATATAAGTCTCCCCTCATTTTATTAAGAGATGCCCACCCTGTTTCATGCAAAGAATATAGGTTTTGAACGTACTGTTTACAGCGCCACCCTCTACTGGAGATGTGTCACAGTCTTAGTGTCGGCCATCGCGTACATCTGTACTTATATCATTACGATAGGCAGTGTTGTTGGGCTTGCATCATGCTCCAAAACATAGTTCCTTATAATTTTGTCCTGGAACTGACTTAAACTATCAAATGTGGTGCATATTCAGTCAGAAATTTTCATCCGATTTCATTACAATAAGTTTCTTGTTCTGTCTCTAACAAATTATGAGAAAATAAAATATTTGCCTACACTGTCATTGATTGATTTGGCAACCTCCTCGCCGATAGAAATTGTTTGTTTGGGTCTGTGTTTGGGTAACTAGAGAGGATTTAGGCACTAATTAGGCTTACGAGGCACATTTTTTCATTAATTGTCAGAAATTTAGCTTCAAACATTTAAACTGCACAAGGGGTACCTCATCACCGCGGCCATGACAGGTGCTTGACACACTTCTATTTCATTGGTCAGTTTACATTTTCCAGCATACCACGACATCAGAGACGCATTCTACATGATGTGTCATGTTTTGAAGACAAAAATGGGGTTTTGTGACTATTTGGCAGTCTTGTCACCATCTAGCCTGATGGTATTGCGAGATGGTGACAAAAACCCCATTTTGTCACCATCTGGACATGTTTTGTCGATATCTCACAGTTTTGTCAGTATCGAGCCTGATGGTAGCCTGCTAACAAACTTATACATGTTTGTCCCCATCTCTAAGTTTTGTCGGTATCTAGCTTAACATTTCATGAGATCGGTCCCTATGTAATCATGCAAATAGGAATTAGTGGAGCAGTTTAGGCACTAATGTAGGTATGTGTGTCGTGGCATGTAGTGAATATCTGACGAGTGCAGGGATATACTATCCTCAGCTATTTCGAAATAGGTCCCTGGCATAGGTCAATATCTAAGCTCATCTTGTGAGGTGTAAACACCTGGGGTTTGTTCCAATATAACCGGACAGGCACCCCATTGTCTGAGTTTCCTCCCTGGCATTATGACGGCGATGTCGACATCAGGTGACAGCCCTTTGTATGATGGACCCATGTAGATCTATCTGCAGCTACCGCCATCTATACTGAACAATAGATTAGCCCCAAATGTATGCAAATTGTGTAATTCAAGCAGAGAAAACAATGCTTCACTATGAACTATGCCCTTTTTGTTTTGTTTCTGTCCTACGAGTCATGTCCTTCAAACATTAGCCCAACCTGACAGAAGAGAGTTCTTCTTTCAGAAGTGGCACGACTAGTCACATCTTCATAGGAAATTCCTTGTATGATATATTTGTCGTCTCCATCTCGAAACAGATCTCGTAGTATCCATGCACTGTTGCAGTTTCCGCTTCAAACACTCTTACCTCATCTGTGCATTTAACCATTTGCATAATATACATGTCCAAAAGCGCTGGCAGGAGCTTTTTTAAAGATAAAAGAGAACCCTAAGTTAGAGTTCTGAGCCTTTGCGCAAAGATAGGGGTGAGACCGGGAGATTCATCCAGGGCCCTTTATAGGGACATGAAAGACAGCTCACCGCTTATGAATGTAATATATAATGGATAGACTTGCACGAGTTGGCTTCAGGGGGTGATAGAAGCATGAGCCGTAGGCGAATGCTTCTATTAAACCCCATGAAGCCAACAAGTGCAAGTCTATCCATTTTATATTGCATTTATAACACGGTTTCCACTATTAATTCTAAGTATTTACCTTAAAAAATGATATAATCCATTCATTTCTTATGCGAGTCGACAAGACGGCCCTCCGCCATCTTGGTTTCATGTTGTCGGATGCTTAGGCTGGCGAACTCCTCAAACTCCAACTCTCATAGACCTACTACCGCGAACACGTCGAGACAGGGCTGCGCCAGTCTAAAATATAATCCATTCTGTACACACCAGGCAGCGGCACCTGTAGTGTTGACAGAACGGGGAAGACGCACGGCAAGTCGCTCGATTCGAAAGTTTAATAATTTTTTATGTTAAATTCAGCTATAATATCAAGTAATCTACCCGACAGAGAGGTAGAATATGGTTTTAACTATGTTATGTCCAAAGGATTTCACTATATTTGGTCTATAAGCTTCAAAAATGGAGAATTTACTTTCGTCTCGCGGTAGGTTTCAACATGTCCGCCCCGCTGTCCGCTCGCCGTGAATTTTGGGTGCTCTATTGCCAGATATAGGAATGAATATTATCCATTTTCGGCACTGAAAACTCTCTAACCGTGTTATAAAGGAGGATAGAAGCAGCTTGGCCTCTGCTCAGCTTGCTGTAGTAGTCAACGGGACGTGGTACAACTATGAACTTAGTCAAAGAAGGCAGGTGTGGCACCTTGTAGAAATGCTATAGTCTAGTGGATGCTGACAAAGGAGTTTGGAATAAGCACTAGTGTACAAGAAAAAGCGCAACCCAAATACTACTTATACTATTCTTGACACTACATATAGTAAAAGTGTCATAACTAACTATAACTGCTCCTCTATTGATGTAGCTGATGTTCATTCTCATGACCATTAACAACAGTCTTTCATTTCTTGTTGAATGCAATGGAATACAAACACCCCATAGGTTTGACTCCGTATCTCACGCTACTGTGAGATAATCCACCAAGTATCTCACGGCCACAAATCATTATGGTATATTTAATATTGTATGGGAATCTGTGCGTGTTGTCTCACGTTCAATGTAGCTATATCTGTCACCTTCAATCTACAAGCAATACATCATCTCGACTTACATATAAAATTACCTGGTATGGTCATCTCTTTCAGAAGAATCATCCTTATCTTTCTAACCATGGGACTCCATATGATGAGCTTATTGGCAGCCTTGAAAGCTGTGGTAGATTCAGGATAGTCATCATGACATGACATGTACTAGGCCGCTACACTGTCAGACTGCGGCAATAGTTTTACAGTAGATTGCTTCTACTTCTGGAAAACAGTGGTAGGTGCTGTTAGTACAAATCCAATGACCCGATGGAGGTTATACTGTACCCACTATCGTAACAGGAGTTCTGGGGAGTATTGTGGAATGTTGTATGATCACCAAATTTGTTGTACGATTGCTGCATTCCTGATACAGAATAGTGACTGGAGACAATCACCAAAGATTTTAGAGTATGCAAATTGCAGTATGTGGTTGTACATATATACATTATACTACCAAGTACAGTTCATGCTATATACGTGTATAGGTTTAAATAACCTGTGACCTTGAAGCAGGTATTTAAACAATCTTGTGTAGTGCAATAAAACAGCACAAAATCTTTCAACAAATTATACATCAGGGATTGTAGAGATCTCTATCAAGGGACAAATCATGTACCTTGGTGCACTTGATGTGTTGCTGTATGTGATGCAAGTATAGAGTGGTCAGGGTATATTATTATCTCACTAGAAATAATGTTTTATTCAATTCTAGGTCTGGATGTTGTAAGATTATCCTTACCTGGGGCCCTTTTTCCCTTTAGATATTTTTTTTTCATTTGTTTAAAGGAGCATTGTATGGAATCACCCCACTCCCTCCCATGACCCATGGACTTGGACAGATTATGAGTATAGAGCACTATGCCACCTTATCTGCTGTAGATGATGGGCTAGGTCCCACTAATGGTGCATTTAGAGAGCCTGTACATCATCCTTCTACACACCATTTCTCTCTGTTGATCAGTACCTGTTTGTCCCTAATGGTCCATCCCTATTCTCCCCACACCTCGGTCTTAATCAGCTAGACGTCTGTTACTCAGAAGTACCCAACGTATTTAGGTACCTGCACCACATGTTCTGTGATTTTAGGGGATCTGGAGAGTGTTGCTCCTTTGATAAAAAGAGCTGTCACTAGGTACCCTCTTTTCAAAACAAGTCATGCTCTGCTTCACCATTCAACTTGCACTCACCACATTAGTCTGAAAAGTCACCTGCCTTGTTTAAAATAGAGAGAGCTGCACTACCAGGTACCTACTCATGTCACACAATCTATAGTTTATTATACTGACTGACTTTTCCCAACTAGGTACCTACTCAAATCCCCCTTTTTTAGCACCATACTTGAATGACCACTTATGAGCAACAAAAGGGACAAGTTATAGCTTCATGAAAAGAAAGGACTGGAAACTAGGGCATTTTTAGCCAGCTTTTCCTTTTACTATAGGAGCAACACCCTCCTGGTGTAGGCCTACTCTCGGGTGATCTTACATGGATTATGAGAGGAAGAGTAGTACTCTTAGGTGATCTCACTGGGCTGATGAGAACAAGAGTAGCCAGATTCTTGGTTCCATTATTTATTATCTCATCTTGTTTTGCATTAAGGGTGTAGGATTATGTTTACTTTGGAGCACTAAGCAAGGCCCACACAGAGTCCAAGTACGACTGTAATGGGTTCCTCACTGAATACATGTACGAAGATAAAAAGCCCCCTTTAAGGGTTGTAAGTGGCACTCTCCTGCTGTTGCCATGATAACACTCTGATAGCACCATAACCATAGACATTGGGCATTGCACAGGAGGAATCATGCTCATTAATGGGGAATAGACCTTAGAGGTATAGTCTGCTGAACAATGTATAGTAGATCATAAAAAAGGTAGAGAGGGAGAGAGACGATTCTGGATTGGAAATCGCCTACATGGACCAGTTCGTGCACATTCCATTTTTTTTGAGCCTCAAAACCATCTCAGCCCATTTTACTCAATTTAGTAATACTTGACAATTGCTCTAAGTACCAGTGTAATTTTAAAGCATGCATTGTACTCACATATACCCTCCCTTTATATTCATAGGCGTTATTGCCTATAAAGCCCTCGCTGGTTGCCAACATGCTATAAGAGGTCACATCCAATGGGACTCTTCACTATATGTAATTGCAGTGCATGACTGGTCTGTGTCTTATCTAGATCATACATGATTTGGCAAGCGTCTTTAGTGATAACAGGATCGGAAGCCACAAATGCAGTCCCATAATGAAACTATGCATTGCTTGGGGGGATATTCGTATTTCGTACAGTCTTGTACCATGACCTACTGGGAGTCTCTGGCATGCAGGCATGCCATTCCTATAACTGATAACTGAGGAGGGACATCTAAATCCGCTTCTTAGTGTACTCACATAAAGAGGGTAACCTACTGCATAATATGGAAGTGGTCATTTTCTATCAACGGAGTGGGGGGGGGGGGGTTGAGGGGGCGGCATAAAAATTCCAGACCCCTCCTGAGGGGGTAAGAAAATTTGGTCCCTCTTGAAGGGGGGGGGGTGAAAGATTTTTCCCTCCTTTTAGCAAAAAAGCATACGTGATACTTTAGATTAAAGAGGGGCGCGAAATTTCTCAGCGCCTCCAGAGTGGGGGGGGGGAGGTTTTGACTGCCACTGAGTCAAGGGTACAACCTAGTAAAATCATACTCTCTGCTGAATCCTTTTTTTTCGGCTCAGTGAGATGGGAGAAGGGGACATTGGCAGCGTACAACTAGTACTGTATGTACTGCATGCACAGTCACAGTTTGTATCCATAGACTAATGTTGGAGTAGGCCTTGGCAGGTGGCTGCCAGCACCCTCTATAAGGTTTAGCAGACGTCCATGCCCTTATCTACATCCTTCCATGATCCACGTACCAAAGGCCATCACCTAGCTCCTATTTAGTGCTTTAACCCCTGGGGCTAGACCTCCTGGTTGCCGTCCTGAGGCTGGGGCCTACCCTTTCACGGCCTTAGATCCGGGGTTTTCCACTGGATCCTATAAGGGTGTCGTAAGTGCAGGAAGGTAGGAGGGGTGTCTAAATTACTATGTACGCATCCCAATTTCTAAATGCTCTTTTAAATCTAAGCACACAAATGGCCTTAATACATAAAAAAAATAAAGTGATTGAACTTTTTAATAGCCACCATTGAACCATTCCTGTTTTGAGGTACTTTGAAACACGTACTAGACACCCAAATATTTAATTTTGAACGGCATTTATCGTAACATTTTAGAATCAGACCTATTCAGCTGAAAAGGCGTTGAGGAAAGTGAGCAAAATAAGTGTTTGAATGGTGTGTACCTTCTAAAAACTGATGTGTAGTTTTCTAAATGCATCTAAAGGCACATAAGGGTACGGGTGTCAGAGTAAGCACTGTTTACTACTGGATGAGCAAAGACTAAACAAGGCAGCATCGATTCGAGATTTATGAAACATGACTCATGGGATGCTTTGTGCCCAAGTCAATTACTCCGAAGATGTATGATTGGAGGTATACAATGGACTTAATAGGCATGTAATGACATTTTTATCAGCATGCCTGCCTCTCTACGTAAAGCCTGCATGAATACACGTAGAGAGATTTCGAGTCGGAAGCTTCAGATAAGGGTGTAGAGCAGATGAATGGCAGAAAGGCTACTCTTCTTCTATCGATTGATAGATTAAAAGTGAGGTTTAAACTAAGTGAACCATGCTCACATGTATTGGGCATGCTTGTGTTGTATCTTGCTTCACTTTTCTAGATACATATTTTATAGTCCATCACATATCAACCTCCTAACAAACAAATCTAGGCAGAAATAAGCAGAAATTACAAGGAAATCTGTCTAGCACATTCTTTTACATTCTATTGGAGTTTAAACAACACAACTAGATTCCGACTTTTGGTTTTGAACAGTTTTCAGATGCATTATGGGTAAATTCATTGTCATTTGCAATGAATTGTCAACTGAACTTATTCACAGTCTTCATGCATAAATGAATATTCATGAATGGTGTACATAGAATGATAATGGTATAATTTGTAAACTATACATCTTTGTGACACAGGTTGTCATGGTTACTGTAAACAATGTTATTAAACTACCATTTATAAAATACCTTGGCCCTCGAATGCTGGCCTCCGGAACTGTCAAAACGGAAGATAATAAGATAATTTCCCATAATTTCGATTATTCCTTAAGTTCTTCTAAAATTCTTAGGTCTAAAAATACCAGTATTCTTTGCAAGAGGGTTTCAATGGTTTTGTTAACTTTTTGTCCATTATCACAGCGCCATAGGCGCTGGTTATTCAGAAAAATATCTTAAACAAATATTCGGCATACAAGTAGCGTTTATAAGTTTAACGGCATGGTCTAACAATACGTCCTTCTGTCATCATTGCACATTTCGTAGAGTGTCCCACTCTTTGATTGATTTGTTGACTCCGTTCGTTTTGTCTCGGCGTTGCTGGATGGCCTGGGTCTCTGCTGTTTTGATCTTTTGTGAGGAGGGTCTCCTGGTTGCATATTGTCATCAGACTAGCTTTAGTAGTTTCAATTGAAGTTTCCAGGGTTGTAGCCCTGTTGTTGTAGTAGTCTGCACGGATTTTAGTCAGTTCTTTGATGAAGTTTCGAAAGGTGGGCATTCTAGCATGGGGCCAGAGATCTAGGCGGCAACTTTGGAGGCCCTTTAGCATGGTGCATTCTTAAGCCGGATTTCAGGTAGTTTTCATGGTAGAATGCTCTTTTGTAGCTGAGTTGTAGTTTTCTGGATACTTTTAAGTAAGGCACTGCATCCATAAGGATACACTGTCTTGGTATCTCACCTTTTCTCTGCTGAGGTAGATGATGAGTCATTGGTGGCAGTGTTGTTAGTTTTATTGGCGTCCATGGTTCCAAAAGAGACCTTGGTGTAAAAAGGATAGTCTTTTCTTGTAAACTCTAACAACTCTGACAAATCTGGATGTGTAACGTTTAGAACTTGTACACACACACGTGGCTTGAATAAGAATATGAGAGGGGTAGGGCCACACTTGGAGATAATACATGTTAAGAATGCGACTGTTAGCTATATAGGTGGAAGACTGCAGGCATTTGAGGTGGCGGTCACATGAAGACGTGAAGGAAATTGTCTTAAGGAAGCAGATTAGCCTATGTGCACGGCCATTGCTGAAGCTGATTACCAGCGCTTACCATAGATAACAGCTATCAGATGAGTACCAACCGCCCCCCGAGAGGACTGCAGTGACGAGTTGGGAGTATTTTGTTGGCTGATAATCAAACCAGCTAAGTCGGTATATTCCCTGCTGCTACATACCATAGCATGCAATTGAAAACCTTGATTGGTTAACGTGAAAAGAAAAAAAAACATCCTCAGGTGAAGCAGCATGATTGCCTAAGGATGGATGAAGACAACCATTAGCAGCTGGTAATGGTGAGGTGCACAGGACAAACAGTTACCGCTGTGCAAGTAGTTATGGCTGGGGGAGGAGATGATAATGGGTGGGCAGAGACACCTATAGTGTCAGATTTGGGCATGCTGCATTAGCAGAAATGTCACCAGAGGGAATATCCAGTGATGGGCTGTAATAGTGATGGATGGGAGGGAAGCTCTTAGGATGTCAGATTGCAGACGGTGCTTGCTTCATAGGAGGTGCCATAGATTACTGGAGATATGAAATGATGTTGGAGAGGTCATGACTGATTTGGTGAGGTCATATCCGACTGAAGCTTCTCCATGGGCTTGCAAAATATTTCTCAGTGTGTAGAGAGCTCATGTCAACTTTCATCATATTAATTTAGATATGCAGTTGATGAATGATGGACGTGACAAGCATTCCATTCAGCAAATTTGAACGCAGATATAAGATCTATTATAAAGGTTTATATTATGGCACATATTATATAATAATCCCATTTCCTAATGAAAGATATAGAGGAATACTGGACCATAGTAGCGCATCAAGAACGCATTTCATAATTATGGTGATTGTTATCGTTTTGAAATCCTTTTTTTCAATATAGGGTTTGCTTTTGTTGTGTACATTTATTGGTTATCGTTTTAAAAGTTGCTTTTGTTGTGTACATTTTATTAGTACTGGTGGCATCTAGCGTTCATCACTATTTACTGCCTCACCACCATGTGCTTTTTCCGTGGTATAATACCATTACACTGTGCATATGACAGAATTTCACAAGGTGGTTGATTGATTGATTGATTTGTGTTTTACAGCACTTTAGCGGCACTAAGTGGCTATCTCGTGCTTCACAGGTTGATGATTTAACAGAGGAATGTGTCAGTTCCCGCGCATATGTGCACCACACACATCCTGAGGGGATAGGAAAGAGGAGATAGACCCTTTTAAGTGGGCTAGGGAAGCCCGAAGTAGGGATGATTTGAATAGATACAATTGTGTAAAGGCACCTGCCTCCTTCCATCCTGCTCATGTGATGCTTTAAAATATGAGTGAGTGAGTGAGTAACAGATGTTTAAACGCCATTTCGACAGCTAAGGTCATAGTCATGGCGAGAACTAAATTACAAAATTTCACAGAGTAATGTGTCAGTGCCTGCGCATATGTGCACCACACACATCCTGAGGGGATAGGAAAGATGAGAAGTAGACCCTTTTAAGTGGGCTAGGGAAGCCCTCACAAGGTGGTATGGGTGTATCAAACTACCTGTTGATCATAAGAGTACATGGCTATGTGTAGGATGTGATGTGGCCACAATGAAAGATGTCGATACAACACATAAGACTTCTCAAGGTAGTAACCGTAAATCATTAGGACATGCTCACTCTTCCTTCATATGATTTGACATGCCTTAAAATGACATGTCATTTGTGAGTTGACAAGGGTCACAGCCATGCCAGAGGCCTGTTGACGTACATGATTGTACTAGGATATACCTCTAGATGGGGCAAATAGGGCTCCATTTTAAATAGGTCACTAAGGGTTATTGGTATCATTAGACTAGTATTATCAATGAATGGTAGTGAAATCTACTTTGTTGTTAAGTTTGCATCAATATCAAAATAAATTAAAAAAACCTGAATACTTCAACAGGCTACACCTTATGGGTGAGCAAAGGCAAGGAATGAAATTCTAACCCCCAATGTATAATACATAGTATCAGTGTCTCCAGGAGATGGGGCCATTATATATGGCATTGCCATATACCTCCATGCCCTTGTCCTGTAGACTGCATAGAGGTCCCCAGACAAGTAGAAGTACACTCTCAGCCCGAATTGTAAATCAGCAGTAAATGCCAGTGTACTGCGTACAGGGCAATCTACTGTAAGGTCATTGGATTTGTATTAACATCAGGTCCTAGTGTTTTCCAAAAATACGTTGCATTGTGCTGTAAATACAGTCATGCGGTCTGAGAGTGTAGAGGCACACGGGAAAACTATTCATTGTTGTTGCAGGCCTGTGGGACTATGATATCCCCTGCCAGCTGCAAAACCTTAATTGTAAAACTTGTACATAGCTCTTGACTGATCTTGACCAGGGATATGTTACATGTCTTTACTAGGTATGTCAAGTGCAGCTGACTTACAAAATGTGAGAGCCTCAACCTTCCTTGACGTGCCTTCATACATGTATGTGATGTGGAAGACAAATACTGAAGTGTGCAGTTTGCATTAAAGCGATCATTGTTCTCCCTGTTTATTACCCAGAATACATGATTTAACAATGGAAAAATGAGCTTCCTGCCAAATCTATCACTAGTTTTGGTTGTTTTATTGCATTTTATGCCTATGAAAGAGTTGACAGTATAACTGGGTTATTTACGCCTTGAAAGTACAAAAAAAACACCTGCCAATGTTGCATTTCCATCGCATTTAGCTTTTATCTGTAAGGCATTATGCAATAGGGCTCTACACCAAGATCATGATTTTATTTCCAAATGCGAAATGTGACCAAAAAGAAATATGGTCAAATAGCACCAACATTTCGTTTTCGTAAAATATATATGAGAATCCGTGAATAAATCATAAAATTCTTAGGAGGGCTTGAGCTGGCATGCACATGCAATTCTGAGGGGCTGCCTTCATTCAACATTGATCAGCTGTTGATAAAAAAATATCTATCCATGTGCTATTACCCTGATTGAATTAAGCACTCAGATACCTGCACAAATTAGGATGTCCAGAGGATTTAACAGTATCACAAAGGCAATGGCTCTATACACTCAACATTTGTGTTCCTTTTACACTGTGAATCCTTTGATCTGGATGACCAGACAAAAACAGACAAGTAGAACAAAGAATTCCCAGTGACGCAGGTAACGCCGATGCCATTGTCACATTAGTGGAATTCTGGCTACTTCCCCACTGCTCACGTCAATTATTCAATCACTAGATCTAAGTCTTAAGACTCACGTTAGCTTTAGATCCGGGAACGTTATCCGCTTTTGTGGCAGGTAGGCCAAGCCTTTTAACAATGTAGAGTCCCCTTAATCTCATGGGATGAGACAATGCAGGGGCGTAGGAAAAGGGGGGGCCAGGGGGGCCTGCCCCCCCCCCACAACCAGAAAGGAGGTGGGGCCTGAGTATGTCTGGGCCCCCCCCAAAATTTGCCAAGAGTTCATAATAAATTGAGCAAGAAGCTAAAACTTTGCATCTGAAATTAGATTGACATAGTAATGAGATAAAGAAAATGGGGGCCTGGGCATCAAATCAGATCTAAAATTCATCAAATTTTACTTTTCTACACAAATTTTGTTTATGTATGTATAGGCACTATTGTGCTTGAGCCGATGTTTCAATATGGTTGATGTCGGGTCCCCCCAATGAAGATTTGCTTCCTACGCCTCTGCAATGTGGTCTCTCCGGAGACACTGAGTGAATTTGACCTGCAGGTAGGAGTAACTAGAATTGTTATGTTATTCTAATGTAATATAAAATAACTGTAATTATTATCAGAGTAGCAGGGCTATATTCTTGCATCATGACGACTAATTGGTTGGCATCATGCACCTATGCATCAGCGCCAATTGAAGGGTCAAGGCTATGACTGCAGAAACCTCACACCTCATTTATCAAATAATAGGATGACAACAGTCTGTCCATACTCGACTGCCTAAATCTAAATGATTTATTTTCAGTTTGATTTAATCCTTTAAGTTATAATGTTGCAGCAAGGATAGTGTTACCCTACCAGCTGTCTACTAGTGGATAAATAGCCTGTGGTTCCTTTGTCAACATGTGAAAAGAGGCATTTGTGTGACTTTATATTATAAAGGGGTACGCCCCTCACACAAGAGGAAACTGGATGACGGAGAGGAACACGAGAATGCGGATACTGATATTCGAGTGATGAATACTAAATCCCTTTCTAACAACCAAAGGCTCAGAGATAAAAGAGATGTCGATGTGACATGGTAGAAAACCTAAAATGTGACAGGTTATTTATTGATTCATGACTTTTGTTAGCAACACGCTAAAAGAAGATGCCAGATACTATATTACCCGTATGTGTTATCTCATCGCAATAAAGGTACTGGTACTAACTCTGGACTGTACTTTCGATCTCTGGCGGAAGTTGTGCACGACTAGTGTAAGGAAAAAAGATTGTTTCACTGCTACTGAAGGATACCAATGTCGTGTTAGTCCGTGTAATGTGCCATGTTAAGATAGTGTATTTCATCTCACTTTTACTAGTCACTTATAAAGCACTGCCATGTAGGCAGGGTAGAATGAAGAATAGGGATGAGGGATAGCTTTCATTTAATTATCAATATTGATTAAAGCAGCAGTTCTAGAGGAGGACAGTAGGATGGGTATGTGCAGCAGAAATAATGCCCGAGGTGTGCAGAGGCTGTCTTTAGTGTGTGGGCAATCACAATGATTTCACACAGGCCAATGTTAAGTCATGTGAACACCTATGCAGGGACGGCGTGCTTTTCCCAATCTAGTACAGGCACTTTCTGTGTAGCTAATCACAGACATCTTACGGTAGTACCCACAGGTACGACCCCGCCAATATGTATGATGACATTCTCTAACCTTGCCATTATCTATGATCTATAGTGACGAGGTGTTCCAGCTGCTGTGCATCTACATATGGTCCTGTGCATTAGAATATAACTATTTCAAATGCTTTCACAGTAAAATGGCGTAGTCCTATAGTTGGGGCTCCAAAAACAATCCACTCAAAAATGAACCAGGATTTTCGCATAGATCAAACTTGTTAGATTAATACCCAGTTCACACCAAAAGTCCATCCATTGAAAATACACTGTAAAATGCCTTTATGAACTTAATAACCCAATAGAAGGTCCAGAAATCCACTGACACCTACATAGTATCACAGTGTGTGGAACACCTTTGAATAGTATTTGAACGGTTATTTCGCTTATATCTACTTCGGTGGACAGGGTGATGGAGCATGGTCTTGTCAGGAAAGAATAAGTCTATATTAAGGCACGGGGGGGATGTCAATCAGACTGGGAGCAGGATAACTGGCATCATGTCACGCTCACAATTAGGTTCATATTCTTCTATTAGTCTCAGGTAGCACACGATGAGACTGGCAGACATTACAGGGCCCTGTTTACTGGTACACAGCTGTCTTTTACAAAAAGGTTCCTTAGAGGTGGATGGCACACCTCGGACAGGTAATCTTTGTCTCATTACTGAACATTCACTCTTATGTTATTTTCTTTTCCATTTAATAGCTTTGAAAATAACTCTGAGTCATCCAGTCTTATCTTCTGTGACCCAAGCCCTTTACCTGTGTTAGGGAGCAGGGTGAAAAGAACCAAAACATTCTGAAGCTCATTATTGATAGTGGATATACCTAACGTCAAGCTTAGAAGACAGTACTGATTATTACCCATGTCAATGTCTCGTTACATGTCATGAAGTGAGGTAACAGGAGTCCAGACAATTCAGTTGATGATCCAGCTTTATTGTAAGATTGGCATGATGAGTGACTGATACAGTGTACAATATAGTACTCGCCAGTCTGACCAAGCTATATCCTAAGCCAAGGCACCTGAGTGTCGTAGGGTCTAGGTTGGAGAAGAATAAGATGCTGAGGCTTGATCCTGACTAGGTTATATAGTCAGGAGCAAGCCCAGATGACGTCGTGTCTATTTCTGTACTTTCTATTTTTAGTATAGGGAGCGACTCAAATATGCTGAGTCAGTGGTTCTGCTCAGTCCCAATCTGTGGTAGGAGGGGTGAGCTGCTCCTATTGGCTAGGTGAATCTAAAAATAGTTGGGTTCTCCAGTGGGGGATCCACAGGAGGGAGCCTGGGGATTTCCCACTGGAGGAGGGCAGGTGTGAACTCTTCACCCTGCTAAGCTAAAAATAGGTTGACCTTGGTTTGAACTAGGGGGTAGCTTGGCCAGTTTGGTTTGAGTATGTCGTTCATAATTATAATACATAGAATAGTCCATTGACATATCCCCACATTCCCGCTCATCTCTGCATGAGGTTAAAGGGAGTATAATTATAAGGAATGAGAGTCTATATCAAGTCCATTGACATGCTCAAGTATAAAGTGTTAAAGATGGGGGCTGAAAAGATGTTCAGCGCTGGATAAAAATTGATATTACCAAGTTTCTTGCGAAGAAAAAAAAGGTACAATATTTGGTTCTACCGGTAGTAGTTGGTACAAAACATAGGAGCTTGGATAACAACTGATATTTTTCTTAGCTACAACTACTTGAACTTGCATCCTCTCAATTGAGGCAAACTCTATGAACTAACTCAAAATAATCTGGCTTGAGCACCACAAAAATCAATGCTAAGGATACTAAGACTGCTCTGGCTGAGCAGGGTGGTAGGGACATGACTAGATCTGTCCTGTGCATCATACATTTGTCAAAATATATTTTCTATATCCAGTATAAAAAATATACGGTATAAAATTACAAATACATCAGCGGTATAAAAGCACAGATTGTTTAAAAGAGGTTTTAAATGTGGTGAAAATATGTACATGCTGTCCTTACATACAAGGTTTTAACAAATAAGTTAATGATTGAGCTGGGCAGTAGTGGTATCGCTGCTAAGCTACTTATATGGGCGAGGTGACGATCATCAGTGACATACAGTGAGATGTGACCGACGATCTCTTTTGGACTAGCTTGTACATAAAATAATTGAAAACACAAACTTGCATGCAAGGAGAAACTGTTCACCCAGAGCCGAGAGGTTGGTAAAAATGTGAAATTTCTAAAAAAAAAAAAATTTTGGATTTTTGGAAAAGGGGGCATTTGGCCCGAGGTAGTTGTCACTTGTTACTTTTGGGGTTGAAAGGCTTGCCGAGGTGGCATTCTATAGAATTTTAGTAGTGGAAATTACAGGCTCTGGATGTTCAACTTCTTGAGACAATAAATATTTCAAAACATTTTTCACACATGGTTTTCTACTGAGGCTAAAACCCATAAATACAATGACATGGTTGGGCTTGAAAAGAGAGATGGGGGCTCTGTGGCACCTGAAAGATAGGGTTGATCTGCCAGCCAGGTCAACTCTAAGCTTACACAGAGTTTTTACAAGTAAAGGTATGGTGGTTATTGTTAAAGATGGTACAATATGAGTTTTGGTTTTTATTTTACAATCGTGGAGAAATCGTGTAAACCTTGCAGATCGAATTAAAGGTCACATACAAATGAAAGCGGTACTGTGGTTCTTGGGGGGGGGGAGTTTTAAATTGTGTCCCTACAATCGATAAATGGAAAGGAAGGTAAGAATAACACTGATTTGTAAATTGAATTCGGAGGAGTTTACATGACTTTCTGAATATTAATGTTTCCATGGTTTACTGTCTCCAGCACTGACACTGGAGGGGGGTAGGTTAGGGTGGGGTCTGAGGGTTCTTATGTAGAATCTGCCTCTTGCCCACTTCCTTCTGAGTGCAGCTCTTTTTATGGGAGTGCTGGGGTCTAAATCTATGTCTCTAAAATCTTCTTCCACCGAGGCCAGGTTGCCTGGTTCGGCAGAGGTAGAGGTTGAAGAATCAGAGTCTTCAGACTCTGAGCTATTGTCATTTTTGTTGTCCTGGTGATCTAGGTTTGAGGTGCTATTGGTGAAGGTGGTGGTGGTGTAGTGTCTCTGGGATACTAGGGGTCTGAACTTGATGCCTGTGTAGGAGCAAGGGCAGACAAAGCCCCCAGGGGTGCTGGAGCACAGTCCGCATCCTGCTATCAGGCATTTGGGCCTTGCTGGGGTGCGGGGGTTGCTCCTCCAGTTGTAGCGGGCCTCTGGGATGGGGGTGTCGGCCCTTCTGTTGCGTGTATTTCCGCTGCTGCCATTGGGGTTCGTTTTTCCTGAGTTTTGAGGGTAGCTGGTTTCTTGACCTGGGTGTTTTCCGGCTGGGGAGGTGTCTGGTCTTTCAGGGCCGGCTTCGTCGGTGTTGGACTGGTCCCAGTCATCTCGCGTTGACCTGTTCAGAAGACAACATAGAGCAGAGAAAACAAGGCATTAGAGACCGTGTCAGGGTTGTATAGTTCACAATCAGGTCCGCAATAATACTAAGATTAACCCATGGTGCTAAATTTTAGTCAAGTCGACACTTAGGAGTACCATACAGAAGCAAAGGTTTAGGCTTGGAGCTAGGCGGGAAGCCGTATCCAAGGACTCAATGCTAATTCCACTGCTACACACCTGGCGGCGCCAGCGGACGGTCGCTGGGCCGTACGCTGCTCCGTCTCGGATTTTAGTTTGGAAAAATAACACCGAGAGGCGCCACTGCTTCAGCGTCTGTACAGCGTTTGGTTAATGTATGGGATTTACATTAAGGCCTATGAGTTTACGATAAATGAGAGATGTAGACTTGCACCAACCCTTCAGGGTTGGGATGGGTCTGGGGGGAGGGGTCTCGAAATTTTCATGGCTGGGTGGTGTGACGATGAAATCTTGAAGGATTTGCCTGGGTTTGGGTTCGAAAGTTAGGTTTGAAAAACGACTTGATTTTTCTGCGGCTAGGCCTAGTAAAAAAGGCGATGAATTGCATTATGATGTCATAGGCTGTAGAAACTTTGAAGCGGGCAGATCGTGGTTGAGATTTGAGAGATTTGGAGCTCGAAAAAGAAACGCGGGAAAAAGGAGACATGTTGCTGAGCGTGAGCTGGGTGGTTATGCCCTCCGGGGCTCTGTTCTGCCTGGCCGTCTACATGTGGCCGCTGGGGTGAGTACGTGGGGACTTTTCTAGAGTGGAATTTTTGGCTTTGATTTTTGGGGAGGAAGGTTAGTAAAGTGAGGTCTCCGTGTTTGTTTCAGCTTTGTCTATGTGTGGGTCCAGGTTTTTAACGGGCCTTACTGGTGTCGGGCCTTCAAGGGAGGCGATGGCCGAGGTGGCGGAGACACCGGAGAGTGCCTGTCTGGTACTTGCTGAGTTGAGGTCAGTGTCGTGTAATTTTGAGTTTCTGAATTCAGTTTGTCTAACTGGGGTGGTGGATGTCTTTGATCTAACGGGGCGAATTTTATTTTCCAGGCTGAGATGGGTCCGTGAGTTGGAAAGGTGCCTGAGGCCGGAAGATTGTGACAGACGCTGAATCAGAGATCTGTGATTACCCTGTGATTTTGACTGTGATTAGAGACTGTGATCTTATTATACCCGTGGCCTGAGGAGCCTTCTGATTGTCACTGATTACTTATAATATAGCGTTTGTGATCACCACTACTGAGTTTTGTTATAAATTTTTGGGCTTGTAAATTGGGTGCATGTGTTGTCTGAATTAGATTGGTATAGTGATCGGGGAGTGGTAAGTCAGGGTATGTTGCAAGTCTACTGTAATATAAACACGTGCATATGTTATTGTATTGGCGTGCACACCACGTGTGGACGTTTATTTGGTTATGCATATTGTCATGTGAGCGTGATCACGTGCGAAAAATTTGCATTGGGTGACTGGTTTCGGTACTGGGGACGCTTCGGCGACGTCATGACGCTGCGTTTGGCGCGAAAATGCCCAGACGCAGCGTCAGCACTTGACGTCTGTGATCCGCTGTACGGCATTCAAAATTGGGTCAGTGGGGCTGCTATTGTATAGGTTTGTGGCGGTATGTTTGTTTTAATGGGGCTATGTTTGTTATGCTGATAAGACTGACGGGGTATGGGATGGGAGTCTGGGATGAGATGAGGCTTGGCTCGGCGTCACCGGGCTGGGTTATTTGTGGGGTAGGGGGGGGGGAGGTGGGGTATCCCCACATAGGATGTGTTGTCCTGTGTGTGGCTATCCGGTCGTGTGCTGTGGTATGGTTGGTCGGTTCCATTATATGAGAAAATAGGGGTGGCCGGTGGCTGTAGAGCACTTTTGGCTACGAAGACATGTGGGTATCCCCACATAAATCAAGACACGGGCCTTAAGGATTTTGAAAGGAAAAATAAACATACCGATCTCTGATGGGAATTTGGTAGATATATCCTCCAGGGTTGGGTCAAACACGTACATGTCCCTAGGGGGTTGGTAATCCTTTGGTGTGAATTTAGTTAGCTCCACCTGGCCGCTGGGTCTTTGGGTGCCCCTGGGCCTGGGGCTGGGGCTGCTGGGGGCCTGGATCCTGGGGATCTCTGGGATGTTGGTGTCTTCGATAGTCTCATATCCTGGGGTCAGCTGGAAATCTGGCTGGGTTTTGGATTTGATGACCAGGGTCATAACATGTGGCCTCCCATTTAGGATTCTGTAGAGGGGTAGTCTCCAGAAAAGAGGGCAGCGAGGGTATCTCTCGAGCTGCACCACTCTCAATTGGGCGCCCATTATGAAGCTGACCTTGGCCTTCCAGTTGAGATCCAGGTGACGGGCAAAGGGCATAGTGAGGCGGGGCTTTCCAATTTTAGGGGCCTTAATGAAGGGTGGCCATAGGTTGGAGCCGAAAATCATGGTTCCCACAACAAACTCGTATGTTCTTCCTTGGGAGTGGATGCGGAGGACAAACTGGGGCAAGCCATCGGATTCATCTTGCCTACAGTGTGGCCAGTGCCTGCAGCACCTGGAGATGAAGAGGCGGGCCAGGTACAAGATGATCAGGACGGAGCCGATTGCCCACATCACATCGTAGCGTCCCGGAGTCTGGATAAATTCCAGGCTTTGCTCCACGGGCTGTTGTGTGGGTGCTGAGGGCCAGTTGTTGTTGGCCTTGTTGATCAGATCCTTAAGGTTCTGCCAAGTCGCTGCATCCGCCATTCTGGGTGTGTTGAGTGCTAGATGGACTGTCACCAACTGAGCCAGGCGTGACACGCGCATCTGGATCTGGCATGTCATTGCGCAGCAGAGGATTGCAATCAGAGGGGTGACTAAGTGGAACCAGATCGAATATTCCAAGTGATAACCAAGGTGTGTTAGTGAACTTGCTGACAGAAGAGAAGACTCATCTGACAGACCTTTGGCTGCTCGTCTGAGGGTGAGTACGCTTTTAATTAAGGGTACTATTTTTTGGTTGTGTAATGATTTGAGACGCTGGAAGTTAGGTAGTTCAAGGGACCGTGGCACGGTTGTCATGGTAACGCCTGATATGTTAGCTGGAGGTGAACCAAAGTGTCGCCATAGTGGTAAGTTTATGGGGCTCATGGCCATGGGTTCCAGTGTTATATTTTGTATGCAGGTTATATTTGAATTGATCATAACCATGCCTGCATTCTTAATAGAGCATAGGCATGGTACTGACATGACTGAATATGCTGCATTGATCATTGGGATTTGTCCCGCATTGTGACACTGTAAGTAAGATGGCGACTTACTAGTAATCATGAGATATGTTGACCTAGAAATGGGTTTGATTAGGTTGGGTATGGGTGCAGCCATGTGTGCAGTGAAACTGCAGGTGTGATGCACTGCATCAGGTAGGTCCAGGAGTAGGGACAGAGTGCAGGTGGGGTGTAGAGGTGATAGCAGGGGGAGGGGTAGGTTACAGCTGATGAAGGCGTCCTGTGTACATAGGTCCAAGTCTGCCTGCTGGAGCTCCATGAAGTGGGCGTGGCTGGGGGACATGGCTATGTAGGGGGGTAGGGGCTGTACTAAGGTGTAACCTGTGGAGTTAACATTTGATGTGTCGAAGGGAACTGGGAAGGTTTCAGTTCTGAATAGGGTGTAAACATTATCCCCTAGTCCTATGGGTATGGGTAGTGAGATGAGGAGGGTGGAGGGGTCATTCCACTGGGCACTTACTCTCCTTTTATAGTAATGACCTATGGGTATGTCGAGGATTGATATACCTTGGTGGGCGCTACTCAAAGCGCTGGAGAGATTGTTTAGGCCTGACCTGAGGGTGTCATGGGGAATTAAGGTGGGAGGGAGCTCGCCCTCCATTAAGCTGTTTATGGCACTTAGTAAAATATCTAGATCTTCCTGAAGGTCGATTAGTGACTCAATTTGTGAATTTGCCGCAGAAAACAACATGGAATAAAAGGTGTCCTGTCTGGCTTGGGATTCTAAATTTAAAATGATGTTTGAGAAATTGGAATCTAATGTTTTTAAATTTTGGGCCAGCAGGGATAGTGAGTCATCAGTATCATTTTGGAATTCAGATAGGATGTTCAGGGCGTTGTAATTGTATTCTGAGATATTTAATAGAAAATGGGTGGCTAATTCAACCACATGCATTTTAGTGGCCAATCTCCTGTCAATGTCAGAAATGTCAGCATTTAGAAGGTCAATTTCAGGTTGGGTTCCCAGGCCTAGGGTTGCTCTGAGAATATCGCCAATGATTTGTCCTGGGGCATTTCTGGCCTGACGGTTCCTGGGGTTGGAAATTAAATTAATCAAAAGGTCTAAAGAATTTTGGGTTTTGTCAAATAGGGTGCTAATCAATGTGTCCAGATTGTTGGCCGTTTGGGTAATGTATGGTGGGGTGCCGGGCTTAAGTAGGGGTGACACCTTATCAGGTCTCTGGAGGTTGGGGGACAGAGAGATGTTCAGACTGAAAACTAGGGGGTAGTCCATGAAGTTTGAGATTAGGGGCTGTGGTAACTGGGTAAACAGTGCTCCATAATTTGGTCTGAATACGATCCTTTGTGGTAACTCCTTGTCCTGTGATCCATTGGTGAGTTTGAAGAGGATACACAGCACTATTAGAGGTACTGCGGCTCTGTAAAAGAGATGTGATGGGGGATTGAGTTTGTGAGTCATATCAGCAATTGGGTTATATGGTGGGGGTTTTTATGGTCGATTGTGTGGGAGGTGTCCTCCTGTGAAAGGGGACTGTAGGCACACCTAGGTGGTTGTAGTGCGGTTTGTCTAAACAGTGGGGGGGGGGTGGTTGCTTGGCGAGGGTGTGAGGGGGGTATGAGGGGGGATGTGACTGGACCTGGGGTATTAGTGGGCTAAGACTAAAAATGGGGGTTGTAAGAGTAAAAATTTTGTAGCTTACCCTGTCAGAATTATTTCAGCAATGGGCTGTAGGTGGGAGTTTAGACAGGTTATTGGACCACATGTGGGTCTCAAGAATGGCTTTCTGAACTACTAATTCTATGGCGTCCCTGATGACCAAAGCTCTGCCCGTCCCACTAAAGTATCTGGGGAGGTCTTTTAAAGGCTGGTCGGAGACCAGAAGTGTGCGCGCGCACAGCAAGGCTATATAAGCGGCTGTTTTAGGTTTGAAGGTGCTCCAATCTGGAGAAGTTGGCATGTCACAACAGACATAAAGTAACATCCTCTTGACGAGGGTAGAGACCAACGGGTTTGATAGCGGCAGTTCCTTGTGGACTGCGGGGTCATTCAGGTAATATGCTAAATGTCTAGAAGTCATATTGAAGACCAAATTTTGGTGGTGTACAATGAGCTGCCTAAACTCAAAAATGTCTCTTCCTTCTTTCAATAATCCAACCGGTCCCAGGAGGTCGTAGATTGTCCAATTTTCACTGAAGAGAAGTTTTAATTTGAGTAAGCTACTTTTTTGAATAAGCTGTAAACCAAACAGAGGGGTGAGTATAGGGGCACAAACAATTGAGTCAGGTATGGGGCGCGAAGTGAACAATCAAACTTTTTACAGGTATTCTAGTACTCACACTGCCATTGGTTAATAGAGGTACCTGGGTAGCATGACATCAGGTTATGTCATTGACCATATAAGAACGACTGATAAAACTAGTACTGGTTAATGGGCACATAGGACAGGCCTACCTGGGCTTATTGCACGTCGTAAATGCCATGGTGATCCCTGGTCCAGGCACTTGTTCACTTGGAACGCTGATATGGTGTGATCTGGGTGATATTGTGGAGTGGCTAAGGTGGGGGTGGGCTAAGGCTTATAAACCCATCCGTGAGGGTGGCTATTTCTCACTTTTAGATATCCCTATAGTGGTATGTCTTGCCCTAAAAAGGCTGGGCCTGATTCTATTGGATGGCTGCAGTTTGGGCATATGTCCCTTATGCAAATTTGGAACCTATACCCCGGTAATAAGCTTATAATTGGAATTCCTGGGGTCAGGTTTGAGATAAGGCGGGAGTGGAGAGGTCAGTTCATATGTCTAAAAATTTGCTGACCATGAATACATGTGTGTGAGAAACATCATGCCTGGGGTACCGAGCTGCTCTTAATTGACAGCTCATAAATATGGGGTTCTACCTGTATCAGCGCCCTCGTGCTAAACAGAGGTACAAACATGGGTGGGCATGGGGGAATACGAGCACCTACAATAGGCGTGTCAACTGGTAAATAGGAGCCCTGAAAAGCTATCTAGCCGGTGTATGCATGATTTTTCTTTAAATGAAAAACATGTACCAGAGGATACACTGCTGCCGTGGGCAATTTATGTGGCTACCTAACCATAGCTGGACAAAATTGTGTGCATATGCTGCCCTTGAGTGGTTGACAGTGCGGCTGGTTGAGGGGTTTGATCCTGGGGTCAAACAGTGTATAATTGGGCTCATTGGGCCTTTGATAAATAATTTAAAGGAAAAATAAAATTGGTTTAAGAAAAACGAGATATATATAATAAAAGGATAAATAAAAAAACAAAAGGCGTGCGAGGTGATAAGTTAAGAGGTGAGTGTTAGTAAATCTTCAAAGAAGAGAAAAGGGGGTACCTGATGATATGGGGTGCCGCTGAGGGAATTTGTTATCATCAGGTCGGGGCTTTGAGGTCGGTGGTCACATGTGTAGGGTGGGTAATTGGGCCTAGGTGTGTGTGAGTGCGGGTGTCCCTGTAGATAGCAGGGGTGTGGCACGTGGCCTGAGTGTGGGCCAACAGCCGTGGTGAGTGTTGGTGTGTGTGTGTGTATGGGGGGGGGGTCGGGGTTGAGAGGTGTTTCTGTGTGTGGGGTGGGGGGGGGTATTTGTGCTTTCTCTATATGTGATTTCAACGAAATTTCATTGCTTCCTTTTCTTTTCCCTTTTCTTGGGTGATGGGGCAAAGGTGATGATACCTTTCTTTGCCGGCCTTCCTCTCTTTTTCTTGAGGGGAGGGGCTGGTGTATTGGTATCAGCAATTATGCTTGAATCAGGGTCGAAGAGAGTTTGTACAGGACCAGTCTGGAGCCTTTTTATGATGGCTTTGGTGCTGGCCCTAGTAATCGGTCTTCTCAGCCTGGATACATGTACTGCCTTTTTAAAGACATGTCCATCCTGCAACCTTTTTAAAATTGCAGTCACTGATGAGGTCATCTTAACTATGATGTAAGGGCCAGAGTACGTGGGTTGCAGCTTTTTGGTGGTGTGTTTCACCAGGAGGTTGGGTATATGTAAATACACCAACTGACCAGTATTGAAGGTGGCTACCTCTGCAGAGGCGTCATGCTTGGCTTTCATCTTCTTGTGGGCCTTTATCATGTTTTCTGCTGCCTTCATTTGAATTTCATCCCTGAGATTTAATAAATGAGTGGCTACATTTTCTTTTTGTGCCGGGTCAACATCTTCTGCTGCTGTGATCAGTGCTAATGCAGCCTCTGTGGGTAGGTGGGTTTGTTTTCCAAATACCAAGAGATTGGGTGAGTAACCCAAGGCGCTGGAGACTGTGTTGTTCATGCTAAAAATCACAGCTTGGAGGAAGGTTGACCAATGTTTTTGTGATTTAGACACAAAGGCTCTGAGGGATGATTCTATTGTCTGGGGTTGGCGTTCACATAGACCTTGAGATCTGGACCAGTGTGCGCTCCCTGTGACATGCTTAATACCAAATTTATTGCAGAAGAGGGCAAAGAATTTTGAAGTGTATTGTTTAGCATTGTCAGTGTTTAAAACTGAGGGAGTGCCATGGATGCAGATCACTCTCTGAAAGAAACCAAGGGCTACCTCAGCGCTTGTGTTGTCTTCTGTGCACCATGCTGTTACATGTCTAGTGGCATGATCTGTGACCACATGTATGTGGTGGGATCCATTAACGGCCTTGTTAAATGGTCCTATTGTGTCCATGGTGACGTGAGAGTAGGCTGTGAGTACAGGTTCACGGAGTGTCATTGGTGATTTTAGGTTTTTCGGCCTCTTTTTGGTGGTAAGGCATGTGTGACATGTGCCACAGTAATCAAACACCTGTTTGAACATTGAGCGCCAATAGTACCGTGACCTGATAGCTGCATATGTTTTCATTGAACCCAAGTGCCCTCCTAATGGGGAGCAGTGTGTGGATTCAATTAATGATTCTGCCCACTTTTCTGGAATCACAATTTGAAGGGAGGGGTCTAGGGATTTACCCATGACTGTGTCAGTGATTCTGAAAAGTACCTCATCTAGTATGATGAACTGATCATGATTGGCTAAAATCTGATTTGTCAAGCCTTGATCTGTTGGCAACTTTCCATCCTGAATGTAATTTAGCATTGATGAAGCAAAAAGATCTTCTTTTTGTGCTTTTATCAATACTTCTCTAGAGGGTGTGAGTGAGGGGTGCTTGCAAATTTTGGTGATAGCCCTCTCAGCCAAAGGTAACACTTTGTGTGACAGCTTGGCGCGTCTGGCATTGGCTGCCTTAACTGATACCCTGGGTGACCTAGACTTGGGAGGTCGACCTCTTGGCCTTGAACCAGCTGGCTTGACCTTTGTGGGTTGGCCTTGTTTGTTTATAGCAGTTCTGGGCCGTGATTGGCTGGGGGCTGGGGGTGTGTCTTCCTGGGAGTTCTGTGACTGTGCCCTGGTCAAGACGCACAGCTCTGTTGGTGCTGCTAGTGAAGCTAAGTGATTTCTTTCAGAGCTATTTTTCTTTGCAATTACGCCCTTGGGTGGTTTGCCTGTGCTTCCCCAGATTTTACCTCCTTTTAGAATTGATCTAGGGGGTCCCATCTGGATTGGGTTCTTGGGTACTGGCTCGTTGGACCTAAAGAGAAAGTTAATTTCTTGGGGGGAAGAATAATTTTCCCCTGGGATCTAATTGGCACTGGGTCATCAGAGCTAGGTGGGTAGGATCTCCTAGATAGGAAATCTGCCACAAAATTTGCTCTGCCTTGCAGGTACTTCACCTCAAAGTCGTAAGACATGACTGTGTCTACCCACCTGGCCAGTCTCCCATTAGTAATGTTCTCTTTTTTATTAAAAAGGGAGACCAGGGCAGTGTGGTCTGAGTACACTTTGAAGTTGGTTCCATCCACATAATGGTGGAACTTTTTAACTGCAAAGACGATGCCTAGAAGTTCTTTGTCTGTTATTCCATATCTGGTCTCTTGTGGTGTCAAACCTCTACCTGCAAATTCAATTGGTCTATAGAAACCATTTTCATCTACCTGTGTGATCACAGCTCCCAAGCTGTAGTTGCTTGAGTCTGTAAGCATGACAAATGGCTTGCTGTAGTCAGGGAATTTAAGGACAGCTTCAGTGCAAATTGAAGCTTTGATTTTTTCAAAGGCGCGCTGGCAACTAGTGGTCCATTTAAAGGTCCCTTTGGTGGCTTCATATAGAGGTGCCATTATGTGGGCAAAACCTTTAATAAACCTTTTGTAGAATTATGCCATGCCATTAAAACATCTAAGGTCGTGGATGTTTTTAGGTGGAGGGAAGGTTTTGACTGGCCAGATTTTGTCTGGGGAAGGTGACACACCATGTTGATCTAGAGAAAATCCCAAGAAATCCATCTTGGTTGTGCCAAATTCACATTTTTCTGATTTCAGTTTGATATTTCCTTTGATGAAAAGTTTGAGCACCTCATCTAGGTCCTGCAGGTGTCTTTCCCAGGTGGGGCTATAAATAGCCACATCGTCAACATATGCTACTGCATTTCTGTATTTGCATTTCATGAGCAATTGCTCCATGACATTCATGAAAGACAAACCTGAAGTTTTGAGTCCCATTGGGAGAACTTTGGCCATATATCTGGTCCCATTGGCTGAAAAGGTGGTAATAGGCCTAGATTCTTCCGCCAGGGGGATTTGATGGTAGGCACTATACACATCTAATTTTGAGAAATATTTTGCACCTGTTCTGCCAACTTGTTGCATGAGGTCGTCTGCTCTGGGGAATTGGTAGGAAAAAGATTTGAGGTTTTGATTAACCCATCTGTAATCCACTACCACTCTCCAGCCAGAGGCTACAGATCTGTCTCCCTGAGGTTTGGGTACCAAGAAGGCCGGTGAATTCCATTCACAGGGTTTGGTACATTCCTCAATGATTCCCTGCCTTAAATGTTTATTTAGGAGCTCTCTTTGGAAAATTTCTTTATGAGGGGACATTCTGTATGAGGGCCTGTTACAGGGCTTATGATCTGGAATTAATTCCAGCTTGACCTCGTTTTCAGTGTTGGAGCCAATGGCGCTGTCATCAATCACAAAAGCTTGCCTATTTTGTTCAACAATTTTACGTACCTGCATTTTTTGAGTATCAGTGAGCTGCTCACAAATTTTGTATTGTAAGGGTTCATTTCCCTTGGGAAATTGTTCCAGGGGGTCTTCACCACAATTAATTGGAAAGAGCTCGCTGGCAGGTGAGACATGGTTCAGTGAATGATGAGTGTCCAGGGGGCCTATTGGAATAGCCTTTTTCATGTTGAAAGGTTTGAAAATACCTAGAGGTGTGTGTTTCTTCTTTAAATGCAAAGGAAAATCATTTGGATTTGCCACAGTTACCGGTATTAATTTTGCGCTAGTCTTGGGTTTAACCAAGGCGTGCTTAATCAAGAAAGGTAGGGCTGGTTTGATATTTTCAGTGATGCCTGTCAATTTATTTAAATTTTCTGAACCATTGACAATAGCATTGAGAGTGGTTTCAGAGTTTGGTGGTATTGTGATATTTTCAGCAGGCCTGATTGTGTTTATGGAGGGAAGCTTGGGGCCAAAACTAAGCTTAGCTTTGTACTTGGTCATGAAGTTTACTCCAAGAATGATGGGGTGATTTAATTTTGGTACAACATGTAATCTTGTAACAAATTCCTTGCCTTCAATTAGGAAGCTGAGTGTAATGGCATGGTTTACCTGTACTGTGGATCTGTCTGCTAGGAGGACATTCATACGTGAGCGTCTTCCATGTTTAAAGTTTGGGGTGTGTATTACCTTATCTGCCATTTTTTGGCTGATAAAAGATAAGGATGCTCCAGAGTCTACCAAAGCTCTATAGGGGTGGTCATTTATGTCGACAAAGACTGCACCTTTAGTTAACTCGGTATTAATGCGAGAGACCTTACCTTGCTGCCCATACTTATCTGACTTGATTCTCAGTTGAAGCCGTGCCACTCTGCTACTGCTGTCCTCGTAACAGTCTTCGCTGTCTGAAGAGGAGCTGTCACCAAAATCCAGGTTGTTGTCCTTGGATAAATCCATTTTTGGCTGCTGTAGGGAGTTGATTTCTGCATCACTTTGAATATCAGTTGGGTGGTGGCTGGCGGGGGGCGTTCCAGATTTCATATACACTGTGGTGGGGGCGGGGTGGTTTGGTGCTTTGCATCCTTCCCCTGAAACCTATTCTTCGTCATCATAGTCTGTGTCTTCATCAATGAAGTCTTCATCACCATCGTTGTGATCATGATTGTCTTCATCAATGTTATGTAGGTCAGCGTTGCCCTCAGGTTCCGTCGGATCACTTTCATTGTTATTCCTGGGGAATCTGCTGGGTGTGGGGTCTCTGGTCCTCCTATTCTGGTAAGGGGGACTATTGCTGTTTATGATATCAGCCTCATGTGTGACCTTTTTAAAGGAAACCTGTTTATTGTTTGCTGGGGCTGTGGCCACTCTGATGACTATTTTGTTGTCATCTCTGGAGGTGGGATTCCTGGAGGCACTTTGTAATCTAGCTCTTTGCTGAGGTGGTTTGTTTCTTCCTCCAGAAGCATCCTCAGACCTTGACCTTCTGAACCTTCTGTAATTGGGGTCAGATTGGTTGCTGGAGCCGCTTTGGGTCCTGGTCTCATACTGCTTGTTGTAGTTGCCACTGGGGTACCTGTCATACTTTTTCATGTTGGAGTACTGGTTTTCCTTTCTGGGTGTGCCACTATTGTTTTTGTTACTGTTTATGGCACAGAGGTCTGCTTGTTGGGTCCCAGCCATGGCCATTTTATGTGCTTCTATGCGCAATTCCTGTGTAAGGGCCATTTTTTCTGCATCAGCTATGGTTCTGGGCATGTCAGGGAGGATCACTGATTTAATTTGAGGCTTAAGTCCATTAATCAGATAATCCACTTGAACTGACTCTTCCAGGTTGCTGTTTGCCAAGAGCAGGGTCATGTCTTCTAAGTACTGCTCCACTGTCTCATCTGGCTGTTGTGTTCTGTTTCTATAACCTTTGCTGATGGTTGCGGGGTCAGGGGTGCCAAAACGCTTCAGGAAGGCTGCATATACTGCCTCATTATCATACATGATGGGCTTCTCGAAAATATTGGCGAAGAACCATTGAGCTGCCCTGCCCTTTAGGAAGGTGTATAGGCAGGAGGCGTGCAGGTGTTGGTGGCGGGGGTATACATTCCTGATCCAGAACTTAAATTCTGTGATGAATTTGGCGGCAGACCTGTACTCAGTTGGTTTGTCAAATGTCTCAGGCTTATTAAAAGAGCTGAGGAGAGTTTGTCATCACTCAAAGTCATTTGACCCAAACCACTGGCGATGTGAGATTGGCCTATCATTGGTATCATAGGGGTGGAGTGGTCGTATGCCTGGCGGTGTCCTGTTGAATGTGCACCTGTACTTTGGGAATACAGGGTTTGCATGGGTATAGGCATGTTGCTGGGTGTACGAGCATGAGCAGGGATGTAGATATTACCTGCCACTGTACCTAATGTGTGAGTATTGGCCTGCACCGGAGTGGTGGCTGGAGCTGCCATCTGGTGAGTGGCGGAGACACTAGGAATTTCGTCTCGGGTTGATCTGTGTGAGGTGGGCGTGGCACCCAATAAACCAGCTGGAGTGTTGTTCTGGAAGGCGCTGGGTGGGCTTAACCTTATGTCATTGCCAGCATGTTGGTAACCTGGCATGGTAGGTGCACTGGGGGTCTGTGAGGCGTGAGGTATACCCAAGTTTGCCGGTGAGGAGTGGGCAGAAGGGGGCTGGAGTGGGGGCCTGTGGCCATAAACTGAGCAAATCTCTCTCCTAACATCATCCATGTTTCTGTTGATGCGCTCA